>OX637306.1:7059692-8309692 GCA_951799385.1 Hyppa rectilinea | reverse complement strand
TTACATGTAGTCAATACAAATATTTGTTCCGTGCGGGAATCGAACCCGCTACATGCTGCACAGCAATCGCTCAGCCACCGCGATATTTAAATTAAAAATAAATCTTTTTTGAGGCTGTTTTCTACGTAAATATGGAACGCACATGCGCCGAGCTGTAGCGTTTGCAACCTATCATGATGAGGTTTAGGTACCTACTTACATAAAAAGCGGTGAATTCAGATTAAAATTACTAAAAACCTCAGCAAAAAAATATGTTTGCTACTTATGGCCCACTTACGTGATGTAATGGGTTGCATTTTTAAACATTGTATTTACTACCTGGGGATTTGATGCTATCTCAAATTACAGTAAACTGAGATTGCAACAATAGGTTTATTTAAATAAAAAAAACGTATTATTGAGATAGGGTTTTATTAATCACCTTCTTCGTTAGGATTATCATGATATAATAATACAGTATCTAGGAATTGTGCAGGCGGTAACTGACTACCCTGGTGCCGAATGAACGAAGAGAATGTCCACAGTGAATACACACTTGCTGGTTTCCTATAGGTGTCTGTTTACTCTCTGCTGGTCTATTTCCATCAAGAGATACAGCATTGGCATGATTCCAGCAAACTTGACGATAAAGTCATTTTCATTTACCTGAAGCAAACATTTATCATTTGACTATTAGTTCTAGCACTAGCATTTAGCAATAAGCATCTGAGTGGCACATTTAGGTACACATAAGCGGCTTTATTACATTCCCACTGCATGGACACAGGACTTTTCTCTGAGAGAAGGAATTGGCTGTAATTAACTGTGCAGGTTCTGTGCATATTGGTAATGTAAAAATGTTACGTTATATAATTATCGCATACTAACCGATTGAGGCGCGACCGATTCCTGTAAAATTGAAAGAATCACTTCATCTTCCAATCTTCGCCTTCCTATTGTGTTGCAGCGGTCCGTTGCTATTCCACAATTAATGCATAAGCTCATGATACCGTATTCACCAATCGTCAGAAGAACAATATCCAGACCCGGTTTTCCAGCAAAGGTAAGCAGGAATGGCAGGCTACGGTGTCCAATATTCAAGCGAGGGTCAGAAGGGTCAGGTAGAAGGCAATCAATTTCGGAGTCCAGTATTCGAGCATTCAGCAGAGGTTTAATATTGTAATGAATCTCGAGAATTCGAAAAACACATTCCCTTGCGCAAAGATACGAAAAACGAATGACACTAATTATAACGATGACAATTGACAGACGTTGATATTGACATTTGCCGTTTACTAGTGCAATCCATGTGCAATCCGCGTTGCAATCAATTTTTTCGATTATTTATTTCCTTTATTGATTTTTTAATCGTGCTTACGTTAAAAAATTATTCTATTCCTGAATTTTTTATTTTACATTGATTTCAATATCTAAAAAGCAATTGTACTAAAATAATGGAGTATTATTCAATTGTAAGTATCGATATCCGCTAAATCGATTACATTCTTAGGGTACGCTCTATTGTTTAATGCCAGTGTTTGCAAAGTAAGTGACGTATAATGAAAGAAATGTTACAACGGTTTACAGAGGTTGTTTAAAACAAAAAATTAGAAATGTACTTTTTTTTTACACTTGGCCATTGTAATTGAGGCTAAGATTTAAATTGGTTGATTAGGCAGAATAGTAGATGTTTTTGGCACATATTTGATTCGTGTAACGGCTAGGCCCAGAAATGGGTTTCTCCTTTAGAAAAAGCATCTGTCAATACTAACATGTACTGGTACCCCTTTTTAGTTTTGCTAAAGGGGCCCAAATGATCTAATTGTACCATTTTCATTGGTTCAGTAGGTTTAGGGATTGGATGTAATTTGCCTTCTTTCTTACCGTATTCTCCTTTACCGTACGCACAATGTAAACATGACGTCATATATTTCCGTATAAATCGGGACATTTTTGGGAACCAGAAATAATTTTTTATAAGTTCTGAGCACCGTTTTAACCCTACATGGTCAATCTCGTCATGATGCATTTGTAATATTTTCCATCGCGCGAAGTTTGGCACTACTAATCGGGTACCGTAAAGAGTTTTACGATATAGCCTACCGTCAACAATTAGATAATTATTCACTAAAGTACGAGCCACGAGATGCTATAAATTATGTAAACAAACATCTTTTACTAAGTAAACATTTTATACTGCGAGATAATAATAAATTGTCCATTTTCAATCGACATGAAATATAGACGGGTTATATGAAAGTAACAACCTATTTAATTTAGTCGGATCATATTTTAACGACTTAAAGCGCTATCGTTTGTGTTTCTTGGTACCGGAACGCGTCCGTCGCAGGGATTGTAAACTATCGGGACGCCATTTTGAAATAAACGCGTCATTCGAGTTTCGAATGCGTACGAGTTTGTTTCACACAGAAATGGAAACATCTGAATCTGACGAATAATTATTCTTAAATAATATATGTTAATTAATATTTGTTACTTAATAATTTATTAAATCTTAAACAAATTCATTTTTTTTGTTGGTCCAAATGTTGTGAACTCCTGAACACTTGTTTACAAAATTTATAGCTTCTCATGACGCTTACTTTATATCACTATCTGTGCACCCACTTTGCAGTAAATCAATAATGCGTTTCGATTTTTCATCTTGACATTGCACTGTACTGAACCAATCGTTTACTTCTAAACGGTACACGTTAACGGCATCTATCGGATTCCTACTTAAAGCGTCTATATGTTTCATACGCTCACCCGATCTGTAGTATATAGTAATATCATAATCTTGAATTAATAGCCACCAGCGGGCAATGCGCGGAATGAGATCACGTTTAGTCATTGTATCGCGAACTGCCGTACAATCAGTAATTACACGGACATTTTTACCTAATACATATATACGAAATCTACGCAACGATTCCACCACTGCAAGAGTCTCGAGCTCATAGCTGTGATAAACTCTTTCTTCCCGACTGGTAACGCGACTAAAATACAAGACAGGGCGCAAACTACCGTCAATCTGTTTTTGCAAAAGAATACCTGCAATACCCAACTTGCATGCATCCGTGTGAATTTCTGTTGGCAAACTAAGATCGTATATTGCTAATACCGGCTTATCACATAATTTATTTTTTAAATTGTAAAGCTAGATTTTTGCGACTCGCCCCATACCCACATCAATTTTTTTTTTTTGTTAGTTCGGTAAGTGAACGAGCTATTATTGCAAAGTTATGAATGAACTTTCTAAAATAACTACATAGTCCTATAAACTGACGCACTTCATGTACAATTCTCGGCACGGGAAATTGAGACACAGCTGCCAACTTAAATTCACCCGGTTGAATGCCATCACTTGATATTTCATAACCTAAATAAGAGATCCTATTTTGTAAAAATGAACATTTGCTCATATTTAATTTTAAATTCTGCGTTTGTAATTATTCAAGAACTTTATTTAATAAGTCTAAACCTGTTTGCACATCGACTGACGGTAGTAAAAGGTCATCCAGGAATGCTAATACCTCTGATGACTGTTTGATGACATTATTGGGGTTATTATTTACATTATTTACTTTAGAATTTTCTAAGGTATCTACGACCTTGTTTATTAACCTTTTGACCGCCACAGTCGTGTATAGATGACAAACCAAAATGTGCCCAGCACGCCACGGTAGCGACTGGGTGACAGAATTGTAAACGTAAATAATTAATAATAATAATAATCATTTCGACCTCACTACTATTTTGTAGGTATTAAAGGATGAATTCGGAGCTTGGCGCTGAGGGCACGCTTTTTCATTTTTGACGTGGCGGTCAAAAGGTTAAACGCATAAACACTGAGGGAGCGTTAGCGAGACCGAAAGGAACCCTATTGTATTCATAATGGCCTTGCGGCGTGACAAAGGCCTTTTTGTGTGTATCTTCAGGATGGATACTCAGTTGATGATAGCCTTGTGCTAAATCAAGACTAGTGAAGTAGTTCTTGCCAGACAATTTAGAAATTTGCTCGTCGATATTGGGTAATGGATATCTATCGCGGATAGTTAACGAATTTAGTGCACGGTAATCGACACATAGACGACTATCTCCATTCTTTTTCTTAACCAAAACAATGGGGGACGCATAATCCGATTCGGATTCTTTTATAATGCCTGCTTCTAATTTTGACTCTAACACTCTCTTGTTCGTGATGTGCTAATCTATAAGGCCTACGGTGTACCGGTTCATTATTGGATAATCTTATGCGCATTTGAACTAAATCCGTACATCCTAACTCCTTAGTAGGTACAGCTAGCAAAACAGTTACTATACCGAGATAATAAATTAATTAATTGATTTTGATCAGATTTGCTTATCGGGCCTATCCTAATTTTGTGCAAGTCCACTCCACCAATAGCATAATTATTGACACACGAGACACTCAATTGTAAAACACATTTGGCTAATGGCATTTTGCAAATATTGGCATTTTGACTAACCTGGTTAATTATGCATGTTTCCTGGCAGCTCTCAGCGCGAAGTAGAAGGGTTCCCTCCTTCCATGCGATGTCCTTGGCTCCGCTGTTGATGACTTTGAGGTAGCCTTCATTTCCTTAGGTAGAAGCGTTGCTGGCAGGGAGAAGGATACTTCTTGGAATTCGAAGTGTCTTGCAGGTGTTCTTTTCGACGAATGAGGGTAGGCGCTTCGTATTCCAGATCGTTGAATGCTTTTTCAACTTCTTGTGCTAAGAGACTCTTCAATATTTTCTTAGCGGGTGGTGTGCATCGGCCGTCTTCGTTTAAATTTTCAGACGTCTGGCTTACCGACGCAGTATCTTCGTCCTCCCGACAAGGCGACCGTCGACGTTTATGTGTAACCGAGCGTCGTTTCATCGTGGGTTTTTTTTTTGTATCCCACTTCTGAGTATAACGACAATAATTTAAATAACACAAAAATAAACTGATTTACACTTTTATTCGGGCAGAGCTTCCCCTTGCAATTATTATTATAAAACTAAACAATCAAAATCGTCGCTCCTCGCTTTTATACACTGGCTGGCTGGCGGTTACTTCACTTTCCCGGCTCGAAATTTGGCGGGACAAGGCGCGTAATGGGGAAGTGACGTAACGGCTAGGCTTGGCGGGCTTCACAGCCGGCTCAACGGCTCGCAAGCGACATCTGGCGTTACAGTAATTTAGTTTTTGCCAGCGAACGTAACAATAAAATCGCAGACGGCACCTTTGATTTCGTTTTTTTTTCATAACCACACCGCGCTAACTTGTATTTTTAAAAGATGGAATTGATGAATACGCAGATAAAAGGTATTTTAGTGAATAAAACGGTATTGTTGTTTATTCACCAATACACAAAAAAAATCCATAGAGAGAATGTAAGCCACATTATGTATTATACATTTTTATTAAGTCATTTTAACGTGCCAACTTACCTAGTTTCTTTCGTTGCCAGAAGTACACAGAAACACTAAATAAAATGTGTTGTAGTAGGTATTTATTGAAATAAATTATAATCGAACAGAGTTTCGGCTTAGGCTAGGTTCTAGATCAGAATAATCCTACCAAAATGAGCTGCGTGACCTATTTATAAGTTTACCCCCCACTCTAAATCGAAGAGGGGATCGCCGCTCGGTAACGCCCATCGCGTTAAGTTGACAAGCGCACGTGACGTGCTAGTCAATTGACTTTCTCTTTGCTGTGGCTGCCGTGGCGTACTTGGTTATCATGGCTATGGCTTTGGCTGAGGCTGTGGCTGTGGCTTTGGCTGCACCAAGACGACACGGCATTGACGGCATGGCATGGCTTTGGCATGGCTGGCAATCGGGTGACCGTTACAGTCGGCCATCCTGAAACAATTGCTCCCGCAATGGGAAAAGGGAACACAATTAGCTTTCCAGTAAATCAATTAGGTCCTCTGTCTCTAACTGCTCATCAGAGCTGCTAGCACTGTCAGATACAGGATACACTTTGATAGGGTCGCAAGGAGTCGGCAGATACTAGACCTATGAAGTTCTTATATCCTCTCAAACCTTTTATACTCCTGATCCTGTATCTGTCCTTACCAACAACTTTTGTGACAATGTACGGCCCTGAATAGAGATCATCTAGTTTAGTACTGACTTTAGCCGCGCTACTTGTAGGTGATTTAGTACTTTGGAAACGCCTGTTTCCAAAGTACTAAATCACCTTTCTTATATGTGTGACATGGCTTACGACGCTTATCAAAATGGTGTTTCATTTTAGCGCTAGCTTTTTCAATGCGCTGCCTAGCCTTGGTGCGTTTCACGTGAGACGATTCGACTACGCGCCCCGGAATAGAAACATCGCCTACTACTCCGTGAAAACATCAAGTCGTAAGGTTTATATCCGGTTGTGTCGTTTAAAGTGTTGTTTATACCCCAGATTACGTCAGGTAAATTATTAGACCAATTGTTCGCGGCTTCACTAGGGTCGGTAGCTCGTAACGCGTTCAAAATGGTTCTGTTGGTACGTTGAACTTGGCCGTTAGCTCGAGGACAAGCTATAGCAGTTTTAGTATGCTTGAACTGTTTGTCTGTAGCAAACTTCTTAAAATATCTACTAGTAAAGGCTTTTCCGTGATCCGACACTACTCTATCCGGGTATCCAAACAAAGCGAAAATTCGTTTTAATAACCTGACCGTCTCGATTGAGTTTACTGTCCGAGTTGGTTCCGCAATTACAAACTTTGTAAATGAATCGGTTATCACTAGCATGTACCCATAGCCTTTCTTCGTCTTACAGAACGGTCCTAAGTGATCTACATGTACTGTTCTGAACGGTTCAGTTGGTTTGGGAATAGGATGCAACATACCCTCCTTTTTCCCGTGCTCCCCTTTTCCGTAAGCGCAATGTAAACAATCCGCAACATATTTCCGAATAAACCGCGTCATTTTCGGAAACCAGTAGTCATTTTTAATAAGCTCGATGCAGCGCTTGAACCCTACATGGCCTATTTCATTATGGTGCATTTGAACAATTTTCCACCTAGCTGGTCCCGGCACTACAAGACGATTACCGCATAGAGTTTTCCGGTATAACCTATCATCTATCAGTACGAAATCCTTTGTTAAGTCGCGCTCTGCTGAACCAGATTTTAATCTATCAATTATGTTTTTGACTTTGTCATCTTGATACTGAACTGTAAAGAACCAATCAGATACTTATAGGCGATTAACATTACGCGCGTCAACAGGATTTCGACTAAGTGCATCGACATGTCTCATGCGTTCACCCGGCCGGTATTCTACACTTATATCGTAATCTTGAATCATCAACCACCATCTGGCTATCCGCGGAATAATGTCACGTTTTGTCAAAGTGGAACGCACCGCGGTACAATCCGTAACAATTTTTACATGTTTACCAATTACATAAACACGGAATTTTTTCAAAGATTCTACAACCGCTAGTGTTTCGAGTTCGTAGCTGTGATATACGCTTTCTTGTTTAGAAGTTACACGACTGAAATACATTACCGGTCTTAAAGTACCATCAATTTGTTTTTGAAATAATATACCCGCTATGCCTAACTTACAAGCGTCCGTATGTATTTCTATTTCTAGCTTGGGATCATATATATCGCTAACACCGGTTTGGAGCACAAACACTTTTTTAATTCGTTAAAACTCTCTGATTGTTTACTACCCCAATCCCATGCAACGTTTTTCTTTCAATGGCAGAAAAATAGTTGACAAAAATGATTGCGTCTAGAAATATCAGAAATGCTATATGAGTTTAATTATTTTTCTATGATTTTACAAATAAAAGTGTATTTTATTTAAGGCCACAGTAAAAAACATACATTTTTGGGACTATCAAATGACTTTACACTACCCAAGTGTTGCCATTTGCTATATTTATTCAATTTTGGTGTAAACTTTTAAAACTACCAAAATAAAACACAGAATAATGCATATATTTTTGAAATAACTATACTATCAGTAAGAATAAAGGTGAATTTTTCGAAAAAACTTTCTTAAAAAGAATTTCTTGAAACACATAAACATAGTCGCAATCATAATCAATGTAACAATTCCATTTAATGTTATGGCAACACCAGTTTAAATGAAATGTCAATGTCACATGAAGCGCGGCCTGTCATTGATGTTGTTTGTGTTGGTTGTGTTCGTTTTGTTTTTGCTATTTTCATAGTTCTCGTTGACTTGGAATGTTTACGGACTGATTTTGATTATTTTGTTAGTACAGAGTACCTAGTACCTACAGGTTGACTGACTTTTACAATTGAAGGTTCAAAAAATACATTCATAATATGTAAATATATTATAGGAATCAAATTCTAAAAGTGCTCAACTCTGTAGATAATCGTGGTATGCTGAGAATTCATTAGGATAGCAACAGACAACCACTGAAACGAACGAACGAACCACTGAACGTAGGTATGAATTTCTTTAAGTGACATAAGACATAACCTAAAAAACTTCTAGTCTATATATCTTTTTTTTGGGGCCCTGTCAGGACATTGTTCTTAAACAAAGTTACTCAGGGGCTAAAGCTTAACATTTTAAGATATTTTTGAAATGTAGACGCTACCATTTCTTCTCAACTATTCTAATGTATGAAAGGCTGCCATTGTCCTTTGTTAAGGCACGAGCAATTTGAGCAAAATTTATGAATAAACTTACGGAAATAGCTACATAACCCGATAAACTGTCGAACTTCGTGTACATTTTTGGGCACCGGAAACTGTGACACGGCGGTTAATTTTGACTCTGCCGGTTGCACACCACTTTCGGAAATATCATGTCTTAAATACGTTATTCGAGTTTCTAAAAACGTACACTTTTTCATATGTAATTTCAGATTCTCGGTTTCGAATTTATTTAACACAACCTCTAACATGTCAAGACCAGATTTAATGTCGACTGAGGGTACCAATACGTCATCTAGAAATGCTAAAATCTCGCATGAATCGCTACTACCGCCATTTTGGGAAAAATGGATGGAGTTTACTATTTTGTTTATTAAACGCATGAAAACTGACGGAGAATTAGCTAAACCGAATGGAACACGGACATATTCAAACTGACCGGCCTGACAAGTAAATGCACTTTTATGAGTGTCTTCGGGTTTAAGCGCCAATTGATGGTAACTTAGAAATATGATCTTCAATATTAGGTAACGGATATCTGTCTTTAACGGTTATGGCGTTAAGTGCGCGATAATTTTTCTTTTTATAAAACTATTATTGAAGTGAAACTTCTTTATCGGGGTTAGAAAAAAAATTAGTGTAATATTTTTTCGTTACGCGTCACATTTTTCCGTTACGCGCCATCATCTTCTTATCCGTACCACGCGTGATTCGAAGTATACTTTCTCCAGCGGAGTAGGGATTGGTAAATGTCTCCAATGTATTTTGCGGCCCGTTTTGAGTAGTTACATTTTTTTTTTGAAAAATAACGTCATATAGAAGTTTCACTTCTTACGAGTGTACGCTAGTACACGCACACGTTTTTTTTATTTTTCCTTTTTATAAAATTCAAACCTCCTTGAAGGACCAGACTTCATCTTGAAACAAGAAACATGGCTTATCTGGATGCCTTTTCATAACATCGTGGAATACATCTGGTAAAGTCAGGTTTTTGCTGCTGAACTTCCTTGTTATCCAAAGGATTACATATGATAATAAGGCTCTAAAATGATAAAATACATTATAGTTAATACTCAAATAAACAATGATGATGTTGACATAAAAACTTTTTAATGAAGTTGTTTCTTGAAAAAAAGACACAAACCAAAGTGTAATTGTATGAAATTGAAATTTAGTGATTGATTTAGTATATTTATGTAATGATTAACGCAATCAAATAACAAATGTAATACGATGACGTGCCAGTTTAAAACCCTTACCTGAGATCTCTTGGAGCAGTCCTCAGTGCGATATAACACCAGTGTGTATGAAATGCAACGAGGTAAACAAGACCAAGAGTTATAACAGCCACAAACATAAAAAGGAACCCTTGGGAGAGCCAAACGGCGGCACAGGCAGCCGCAATAGCGGCCAACACGAGCACCATCACGACCGCCTTTCGCAACGAAACGCGTCTAACTGCTGAACGGCGACCCACCGTGGCTGTGGCGCGCTGTGCGCCCGTTGACTAGCTTTGATTCATTCACTCGCACTATTTGCGAGAACCTCTCTAAAGGCAAGCAAGTAACAGGAGCAATTTATTGTTAGCTAAACTGTTTACAGCCAAGCCGGCTAAGCCTAAGAAACTCGTTTACAACCGAATAGTGTAAGAACCATACATACCTACAATATTACAGTGTTATTGACATGACAATAACTGTAATATTGTAGGTATGTATGGTTCTTAGGCTTAGCCGTTATTAATAATTCTTACAAAAATTGATTTAGAATTAATTGAAAGCTGATTTTTTTCTCGTCAATGACCGGCTCAAGTAAATAATTATGAATGAGAACATCAAATTTGAACAGATAACACGCAATGTACAATTCATGCAATGAACCAAGTCGATAATAAACGCCTGTCAATTTTTAATGTCAGTGTCACTGTCACCTTCAAATCATAGAACATTGACAATTGCGTTTTTGTGACCTGTCACCATTAATTCATCCATCCTGAGTTGATTCGGCGCGTTACTTTTCGGTGTACTTCGCCATCTCCTTTTGGACAAGCGACGCGAGGTACTTACCCATGTAATTATAATGTCACGAGCTGTATAAATAAAGTAGAATAAATGAAAAACAGATTGATTTAAAAACATTTTAATACTTACACCGTTTGACCATGAATAAATATTTAAAACATTGATAAGTAGGTACTTACACTAAATACAAGAACTTATATGTACTCGTAGGTACATAATTTATTTTATACAAAAAATCATATTTCTTAGATCTATTATTTTCACGGGTAATAAAAAAAGTCGTAAAAGTAAAGTACTTAAAAAAATATTTTTTATATTATTAATTTACTACAATAATTGAAACTATACTGTCATTTACATAATTATAATTGAGCTGATTTTTATGGACTAATTTTTCGCTTGATAAGCGTTGTGAGTGTTATCTACTTTTTGTTAGTAAAAATAAAAACTACGTAGACAAAAAATAAACTTACTTACTAATTAAAATAATGATATGAACTGGACGCCTACTGAATAGGAATAGCAATAACTGCAGGTAGGTGTATATAACTACCCATGCTAGACTAGCATTTAACAATGCAATCTTCCTATCTAACAATGATACAATAAAAATAGGTACAAAATACATATTAAATAACCTCAAACATCAAAGTAGGTAGGTAGGCTTCAACGCAAAAAAGAATAAGAAATCAATATTAATATTACTTACAAAAATAAACCTACGAAGTAATATTACTTGTCAAAAGTACTTGCACTTAACAGTATCACAAAATATTTGTTACACAATAAAGGCACATTAATAATATCTTCATGTAAAAGTTTATATAAATTAAAATCACAGTCTAATTTGTCCTGACGTAATTTGTTCGTACTCTTCATTTCCCAAAGGCAGATACTTGCTTGTTTTTGGATCTAAGTAAAACAGTTTATCTTTTACTAGCGACGGGTCGTAGCCTTCTTTCTGCAAATCCACTTTCCTCATTTTGAATGTTCCTGTGAACAAAATGACTTATTAATGACTCTCAAAGATAATTGAGACAGACGGACGACAGGCACTCGAGTCACTTTGCTATACGGCACAGTCTCTTGCCAACAAATATGGCAACGAATCAAACTGTCTTGGAGTAGATAATGCCTATTCGTGATTCAAGTTAATGATTGTTTTGAACTACGAAAATAGCTTAGGAGTAAGCCTTGTTCGGGGTCGATGTGGCATTACTTAGCGGAGCCTATACGTCCAACAGTGGACGATGATGAAAATGCCAGGAGAGTGCTGGGTTGAAAAAGAAGAAATAATATATAGGTAATAGGACCTTAACTGGTGAGGATTTTTTGGATACAAAGAGCAATACTTATAAGTTGCTGAATTTTGGGCCAAATTCATTTAAAATATAAATAATTATATTTAAGTACTATTTTTGCCATCGACACGCTAAGAAGATTGCGTTTATCGAGGTTTTCATTACAAGACTCAAAACTTACCAGTCATGTCGACGCTACTCATGATCCTGATGAATATAGGCCTGGCATACTTGGGAAGGTCTTTGGCAATATTTTTCGCCAGTTTCTCCAAGTCTAATGTACCTTGTGGATCTACAATACCGCACATGCCCGCACGGCCATCAGTGTTGGGTATCTGTAGGAGAATAAAAAGTTAGAATAAGGGACTGGGTCTCATGTAGTATACCTAAAAGATATGTCATGGTTCACGCATCACAATTTTCAATTTTTAATTACTAAAACTGTTCATTGGAACTGCTTTAATGAATTCAAACTTGAAAGTTGCTGGTACGTTCTTAAATTTTTAGCAGGCTCAATGACGCTCCTGTAGGATCAGTTAAATTTTTATTTGCTGGCCATGAGGAATCCATGGGGACAGTAAAGCCTTATTGGCCGGTGAAACAAAACATTAAATTGTAGACGTCAATGAACGATGAACACTCCACATCTCACATTGGAGAAAATAATCATATATTGTGTACAATAATTTTTGCACCCACCTCAACACCATAAACGACGGCATCTCTCTGGTCAGCGAACCTGGAGATAGAAGACTCCACCTCAGTGGTGGAGACATTTTCTCCGCGCCACCTGAACGTGTCACCCGTACGATCCATGAAGTAAAGGTAGCCGAGCTCGTCTGCCGTTAAAATGTCACCTGCAACAAGATTGATATCGTCATTGGGGTGTTCTGAATGTGATGGCAAAATTGAAGGAATCGAGGTTGAATTTAACTAATAGATATTAAGATCAAATATTATATTCAAATATATAGTAGCTATAATCGGACTAATCGGGAGTCCATTGAGTAAAAGTTGAATACTGACCAGAAATAAATGCTGAGTCTCCAAAAGCGAATACATCTTTGACGATCTTCTTGTCAGAAGCAGACTTGTCCACATAACCCAGGAACGCTCTTGATGGGTTGTCCGCTTGAATTTTTCCTATGAATACTCCAGGCTCATTGGGTTGGGCCAACTGCAAGAGAAGAATGATATTTGTTGGACTTTTCTCATAACTCTATCAATAGGTATGATATTAATTTTGAACACTGCTTAACAACAACACTGCAAACACGACTTACCTGACATAATCCTTTATTATTTCTGATAGGGTCTCCAGTTTCCGGGTCTACTTTGAGAATAGCGATAGGGTACACTGCTGGTATTATCCTGGACACGAAACCGATAGCTCCCTGTTTGTTGTTGATATTGACTGTAACGAAGACAATAAATTAGACACTTTTAACAATTACAACATTTCGAAAATTATTGCTTCATGTGTTCTTCATGTTACCTATATTTGCGTTTCCTTCTGTAGCACCATAGAATTCGACAACCTTCTTTATGTTGAAACGTTTGACGAAGTCAGGCCAAATCTGTAACCAAACACATAATATTGGAACTGAAAACCATGCCATTGTAAAGAAACCTGGATCTATGGAATAAAATTCTTGGCCCACACTGACAATGTCGGGTGATTAATCCTCTTTCGCGAGATATTTCTCAACAGCATGTGAAGCTAAGTCAGAGGCCCATGGGCAGCATAAAACTCTGACACCAGGTTAGTCACTAACCACATGAAAAGAAGAAAAATCCTCTATCCTACTGTTATGATTACAAGAGATCGTTTTCCAGCCGTAGGAGAATAACTGGTCGATTGAGTCACTTCAGAGATTTTCGCAAAAAAATCACAATCTTACCGCTGGCCTCATTCCATTGCCGTAGACTGTTCTCACTTTGTGTTGCGTATCTGTTGCAGACGGTGGTGTCGTCAGCACATAGCGACACATTTCACCGATGTAGTGGGCAGCCTGGGGAATGAAATTAATAAATTAGAACCAAATCAACCTAGTCCTGAGAGGCGACGGCACTAGAGAAGTTAATACAGAGGCTTTTATTAAACGTGTTTTTTACAAATGCTTTCAGCTTTTAACAACCAAGATGAGGGTATTACGAGTTGACTGGATTACGAGACGAGACTAGTTAGATAGTTAGTCCCATAGGACTAACTCTGATCATAACAAAGAACTGATCAAAGCATACTTTGATCAGTTCTTTGTTAGAGTAGAGCACTAGAGTCTATTCTGTAAAAATCTCTTCGTGAAATCGTACTTAGGTGAAGTGATTTTAGAGTGAGCTGGCAACAGTATCCCTAGTATTAGGTGGAACGAGCACTCACTTCACGCTCACCACACTTAAATGTTTACGGTGAGATTTTTATAGAATCGACAGACACTTGAGAACTTGTCGGAAATTGCGTGGTTATTACGAATACGAATGTCATAACAGCCATCGACTGTGGCAAGCAAACGTAGGTGAGGCAACATTTCTTAAAGTCGATCAAAATACTGGTTCGTCAAGGCTGTTAGAAACACATACACAATATCTATACCACCGTAAAGCTTAAACTAAAATCAAACATCATAATATTTCACACTTTCACTTCAGCTACAAAGCAATTCATTTTTAACGACCGTCCTGCGCTAGCGCATAAAGTTTTGATTTCTCTGCATCTCAGCTTGCGCTTACAATGTGGCACATTAGTGCAGTGTAATACCTACTTTCACTGAGCTTTCACTTACCGTGGCATTGTACTTGATGCAGTCTGGGAAGTATTTGGATGCTGAGAACTTGGTTCTGAGAGCTACTGTGCAGCCGAAGATGAAAGACTGGCCCATGGTGATGCAGCCGCCTGCAGAGTGGTACAGGGGCATGGGACAGTAGATGATGTCGTTCGTTCGCAAACTGCCGAGGTAGTGAACTCCTGATGCCATGAACACCATCCTGGAAATGACATAAAATATTCATTTTTAATATTTTTATTATAATTTTTGCATTTGGGTATTTGAAAGGGTAGTCAATAACGTTACTTTTTATGAATTGTCAAAAAGTAGAATTTGTGCGTGATTTGTATGAAATGTAACGTCACAGATTTTTAGAATCTAATGGTATACTTATTCGCATTAATGGAAGTTTTTAAGCAGAGCGGTCTTTTTTCTATGTGATTTCATACTTTATTTTTGACTGTGTCAAAAATAGGCAATTACTTAAAAAATTAAGGACAGAGTCTTGAAAACGTTTGCTTACAGTTAATCTGATTAAGACGTCATTGACCTGTCACAGAAATCGGCCCTGCATGAGTATACATATTAATTTATTTGAGGGCCAATCTTAACTGCGTATACATATTAATATTCATAGTTTAATTAACTTCGACGGTAGGTTCTAGTTATATACCGCTACATTTGTTAGAAAACAAAGTTGACCTCGTCAGACTTCAAATACGTATTTGGTTGGTAATCTTAACAAATATAACTGCACGATTTCATTTGCATAGCTCGCAATTCGGTGCTCAAGGAACCATAACTTTACAAAGGCACACAAGACTTACCTTGACGAAGAAATAACAGCTGCCTTCGGCAATCCAGTAGTTCCAGAGGTGTAGATGTATAGCAGCTTTCCATTGAAACCTTCTCCGTCTGACTGTGACCAGGGAGCTGGGTTGGTGCTCTCCAGCATTGAAGTGAAGTCGTCTTCAGATGTCACTGGTTTCACGGCGTTGGGAGAAGTATTAAGGGGGCGACGGACGAACTTGAAGAGCTTGATGGACGAATTTAGTTCTTTTGAAATGTCCTGGAATGCTAAAATAGAGGAAGGTTTTGTTAAGGACGCTTCGAGTTACTGTAAAATGTAATTAAGGTAGTTTTTCTTCATAAGGAATCAATTCTTTAAATGATATCCTCATTTAGCATCTGCTTTGTTCCATTTAGCTGCATATAAATTTACTATTACGTGTTTAGTAGTATTTTATGAATAAAATATGTAAGACAACACTATCAGAATATGAAGTAATGATATAACCAGTTCTACTAGTAACACAAATATGAATAAAAATGTCTCTAAAGAATGATCTATAGATGTGCATACGGGTTTTAGAATCGAGACCACGTAAAGATCAAGCCATTGAATGGATAATAGAGACTGAGGATCTAGTTCAGTGGCATTCAAATAGAGAGAATCTGCAGAATCTTTTGATCCTTACATGACCTGACCAAGACGGTGTCTGGACCCTCGTACGCCAAGCCTCCAAGGGTCCGGGATTCCAGGGTCCCGAGAAATGTCAAAAGATTCGAAAAAATCACAATATTAGCCTGGATTATCCCACTGCAGAGCAAAGGCTTCCCTTTCCTTATTCCACTCAACTCGATCCTGAGCCAATCACTCCTATGAGCGTCAAGTTCGTCCCTACGACATCTACGAGTACGCCTGGGACTTTTTCCAGAACCCATGATGTGGTGGTTTTAGTACACAATGCATCTGACATGCGGTAAACGTGTCCGGCCCAGTTCCATTTGAGCTTGGCTGCTTTTTGGGTGACGTCTGCGGTTTGTATCAAAGAACGCAGCACCGTATCCGGTCGGATAGTCGAACTCCAAGGATCCTAGTCTTAATAAGATTAGAATCCTGAAAGTAAGTATGTAAGTTTAGCTTATTTTTTGCAAAAACCATCTTAAAGAAAATAAACCGCTCGTATTGGACTTTACACTTATAAAATAATACTAATGAAGATAACTAACCAGTTTCGAACTCGTCGCTGTAGATGACAACATCACACTTGGCGATGTTGATGGAATGGAGCAACGTGTTGCCCGTCTGGTTGGTGTTGATGAGCGGGCACACAGCGCCAATCCTCGTGGCTCCCAGCCAGATGGAGGGCATCTCAGGACAGTTGCCGATCATGACTGCAACCACATCTCCACGTTTGATGCCTTTAGATTTAAGGACTGCTGATGTTCGTAAGCTGTATTCTTCCACCTGAAAAAGATAGGTATTATGGTTTTTCAGACTGTAAGTAAATGGGTCATGGATTATCTCCAAGTCATCAAGCTGCACATGAAATGGTAGTTATTCCAGACAGCAATATGGTATAGTTACTTTTTTTTTAATTATTGACGATGGTCTTTCTTACTACTTTCATAACTTTTCATTAAATCTGACCGTGGTGACTCTCTACTGGTAAGATACAAGATCTCAAAGATTCTATACAAAAGGTGATGGCCTCTTTTCTCCGGAAACCTCAATAAAAAAAAACAAATGGCGTGTGAAACTTCAGGTAAGTAACCTGCTTGCTCCCATTCTGATTAAGATCAAATGAAAGTGATAATTGCGCTTTTAAAAGGCGCCTGCTAGTTATTACTTTCCGGCGGAAGTTATTAAATTGTCAAATGACGGAAATTGATGTAAAAATAAATATTACAGTCTGTCCTCAATCACGCCACGCAAGCAACAGTGTTTTTGAATCACATTAAGGTGAAAGTATGTATTTACAGAACTGTAATCATTAAAAGCACCGATACAACCCTCTAAGTTCATATTACCCTAATGAATTACTTTTTTGTTAAATAATTACATTTAAGGGCAATTTTAACTTGGAGAGTTGTATTGATATTTCTAATGATAATGGCCTAACTATACCTGACACTGACCAGCAAATTGCAAAAACATATGAAAATTCGAATTAAGAGACTACCCTGGCAATTCCTCTTTAACATATATTCGTTTTTTTTATTTCTTACTAGCTGCTGCGGCTTCGCCCGCGTGGCTCTTTATTATTTTATAAAATTAAATTTATTTCACTTAGTTACTCCATATACCATCATCTATCGGTCAATTAAACTCCCGCCAAAATCGGTCCAGCCGTTTGGCAGATTAGCCGGAACAAACAGACAGACATTTTTTAAATAGATTTTTTGTTATAGGTAAGTATACCATATATACTTTCCCATGCATTAAATAAAAAGCTGTTATATTGTAATTACAAACAGTCACTTCAATTTTATTTATTTGTATGATTCGATCGTGTGTAGCTGACTACATAATTAGTATAATAATGTATAATTAATAATGTGGACATTCAATAATAATATACTAACATAGTTATAAGTATGATTTACTAACAATGTATGGAATATTTTTGATTCTGAAATAAAATGAATAATAATAATAACACCCTGCATTCCTGAAAGTTCGTTATACCTAGCTGTTGAATATTCTAAAATTGTTTTTTTTTTAAACAAGAATTTATCAAGTCTATAAAATTTACATAACAAGAAGATATTATGGTGCCGACTATCATTAATATTATAGCAGTATTAACTTACATTGGGAAAGAGATAGCTCCATCTCTTCATTCTCCATTCAAAGTAAAGTTACAATAATTATATTGCTTTAATGGATGGTGAAAAATGGTATGTGATATAGCTAGAAAAAACACGTTTTTGAGTACCTACCTAAAGAACTACGGCATAATTTGATAAAATTGCTACAATTAAACAATATACACAGTTAGGTACTGTTGGTTCTGGAAAGTTACCCAGATGAAATTATAAGCCATAGGTACATACATTATTTAACAAAAATTAAGTGAGCCTAATAGTCCTTATAACATCAGCTATCGATCAGTTAAAGTCCCGTCTATATCGGTCCAGCCGTTTGGAAGATTAGCCAGAACAACATTTTTTTGACATGACATTTTTCTTTTTTTTAATAATTCTTAATTCTTTTTTTAAATAAACTTTTTAGTTAATTTACAGGTACCGTCGCCAACACGGACTTCGAACCGCTTTTCGACCTCATTATAAACATAGGTCGTTAAGTGGCTCACCAAGGGTCCACGATGCTATGGTTGGTACCTACACGAAGAACAATGATTGTCTAAGATAAATCTATTATATAGCCGCTAAATCGAACATAGACCACAAAGTATTCAACATTGTCGTCTATTCCATTGCATTAAGTATATAGTTTTCAACATAACCGCTTGTCACAGCAACACGCTAACAAGTGCCACTAACACACATGTGTAAACTTCCTGCAGAATGTTATATATGTAGTTTCATAATGGTTGACATCTATACGAGTCGTCAAGTCACCAGCGAAAGTAGATTATTCTAACAGATGAGTTTTTAAATCCATATCCATACTTCACTCTAAGTAGGTAAATCAATCTACCTAGCCTTTTCCCAACTACATATGTTGGGATCGGCTTTCAGTCTAACTAGATGCAGCTGGATACCAGTATTTTTCATGGAGCGACTGCCTATCTGAACTCCACAGCACAGTCAGTAACTGTGTAATACGATATCCCTTGGTAAGACTGGCTGTCAGACTTTCGGGCTTCTGACTACCCGTAACGACTGTCAAAGATCCACGACATGACATTCTAAGTAGACTATTCTAAATGCGAAAGTAATATACAGAACATATAACCGGAATAAAAAGAGACTATAATGTATCTCTGTACCAACATTCAGATCCGTTCAGTAATTTTTACGTTAGCTAAATTAGCTAGTGAAACTCCGCAGACATGTTGGTATCGATCTCTTAACAATTTAGATTATTTTAGATGAAAATAGTAAGCTAAAATAACAGTATGAACATTATATTATCAAATACTTTCATTTGCCGACCGTACCTGTACCGTAGGATACAATTATGAAGTAGGTACCTACGTTGAAAGGAGCCTCCCTGAGCGGCGTAAACGTAAATCGTACTACGATCCAAATCGCCCGGCGGACCCTGGACAGCTAGCACTCGGTAACGCAGAGTGTAGCTGACTAAATCCTTTCACCACAATCTATACATATAATAAATTTGTAGAAAAGTGGTGTCTGTACAATAGAAATATATAAAAAAAGAGTAGCATAGTATTGTTATTATATCGATGCTGAACCCGAATTTGTAATTCATTTTTTTTTTGTCTGTGTGTTTGTGCACGCTAATATCAGAAACGGCTTATTCGATTTAGATACGATTTTCACTAATATACATATTGTAGTAAGCTTCACTTAACATTTAGTGTTTATTTCATGTCAATCGGTTCATAAATAAAAAAGTTATGTCAATTTAAAGAATCACGGCAAACATTTGTTAAGGTATTCTATCAGAGTACGTATACGCATTGCGCCTGCGCGTCTGTGGCTATATAAAGCGCGCTGAGAGCCGCGCCGCTGTTACCCCCAATCCAGCTGTCCCTTGCTGTCCTGCCCCAGCGACGCCCTAAGCCGACGTCAGTTCCCCACAGCGGGTGCCCTTAGCGTGTAGTCGCTTAGTTTGTAAGTTTTTATAAGCCCTGCCTGGAGGCTACAATTCTTTTGTGGCATCCACAGGCAAGTCCGGTTAAGCAGTATACAACCCTATGGTTGAGCTGCGAGATGCCATTATCAAAAAAAAAAAACACGCCCCTGCCATAAGGATTCAGTTATTCGTAGCGAACGCACATATCCTGGAGAGTATAGGCGAATAGTTGTATTCGATTATTGCGATTCACTTGAATACCGACTGTTTGCATATTTCATTTATTTATATTTAAGGGTTTGAAGGTTAGGTTATTTTTCTAAATTTTTCTTAAAATCTATCTATAATATAATAAAACAGTAAAAAAACTGTGTCTGTACATTGAATATATTAAAAAATAATGATTGAGGGGGGTTTAGAAACAGTAATAGAGCACGAATCCAAAAAAAATCGGTCTGTTTGTTTGTATGTCTGTTTGTTTGTACACGATAATCTTCGGAACTACTGGACGGATTAAAATGATTTTTTTTTGTTGTGTAGGTATTAAGTCTAGGCAACAAATAGACTATAATTTATCATGGAAACTTGAACACCTGATGCAGAACCGCAACTGACCAGCTAAACTATAAGAGATACAAAAATAGTACCGTAGCAAAAATTGTTCCGCGTGATAAACATTTTCTGCTGAGAGAACAAATTCGAAGATCTGGAACACCTGATGTGGAACTCCAAGAGCCCAGCTACACTATAACAGATATTGGAATGACGTCTTAGCAAAAGTTGTTCAGCCTGATAAGCACTCTCTGTTGACGTATAAAAATTTAAGATCTGGAACAACTGTTGTGGAATTCCAAGAGCCCAGCTACACTATAACATATATAGGAATGACGTCTTAGCAAAAGTTGTCCAATCTGATGAGCACTTTCTGTTGACTTATAAAAATCGAATATCTGGAACACCTGTTGTAGAACTCCAAGAGCCCAGCACACAGCTACACTATTACACATATAGGAATGACGTCTTAGCAAAAGTTGTTCGGCCTGATGGTCATTTCCTATTATAAAAAAATCGAAGATCAGAAACATCTGATGTGGAAATCAAAGCTATCACTAATTTCACTGTATAATTATAAAATAACATAAGCTGGGAGTACTTCCACGCGGTGAAGGCGGTAACAGTTTAGGACTGATTTTCGCTGACGATGGTACTTATATCACTGAAAATTTGACTCTGCTGTCCAAAACTCCAATTTATTTTTTTATGAATTATGTTATTTGAGTGTTTAATTTCCTTTTCTATTTATCTTCGTGACACAGTAGCCTACCCGATAACGCAGGGGAGCAGTCCCTTAGATGTTAATTGATCATTTATCTATACATCTATCTTCTATCTATACATATAATAAAATTGTAGAAAAGTGGTGTCTGTACAATGGAAATATATAAAAAAAAGTAGCAGGGGTTGTTATAATATCGATGCCGAACCCGAAATTGTAATTAATTTTTTTTTTGTCTGTTTGTCGGTTTGTCTGTTTGTCTGTGTGCACGCTAATATCAGAAATGGCTTATTCGATTTAGATGCGGTTTTCACTAATATATTGTAGTAAGCTTCACTTAACATTTAGTGTTTATTTCATGTCAATCGGTTCATAAATAAAAAAGTCATGTCAATTTAAAGAATCACGGCGAACATTTGTTAAGGTATGCTGCACGAAAAGTCACTTTTCCACGCGGACGAAGTCGCAGGCACAGCTAGTGGTACATATACGGCTCCCTTCAGAGCCATGACCAACAGCCATACCTAAAGAATACCACTGATGTCGCGATTCAGTTTAATAACATCCAGAAAAGTGCCATCGACGCGAAAAGAAGTAGAAGACTTGTAATTGTAAAGTAGAATAGCATTAGGACAATCCTATTTTTTCTGGAGACTTCTTAAGTGAATAACATTGATTAAATTATGTTCCTTACTTGTTGGAACGTCCATGTTTCATCTTCGAACAGGAAGCAGGCCTTGTTAGGGTGTTTGATCACCAGCTGATGGAAGATGTCAGGCATGGACCAGTTCTTCTTGGTGAAGTTCTTCGTGAGCCTCAGGATTTTGATGTAGCAATACAGGGCACTGCAAAGAAAAATTGAACGTTTGACGAAGAGGACCAAATTTTTTTTAAGGTTGGCTGTTCCGAGTACGTCACGAGTTAGCCGAAGTCTACCACGCGGGGTCGGTTCGGGTTGGTCGATAAAGCCGTAATAAAAATAATGAAATACTTATCGAATCGACGTTATGAGAGAAGATTTTTTGTCATGTCTCTTAATTTGAACTAAACATGCCAGTTTAATTATTATAAATAACTGGTAGTTTTTTTATTACTAACGATCCGTTATTATGAAACCGGATCGTATAATTTAAACAAGCAGTTGGTTTAACTTGATAATTATGAATATGAAGGACTTTACGTTGTCCGCAATCTTACATTTTCTTGCTAGCTAATCCTTGTCAGCTGGAAAGATGACTGTCAAGTCGTTCCTTACTCTTTACTATCACTTCTTTATTATATGATACTCAGGAATAATGTAGCTTTCCAGAAGTGAAAGAATTTTCAGAATCAGATCAGTAGTTCCGAAGTTTTCCCCCTACATACAAACTTACTAACAAAGTATAACTCTTTATAATATTAGTATAGATGTCTTTCATAATGAGTATGTTATAGAAAAGGTTGTATTTTGATAAATAAAAGAGATTTAGATTAAAGGAAAAGACGCGACAGTACTATAGAGATCTTATTATTTAAAAGAGAATTAAGTAGTTTTCATGGCAGTGCACAAACATCTAAATAAATTAAATTATCTCTGACTAACCTAAGCCTTAACCTGTATGTCAATGCCAAGTGCCAATTGTCATAAATCATTTAAGCCAAACAAACAAATAACTACAGCCAACAAAAAACTAATAATGAATAAACACTTACGAGAAATCTCTGGGAGCAGTTCTGATGGCGACATAGATCCATCTCCAGTAGAACGCTATGAGGTACACGACACACAGGATAGCAAGCACCAGGAGACTAGCCTTCCAGTCTTGGAACACCCAGGTGACTGCACAAGCCCCGACCAGCACGCCAACCGCAAACGTCCCCATAGCGACCTTACTCCAAGGTATTCTTGAAGCCGCCTTTACGTTTTTACTTCTCCCTTTCTCTAAGTCAGCGTCACCGTTCTTCAACTGAAAATAAAACAAGTGTGAACGACTTGCTTACTCGAATGATAGGTAGTAACAGAATTAAAGTCAGTTTTATCGGATAAACAAAAATATTCATGACTGTACTGATAAAGAATAAGATAAGATTGTCAGGTTATCTGCGGATTATTTTTAGTGGACTTTGCAATGATTTCGGTGCTAATTATTGGAAAGATGAACTTTAAATTCGGTTCAAATCTTTTGACATCACATGACTTGGACAGTTAAAAAAATATGGATCTTGTACGTAGGTAATAAGGTACGCAATTGAACAGCAATACGTGATAATTTTGTATGCAGGAACACTCGTGACTTTACCTATTGAGAATACGGCTTATTGGACGACTCGCACGAATTTAACTCGCACGAAACGTGCGAATCGACTCCTTTAAAAATATTATTTTTTCTGTAGTCGATTCGCACAAATTTTATTTATTGGCCTGCAAATCGACACCCTCACAAAAATGTAGTAGGGTATTCGCTCCCCATTAAATAAATTTTGTGCGAATCGACTACAGAAAAAATAATATTTTTTAAAGGAGTCGATTCGCACGTTTCGTGCGAGTTAAATTCGTGCGAGTGGTCCAATAAGCCGAGAATACATTCGACATTTAAATTGAGTAGGTGCCTATGCATTTTCCGAGTTGTCACTTTTTGTCAGAATAATGTCGAGTTAGTCGCAGAGGAACAAAACATTAAAAAAACTCTTCTTTGCCACAACTTGGAAGTTATCTTAACAAAAACAAATTACTTATAAAAACTGTGGACAATTCACCATTCATTAATTTAGCGACTTAATGTACAGTGGCCAGCACATCAAGTTACCACAAACTGTAAAATTTTCTCAATTAGTTTTGAACTTATCCTTCAGCGGTTTAAGGTTTAAAATCATTTGGAGAAATTTGAGAGTTTGGTACCATGATAACTTGAAGCGCTAGCGACCGTACATTGTTAAATTGACAGAATGACCCTTATTAATTACCTAAATACCTATGGATATTTTTGCCAAGAGACGCTGTTTTGATCAATAACAAAAATTCTAAAAAAGCTTAACCGCAACTAAAAACCCGCAACTATCATAATTTACTTACCTACCTATATAATTAGATACGTAGTGCGTTATACAGTGTGTTAGGTTAAACGATGGACATACTTTCAGGTTGTATAGTGCTCATGAAAATCAACAACTTTATCCATGGGACCAACTCTGAAATATGAAAAAAAAATAACAGCTGTTCCATCCATTTTGACGAATTATGCGCTACAGCTGTTTTTTTTCGTGATTTGAGGTATAGTTCCATAGTCAAAGTTGTTCATTTTCTTGAGTATAGTAACCCCTGAAAGAATGTCCCTCCTTTAACCTAACACACTGTGTGTACTGTGTGTAATTTAAATACCTACTAAAGAAGTCCGGTTAAAAACCCAACCACGAAAAACCACTTTAGGATTACAGGTATTAAGGTATCACTTTTTTCTTATTCTCTACATGATTATTACAATGTTGTTCAGTTCGATCCTTTAACATCACCGTCAGAGTCTATTGAACATTGCCATTCAAATCAGGAATAATTTGTTGAATATAATTAAATCATCAATCGTTATCATCTTTTCCCAACTATGTTACGGTCAGCTTCCAGTCTAACCGGATGCAGCTGAATACCAGTATTTTACATGGAGCGACTGCCTATTCTACTCCACAACCCTGTAACTGGGTAACACGATATCCCTTGTAAATACTGGTTATACGACTTTCGGGGTTCGACAGCCAGCACCAACGGTTTAACGTGCTTTCGGAGGCACGGAGGGGTCTTTATATGTAAAGATAGTCACCCATCCAAGGACCAACCTCGGCAAGCGTAGCTTAAACTGATTGATCGACCCGTGCGGTTGTTATTACTTGTTCAACTGAGTTCCCAAAAGGCTGGCAGCACTGCCACGTTGTATGGCAATGCTGCCAGCATTTTGAGAACTTATCCTGCTGACAGCGATGTGGACGAGTTTTTGATTTATTTTTTCCCTCCTGTTTTATATACTTGTACATAGTTATTATTAATGTTCTAAGTATTTTTAGGTATGTAAATATTATGTGAATAAAATAATAAAGAAGTAAAATTAAAAGATATCTATAATGTATATTGCTGTATAATGTAATACAATGTATTGAAAAACTTAGATTGTGTGTAAAAGTAGCAGAGATAATCGATTTTTCATGCTTACCGTGCCTGTACATAAACTGTTTGAATGACATGTGTCATTTATTTAATTTATTACATCTTTTGTTGAGAATAAACAGTGTTAAATTGCCTGTTGCACAGAGTTGCACAATGTACCTACTCTTAAAGTAGAAAATGTTTAATAAAAACTAGCTTTACTTATTTATTTCTGTTTGGTTCTTGACTCTACTAATGATTTTTTATTTATTATTTCTTTTGATATATGAGTCATGCTCATACATAAATATGGGTTATTAAGAATCCTTTATCCTAGGGTTAAAGGATTCTTACTTATGTGGGCTTTCAAAACTGTTGGGCATCTGTGAAAACTACGCTCACAGCCATGGCTTGATTTATAATGTGAAAAAAAATGAATGCATGGTCTTTCAGGCCAGAGGAAAATGTCCGGAATCAATAACTGCCATAAAATTACGTGGAACACCACTGAAGAGGGTAGAACATTTTAAATATCTTGGACATATGATGTCCTCTGATCTGAAGGATGATGCAGACATAGAGCGAGAACGCAGGGCGTTGTCTGTAAGGGCGAATATGATGGCACGCAGGTTTGCTCGTTGTACCACTGAAGTGCAAACAACATTGTTACACGAGCAGCCTGTGGGTCTCATACACGCGCGGACAGTACAACGCCTTGCGTGTGCAATATAATAATGCATTCAGGGTGCTGATGGGGCTGCCCCGATTCTGTAGTCGCAAGTAGACTGTTTTTATACCACTATGCGAAAACGATACACATCCCTAGTGCGCAGGGTTCGGGCTAGCTCCAGCGGCATCCTGAGGGCAATCGCGCAGAGGTTAAATTCGATTGCCAGTACCTGAACCATTGCTGTATGGTTCACATACTGCGCAATCGAAGTATTTAATAAATATGTTTATGTTTTGTGTTTTTATTTTATTGCATATGTATTTTTGTTTCGTATGTGCCTATGATCCTGTGTTGGTCAAAATAAATGATTTATTATTATTATAACTACGTAGGCAGTTCCAGCGTAGAGTAAGGGAGTAGCAGCGTAATTTTAGTCCGTGACTTGAAACATAAAACGGAATTATAATTATCTACTCTTGTACAGACGCCAGCACATCAAGCTATCCCTAACTGTCAAATTTTCTCAATTAAAAATGAACCTTATGTCTTTGCAATAAAGTAGAAATACTATCAAAGAAATTTGACAGATTGTGGTAACTTGATGTGCTGGCCTCTGTGGGTACTACAAAACGTTGAGTTTATTTTCTATATTTAAGTATGGCATAAACATATCATAGGAACGTATACATCTTTCGGAGTGAATGCTCTAAAAAATAGTGACAACCCTGAAAACCGCATCGAAATCAATTGTGCCGTTTGTAAGAACTCAGCGATCACACAGACTAAATGCAAAACCTAACATCAACTTAACCTAACTTATTACTAAACTATTAAAACTAAAATGAGGATCTCGTAAGTATAACAGTCGTACAGGTTGATCCATCAAGTTAAGCTACGCTTGTCGGGGTTGGCCGTCGATGGGTGACCATCTTTAACCGAGACTCCTCCGTGCCTCAGAAAGCACGTTAAGCCGTTGGTCCCAGTTGTCATTTGTGCATCTTTGATAGTCGTTACGGGTCGTTAGAAGCCCGAAAATCTGACAGCCAGTCTTACCAAGGGGTTACCCAGTTACTGGGTTGTGGAGGTCAGATAGGTAGTTGCTCCATGTAAAATACTGGTATCCAGCTGCATCCGGTTAGACTGAAAGCCGACCCCAACATAGCTGGGAAAAGGGTAGGAAGATTTTCAAAACTAAAATATGGCGTCGAAAAATTACCAAAATACCCAAGAGACAGGCGGTATTGCCACGTTGTTTGGCAATGATAAGTTTCTGGCCTTCTGGCTCAAAAATATAATTACCAATGAGGTAAACATGCTTTCACCGCTTGTGGTTTCCGAATAAGAATTTTCATCGATTTCTAGAGTTATAGATAGTAGGCAAGTGATTACTTACTTACTAAGTTCGCTAGCGCATTAAGTTATATCAAACTGTCTTTCTCCACATGATTTTAAACTTCAATACGTTGACAGTTAAGTTCAAAATCGATTGAGAAAACTTTACAGTTTCTGGTAAATGTGCTGGTGACTGTACATAGATAGATACTAAGTCTGTCTGTGAATAATACATGACACAAACTAATAATACTGTATGCAAGACAAGTGTATATCTGATGAAAGTAAAGATAGATCTAACGAAGTATGAAAGAGCGAGCTCCCACATTAGTTACCAAGACAATGTGCTATAATGTGGTGGAGTATGAGAAGGTAATAATCTTGTAATAGGTTTACAACCGTATTCAGATCATTATTTTTACAGCCATTTCTACTCCGCTGGAGAGAGCAGGCGCAGGAGAAAATGTGTTGTGTGAAAACATGATGGTGCACTGTATGTGTGTTGCTCACATTTTGCCAGTTTATGTTATACCTAAATCCCATCCCACGAGTCTACTGACAACTAACCGAGCAGAAATTAACTATTTGAATCGATCTTGAATCGACTAAAATAAAATATGAAATCATACAGCCTCACACAGAACACAGACCGCTCGTCTTTAAAACTTCCATTACCGTTCAGAAATTAAATATCTTGTGAAGATATATTATAATTATAAAATTGCATTTAATGCTAAAAAGTATTCCATTTGATTCTAAAAATCTGTGACGTCATATTGTTATATTTGATACAAATCACGTACAAATACCGCGTTTTGACAGTTCATAAAAAGTAACGTTATTGACTACCCATCCAAATACCCAATTCAGACTACACTAATGATTTTTTCCTATTCAAGCTTAGAATTCGGAAATCGAAATCTAAACTCTATAATGCAACGCAAATTTCGCACTTGCGTTGATGACCACTAGACAAACGCCCGGGTCGAAATTCAAATTCATTTTTTTTTTATTACACACAAAATATACTAAGGTAATTTAGTTTTTGCCAGCGAACGTAACAATAAAATCGCAGACGTCAGAGGACTGGTTTTTCTAAGAACGCCAGCACTACGTATTTCGTGATCGGACAAGAATACTACACAATGTAATATTCAAGAGGTTTTCCTGTTTAGCCTCTATATCTACCAATATGTAAAAATAATACCTATAATATTGATCAATGAGCCGCATTTTGTACATCCTTACTGAAGTCTAAAGAAAAGTCTAAGGCACTATTTTAAATATTTACCTATTTAAAATGACGGCACCTTTGATTTCGTTTTTTTTCATAACCACACCGTGCTAACTTGTATTTTTAAAAGATGGAATTGATGAATACGCAGATAAAAGGTATTTTAGTGAATAAAACGGTATTGTTGTTTATTCACCAATACACAAAAAAAATCCATAGAGAGAGGCTTACATTATGTAACATTTTTATTAAGTCATTTTAACGTGCCAACTTACCTAGTTTCTTTTTTGTCAGAAATACACAGAAACGCTAAATAAAATGTGTTGCGCACGAGTAACATATAAAACTATCCGACACAAACTCGAGATGGTTTCATCAAACTGCATCTAACCGGTAAATGAGATATCTACTTTTTAAATGTTGGCAACCCTAAATAACTTCCTTTTAATTAAAAACTATATTGTGTACGTAAACATTACTTCTTACTTAGTGGTTTTTTGATTAGATCGTTCTAGTTGTTTTTTTTGTTTAATTTACCTAACTAAATATAAGCAGTATACGGGTCTTTAATTTTGACGTGTGGTCAAAGGAACGAATGCTGCCATCTTGTTTTAGGGTCCGTCTGTCGATCAAGGGCCTTATCTCGGTAACGTGTGGAAGTATTAAGTTGAAATTAACTACTATCAAATACGGTCTACCATCCCTTGCAGCTTTAAAAAAATCAAGTTTCTAAGTTAACGCAATATGCGTGATTTGACACACCCTTGAACGGTTTTTTTTTCAATACAATTTTACCAGCACCCCCTTTCAATTTGGTTCACGCGGCAAAAGACCCTTGTAGTTAGGTTAGTCCAAGATTTTGTATGTGATGGTTGCGAGAGGATCGCAAGTTCCCGCGACTCCCGGCGAAGGTAAGAGATGGAACGTCGGAGCGGTATTTAGTCAGTAAGAGTCTGACAGTCTTCGCCGCCCTCCCCAGGGCGACGGACATCAATCAGGATGTTTCAACGCGGAACAAAAAAAAAATAGATTAAGTATCATTAATTAAGAGATCTCTTACCTCAAACTTGTGATTCCCGATGTCTGTCTTGTTCATATTGTTGTCGACGACCATCTCGACATTAGACATATTGAAGGAAATTTATTTCACCTTTATTTAAAATGAGGTATTATCGTCCTTAAATGATTATAAAGCCCATTTTTCGTAGCAGCCCTGTGTGGTTAGACAACCTGAAACAAATAAAGCATTTTTTTTAATTTGAGCTTATTTTTATTTTTTAATAGATAAGTAATTAAATATCTTTATATATAAAAGAAAGTCGTGTTAGTTACACATTTTATAACTAAAGAACGGCTGAACCAATTTGGCTGAAAATTGTTGGGGAGGTAGCTTAGAACCAGGAGACGGACATAGAATAGGTAGGGTAGGTAGGGTAGGTAGGGTAGGTAGGGTAGGTAGGGTAGGTAGGGTAGGTAGGGTAGGTAGGGTAGGTAGGGTAGGTAGGGTAGGTAGGGTAGGTAGGGTAGGTAGGGTAGGTAGGGTAGGTAGGGTAGGTAGGGTAGGTAGGGTAGGTAGGGTAGGTAGGGTAGGTAGGGTAGGTAGGGTAGGTAGGGTAGGTAGGGTAGGTAGGGTAGGTAGGGTAGGTAGGGTAGGTAGGGTAGGTAGGGTAGGTAGGGTAGGTAGGGTAGGTAGGGTAGGTAGGGTAGGTAGGGTAGGTAGGGTAGGTAGGGTAGGTAGGGTAGGTAGGGTAGGTAGGGTAGGTAGGGTAGGTAGGGTAGGTAGGGTAGGTAGGGTAGGTAGGGTAGGTAGGGTAGGTAGGGTAGGTAGGGTAGGTAGGGTAGGTAGGGTAGGTAGGGTAGGTAGGGTAGGTAGAGTAGGTAGGGTAGGTAGGGTAGGTAGGGTAGGTAGGGTAGGTAGGGTAGGTAGGGTAGGTAGGGTAGGTAGAGTACGTAGGGTAGGTAGGGTAGGTAGGGTAGTTAGGTAGGGTAAGTATCATATTTAAGACAGGACAACGTTTGTCGGGTCAGCTAGTCTCTTAATATAAATAAAACTTATGTAAAGTGAGCATGAAGTACGTTCCACATAACGCTAGGAATTGACACTACGGCTCACTTTAAACTCACGTTATCACGGTGAGATTTTTACAGAACAGAACTTCTATTTTCTGACAATAAAAACTGTTTACTTCTAAATAGCGCAATTATTCAGAGTACTTAATAAAATATAATCACATATAAGATTCGACAAAGAAATCGAAAAGGATTTTCGGGATCGCGAACAATGGAAGGAGTGGAGGGAGGCCTTTGACAAGAAGAGGGACAGCGTAGGCTACATAAAAAAAAAAGATCCGACACTTGTTTGTCCTCTACTTCGACAATAGTAAACGAAGTATATTAGGTACTAATCTACGGATTTCCACATTCTTTGTTACTAGAACTTTCATTGAAAAACTGAAAGGGTCGCTGCCTACACACATACATGGAAATACAAGACATGCACTGTATGACATTTCATCATTGAGACAACAATGCGACAATAACTTAAAACACTGGCAATATGAACGCGAGTATTTCGGAACTATTTAAAAATGAATCCTAGCATAGTAAATATAAAAAGCGTTTTTTTGAACAAACTAGAGCAGTGTTGACCCTGTAGTGTCCCCGACTAACGAGTTATAGGTCGTGAGTTCGAACTCAGGCTTTACTTTGTGTAAATAATTTAATCACCAATGCTCTCAAAACAGTAAAGGAAAACATCGTGAGGAAACCAGCATGTCTTAAAACCAAAAATTCGAAGACATGTGAGTATGGCCCACTCTCTCTCATAGTTAGAACGCCTGTGTCCCAGTAGTGGGACATATGGGGTTTGGACCGAATATGGGGTTTGTCAATCCTTGAATAGCTTTAGTGACTAAACGATTGGATAAATATTTGATTGAATTTTCGTACGCAGACTGGAGACGCCATATCTTTGACTAGCTTTAGTGACTAAACTATTGGATAAATATTTGATTGAATTTTCGTACGCAGACATGGAAACGCCATTATAACAACGCAGTTTAATTTAAAGTCGTATTGTCTATATGTCGCTCGTTCTCGTCCTCATCCTTATTATAATGAGGAGAAATGTAGAATCTTACATTGTGATGCAACAGTTATGCAACCACTTTCGTTGGTCTGAGATGTGAGATATAAGTCTCACGATTTATATTTCTCTACATTAAAACCTAATAGATAGATAAGAAAACTGTTAATGCGGAAATCGAAGCGCCTGCTTGCAAACATACAGTCATTATTTGCGCACCAATGTATTTGCATTGCACAAATGAATTCCTGCCATTTAATTTGCCGGCTAAAATTAAATTAATAATTTAAACTGCTTGGGTGCAAATATGTGATCCTGTTCGACCTTGCTTGCCTCATAGTTTTGAATGTCAATGATCAACGGGCATTTAAATAATCTCAGCATATTTTTTTTATCGTAGTATTTAATTAAAGACTGTCATTAGAGATTTTTCTAATTAATTGTAACTTAACATCACTCCTGTTTTGCATGAAAGCTTAGGAAGATGTAAACATATAGAATGTTGGTGTTAATAGCTTGTAAGTACCCACATTTCGCCAGTTCACGAATTTCGTCTACAGGGTGTTTCTGGGAAATTCCTGATGGAAAAACCCACATAACACTATGTCCAACCAAGAAATCGAACCCAAGCTCAGCAGTCAAACGACAACAATCAACAGTTAATCAATCAATCTGCCTAGCCTTTTCCCAACTATGTTGGCATCGACTTGCAGTCTAACAGGACGCAGCAGAATACCAATGTTTTGCTTGGGGCGGCTGCCTATCTGACCTCCACAACCCAGTCAATAATTAGGTAATACGATAACCCTTGGTAAGACTGGCAGTCAGACTTTCGGGCTTCTGCCGACCCTTAACGACTATCAAAGATCCACGGATCAACTCCAGCAAGCGTAGCTAAACCTGATAGATCAACCTGTGCGGCTGTTATTACCTACTTAGCCACGAGCTCAACGGATAAATTAATCATTAATCTATGGTGCACGCTTTATAATAAAGTCATTGACTGCCACGCAGCAGACACAATAGAAAAACAATTGTTCGCGGCTCACCGGTGACCGGCGTGGCGTCTAACGTGTTATTTAAGGATATTTTTTTAATTAATTCTTATTACATACTTCACACGGCATGCATGACGCATGAGCATGTGAAGCTAAGTCCGAGGCCCATGGGCGGCATACAAACTCTGACACCAGGTTAGTCACTAACTACACGAAGAAGAAGACTTCATTAGGTACTACTCTTCATAAAGATATTATATTACAATTATTGTCATCGCTGATAAGAAAACATCAGTAGTTATCTATTTAGCTAATTAACACGTAACATGCACCGTAGCATTACCTAATGATTATTATCTGATGTGTAATATTTTATCGCATTTCTTATCAGAAGAAATCAAAGTGTGAGATTTAATAAATCAGGTAGTTATTGAGGTATTACAACAGTAACGGAGAGAGTTACATCGTGAGGAAACCGGCATGCCTGAGAGATATTTCTCAACAGCATTTAGAGTAAAGTCAGATCAACGGGCAACCCGCAATCGTAGCTTAACCTGATGGATCGACCTGTGCGGCTGTTATTACTTAGCCGCACAGGTTGATACGCCAGGTTAGTCTTAGTTAGGTTAGTTAGACTTGTACAGCTGATTTTTTTTTCACGATTTCAGAGTTGGTCTGATAGTAAAAGTTGTTTAGTTTGGTGTTCTGTAGCATATCCTTTTGTATGTATTCCCTTTCAGTTACACCCAGCCTTTGTGTTTACTAGACGAAAACTTTTTTTAAAATGTAACTTACTAACTTGGATATTATGTGTTCTATGTTTGTATGTATCAATTGTATAGTTTATGTAAATGGTACACCACAGACTACCTGCAGTATTGTCTATCCTTCCTTACTCCATCCAAAGGTTGTCTTTAAAATATCGCTTTTAGCGATAAGACGAAACACATAACACACGTGACACATTCATATTGTGTCACCCCTTGAACAACGAAAATGTTCTGAATATCTGTTATTTGTATGGTGTACATAGTAAACAATATTCTATCTATAACTAGGTATAATATTTTATTTTTTAACAAAACCCAAAAGTAGCTCCAAGCGAGTGGACCAAGCGTGTCCAATGTCCTACAAGTACTGACGTCCATTTGAAATTAATTGTTGCCCACCACGTAGGTAATCTACAGTCGGAAATAAAACAATAGCGAAGGTTGCTTCATACTTCATACAAATCCGGATATGTGAAGAGAATCAGTGCCATAATTTTACGTTATCAATGTGCATGTGCGCACCATCACGATTGTACTATTGTGTTTGAGATAAACTCTTGCGCACGTGTTATTGTTACTCGTGATCTGATCATCATGTGTTCCATCATATTTTGCATCACTTTCTATCTTTCCATTGGCTACGGAAGGCTACACAATTATTTGAGTTTGCAATTTTTCGTAACCTACATTTTATATTCGTGGCGCGTGCTACGCCGTAGCAACTAAAGCTTGCAGCTATCCCATTGCTACAATAAAAATAGGTACAAGGTTATAGTATCTACTGCATATACTCATCTATTAATATAATTAATTTTGATTTTCGTTGCAATTTTTGTTGTAGATAAAAAAAAACTGTTTTATTAGTTACCTCTGGTATAAGTGTACAAAGTGTATATATCGTCACTTCTATATTCATCAAAGGATATGGGGCTTTGACGGTGGAGGCGTGTGAATCAGTTTTACGCAGTTCGTATAAAAAATGGATTTCCAACGGTTATTTCCCTTACATATTTGCTAAAAAAATACCCGATGGATATTCAAAATCTAAGCATACAGAACTAGGCAATTATTATAGAGACGTGAATCAAGAAATTCATTGTCAATGATATTGACTTAAGATTTACCTAATACGCAAATATAGCTGAACTATGTAAATCGGACTGAAGGACATGTTAACAGCGGTTTCAAAATATTATTGACACTCCTCTTATGTAAGTACTTAGATTTGTTAATTACCTATTTCCGTTACCATTTTGTTGATTGGTTAGTATGATTTTGGTTATTTTTGGTGTTTTTCTATCTGTAATATGTATGTGTTTACAAAAAAAAATTGTATATACGTAGTTTATCAGCCATCTCGTTACCATAACACAAGCATTAGGTTGCTTAGCTTGGGACTAATATGGCGTTGTGTGAAATGTCCAAGGATATTATTATTATTATATTATTATTATTTTTCACCGTGATAGTGGGCGGCATTATCTACCGGGCAGAAATCCAAACTCCGGGCAGCTCTGAAATTAAGGATTTTGTTCTTATCAATGTTTTGCGACCACTAGACCAACGAGACAGTATGAGCTGAATAAAGTGGTGCCAAAACGGGAGAAGTCGATTTCCTTTAATCTTCTTTACGAGATTTCAAGTACAGCTGTATTCACTATCATCATCTACCTACCCTTTTCCAAACCATGTTGGGGTCGGCTTCCAGTCTAGCCCGATGCAGCTGAATACCAGTATTTTACATGGAGCGACTGCCTATCTGACCTCCACAACCCAGCAACTGGGCAATACGATACCCCTTGGTAAGACTGGCTGTCAGATTTAAGTACTGTATTCACTATGCTTATCTATACTAATAATATAAAGAGGTAAAATTTGTAAGTTTGTATGTAGGGGGTAATCTCCGGAACCAATGATCCGATTTCAAAAATTTTTTCACCAATTGAAAGCTACTTTATTCCTGAGTGCTATAGGCTATAAATTATATTTATATCATACATATTAGCCGAGCTATCGCAAACAAGAAATTTTCCGCGGACGAAGTCGCGGGCAGAAGCTAGTGTTAAATAATAATATCTTATCTTGACTTTGTTTTACAAATTAACTTGTCATCCTAAAGTGATATATTTAAACTGAGAATCTCAGACACCTTTCTTTATTTCAGACTAGCTGCTACCCGGGGCTTTGCCAGAGTTGAATCAAATTATTTTTCTAAAGTTAAAGCCTAAGATACTCCCCATAACATCAGATATCTGCCAGTAAAAGTCCCGCCAAAATCAGTCCAGCCGAAACAAACGAAACTATTTTTTTTTTGTTTTGTGGTATACTTTCATATATGCATTTAGTAAAAAGCTGTTAACAGACACTTTATTTATTTGTATAGATTCTGCACTTAATGTTGAGATAAATAAAGATTTACGATTATGTGTAAAGTGTTATTCTAGAAATCTTAAGTATTATTACTTTATTTTACAGTCAGATGAATAAACAAAATACATATTTAAATACAGCTTTATTTTATTAGGTGAAAAAGTACGGGGAGTCAGAAGCTCGAAAGTTTGGCAACCAGTCTTACCATGGGTTATCATGGTTACCCAGTATCTGGGTTGTGGAGTATAGGCAGTCTGGAAGCCGACCGCAACATAGTGTAGAAAAAGCTAGTCAAATAAATGACTACGGTTTCTTGCCCGCTTTTTGTGCCTGAAGTCATAGTTAGGTACAGAGGCCAGCACATCAAGTTACCACAATCTGTCAAATTTCTTTGATAGTATTTCAACTTTATTGCAAAGACATAAGGTTCATTTTTAATTGAAAACATTTGACAGTTAGGGATAGCTTGATGTGCTGGCGTCTGTACATATTATATAATTGCTGAGATCCAAAATTACGAGAGTATTATTTAACTACGGGAAAACTTCATCCTAAAATGATCATAAAAAAAATCTAAGCGAAGAAGGTGCAATTTATCACTATCTAGCAAAAACGGTGAAAGAAAACATCGTGAGGAAACCGGCATGACTTTTTGTTTTTTTTTTAAGGCTGGGAAATCATCCAATGACTTCTCCCGCTCTGGGTGGAGCGGAAGGGAGTGTCAGACTCTTACTGACTAAAACCCATCCATGTTCCTTCCTTAGCCCTTCATGTTCCGGGGTAGCGGTAACCCTTTCGGACAATCCCGCTTACCCGGCAGGCTTGGCCCTGAGGGGCCCCTTCATATGCTGACATCTCTTTGAGGCGCGCGTGGAACATATACGCGCCGTCCGGCACGGGCCTGGTGCTGATCGAACGGTGAGTCACCCATAACTCATTGCCCGGGGCGTCTCCCGGGGCGGCTGGGACGGGAGGACCTTTCTCGCTCCCATCCCGCCACCTCCTTCGCGAGCATGACTTTTTCGCAGAAGGACTGGTGAAGGTGACTGCCTCCCACTCCCTCTCGCTCCAGACCATGGCTTGCACCAGGGCCGGGCGCGAGAGGTCGCCGCCGCCGATCGCCTCTACGAGGACACGCCGGAGCTCCGCGCAAGCGGGGCAGGTTTGCACCTTGTGCTCTACTGTGTCCTCTGGGCGATACTCGCAGTGGTGACACCCGGGCGTTTCCTCCCGCCTGATGATGTGTAGGAACCTCCTGAAACATCCATGTCCGGTGAGGACCTGCGTCAGGCGGAAGGTGAGGGCGCCGTGACGCCTCTGTAGCCACTCCTCAAAGAGGGCCCTCACCGCCACTATCGTGGCGTGCCTGAGAGATATTTCTCAACAGCATGTGAAGCTAAATCAGAGGCCCATGGGCAACATAAAAACTCTGACACCAGATTAGTCACTAACCACACGAAAAATAATGAAGCTAGGAAGGTTATACAACTGGTACCTATCTGGTTTACTCTACCAAGAAAGCTATGATAATTAATGTCAAAGATACAGGTTTCGTTTTATATTTTAAACACTGATTTTGAAAAAGGAAACGAAAATAATAATTATTATTATTTATTTATTTGGAACAAGTCACGCGTTCCTGCCAGCTATTAAACAATAAAAAAAAACAAAATAAATTGTAGAAATAAATGCTCATTTAGGCGTTGTGTTGTTTTGACATTAACTCACGATTTTTGTAAAATTCGTGAGAAACATCTAAATTGCGTGTCGTGCTGTAGTGCGTTATGCCTGCAGGCTTAACCTCGTATGTTTTTGATAACAGGATGTTACACAAACAAGTATTATACCGTCGTTATACTTAGGTAAATACCCAAGCAATGCCAAAAGTGATCAACATACATTACGGGTGTTATGAAAATCACACCTTTTTCTAAAATCAATAAACATAATCATAAAATATATGTTTACTTCGCTCCAAAAGCGGTTAGGTTATGTTTCTAGACCACATTGGAGTTGTACCGGCTGTTGTCAAATTAAATAACCTAATATTTGTTGAGTGGTTGCCTAGATATGTATGATAATACTGAGAAGCGTACCTTATTGACTTACAGACCTTGACAATGACTAATCATAATTTAGGCAGTACAGCATTAATACCTAGACTAGATGAACTCAAGTTAGGAACCTGCTTTTAAAAAAAAACTTTTTGTTCATTTTCCAAGTGATTGGATTTTTGCAAGCTTATTTTGGACTACTTCCTTTTGGTTTGTATAAAAGGTCACATTAATTTAGCTAGCAAAACTATCGATATTGTTAAAAAATATGAAAAAAACTAAAATAAATTGTTCGATAATTTTTTTGGGTCGATGACCGCAGATTGCTTAGTTACTTCAAGTATGTGTTAAGAAAATCCGTTTTTTTCTAGCTTTATCAAATGTAGATATTGATACCAGTAGGTAGACTGCCTCGTTGATCACATGTGCTATTGCTGAGCATGAGATCTTGGTCCGATACCCGGGTTGGGCAAAGTGTTATTAGGAGTATTACCGTTGAGCCTGGATAGAAAAGAAACTCATCATGTTTGAGGGTAAAATATGCATCCCATCCTTATTCATTCCTTAGCCCTTTATGTGTCCGGGTAGCGCTACAGGGAACACGAACGAACACACGGTAGGACCAACAGCATTCTAACTGTGTTCACAGGTCGGTGGGTTCATCAGGCGACGAATGCTGGGTATAGGCCACTTCATCACCCTATACATATCGATTTGGATCGTCTAACAGTCTGAGACTCCCTTCCGCTCCACCCAGAGCGGGGGGCAGTCAATTGATGATGCCCCACCCTCAATAAAAAAAAACCTCTCGATTCTTGGCAACTCTCATCCAACTGTTACCTGCCACTCCGTAAAGTTCATCTTAGACTTGACTTCACCTAGACTTGAATAAACTTTACCTAACTATGACTTTACTTAACTGTGATCAAACTTTGTTTTTAATGTAGGTACGAGTTTATTTCAAATACAAAAGAGCCTGTTAACGATGATTGCACAGTACAGGCGCATACGCATTCAATGGGAACCTCGCTCACAAATGAAAGTGAATGTCAACGACCTTTGATAAACACATAATGGGTAGGTTAGCTTGAAGAAAGCGAAACCGAAGAAATACAATGTTATCTTTTATAATCGGATGTATACTTATACATCGATATTATATTGGACAGCACGTTTCCTTGATTGTATACAGGGTCAAATTAATTTAGCTAGCGAAACTCCACAAACGTGATGGGTATCGAAATTGGTAAGAAAAAACGTAAAAGGAATTAATTAATTATTTGTGGGGTCAATGATCGCTTACTCGTACTTCAAGTACCTGTCTATTTTGTTGTTTTTTCCTGTTTAAATATTGATACCAATCACGTGGGCTAAATTTACAAAAAAAAAGTCTACACTCCTGCAATTTGCAAACTCAAATATGCGGTCGTTGACCCAAATAAATCATGAAATATTTCTTTCTTCGTTCTATCATGGTTAAGTATCGATCTCTAACGTCTGAATAGTTTTGCTCTTTGTATTTACTCCGTGGTTTTGCTAGATAATTTATTTGGACTCTGTCTTTCCGAATGTAACGGTACATTACTGTTTACCTGATAGGTATGTATAGCTCAACATAAATAACATCCGAAGGTAAATATGATTAGGTATGGTTAGCAAATAGTGGATATACGAATGAGTAACTGTAAATCTCCATTGTTTGTTGACATATGTATGTAGGTTTATTGGGGTTCTGTACCCGAAGAGTAAAACGGGACCTTATTACTAAGACTCCGCTATCCGTCAGTCTGTCTGTCCGTCTATCATCAGGCTGTATCTCATGAACCGTGATAGTTAGACAATTGAAATTTTCACAGATGATGTATTTTCTCTTGCCGCTGTAAAAACAAATACTAAAACTACTAAAATCAATATTTAAGTGGGGCTCCCATACATACAACAGACATGATTTTGTTGCCGTTCTTATAGTACGGAACCCTTTCGTGCGCAAGTCCGACTCGCACTTGGCCGGTTTCTTAAAGAATGTCACACAAACAGAAGGTAATTAACAGTTTTAGGGAAACAGGCAAACAAGCTCGTGGTGTATCACATTACCTGTTTTATTACCTGAACTATTTTTTGTGCTATTCTAAAACTCAGTGCCTTCAACACACATACTTGTTCATGGAAGCATGGGCTAAGGTGGAAAGGCAAGGGTAGCCCGCGAAATTTAAATTTGCATACGTTTTTTGTAATTTGCTAATCAATTTAATAGAAATATCGATATAATTCTCTTAAGTTTTTTTGTATACCTCAGGAATTTAAAAATTAAACAGGATTGTCCGAAAGGTTACGCTACCCCTGAACATAAAGGGCTAAGCTAGGAACATGGCTGGGTTTTAGTCAGTAAGAGTCTGACACTCCCTTCCGCTCCACCCAGAGCGGGAGGAGTCATTGGATGATTTCCCACCCTCAAAAAAAAGGAACTAAAATAAGAAATTATCCTGTTTCTATTGAGTATTGTATCGAATATTTATAAGTACCTGCCGCAACTACGAACAAACAATTTTATTTAAGTATTGTAAAGTATTATGCCCACACCTCCACAAGTTATAACTTTTCTTTAAGCCTCTTCCTACCCACCCACAAACAATTAAATTCTCTGCTTGCGCAAGCGACTCGCTACGACCAGTTTAAAAGCCACTTTTAATAACAGATCGGAATCTCAAAAGATACATTTTTTTTATATATTTCGACTTATTTTATAACCTTGAACTTTTGAAAAAGTCGCCTGTCAACTAATTCTACTTACAGAAATAGGTATTACTATCGTATTATTATTCAAAATTATGTAAAAACGTGTTCTTATGTCATTATTACCTTGCAGAGACGGGTTCTATGTTCGGTTAGTTATTATTCGCCTGGTCTTGATAATATACTTCAAAAAATACCCCACATATTGCCACATGGATAACCTACAGATTTAACCATCCATTTTCGTGCAAAGTATTCCCTTTCTCCGTCAATAAAATGTTTCATCTTGCGCGGTGCCTAGCCAGCCCGGGTATAAGCGCAGCCTCTACACTTTTTTTTTGTGGGTGGGAAATCATCCAATGTCTGCTCCCGCTCTGGGTGGAGCAGAAGGGAGTGTCAGACTCTTACTGTGAGCTACCCATTACTCACCGCCCGCAGGCCCGCGCCTAAGGTAGCCGGGAGCCGTCACGTGGCTCCCGACACCGCGACGCCCGGGGCGTCTCCTGCAGTGGCTGGGACGGGAGGACCGTTACCAGAAGGAGGTTACTGCCTCCCACTCCCTGTCGCTTCGGACCATGGCTTGCACCAGGGCCGGGCGCGAGAGGTCGCCGCCAACCTGTACGAGGACACGGCGGTGCTCCGCCCAAGCGAGGAGGTTTCCACCGTGTGCTCCACCGTGTCCTCTGGGCGATCCTCGCAGTGGTGACACCCGGGCGTTTCCTCCCGCCTGATTATGTGCAGGAACCTCCCGAAACATCCATGTCCGGTGAGAACCTGCGTCAGGCGGTAGGTGGGGCGCCGTGACACCTCTCTAGCCACTCCTCATAGAGGGTCTGCACTGTGCCTGCGCTTCTTTTACGCAGCCGCTACGCATTGTCTACGCAGCTGCTACGCATTTTCTACGCAGATGCTAGGCATCTGGTACGACAGCTTTAGGATATGGCTTCCACGTAAAACACACAAACCTTCGTTTGAGCATAAACAATATGCATAGGTCATGATTATCGTTTGTAATAATTTTCTCATTAGCACTTACGTCATTTAAATATGTATACTTTAGATAAGTATCAATATTATTAATTATTTAGCTTTACTAACTGGTTAGTGACTGCTTACTACCGCAGTTGTAACTATGTATCTAATTTACGTTTTATATTGCAAGATACGTAAATCACGTAATATTGGTGATGGTTCTTGTCTCACATCACAAAGGTTGTGTATAGTCTGGAATAGCACATAGGCTACTTTTTATCCCGATTTAATTTACGGTTCCCGTGGAATAATTTCCTAATAGGTATATTCACGGGGGCGAAGCCGCTGGCAAAAGCAACTTTTAATATACTATAATAGCTATAATACTAGCTGACCCGGCAGACTTTGTCCCGTCCAAATTCATACAAAAAGCCCCTTTTTAAAATAAAATCTTGCCGTTAAAAACTCATTCGGATTATTTAAAAAAATGCCAAATCGGTCTAGCCGTTACAAATCGATGCGATACCAACGAACAGCATTTCATTGTTATTATATAGTCTATAAATTATCTTTATATTGAAGTTCAGCCCAGTCCTATATAGATAAACTTTCGTTTCCCTGTGCCTGTGCGTCCCTGAAACCACCATGATTCTACTTTATGGTGTTACTGTTTCCCATCATCACGGCTGAGCCTAATCTTAGAAGACAAGGTATTTTTTTCATTGTGTCTTATGACAATATTTGATGTCTACACACACATGACCTTGATTTGTCAGATTTCGCACTGAATAATATTACATGTCGTTTGGTAATTAAGTAATTAATTAGTTCCACCTTGGTTAAACTTTAATTTGTGTACTTATCTTTATACTTTGTTTATACGGAAAATATTTACTTCCTTCAACAGTTATTGTCTATGTATTTTTCTCACGAGTGTACGGATACTGTGAAATATGAATATATTTAGGTACTCTAATGAGTGGAGCTCGTGTCGTCATCAGGTTAAGCTACGCTTGCCGGGGTTGGTCCGTGGATGGGTAACCATCTTTACATATCGAGATCGGAACGTACGTTGAGCCGTTGTTGGTCCCGGCTGTCATGCGTGCATTTTTGACAGTCGTTACAGGTAGTCAGAAGTCCGAACGTCTGACAGCCAGTCTTACCAAGGGGTATCGCAATATCCAGTCACTGACTGGGTGTGGAGGTCAGATAGGTAGTCGCTCCATGTAAAATAATTACATGGGAATAGGCTAGGCAGATTGATTTAGGTATTTTACGGGGTAAATACCTAGAGGTAATTTGAAATATTCAACACGAACAGGTACAATAATATTTACTTAGTAAAAATTACTCAAGTATTAAAGTAAATAAAGACTTTTAACTTTTCATACATTATTGTACAATGTTAACTTAATATTGAATCTTGTCGATATTTTCTATTTGATGAATGTTGCGTTAATGTTTACATACGTACGTACAGAGTTCTTCGATAGTTTTTCATCTTTATTACGAAAGCATAAGGTTCATTTTCAATTTGGGAAATTTGACAGTTAGTGATAGCTTGATGTGCTGGCGTCTGTACATACTTAAACTAACACCTCCTTGCAATGGGGGTAGGCAGAAAGTCCAGAACGGTACCTGATCTTTCTGAAGAAGATCACAAAAGAGATCGCTACACATTATGTATAATTTCCTTCTAGGGCATCCTCACCTTAAGCGGGATTGTCCGAAAGGGTTACCGCTACCCCAGGAACATAAAGGGCTACGGAAGGAACATGGATGGGTTTTAGTCAGTAAGAGTCTGACACTCCCTTCGGCTCCACCCAGAGCGGGAGCAGCCATTGGATGATTTGCCAGCCTTAAAAAAAAAAGGCATCCCCACCTGGTGTTGCTACTCACATAGGCATCGTAAATACCATTTATTGGTCGCGTTAAAAGTTTAAAATGCATCATAACCTTTTTTAATAATGTTTAGCTTTACAAGACGGATTATATGTTCTAAAAGTTACAGACACTGTTCATATTTTATTGCCGGGAATGTGAAAGTAGAATAATTTCTCGAGCTTACAAGTGAAAGCTTCCAGTGATTTGTAAGTCATATTGAATTAATTCTTGCAGTTAGTCTCAATGCATAGACTTTGCATTCATTGATATCTATTTGCTGAGTTTAATGAATCGTAGATTATTGCTGACCAAAATTATTTTGCATTTTTGTGCGAGAAACAAGATGGCTGCCGTCTTAGAAATGTCAAAATGCACTTAGTCTAAGTGCAAATTTCACCAATGAAACTGAACGCGATCAGCACATCTTAGTCGCGTACAAGACCTGTCAGTGTCAATGTTCTATATAAAATAATTATACTGACAGCTAATAAGCGGGCTTTATTAAATAATAATATGCTGATTGCAATCACTTTAATTGGTGAAATTCGCCGTAAAAGAGTTAGCCTGCTTTATAGGCAATCAGGTATAAGCAGTTTTTATACGTATTTAATGAACTACTTAGCTTCGTCTCGGGACTTCATTCACGTGGAATGTAAGATACACATGTACTAACATAACAGCCCCATTTTTATCGGCTTTAACTCTCTCGGCCCCCGACCCGCCGCGTCTCGTGTCGCCCGCCCGCACCGTTACTTCGTTTTTGCTTAGCGCTCTTTCTGACTTACTTACCCGACTCCTAAGGGACATAGCGTGAAGTTAAATAGCGTAAAACCAAGGTCAAGAACTGGGTTATCAAAGCCAGAAAGCATATTTCAAATCTCACTGGCAGTTACAGAGATTAGCGCGTTTAAACAAGTGACCCACACACAAAAAAAAATATTTATCTAGGAGCGGTTTTTTAATCACCGGATAACTTTTAACTGAAGAACAAAAATAGAGGTTTGACATAATTAAATTTCTATTCAAAAACTGTCAAATTGTCACATTTATTCCTCTAATAAAATTTATCTGACGATTGAAAAATCAGCCCTTAGTATAGTTATTAACTTTAAATACATTAATCAAATAAGTAAATTAAAAATACTTAAGTATCTAAATAGTTGCTGTAGGTAAAAATACTACATGATTTTGGTTTCGTTGTCGATGTTACTGACCGTCAATGCACCTTCACAAAGGACAGTGTTGCAAAACCAAGATTAGTCACATTCGTTAACCTCAGGTTAGTTGATATGCGCAACAGGTCTCGGCTATTGCTACAAGTCTTGTGGATAGCCGATGGCAATTTATGTGTCATGGTTAAGGCTTTGAACTTGACAGATACCTTTCATTTCTCTTTTAACTTTTGATTGAGTCTGACACTTAAGTGGTACTTACTTTTCTGGTGACACTTTCTCCAGCACTTCACTTTTAATTTACATGGTGTTAATTAGTTTAATATGTGTGTCTGTTTTTGTAAGTGACTATAAAATTTATATGGAGCCAAGTTAAATTAAATTTTCTCTTCACTAGTACTGTTGAAGACAAAGCCAACCTAGTTGTGGATGGGAAAAATCGAATGGAAAAAGATTGAACACATTATACTCGTACTATGTAAATTGCAATAAAAACTTTGAATGAATGAAACCGCAATGATTTAGCAACGAAATCAATTCTTTAACGTGTCTGGCGGTATGAATAAACTGGCAGAAATCGTCACGTAACGAAAAAGCGTTATGCCCGAAAAAGTCAGTGTCAAATTTTTGACACTTGAGACCATAATTGATGGCTCTATATGAATACTAGTTATACAGCAAAAGGAACTGCTTCTGATGTTTTTGTTTCTTTTACTTTGTTAGGTTTATTACATAACTCCTAACCTATTTACCTACCAATATGTCGCAACTACATACCTAACATAACGTTATTGACACCACAATTCCCTCGCCGGGTGACTGACATTCGATGCTACTGTATAATATTTATGTTGTCAGTCTCGAGACAGTAAAGACAGCAAGTAGAAACAAATGGGATATTTTTAAAGGCAAATAACTGGAATATGCGAACTGTGTGATCTAATACCATCTCGCCTTTATTACCCGAAGGATTGGGCAGAGGTGTATCTATAACACACACACATTATGCCAGTCATGTCTTAGTGTCATGGAATAGGAGACGAGCCTGTTTAAAACATCCAGACTCCGAGCTGCTGCTGAGAAATTCGAGATGGAAAAACCACACACTAGCCCAACGCGGGCTCCCGGCCACCGTAGGCGCGGGCCTGCGGACGGTGAGTAATGGGTGACTCACCGTCCGATCAGCACCAGACCCGTGCCGTGCGGCGCGTATATGTTCCACGCGCGCCTCAAAGAGATGTCAGCATATGAAGGGGCCCCTCAGGGCCAAGCCTGCCGGGTAAGCGGGATTGTCCGAAAGGGTTACCGCTACCCCGGAACATAAAGGGCTACGGAAGGAACATGGATGGGTTTTAGTCAGTAAGAGTCTGACACTCCCTTCCGCTCCACCCAGAGCGGGAGCAGTCATTGGATGATTTCCCAGCCTTAAAAAAAAAAAAAAAACCAACGTGGGCTTTCTTTCTTTCTTCGTGTGGTCAGTGACTAACCTGGTGTCAGAGTTTTTATGCTGCTCATGGACCTCTGACTTAGCTTCACATGCTGAGAAATATCTCTCAGGTGTGCCGGTTTCCTCGCAATGTTTTCCTTCACCGTTTTTTAAGCAAATGATAATTATACAATACGCACATATCCGAAAAGTCAGAAGTGCCTTGGGTTCGAACTCGAGACCTAAGAATGGGCAGTCTGCCGGTTACACCACTAGGCTTTCACTGCTTGGCGGGGGCTAGAACTTGATTGTTCGAATGAAAATTAAATTATTCGACGGGGTGAACTGAAGTACCTAGTACCTTCTGACCAACTGTATCGACAAGAACCATATAAAAGAATCAATTTCAAATGTTTTTTTCAATGATAACCATAGAAAACAGTTATGATAAGAACTGAGACGAAAAAAACAAATTAAAACAAGACAATACAAATCGAAACTGCCCGCCTCACGCCTGTGTGATAATTTTTACGTGTTTACAACTTGTTTCATCTCTAAATTTACATGTACAGCTACCAACATGTACCTGACAGCCATTGTGCCCACAATTGAGCCTACTTTAGTATGCTATAGTTGCCTAGCACTGCGCCAGCGACTTCTTCCGCGTCTTTTTTTATTTAGATACTAGCTTCTGCCCGCGACTTCGTACGCGGACCCTGTTGCTTATGCCAGCGACAACGGGGTCGCTATTTATGTTATTTTTTATCATTTTTCCCATTTAAATCTTTTATCACACTGAGCTTTAGTTTTATTTCATTCCAACAACCACCAAAACATACAGTCCATTTGTCATCGTTTTCATTTTGGTAACCGCATTATTATATTCCCCACTTGTCTCTAGAGACCTAGAAGTCGATGCGTAGATACACTTGGAACTCAAGCGTTATTCTCTTTCCGTGAACGTCTCTGACTCGCGAGACAATACATGACGTTCACGATCAGCGGTCAGTCGCGCATCATATTCTTCACTGGTCTCTAGAGACCTAATGAATACGCTGAGAACGCAGGCGTGCTTCGCGACCCGAAGAGGTTTCCACGGAGCGAGTTGCAGCCTAATATTGTCGAACAGCATCAAGTCTCTCCTGACGCTCTTCGGTAGATTCTTGGGATCTTACGATCCTCAATCTTTTAGCTCTCTTGGAACATTGGGAAAGATTTGACCTCTTTCTAGGCATGGTCATAGTTTAATTGTGAAGATACCTGATCAATAAAAATCTAAATTAAAATGACTGCTCCCCTGCGTTACCGGGTAGGCTACCGTGTTACGAAGTTAAATGGAAATAGTTATTTGTTATGCAAGGCTGGAAAGTTGATTTTTGGCGCGAGTACTTCTATTGAAACCTGAGTAAGCGAAGGATTCTAGGATTGAACCATGAGCGTAGCGAGTGGTTCAAATATAGAATCCTGAGCGTAACGAAGGTTTCAAAGGTACGAGACGCAGAAAAGCTTTGCTGCCGAGCGCAACACACAATTTTTCACCTCACTACAGCGAGGAAACTGCTAGGTGCAAAAAAACAGGTGTTGTTGAGTCTTATTTTGTTCGAGCGTCTCAGATACATTGACTCATGTGAAGAAAATAACAGATACTTGGCAATGTATCTTATGAGTTACATAGAATATCTCAAAAATTAAATACCCTGTATTTTGTTTTATATCCTACTTGTCCTCTAAGGAGAATGAAAGAAAAAAACTAATTTAATACAAATAACTAACAAATTTAATTTAATACATATTTATTTTTGCCAAGCAAAGGATTGAATAACATATGTAACATAAATGTATTTATTTTATTTAAAAAATTAAACTTAGATTTATACACAATTGGGTATTTGACAGGGTAGTATTTTTATGGCATATTCAAATGTGACGTCACAGATTTTTTTAATCAAATGGAATACTTATTAACATTAATTCCAATTTTACAATTATATCCTCGCAAAATATTTAATTTCTGTACTGTGATGGAAGTTTTTAAGGTGAGCGGTATTATTTAATATTTTATTTTAGACCGTGTCATGCATTTTCAGTGGACTGGCAGTATAGAAAATTGTTAAATAGAAAGGTTCGAATTTTAAAAACTCTTTCCACGCTAGAAAGCAAAAAGCGATTTTCGGCTCAGATTTCGAATGACAAACAGACTCTTTCCGAGCTTGTGAGGTGAAAAGGAAATTTAACACTCAAACAACATAAGCCCGAAGGCATATTCATACGATAAAATAAAAAAAATAAATAGGAGTTTTGGCCAGTAGAGTCAAATTTTCAATGATATACCATCGTCATCGAAAATCAGTCCTAAACTGTTACCGCCTTCACCACGTGCAGGTACTCCCAGTTTATGTTATTTTATAATTACACAGTAAAATTAGTGATAGCTTTGATTTCCACATCAGATGTTTCTGATCTTCGATTTTTATAAGTCAACAGGAAATGCCCATCATATTGAACAACAAAGACGTCAAAGACGTCATTCCTATATGTGTTATGTTGTAGCTAGGCTCTTGGAGTTCCACAACAGGTGTTCCAGATCTTCAATTTTTATACGTCAACAGAGAGTGCTCATCAGGCTGAACAACTTTCGCTAAGACGTCATTCTTATATGTGTTAGGTGTAGCTAGGCTCTTGGAGTTCCACAACAGGTGTTCCAGATCTTCGATTTTTATAAGTCAACAGGAAATGCCCATCAGACAGAACAACTTTTGCTAAGACGTCATTCCTATATATGTTATGGTGTAGCTAGGCTCTTGGAGTTCCACAACAGGTGTTCCACATCTTCGATTTTTATAAGTCAACAGAGAGTGCTCATCAGATTGAACAACTTGTGCTAAGACGTTATTCCTATATGTGTTATGGTGTAGCTAGGCTCTTGGAGTTCCACAACAGGTGTTCCAGATCTTCAATTTTTATACGCTAACAGAGAGTGCTCATCAGGCTGAACAACTTTCGCTAATAAGACGTCATTCTTATATGTGTTATGGTGTAGCTAGGCTCTTGGAGTTCCACAACAGGTGTTCCAGATCTTCGATTTTTATAAGTCAACAGGAAATGCCCATCAGACCGAACAACTTTTGCTAAGACGTCATTCCTATATATGTTACAGTGTAGCTGGGCTCTTGGAGTTCCACATCAGGTGTTCCAGATCTTCAAATTTATTCTATCAGCAGAAAATGCTAATCACGTGGACGCTTTTTTGCTAAAGTATCATTTTTGTATCTCTTATAGTTTAGCTGGTCTGTTGCGGTTCTGCATCAGGTGTTCAAGTTTCCAAGATAAATTATAGCCTATAATTATGTTGCCCAGACTTAATACCTATACAACAAAAAAATAATCATTCCAATCCGTCCAGTAGTTCCGAAGATTAGCGTGTACAAACAAACAGACATACAGACAAGCAGACAATTTTTTTTTTTGGATTCGTGCTCTATTACTGTTTCTAAACCCCTCTCAATAATTATTTTTTAATATATTCAATGTACAGACACAGTTTTTTACTGTTTGATTATGTGTATAGATAGCCTAGAACACTAATGGATAAAGTAGCTTCCCATTAGTGAAACTATTTTCGAGATCGGATCATAAGTTCCGAAGATTACCCCCTATATATACTAAACAAACAAACCTCTTTATAATAAATTTTAGATACCTAAAGATACTTAAATGATTGAATTAAAACAGATAAGTAAGTTTTTTATCATCACCACACGAGTCACGATTGCGCTAGCACGTGTGGTGGTATTAATTAAATTATCTATTAACAATAATGTAAACAGACTAATAGCGGGCTTTTAATTCAACTTTCTCCTTTCTACTTAAATATTTAGGACTAATTTCACCATTGAAACTTAGCATCAAATGTCGGTTTTTTTTTTCAGAATATTCACACTGACAGGTCTTGAATACGGTTTAAATGTGCTGATCGCGTTCATAACCTGTCAGTTTCAGTATTGCACAACAATTTCACATTGACAGATCTTGAACGTTTCGATTCAATTTCATTGGTGGAATCCGTACTGAATAGTATTATGACGGGATGCTGTCTGTAACGTGGAGTTCTAGCGCGTATTTTGGTTTTGAGAGTATACAGAACGTCATAAATGGCTTGTTACCCAGCTCATAATCAAGGCAGCTTACAACAAAGTAGTCTATGATTCGATGGATTGCTCAACTTATAATCATAACTTGCTTTTTTCATCGTTTCGGCCTGATAAATTGCATATTGGTAATGTGTTTACAGTTTGTAAATGCACCCAAAATCCTTAAACCTTACCTTTTTTATAAAAAAAACAAGACTTATTTTGAAAACAAAATACTTAGTCAAATTGAAAAAAAAATCCATTCTCAATCCATTTTCTTCAAGTGCCCTCACACTTGAGTATTAGGTACTTTAGTCTTGTCATTCATTTGCCCCTAAATGTTGGATGGGTGTTAATTTGAAACCAAATTTATATTCGTCTGTATGCCCAAAATACCTGCTTTGGAAACGTAATCGGAGAGATATTTTAAATGTTTTCTTTGAGAACCTTCTCGGCAGGCGCGGTACGCATTAAAAATTAAGGCACGGAAGGGGTTTGAGTACTTTATTATAGTAGCTATTGATTGAGGATTTTTCGTATGTGCTGAGGACATTAAAACCGTATACCGCATCTTTGTTTATTTACCAAAGCATTTGTGATATTTGTAAACGTTGTAGATGGTCAAGAGACCTACCATTACCTCATAAAGGTATTTTTTATGAACCAAAGGTCACCATAAAAGTATAAAACCATAGATGCATTTTTTCGTAATGTAATTATTTATTTCGTTTACGTCACGGTAGGCGAAGGGGACTATCGTGTTCAGCCAACAGGCTCCGTGAGGTTTTGCAACTTTGTTTAGTAACACCAAAAATTATGGTATTTATGCAAATATTGCGTTTCGAGGTTAGAACGTTAGCCAAGTTTCGAGAGTGCATTTATTTGAACTTGTCCTTGAACTGTAAATCATTTAATATTTATAGATATTATTTTATACTTATTTATAAAATTATGTTTAATATTATATAGGCCTGTCAAATTACTTAGCCGTTTACACCAAACTGTTACATTATCAGCTTGTTTTGTATCTATACATTAAAAGTGTGTGATAATAATTGTGATAAAAAAAATAACGTGTCAAAGTCAAAGTCAAGTCAAAGTCAAAGTCAAAACATTTATTTCAAATAGGCACAAGAATGGCACTTTTGAACGTCAAAATGAACAAGAAATAGAACTGATTCTAGTCGCCCCTTCCAAAAAGTAGTTTCGTGTGGAGAAGAATGGGCAAGAAACTCCACCGTTACTCTTTTAAAATGTTTCACAATGTTTTGTATACATGTATTATAACATTATATGTGAAGACGATGTACCCAGAATAAAAACAATACATCATCAAAAGGTGAAAAGAGAAACACATGTAGCAGTGGCAAGTAAACTTAATTATGTCATAAGTGCATGGTGCTCACATATTTACAAACATTCTAAAAGTTAATAATAATAAATTAATCAATGTGTGAGAAGTTATTCCAATATAATAAAATAATATGGTACAAATTACCTAATTTACTTAGCAACCAGTTTGATTTTGTCTAGACACTAGATTGTCCTGTGGAGCAGGACCAGCATGTTTCCAAGCATCCTTATCTTTGATATAATCTTCTAATTTGTAATAAGCTTGTTTACAAAGTGTACTTTTAATATGAGTTTTAAATTTTCTTTCATTTAATTGCAGTATGTCACAAGGTATTTTGTTGTAACATTTAACACAGAACCCCATAAAAGATGTATGTACTTTTGACAATCGAAAAAATGGTTGAATTATTTTATCTTTATTTCTAGTATTAAAATTATGCCTATCACTTATTTTGTTAAAAATATGTCTATTTTTTCTTACATACATAATATTTTCATAAATGAATTGGCAAGGTACTGTCATAATATTAATCCTTTTAAATAGTTCCCTAAGCGATTCGCGACGACAAAGATTGTAAATAGCCCTGATCGCTCGCTTTTGCAAAATAAAAATGGATTCAATGTCAGCAGCCCGACCCCACAGTAAAATTTGACAGATTGGGGTGATCTTGATGTGCTGGCCTCTGTACAACAAATTGGTTTTGAATAAAAACAATATATTATGACATAACACAACAGAATGAGACAGAAAGCATGGAGGAGGCATAACGCTTTTTGCTTACGTGATGATTTCTATAAGCCAACTCCAATCACGAGCCGCGTTTTAAATTATGTCGATACTTTTAGACAATTCTTAAATTTCTGAAAACACCATTTTTGTTCTATATTTAAATCTTTTGCAATCGCATGCGCACACCTGTATTAATCTTTTTGCTTATTTACGTAGGTAATTTTTTTATCTCATCGCGATCATAATTAGGATACATTTCGATTCTCTGAATACTGCGTTCAAAACAAACTTCACCTTAGTATTTCTAAATGTTTAACTATATCATTCACAAAAAATAAAAACGTTTTAAATCATAATTATACTTTAAATAATGTAACTCTATTGAAAGCTCCATACGTGCGAGACCTAGGGGTACTGCTAGATAACAAACTTCACCTTGATCAACATATTGATAACATCTCCAAAAAGGCTTATCGTATGTACGGGTTCGTTATGAGATCAGCACCTGAATTTAAACACGCAAGCACTTATTCTCATCTCTATAAAGCACTAGTTAGATCTCAACTCGAATATGCAGTGGTAGTGTGGAACCCTTTTTATAATAAATATGTTGAGATGCTAGAAAAAGTGCAGCGCAAATTCCTCAGATCGATGCATTATAGGTGCTCCCACAATTTCCTATAAAAATCTACTTAATAGATACAATCTGATGAGCCTGAAGTCTAGACGTTTATATCTAGAAATTATGTTTCTTTTTGATGTATGCTATAACAGGTATAACTGCTCTGAGATTACTAATAAAATAAGCTACTGTGTCCCAAGAACTGTTATTAGACGAGAGGTGCGCGCACGTCCTCTTTTTGCTGTGTCCCACTGCCGCACCAATGCTGGTCTGCGGGCGCCCCTACGTCGCTTATGCAAAAACTATAACGATTTTTGCTCGGAAACTACAGAATTAGATTTATTTTCAGTGTCAGCAAATAGATTTCGTTTTGCTTTGTTAAAGAAACTTAAGGATTACGATGTATAGTTATTTGAACAGTCTTGTAGTCTTACTCGCATAGATTGTTCATTAGTAAAGTTACATAAATTGTATATGCTGTGGATAACGGTGTGGGTTTCACATTTATATAATATCTTTGTTTATATTGTTTGTGCAGATATAATGTGTTACTGTTTGTTTGTCCCAAATAAATAAATAAAAATAAATAGACTTACTCAAACGTAACGAAAAACGATTGCTTTGTGCCTCAATGTTGTTACAATGTTATTGAACGTAGGTAAATACGTAGACGTATGTATAATTATCATAATGAGAGCCTGCGCAAGCGCACGTCCTACCTACCTATAGTAATAACGAGGTAACTCTATAATCATACTCATACGTTGCTATAAAAAGATAATCTTCAGAATTCAGCGTCGCTCTACCTGATTCAATTTATCCCAGAACTGACGCTGGCGCTAATAATGCTGCTCCGTGAAATTTGTAAAATGTATGTTTAATTGACAAAATTAATGGTAATGGCATAAGGCACATTAAATATAAGAAAAGCCTTGAGTAGGGGCCTGCCGGGTAAGCGGGATTGTCCGAAAGGGTTACCGCTACCCAGGAACATAAAGGGCTACGGATGGAAAATGGTTGGTTTTTAGCCAGTAAGAGTCTGTCTGCCACTCCCTGCCGCTCCACCCAGTGCGGAAGAAGTCATTGGATGATTTCCCAGCCTCAAAAAAAAAGCCTTGAGTATGAGAACGGTTTTCCAAATTACTTTTCTCTGAGCCACAGAACATATACAGCGTGTTAGGTTAAACGAGGAACATAGTGTAGGAGAGTGAAGTCCAGTGACCCATAAAAAACATCAACTTCTAATATGGGTCTAACTCCAAAATTTCAAAAAAAGCACTTGTCCATTTTGTCCAACTATACAGGGTTATTTGTAAAACACCAGAAACCTCTTAAGAAGTCATTGTACTCATCATTATGAACAACTTTTACTATGGGACAAAACCTGAAATCGCGAAAAAAATATCAGCTGTTCCCTACATTTATGTTCGTATAACTCGTCAAAATGTAAGGAATAGCTGATTTTTTTTGATGTGCAAACAACAAAAGTGTATAGAGCAGCTAGTTTGTTTTTCTTACTTATTTCTGAGTTGGTCCCTTTGTAAAAGTACTTCGTTCATTGTCATGAATACTTCACTCCCCTAAAGTGTAACCCCCATTAAACCTAACACACTGTATAACCCTACCACGTAGGTCTCTGAGCTGCGCTATTAAGTACAAAATACTTCTTCGGTTGTATATTTACCGAAACTTTTCTTTATCCACACTATCCACACTAATATTATAAATGCGAAAGTAACTCTGTCTGTCTGTTACCTTTTCACGCCTAAACCACCTAACCGATTTTGCTGAAATTTGGTATGTAGATAGTTTGCATTCATGAGAAGGACATAGGCATATTATTTTTTGGAAATTCAACCCTTAAAAGAGTTACAAGGGGTGGCAAAGTTTGTATGAGAAAAATATTTTTATTGCACATTTTTGCGTAGGTAGGTAGGGTAGGTAGGGTAGGTAGGGTAGGTAGGGTAGGTAGGGTAGGTAGGGTAGGTAGGGTAGGTAGGGTAGGTAGGGTAGGTAGGGTAGGTAGGGTAGGTAGGGTAGGTAGGGTAGGTAGGGTAGGTAGGGTAGGTAGGGTAGGTAGGGTAGGTAGGGTAGGTAGGGTAGGTAGGGTAGGTAGGGTAGGTAGGGTAGGTAGGGTAGGTAGGGTAGGTAGGGTAGGTAGGGTAGGTAGGGTAGGTAGGGTAGGTAGGGTAGGTAGGGTAGGTAGGGTAGGTAGGGTAGGTAGGGTAGGTAGGGTAGGTAGGGTAGGTAGGGTAGGTAGGGTAGGTAGGGTAGGTAGGGTAGGTAGGGTAGGTAGGGTAGGTAGGGTAGGTAGGGTAGGTAGGGTAGGTAGGGTAGGTAGGGTAGGTAGGGTAGGTAGGGTAGGTAGGGTAGGTAGGGTAGGTAGGGTAGGTAGGGTAGGTAGGGTAGGTAGGGTAGGTAGGGTAGGTAGGGTAGGTAGGGTAGGTAGGGTAGGTAGGGTAGGTAGGGTAGGTAGGGTAGGTAGGGTAGGTAGGGTAGGTAGGGTAGGTAGGGTAGGTAGGGTAGGTAGGGTAGGTAGGGTAGGTAGGGTAGGTAGGGTAGGTAGGGTAGGTAGGGTAGGTAGGGTAGGTAGGGTAGGTAGGGTAGGTAGGGTAGGTAGGGTAGGTAGGGTAGGTAGGGTAGGTAGGGTAGGTAGGGTAGGTAGGGTAGGTAGGGTAGGTAGGGTAGGTAGGGTAGGTAGGATAGGTAGGGTAGGTAGGGTAGGTAGGGTAGGTAGGGTAGGTAAGTTGGTAGGTAGAGTAGGTAGGTAGGGTAGGTAAGGTAGGTATCATAGTTAAGACAGGACAACGTCTGTCAGGTCAGCTAGTTTGATATAAATAACACCTATGTATTGTATGTAGACAACGTGTTTTTTGTAAACTTCATATGTCTTTTTTTTACGCTCTAGGTGGAGCGGAAGGGAGTGTCAGACTCTTACTGACTAAAACCCATGCATTTTCGTGCCTTAGCACTTTATGTTCCGGGGTAGCAGTAACCCTTTCGGACAATCTCGCTGGAAAGTCTAGGGATATAATTATTCTTTATGTAAAAGTAATACAAAAAGTCCTATAGAGTAGGTATGTTGTCCAAAAATGTATAGTTACAAATATATCATCAATCATAATTAATTATCTCGAAATGTGTAGGTATCTAAGTTTCATTGACAATACGAGTAATTAATTTTCATTCCCAGCTATCATTCATAAATTTAAGCTAAAGAAAAGGCGACGTTGTCATATTTCACGTATTTAAAGGGTTGCTTTATTGTCATAAATTCATAATCGTGACTTTGTCGAATTATTTTGTACGAAAAATGAAAACAAAAAAAAAGGATGATAGAAAATTTGACAGTTAGGGATAGCTTGATGTACAGACGCCAGCACATCAAGCTATCCCTAACTGTCAGAATTTCTCAATTAAAAATGAACCTTATGTCTTTGCAATAAAGTTGAAATACTATCAAAGAAATTTGACAGATTGTGGTAACTTGATGTGCTGGCGTCTGTACATAAAAAATATTACACCTTTTATATTTCTAGTACCTATAAATTGATGATAAGGACATGAGAATAACGCGGGCAATTTAGGACTGAGGCGAGAACTATTTCTCAATTCGGACGCACGTCCGTTGACCATGACACGTGTCGCTAGTCTGTTTGGGCCCTAATGTAGTCAATCGTGTCATCGATAATAGATTTAATTTGTCTTTTCTTACCGATGTTTGATTGTTTTTCGTGTGGTTAGTGACTAACCTGGTATCAGAGTTTTTATGCTGTTGAGAGTTATCTCTCAGAAATACTGGTTTCCTCACGATGTTGTTCGTTGTTGATGTTGTCAAGCAAGTGATACAATACAATACGCACATGAATCCGTAAAATCAGAGGTGCGTGTCTTGGGTTCGACCACGAGACCTATGACTTTGCAAACCGACGGTCACACCACTAGGCTATCACTGCTTCGACTTTCGACTTCGTATCGATAATGTAATTTATTAAAATAAGTTAGTTAATAAGTTCACTAGAGGGAAAAAAATACATTCAAAATGAAGAATTTAGAATTCCCAGGGCAGAATAAATTAGGCCCGATGTTAAATATCATGTAAGTTCGAATGTAATTAAAATAATAACATAATTATATATAAGGACGCAGCATATACCTACTTTGTTGAAGATAAACAATAAAATATGCTATTTCAAATGCAGATAAATGCGAAAATTATTTCTGGTGAGCCAAGAAATTTCACAAAGACAAAGCAATTATTCATAGCTTCACAAACTCGGCGATTTTGCATACCTACCACAATGAAATTAACATAGGTACCGTGAAAATTGCGCTTCATACACAATACTTTGTAATGTTCTAACGATGAGATATTTATAATAAACAAAAGACAAATTGACAAATAACAAAAAACCAACTACGAATTGAAAGTACAAATTTATAAGTCGGTGTCTGGTTTTGTATTTCCCTATTTAAGCCACCGACTTCCGAAAAAAAAACTATCACTTTGTAGTGTTTTCTGGAGGTCCGTTGTTTTATTTTGTATTTCTTTTTACGTTCTTTTCAGTTATGGTAGCTACCTACCCCACAATCACATGTAAACAACAGTGACATGAAGTACTAAAAAACCGTCAAGATAAAAAGAGTGGATCAAATACCTACCGAAGCTAACTCAAACAATCCAAGCGAAGTTAATAAAATTTACATGGACACCATCTCGGAATAAATATATACCTTATCAAACAAAAAATAATTTGCAAAATCAGTTCATAATGACGGAGAAATCGAATACATACCTATCTACATTTTCGAAGGAAGAAAATAAACACACCATATAATGATCACCCGGTATAAACAAACATTCTTGAATGTGCCTGATTTTCAATAATGTCTGGTTACGTTTTTGAGTGGTGTGTTTTTAAAATCAGCTTATTTAAGCACCTATTTGTGTTAGCTCTCTGACGCCTTTAAGTAAGTATAGATAGGCCAGCACATCAAGTTACCCCAAGGTGTAAAATTTCTTTGATAGTATTTCAACTTTATTACAAAAATGTAAGGTTTATTTTCAATTGGGAAATGCTTACAGTTTGGGATAGCTGGATGTGCTGGCGTCTGTACATATGTGTATTACTTATGTTTTGATACCGTTAAGGGTTACCGCTACCCCGGAATATAAAGAGCTAAGGAAGGCACATGGATTGGTTTTAGTCAGTAAGAGTCTAACTCTCTCTTCCGCTCCACCCTGAGGGGGAGGGGTCATTTGATCATTTCACACCTTCAAAAAAATAGAAAGCCAAGATTGCCAGTACCAAAATGCTTTAAGAAATACTTTAAAAATGCTTGGTTTTGAGTATTTCTCTTTAGCATTCGACACCATTAATTTTTATTAAGGAAAATGTTGTTGAATTAAAATAAACATAATTAATACAAGATTTATAAACAGGTCCGTGTGGATATGAAATAATAATTAATTAGCTAACAACAAAAGGATTGAGAACAATAAGAAGTCGGTCTCATGAGAAATCAAATAGTTTTTATTTGATCTTATTATGCTATTGATGTGTTTTACTTCCTGCTACTCTGATAGGCGCAAAACATTAATGAAAACTGGGGCTTGTGTCTACATTAGCAGCCTCATAAATGTCGATTGAATCTACGTTTCTGACAGGTCCATGGATGGGTAACCCCTTAATTAACCGCTTGAACGCAATTGTCACATATACGTGACAAGCAAGCGCATGTCCTGTACGCCAAGGACACAAATATGTGACAGTGGCAACAACACTACAGCACGAAATAAACAATTAAATCTTTTTTATTGTGAATGTTTATATAGATATCTTTAAAATTGAAGCTCTCTTACGTATTTAATGACTTGAAATTTATTAAAAGACACCATGGATATTGGGAACTTCATGATAACAAGAAGAAATAAATTTGTAGCTTGGCGTGGAGGGCACGCGCGTGCGTTTATGCCCTGGCAGTTAAATACCTAATCCCAGTTGTCATTCGTAGATCTTTGACAGTCGTTACAAATAATCAGAAGCCCGAAAGTCTGACAACCAGTCTTATCCAAAGGTATCGTGTTATCCAGTTACTGAGTTACAGTTATGGAGGGTAGTCCCTCCATGAAAAATACTTGTATTCAGCATATTATTTCATTCGCATATTTTATAACTAGCCTTTTCGGGTAAAGTAATAATTAAAATCCAACCTCCAAAAAATCCTTGAAAATTTGAAAGGAAACTTATTTTGTTTCGACTTTGAACCGCCCGCCCCGACCCTCAATATTGACAACAAAAAGCATCTCTTTGTGACTATATTTGACACAAAAACCTTTCAAGTCAGATGTAATCAGAATACAAATCTACAATTCCCACAACCCACAACACATCCTTTGTTTTATAAACATTGGCATTGCAGTACGATTATGGCAAAGGTAATGGTGGTCTCATGAGTACAACTACACCATTCAATCATTGTGCCAGGCACATCCTAGCCTTGAGGGCTTCATGTCGCGTAATCAATGGTACTGTCGTAATTAACTGTCCAATGACACGTCGGACACTTGTTTTAATAAATTAATTTCCCATCACAGAATTAATTTGCATTTTTGATTTATGTACGGAAGTTTCTTTGGCTGAAATGTTGCTACATCTTTTTTTTAGCAGCCCGTATGTTTTTTTTGTCTTGTAATCCAGCTATCAAGGACAGCGACCTTATAAGTCAATGCTTGGTTGCTAATGTCGCTACAATATTAAAATAATAATTTAAAGTCTCAGACATCATTCAATCTGCCTGCCTAGCCTTTTCCCAACTATGTTGGGGTCGGCTTCCAATCTAGCCGGATGCAGCTGAATACCAGTTTTTTACATGGAGCGACTGCCTATATGAACTCCACAGCCCAGTAACTGGATAATACGATACTCCTTGGTAAGACTTAGACATAATTATAACTAATTATTTTCACAAGCGCCACTAACAATGCTTGCACGTAGGTACTAATGCGGTGCGCACGCTTCTACGTTTCATCATAGCATTATACTACGATACTTAGTATATAACAGGCTTTTTCCGCATCCTGGACCGCGCTCGGAACAGCTGGAGTTACGATAATTTTCCCGTGTCGTTGTACGCTTTAAGAAGTTATTTCGACCACTTCAAATTGAAGTATCCGTCGTTTGAAAATATTGGCAAAAGATCTATGAAAAAGAGGACAATAAAGTTTAGATTACCTACGCTTCGTGTCGTGCTGAGCATGTCTGTCAATGAGGATGATGACTATTTTTTTAATTAGTCCGTAAGCTAGATTATTAAAAAATATTGGCAACGTATTTTTCTTTTTTATGTACTCCACAGATTACGTCTATACATTGAATTAAATTTTGGCATGACGTCACAAATACAAGTTTTAATACATACTTGTGACGTAGCGAGCCCCACTTCCCAATTTTAATGCGTTTTATCTGTCATTTTCTATTAATATGATAAAGCAAAAAATACGTGTCAAATATTTTTTTATTATCTGATTGACGGACTGAATATAACTTCTTTTTACCTAGGCATCATCCCTATTCAAGTATAGTTTACTTTAGCACAAACATGATCAGCCTATAATGCCTTTGCACTTCTAAACACAGGCCTTCTCCCGGTGAGAGGGAGTGGGTCGTAATCGCTCACACGTGGGGCAGAGCGGGATGACAGAGGTCATTTCTTCGAATTTTTGGTTCTAAGACATGTCGGTTTCGTCAAGAAGTTCTCCTTCATTATTTTGAGAGTAGTGGTGTTATAACAATTTACGCAAAGTAAAGCGCCTGTTTGGGTTAGGTATTTTGAACCCACGACTCGAAAGTCGCAGCAGTTACCATTGGGGCACTGCGCAACCACTGCTGTCACCACAGAACACTTAAAGAAGTGTGGCTGTCAGTTGTCACCAATGGACTACCTGTCAGTTGTCACCAATAGACTACCGCTGCTGTGAGTCGCCCTCTGTAGGATTTTATGCTGAAACAATCTGCCTTAGATGTGGGTACGTGAACACAAATACCAAGTCATCTAAAAGATAAATGAGACAACATTACGCCAACCAGAGACAAAAACATTACGTATGGAAATAAACGAAAATTAAATAACTACTTCTACTTCTTGCAGGTGTATTAGGTAATTAGTTTGAGATGGTCATAATTTCATGAAACTTAATGACTGAACTTGTATTTATTCTATCTATTTATACATAACATCATTAAGTTTTTGCAGGTTTCAAGTACAAAATGTACATAGGAGTCCATCCATAACGGTCATCTTCTGTCACCAAGCATAATTTTATCTATTATTAGTGGTGCTCGTGGTTAAGTAACAACAGCCGCTCGGGTCGATCGATTGGGTTTAGCTACCCTTGCCGTCATTAGTCTTTGGATGGGTGACTTCATGCCTCGGAAAGGACGTTAAGCCGTCGGTCTCGGTTGCCAGTCTTAACAGGGTATCAAGGTAGCCCAGTGACTGGGTTGTGCATAGGGAGTCGCGCCATTTAAAATTTCAGTTTCATTCGGGTTGACGGGAAGCCGACCCCAACATCGTTGGGAAAAGGCTAGGCGGATGATCATAATCTTATTATTTGATACTAAAAATTCTTTTGAAAAAAATACAAGGATTTAAACTGCATTCGAAAGTTTCAAAACTACATAATATTTGATGCAATGTGATTGATGCATTTCGTACCGTGGCTATTCTGTCACGGCTAACATGAAGATTAGGAATGTTGAAATCACAGATTTTATCACTTTTTAAATATGAATATAAATGTTGAAATAACTGCACATAATTTTACGATATTATTTTTATTGAGAAGTTATAGAGATAGATAATAGAGTCGTTGGAAATGCATTTATCAAGATGCAAGATTCACTGCGCTTGCGCATACAGATCATCAGATTTAGGAATATATAATTATATTACCTATCATTACTAATTGAAATACATAAATTACTTGTCTAATGAGTTTTTATCAAGACTAATTTGTGTATTTAAATGATTGAATAACGCATAACTTAAACAAAAGGATAATATTCATTAGGTGAATTATCTAAATACCAAATTAATCTAGCTTGGAGTCTCTAGGATTAAAAAATACTGAGTGTTTAAATTGTCATTTTCGAAACGTGTTTTTGGTTCCTGTACTTATCAACTAGTTTTAAATCGATCAAGTCGTAAATAAGAATAGGTAAATACAATTCGGTGACATAAGGAAACGTGATTTTGTAACATTTTTATGTAAAACTAGCTTCTGCCCGCAGCTTCGCCTACGTGGATGTCGGAAATTGTTACACTATTGGAGTTTTAATGAGGATTACAATTTTTTTTTAATTATAATATTGTCTATGTCACCCGGGGATAGTGTAGCTTGACTTGTGCCAACAGTGAAAGAATTTTTCAAATCGCTTAAGTTGTTTCGGTGCCTATTCAATGCAAAACGTGTTAGCGTCAAATATCATAAATCCCTAAATAACTAGAAGATGCATGAAGAGAATAAAGGAGACTGATCAAAACTTTTAGTTATGTTACTCGAAAATTAAGGGTTGTTATAAAAGCTTTCATCTCGAATTTCAATCCTTAGGGGTCCCCTAATTTTCAGCGGGATTGTCCGAAAGGGTTACCGCTACCCCGGAATATAAAGGGCTATTAAGGTTAAGGAAGGAACATGGATGGGTTTAGTCAAGAGTCTGACGATCCCTTCCACTCCACCCAGAGCGGGAGGTTGGGAATTTCCCAACCTCAAAAATTAAGGTGGATTTTTGAAAATCCAGAAATGATTTTTGGACCGCAGGACTAAATCATATATAATAATTATATTCGTTATACAAAAAAAGTAATACGTATCTATTCGATTTGAACCTGTCCGCACAATGTCAGCTTCAGTGGTTTAGATAGGCCCACTTCAATAGTGGGCGGAGTTAGTACCATCAATCAAAAAATCTGGACCCCGGACTTCTGCTAAGTGATTCCTGATGGAAATAAACTCATAAACACTGAGCCCGACCCGGGAATCGAACCTGACATCATGCTCAGCGGTAGCGCGCATACCACCACTAGAGGCAGTCAACTCTCTCATCTCTATCGATACATAGATTGTCCATTATCCAGCAGATTCCGATAAGTTATCGAAAAAGTTATGCTTATTTAATACTTAGCAACCAAATCATTAGATACCACCTTTGATATATAGATAACATTTATTATTAAAATCCTGGTGATACTTACCTACTTTGATTGATTGAGTTTTTTATCTATTTAACTACTTATTGAAAATGAAATATGTGGACAGTTTGATAAATTTTAGTAGGTAAACTGTATGGTAGGCAAAACCACAGGTATAGGTATTAGGTAGGCACTGTCAGTCCTTCAACTTTAGAATAAACACTCCGCCTCTTTGTTATAAGTTAATGGCAGGTTGGAGACGAATATCGATTTAAATTAAGAAAACAATAGATGAGTGAGAGAGTCAGCTGTCAAAATAAAATATTAAATGTATCAAATAAATAAAATAAACTAAGGGCTGATTTTTCAATAGTCAGATAACTTGAATCAAACAAAAAGTTTATTTTACTTAGCGCTGATTTTTCAATAGATAGTCAAATATGTTTATCTGAAGAATAAAAACGGCAGTTTGACATATTTTGACATGACAGCGATAGTTATTATAGTACCTACCTTCCGTGAATATCAATCTCACTTAAACAATTTATAACATAACATCACACCTTAATTCCCCGAAGGGTAAACACATTACGCCAGATATGTTTAAATCGAATGTGTGTTCGAGGTTTTTGTCATTCACCGGGCAGACACGCAGACTGCGGGCTGCTAACTGAGAAATTCCAAATGAAAAAATCTCTTATACCCTTTTGCCCGATCCGGGAATTGAACCCAGGACCTCATATTCAATCCAGAACGCCATGCCCAGCAGCAGCACTTGCAGACACTACACCAACGAGAACTTAAAATAGACTAAAAATATTTCATATAAACCAACAAGTTGTCAACCTTTCGCTTTCACTGTTTAGTTAACAGATCAAATGTAGGGTTTTTATACTTATACAGACTAGCACCTTCCTTTAAGTAGGTTGGGGGGTGAAAGTTAGGACAGATTTTTTAATTTCTTTATGTTGTGTGGAAATCACCCAAAGCTCAGCTTTCTAGGACTTCGCGAAACGCCCTAGAAGTTTTGATGATTGACTGAATCAGTAACGAAATTCACATATTTTATGTATTTATTAAATTCCAAAATATGGAAGCTACATAAATTATTCTTAGTATTGTTTACAAGTCTGCTATCGAAATAGCGAATATCGAAAGCTAAAAAATATATCTATAATGTACAAGTGGTAAAAAAAAGGAAGAGCTCATAGGGCGTCCAAAAACTCATCCCCGTCCCTGTAAGTGGGAAATGTGCCCAAAAGGCTCGCAGCGTTACCACGTTGAATAGCAATGCTGATTCTTTAGTCTGCTAACTCTACATCATATCCCGACAATTTGAGCTTTCTAATATTATCCAAGCCGAATACATGAGAGTTTGAAAGCCGCAACGCCGAAACGCTTCGGGAAAAGGTAGGTCAGTGCCCCCTGCTTTTGGTTTTTGACTCGCCTTAGCCGGGCCTTGCCTTCAGACATGACTGTCAGTAATATTAAGATATAATTCTCAATTTGCAACAGATTTTACGTGAGAAGCACACCTAAATGAATCCCAGTAGCTAACAAAAAAATATTAGACGTCATCTTAATCAAAATATGATGTAGGTACATTCTAAAGACCATTCAAGATCAATGAATGAATGATTCATCGTTACCCCAAAAGATATCGCTCCGTATTAAAATTATATCATTGTTAAAAAGAAAAATAATAAAGTTAAAACAGCGGGTACCTAGGTGTTCCTAAAAAAGCCACGCAATTAACATAAAATTTAAGTTTAAAAAAACAAAACACAATTAATTATATTAAACCAGCCAGTTGGTAAATTACAAAAATTATGATGCATTATTATATGCACAATTGTTATCAAAACTCATTTAAATGTCGAGAGAAAAATAAGCTTTGTCTGTGGGAAGATAATAACAAAAGAATGAATCGGTGCATTGACACCTATTCAAGGTTAACGCTGAAACCACGACTAGCTATATTCACAGAATAAAATAATGCACAATGATACAAAACTTTCTTCAACGTTTTTTCCCACGTGCATTGATTCTTTATGGATGAAAATTTCTTTCATCCATAAAATTCAAGTAATAATCTGAAAAACATAATGTTAGTAATTAATATCTAGTGTTATTTTTTTCGAGTCGACAGTAAAGCTACAAATATTGTATGTATTGTAGGTAGATTATATAAGAGTTGGACCGGGACTCTTTAGGTCGCCACGCCAATCGCGTCATCAGAAGCGTTTTTAGATCCTCAGAAGTGCAGGTGAAGAAGAAGAATAAGTAAGTAAGTAAGTAACAATTACTAAGTAGCAATTTCCACGTTTATAAATTCAACCCCGTTAAGGGATGGGTCATGCTTCTTGAATCAACAGTTCCTATTGGGCTGTGAGCTGGTGCTCAGTGATATTTCGGTTTAATTTCCATGGCCAAGCAGAATAGTTAAACAAAGACTAATAATGACCATGACCCATAATTTTAGGGCTGGGAAAGGGTTAAACTACCCAAGTTGAGAATAGAATAAAAAAAATCGCATTTTGCGTTGACTCACTTTTCTCATGGTTTGTTGTGCATCCACCCGCGTATTCCGAGCTATAAATATCTCAGAAGAATGTACTTTAATGGTCTGCCGAGGAATGGCTTACTCTCTGACGAAATTATCCATGGAATAACCCGACCTTTTACATGTCATTTAGGTGCATTCATACGTAGCAATTTTTTGTTCATATTACAAGTTTAACTTGCAGCATCAAGCCAGAGAGCGGAAGATTCTGCGAAGGAAGATTACCTCCATGACGTCAAAATTATAACGCTTTTTATGTTTAGTTACTTAGGTACAGAGGCCAGCACATCAAGTTACCACAATCTGTCAGATTTCTTTGATAGTATTTCAACTTTATTGCAAAGACATAAGGTTCATTTTTATTTGAGAAAATTTGACAGTTAGGGATAGCTTGATGTGCTGGCGTCTGTACTTTGTTTGTGTGGTTGACAATATCTTTCGCCCTAAGTAAGTACTTACTTATAGTTGCAAGTTTACGTTGACGAGAAAGTTACCTAGACATATTTATGTATGTGTCCCCGCAAGGCAAAGGCGGCCCGGTAAGCTTAATTAACCACAGTCATATAAAAATAAAAATAACTAAATTAGTCTAAACACAAAACTTAATTACAATAATAGACAACCTAATACAATAACAACTTATACATACTTAAATTAAAAGACTATCTAACTAAATAACAATGTTGTGCTATTTAGTTATGATATCTCTCTGACACGTTGTTGCAAGGAGCTCGTGTTAAGCTACGCTTGCCGGGGTTGGTCTGTGGATGGGTGACCATCTTTAGATATCGAGATTCCTCCGTGTCTCGGAAAGCACGTTTAGCCGTTGGTCCCGGCTGTCATTCGTGGATCTTTGACAGTCGTTACGGGTAGTCAGAAGCCCGAAAGTCTGACAGCCAGTCTTACCAAGGGGTATCGAATTACCCAGTTACTGACTGGGTTGTGAAGGTTAGATAGGCAGTCACTCCATGTAAAATACTGGTATTCTGCTGCATCCGGTAAGACTGGAAGCCGACCCCAATAGAGTTGGGAAAAAGCTAGGCAGATTAATCTCCCTGACACGTTGCTACTTATGGTTTTCTAAACATTTACAAGTAGGTACATAGCTGTACATCGTGTAAAGAAAACACTTTATTAAACATATTATATTAATGTAGATATTAATTACTTATTAAGTAATTAATATCTACATACTCAATGAAGAAAGCGAGGAAGAATGAGGAAAAAAATATATTTATGTGATTGATAGTTAGATTTTTTTTTCAATTATTAGGTAATACAAATTAATTACAGGCTTAATATGATTAAGCCCTAATTTAGCCGCATCAAATAAATAATTATGTTTTCCTCATTAAGAAGATACCTACATTAGTTAGGTAATAGCTGCTTGTCTCGCGTGGCTGTCGTTTAATTATCTTAAGGGGACGTACTACCGGGGTAAAACGTACCCTATGTGTTAATCCAGGTCATAAACTATCTCCGTGCCTGATCCTTTCAGTCATTTGAGCGTCTTCTTCTTCTTTTCGTTTGGTTAGTGACTAGCCTGGTGTCTGAGTTTTTATGCTGCCCATTAGTGCCCATGGGCCTCTGACTTAGCTTCACATGTTGTTGAAAAATATCTCTTGAGTGACAAATATACAAACACCCACAAACTTTCGCCTTTATAAGATTAGTGTGATGTAAAAGTGATTACCATAAACAAGGTTATCTATAGATAGTTTCAATTCCAACCAGTAGTTCCTGAGATTAGCGCGTTCAATCAAACAAACAAACTCTTCAGCTTTATAATATTAAGTATAGATTTACTTTTAGGTATGCTTTACTATAGGTTAAATTATGTGCTTCTTATAGAAACAACTGTTTAATATTATTTTGTTTTTATTATTTTTTTATTATTAGTTAATTACTTTTCTACATAATACTTAACAACTTTTACATACTTAAATTTAATGACTACCTATCAAACTAACTACATATATACAAATAATTAATTCAAAAACAAAAAGGACACCTATACATGTGTTTCTTAAAAAAAAATAACCTTTAAACTTCAGACGACCAGTTAAATTAATGATCCAGTAGTTTTTATATCAAGTAACAAAATTAAAATATTACTCGGACAGATGTGATTAAGCATTGCGATATAATTCGACGTAGCTATTTAAGAAGAAAAAAAAACATTTCGCAAAAAAGATTTGCATTAGGAATTTTGAGATAAAAATTATTTGTTATGTAGTAATCCATAGATTTGATATAAATACGCAAAATTTCTTTGTTAATCTAGAGATACTGGGGGTAAAACGTGGTCAATACATTTTTCTAAATAATTATTTAGATAATTATTCAATTATCTGTTGATAGGGTACCTACTTACGTAATTAACATGATATGTAATCAAAAACGTGATAAAGAAATTGCTATCTGTTGCGTATTATGGCTTAAAAAAACATTTTTTCCTCTTCTTGTTATTGATATTATTGCTTTACAAGTCCAAAGCAACATTAAGCGGGATTGACCGAAAGCGTTAATACCACTACTTCGGAACATAAAGAGCTAAGGAAGGAACATGGATGGGTTTTAGTCAGTAAGAGTCTGACACTCTCTGCCGCTCCACCCAGAGCGGGGGGGTCGTTAGATAATTTCCCACCCCCAAAAAAAAAGATGAATGGACTGTGTGAAAGATGATATGGCTAGAAAGTGAACGACTAAATAGAGAATTATGGAAGAAAAAGACTTGTTCCGCCGACCCCAAATAATGAATGAGACAGGAGAATGAAGATGAGGATATTAATATTATTTACCATTTAGGTATACGTACAAGCTTTTTAGATTTTTTGTAGAAATAAAAGGAATTGAAGAAGTCGTTTTTAAAATTACTTCAGTTCCTAGGACGAACTGCAAATTTTACAAGGTTCTAAAATTAAGTTCTCTCAATTTTTAACCGACTTCAAAAAAGGAGGAGGTTATCAATTTATTTTGAATTTATTTGAAGAAATTATTACAAATGCTTTTTCTAGTTTCTCTTTGTTAATCTATTTTATATATTAATGTTACAGTAACTAACTTGAATTTATAACTAAGGAAAAAGACAACGTTAAGTGCAAATAAAAATAATCTTAAAACATTTTAATGTTCCAATATCCAGCGCAAATTTATCACTAGGTACCTTGGCACTTGCATTTCATTTTATGTGATCACACTGTTTAATAGAAGTACTTAAAATTACTGTACCTAATTTAAACTGAAATTCAATTAAGAACCTAGTTACAGCTATAAACGTTTGATTGGTTTAATGTTGTCGTACATTAGGTACCTACTTACACTATGGTAGTTGGTAAGTGTGTAAATAACATTTACCTAATTTCACATTAACCCCTCAAATGTTACGTCGTATGAACCCCATAGGTACATAAGAAAAAATCCCTCGAAACGACAAAAAATATATCCGTATTTAAATCGTTGAGTTCTTAAGCAAACGGCTTCTAATAGGCGAACATCATGATGGGTTAAATATATAGCCATAACTCGAATTCTCATCTATCATTGTGTCAAAAAATAATGAGTATAATTTATGCGACATTAATTTAATTAATTTAGGTTATTATTTTATTTTTATTTAACCTTGGCATGCATACAGCCAATATTAAATGATTTGATAATATGTAAATTTAATTTAAAAAAAAAACATAATTTTAATACATAAAACAAAAAATAATTTAAATAATTTCACTTACCATTACAATCCAACAAAAAAAAATCTCAGCACTTATCCGGATTGCTATACAGAATATTTCACACAAATCTTACGCAAAAATATTAGTTACGAAAACTCTTTTCATTTACAACTTTTACCGTTCCGAGGTTGCGATAGTTCAAGAGCTCAACTCTCGACAACGCAAGCGATCGCGGTGCGGGCTTGGGACTTTGTGAACGCGGCCATACGCGTGCTAAACGAGCGCCGCTATCGCGTGAGCGGAAACGTAACTCCGCGGCTGCTTCGAGTGCTCCAACAGTGAGGTACCGGTGATTGTGTCAAAGTACTAAAGTCGGGCTTCCACTGCAAGTACGGATCCCGAGAGAGATCCGTGAAGGTATCCCGCGAAATACAACATTTCTTGTTTTTTTTTTGCAAATTGTAGCGCTACTAATAATAAATTATTTTGAACAAAATTCAAACGCGAATTTAAGGCTATATACAATAAGGTCCCATTAAAATACATGGACAAATTTTAACACAGCGTTCAGTACGTCTAACCCAAGATATCCAAGCAAAAAAAACTTTGATTGAACTGATTTTATTTTGACCTAAAATAATAAATTGCCCGCACACTAGAATAAACGCATCTATTATCTTGCACAATTCTTGTAAGTATCTCATGTGGTTTTTTTACCATTTGGTCTGAGTGATTTCTAAAATTTGTCTGTCTATATTATTGGGACCTTATATGTATATATAAATATCTACTAAAAAAATGTTGTTTGACGGATATAAGGCATATTGTGACGCTGTTATAATTTCGAAAGCTTTATTGTTTCGAAAGGACTGAAAAAATTAACGAGTATAACAAAGAGCTCGTTCCACTTAATCAAATAAACCAGAGTCCGCACGGACTCTGTTCGTTCGACAAACAATCAAAAATTACACAGCAGCTTTCTCCCTGCGTTTATTGGAAGGTAAAACATTAAGGTAATATTCAGCTAGTTGAACTCCGTTAAGTTCGGCATTTTCTAGCTCATTTACCCTTTTGTAATGGAAGCCGGACTTTACAGCCTGATATTATGAAACTGTTAACGTGTGAGACAGATACATAGGAACGCGTCTCTCCATTGAATCGACGAGAAAAAACACAATCTAGCAGTGCATCATCGAATAGAAAGTCTCAACATTATAATAATTATGTACTGAGGCCAGCCCATTAAGCTACCCAAATCTGTCAAATTTCTTTGATAGATTTTCAACTTTATGACAAAAGACTATGGTTCATGTTCAATTGGGAGTATTGGACAGGTTGGGTTAGTTTGATGTGCTGGCGTCCGTACAAAACGTCATGATTGAAGTTTAATGGCGATGGTGGTACTAAATTTCTGTACTGAGATGTCTTGCTTAATGTGTTTGTGGTTTTTCTTGGGACTAGTCATATTCTTAGGGTGAATTTCACCAAAGGAACTGAACGCGATCATAAACTACGTCTAAAGGCTGTCAGTATTGTTTGTTGTTTACTAACGTAGGCTAAGAACATTGTTACTAACAAGCTATGGAAGCAATTCTGAAAATAAATTTTATTATTATTATTTTCTTTGGAATAATTGACACTGACAGTTCTAGAATGCGTTTTAGATGTGCTGATCGCTTTCAGTTCCATTGGTGAATTTCGCACTTAAATTGGTTTTGGTTGTGCAAATAACTTTGAAAATATTAGGGGCCTTTTAAGGGTTCCGTGCCCTACGAATGGTTAAAACGGGAGTCGGGACCCTATTACTAAGACTCCACTGTCCGTCCGTCCACCTGTCTGTCCGTCTGTCACCAAACTGTATCTCATGAACCGTGATAGTTAAACTTAAGAAATTTTCTAAAAAAAACAGAATAGTGATAGTAAACAAATAGAGCTTCAGCGTCAAAAAAGAAATCATGTGATAAATGACAAATTATTATTGAAAGATTTCATTTTGCATCCGAGTGGTTTTAACCGCATTCGACCGTCTGTTGTTTTATGCAGAGATATCGGAATAGGTAGGTAGTATATTATATTTATCTAAACTTCGAGGGAGATATAGATAAGACATAATTAAAACTAACGAAATCGTAACTGTCGAAATGTGGGTGTACATTGCACCTCTGCTTGATCGGGGAGTAGGTTAAGGCGTGATGTTTTGTTCTATGTAATCGGTAATAGGTTATTTAACTAACAGGAAAGGCCACCAAGCTAAATTAATGTAAAGACACCTGCACATCAAGCTACCCTGTAAAATTTTCCCAATTGAAAATGAACCTTATGTTTTTGTGAGAAAATCTATCAAAGAAAATTGACAGATTGGGGTAACTTGATGTGACGTGTGAAAGTGTTTCTGAAGTGCTATTTACAAAAATAAAATTTTTAAGTACAGACACTTACCATTTATAAAAGAAAAAAAAATGGTTTTAAAATGCATGACACAATAATAAAGGCACAGGCAGGTACCAAAGAAGGTATATGATCAACATCAACGTGCAATGCATGACTGACATTCACCTTGTAAGTACCTAATTTACACAAAAAAAGAATATTATTATGTGCCTATGTACTTAATTTACGTTTTACACAGCAAACATTAACGTCGATTAAATAATATTCATGTTTATTTCCGCACATTGCCTTACAGAGTAACTAGAGCAGATAGACAACCATACATTGTAATTTTGAAACAATTTGTGCAGACTTGCAGACGATACGAAAATGTTTGCAACATGACGTTACATAGGTCAACGACCTATGAGATTTATAGGTTACTTAATGAAAATATTTTAATTTATACTTCATTTTATGCAATTTTAAGTTTGCATTTATTATTTCAGTAATCGTTTTGTATCGTACTTAAATATCTACGTAAAAATACAGGTTCTAAAACTAATTTCCATTTTTTTTTCCGTGGCTCTACTAATCCTAGGTCCTGGAAAAGTCAGGTTCTGCATTTGCTCAAGCTTAGGTAGGTATATTTATGGCCTTATGGCTAATATTATAGGTAAATGCGAGAGTAATTTTGTATGTCTGTCTTATACTTATTGATTGTTTTTATTTTTACCTTATTTTTTTTCATTTTTACACAAACCCTTTACATTTTCCACACAATTATTCCGTCTTTAGCTAGAACTTTCGGTTTCCAGTCCTTTCGGTAGGTGTCAAACTCATCCCGCCAAGTCATTGTACAATCAACAGCAAAAGTAGATGATCAAAATCAGAAATTCGATGCTAAAGAACGGAGTTCGCGTCAGACCTTGGTGTCAGAGTGATTCAAAAGTTTGTGATTGGAAATTATACCAAACATTTACTACTAGTAGAGCTGCCATATATTCGTGAACTCCGTTCATTAGTAGGTATTGAATTTCTGATTTTGATCATCTACTTTTGCTGCTGACTGTACCATTAAATCTATATACATTTATGAAATAGTAAACTGACTGACTCACTGGGTGATATATGAACGTACAGCCCAAACCGCTGGACCCTGGACCCAGAGACTTGAATTTCTGCACATAATGTAGATACCTTATATTATAATGTAGGCACGCACTAAGGATTTTTTTTTTTATAATTCTACTCTAATTTTTTTAAGCGGGTAAAATAGGTGATGGAAGTTGGTATGAAAAATCTTATTCCTTGAGTTAATAAACTTGAAATTTAGCATAAATATTTTATCTAAGTAAATTATAAAGTTTGTAATTTTTTAGGTTTTCTAAACCACCCATTAAAAGGGGATGGGGGGTGTCAAAGTTTGTAAGGAAGAAGAAAAGAGGCCAAAACATACTGGTTTTGTTACAACTGACGCGGACGTGCAAGCTACCGTACCTGATAGTACAACAATAACTACACGTCTCTAGATAATTATAAAGAAACAAAACACGTTAAAAATCCTTCACCTAGACCTTAGAGTGCATATAGTTAATTAATTTTATGCACACTTCGTACAATAATGATACCCACACAACATACAAAACAGACTTAAATCAGCACAGACGTTTAGATAGGTAGTTAAGTACCTAGGTTTTACAAATCAATTATGTTGATTACAAAAGCTACGCGATTGACCCTAATCTTTTATTGCCCCTCTCTTCTGAAACCAGTATAATGGTGCAAAAACTGTATTTTACGCCGATAGGATCTAGGACTGGACATATCTGACCTAAATCTTAACAACCCTTCTTGAAACCAAGTGGTCAAGGGCTACGGGTGCACGAATTGTTTATTTTTAGTTTGATAATTAACCTACATTACAGTAAATGTTGTTTAGTAAATATCTTTCTAAAATATTAACGAAATGAACGTGATATCCTTCGCCATCCTTGAATCATGATTTATCGTCCGCGGTGGTCACTTCGTCAATTCTTGGTTACTTAATTTAACAAAGCTGTCTACGAGAAGGAGAGGCATGCCAATTTTTGAAATCACGCAAGACACACAATTAAATATATCACACTAATATTATAAAGGCGAGAGTTTGTGAGTGAGTGTATGTGCGAGTTTGTATGTTTGTCCGTCCTTCACGCTCAAACGGCTGAACGGATCTAGATGAAAACTCATACTCAAAGTATTTATTTCAAATAAACCAATTACAGGCACTTTTGAATTGTCAAGGTGTCGGTCAGTCAAAGAGATGAAGCTATAACGTCTTGAACTTTCAATAATTTCTTAAGGCATGAATTATTTTAAAAAAATGCTTCAAAGACACATACATTACCTAGAAATCTTAATATTAGTCGCGACATTTGTTTACCGAATGAGACAACTATCGAAAAATACACTATAGTTGCTCATTCCAAAGCAGTAGGTACCTATGGAGAAAAACGGGCAAGAAACTCCATGGACACTCTTTTAAACAAAATATGGTTACAAAATATTGGAAACTTGTCGGAGAGGTAGTTTATGACCTGGATTAACACATAGGATACTTTTTACCCCGGTAGTACGTTCCATTGAGATAATTTCCGACATTCACGCGAGACAAGCCGTGGGCAGCATCTAGTAATTGAATAAAAATATCGAATACTGACGAAAAGATGTCTCCGCTTTTCTGAAACATTATTTTCCTTTTCAGCGTTAACTGCGTCGCCTGTTCTGGTCGCAACCACACCAAATTGCACCACGTGGAGTGGATGGTCTGACGACGCGACGAATTTGTATGAAAATGAATAGTCTATTCACAAGGATCACACTTAGCCGTCAAAATCCGTCTTGAAAGGGTTGTTTTGGTGGTTTTAATGATTACAGTTTTGTAAATACTAAGGAACCTACTAGCTACGGCCGCAAATCATATTTTTATCATCATACAACTTAGCATTGACCTTCAAATTGCAAAAACACTATGAAAATTTGAATTTCACCGTCTATCCTGAAGACAATACATGATGACGTATGTCTCATTAGTTGTGGATATATAGTGGTGGATAGACCGAACCCCATACAGTTTTACCCAATGTCTATTCACTGGCTATAGTTCTCACCAACTCTCATTATACATATTTAATACTTCAGACTTCATTTCTCACTTCATTCATCACAAAAAAACAATTCCATTAAGTTTCATTTATTTCACGTTAAATTACTAACAAGTTATAACTTCATAGGGTCATACTGCAGCTGACATCGTATTGTAAATACATTTTACATGTTCATACGACTGATTCGAATATTATATGAGTCTTTACCAATTTAAATATTTACATTACGATTCCTTAATACAAGTGATGGTCCATAATATTTCATGTAGGACCCCATATATCCAGGCTGTAAGTTACCCAATGTGTTGACATTCATTTGGTCTTGGTCGTAGATCTGGGTCTAATAGATATTCCATAACGCAGATGAGATGGCCGTTGTAGCGCGTAAAGTACCCTTTAGAAGCAAATGTAAGTAGGCCAGTTCGTTATTTCCAGAATTGCCTTCTGACCTTGGACTAGTACCCCCAATTAGCTCGAAAACGGATCATAAAAACCTCCCTTCAACACGGAATCCTTCTTTTACACATGCCTGAAATTACGTAAATACTCGTAGGTAAGTACCGAGCTTAGAGCATATAAATGCTCTAAGGTACCGAGGTATCTGGGTATCTGAGGAAGTGGTCTAAAAATTAACTTCCAACATCTTTTACGTGATCAAGTTCTGCTAATAAAAGCGTGTTTATAATTGTTTTATGAATTCATTATAATTAAGATTTTCAGAAATCATAAGTAGGTAGGTTAAATGCTCTAAGATGTAGTGAAGCCAATTATTATAGTTCACAGCACATATTATTATATAAAAAAATTACCGTAAACATTTGTTACGTTCGCAAATCGCATTTTGATCAACTTCTCCGGTCTCAAAATGCAAAAAACAATGAACAAATATTTGAATTTTGCGGGATCTACTTATTTTGAAATGTTTTCCTTTGCGGTAGAAGCAACTTTATCCAAACGCGACTTTGCTTATCGGCAAGTAGATGGCGGCACCGGCAGAAACAAATCAATATTTTTTTATTATCTGTGGTGGTCGATGAGTCATAAGAATGAATGAAATGAATGAGACCATTTGGCCTAGTGATGTTTGTAGATGGAATTGAAAATACCGTTAATCGATTTACACTTCCACTGTAAAAGTAGTGTAGGACGTTTCATGCATTAAGATTATGCCGCGAATTTGTAAAACATATTGCCCCGCTCCTAAGACGACCCACTGACCAAATCTCTTTCTGTTGATCGGCCATTGGAATTTAAGCGTTTTCCAAACGGAGAAGAACATAATATAACGTCGCTGTTCGGTGTTTTCACCGAACACCTTCGTTAGCAATATTGGCCTGAGTGCCTGACGCGTTTACATAATTTTTTTACATTAGATCCAGTGCACTTTCGTCTACCACGTAAGCCGGGTGCCTTCAAACATTTCATAAACATTAACAGCTTAAGGAGTATTTTAGCATCATGAATATTTCCATAACTCTATTTCAAGAGAATTAAGTTCATGTTCAATTGGGAATATTTGACAGTTTGGGATAGCTTGATGTGCTGGCGTCTGTACGAACTGAATTGTGGTTACAGTCTGTCACCACTTTCTCTTTCGGCCAATAAAACTTTTCGCGTCGTTTTTGAAGACAAATTGTTTCGTTTAAAAACGGAATTGGACTGGTGAATATCGCAACAGACAGACATAGTGGACATCACTAGTGGCGCAGTGACATTCCTATTCGAATCTGACAGACTGACAGTTCTGACATAACCTGTATGTTGTATGTTATAATTTCATTCACCGAATCATCAATTCATCACTAGCCTTGCCAGTTGTCTTCCTCGATTGATTGGAGTTTAAGCCGGCGAATAAGTTCCTCTCACCAGTGTTTTTCAAACAACATTTAGTACATAAGCTAAGTGTAGCATAAATTCAAAATGTCTCACTTCAAATTGGTATCGTCGACAAAAGCGTCCGATGTGATTCCTGTAAACAAGTATGTGTCGGAGAAGACCGGTATCACCGTGATCATAGCCGGAGTTGAGGGACCTCTGGTCAACGGTTTCTTTTGTCTGGGTGAGTTTTTATTAAAAATTAACCTCTGGTACATGTAGACTTCATAAGATCCTTAGTTGGCAAAAGTTTTGATTGTACCTACTTGCTGCTTCATAATTATTAAAGTTACCCACGACCAGAGATGGGCGGTAGGCAAAACTCGACGGGAAAATACCCAGGTTTTTACCCATTTGGGTAAATATCGGGTATCGGTATTTTCATTATCTACACTAATACAATAAAGCTGAAGCGATTTTTTTGTTTTTTCAAACGAGGTAATCTGTGGAACTACTAGAAGGATTTTAAAACATGTTTCTGCATATAAAAAATAAAACAAAACAGACAATCACAATTATTTATTACACAATAGAATAATTACAAAAATATTTTTTCATTCACTTGTTCTAATATTTTAATCGCTATCGCTACTGGATCATCATACAAATCATGAATATCACAGAATTCTATTTCTTCTTGGCTTCCACGAGATATAGAAGGTTGTTGGTCATGAGTTGGGCTGTTTATCGGGCTAGACAACTGTCCAGGGGTTGATAAGGGCACGTCATCTTCGTTGTTGTCATTATCTTTATGTTTATGCAAAAGATTCCAATTATATGATTTATAAGCTATCTTTGCTGCTCTGTCTTTGGTAATTCCTTTTCTTTTGTGACTGTGATCAGTCGCTGCGGAAGTGCAGGGAGCAGTCAGAAGGCGTACTGCAACCCTACTCAGCAATTTGGAGCTGCAAAGTCCCCTCCACCAAACGATTGGGTCCATTTTGGCGACATTTTTCCATATAATTGGTCTGCCCCATAAACCCAGTTTAGCTCTATAATTAGCTAAATCTACACCAACATCTTGTCTTTTATAATCTAAAGCACTCATAGTTTCACTTCTTTTTATTGCTTTTATGGTCTCTATGGCATGGCAATCGATATAAATGCTTTAACAGGTTCTGGTCTTATACAATCTTCGCAAAGTAAATTTAATGTATGTGCTACGCATCTCAGCGGTATTATGTGTGCATACACATCTTTTACCATCTGAAATGCTCTTTGAATGTTATTAGCGTTATCTCCCATAAGAGTTACAAACTTGTGGCCTCCATAAATATTAATAACTTTGATAATCTCTTGAGAAAGTAATTGGCTTGTATGTCGGTTGGTAAGAGTGTTAAGACTTTTGACAAAAACGGGCTCTGGTTTTGCAATAATGAAGTTGATAATAATACCTTCATACTTAATAATCCATTCTGTAAAGCTTGTTTACGTAAATTGTGGTAGTGGAGTGCGTTATTTCATCATATACAAGCTCTAACGAGTAGTAATAAAGTTTAAAAACCACATACTATTTAATGTATGTTTATCTAAACATTACCTACATAAGCTAAATTTTAAAACACCCGAATATTTGCCCAATCGGGTATTTTCCCTAGAATTTACCCAGTTTTGGGTTTTTACCGGGTAAATTCCCATCTGTACCCACGACTGCGACGAAGTCCACGTCGCGGGTTTTGAATAAATCCAATACACAGCTAGTTGACAACAATCCACAGAGTAAATAGGAAAATGTAATCCAATTTACAAACAATGATAACAATGAAATGGTAACTGATAAGAACGTTATCACTAAACCACACACGACTTTTTTTTTTCCTTTAGCAACTGAAGCCCATGACGATGATGGTCTACCCCACACATTGGAGCATCTCATCTTCCTTGGGTCAGAGAGGTACCCGTACAAAGGGATTTTGGATTTACTGGCAAACCGTTGTATGGCTCATGGTACGAATGCTTGGACGGATACGGACCACACTTGTTATACCGTATACACTGCGGGTGATGCTGGCATGTTGACCTTGCTGCCGATATACCTGGACCACATACTGCGGCCTACACTCACTGATGAAGGGTTCATCACGGAGGTCCACCATATTGATGGTGAAGGAGAGAATGCTGGTGTAGTGTATTGTGAAATGCAGGGACGAGAGAATACTTCATACAGTAGGTAAGACAAAAAGGTTTAATTAACTAAGTTCTATTTTATGATGATTGAGTTCTCACAGTAATTAGTTAAAAAGTTTACAGTCAGAAGCACATATCAATGAAAATAAGATTAAATTTTTTTAATATAATTTTAAATGAATGCTAAACATTTTTCTTCCTGCAGCAAGTTGCTGCAGTTCCTAGCGTAACTATACCATCTGAGGCCCTTGGCAAGTCCATTGCATGAGGCCCCAAATTTATATTTGTTTTACAAAATTTTGTTAAAAATGTTAGGTCACTTTTGAGCTCGCAGCCTCTCGGGCCGGGGGCTCCTGCCACCCTATAGTTACGCCAGTGTAGTGTAATATTATGCTGCTAATGACAGCACCAATATATCAATATTTTGTTACAGATGTGAGCTCCAACTATTGCGTGCAATGTATCCAGGAAGTGGTTATTCAGCTGAAACTGGTGGCATTATGAAGAATCTTAGGACATCTACCGATAATATTAAAGTTAGTATTATGTATTCTTCTTCTTTTTGTGATTAGTGACTAACCAGGTGACAGTTTTTTGCGGCCTCTGACTAAGACTTATTTTTTTTTTTACTTAGTTTATTAACTTTATATTATGTAGGTATTTACTTCACTACTCTTAAGTATAAACTAAAACAACTTTATGTATTTCAAACTGCTCTTAATTTTTTTTGCACAAAAGAGTGATATCATTACAAAAATAACTGCCTATTATTAAAAACAAAAACCACAATTTTTTTAGAAGAATTCCTAAAATTCTTTTTTAGCTTCATAAATCTCCATGACACCATTTAATGGTATTTATATGAGGTGTTTTTTTTATATCCCATAATTCTAGTGCATGAATGCGACCATATCAAGACACAAGAACTGGCATATGAATATTTTTTCTTATAGCGAGTATATGGTATTTATAAAAAAACACACCTATATAAAAGGCAAACTAAGTAGTCGTTTTTCACAGGTAAGAGACTTCCACAAGAAATTCTACCGAGCAGAAAACCTGACAATCATACTGACAGGTCAGATTGAAGCAGAAGATGTGTTCGAAACCCTAGCTACTGTCGAAGATGACATCATCGCTAAGGTAAGAAACCAAATCATATGCTCAACAGGTGAGTAAGAGGTAATTGCTCTTATGTAGTGGAATAACAATCATTTTCCTTATCCTTTCGTAGTGCGTGTCTTCGACCGTGTCTTTTTTATCGATAAAATGACAGTTAAGTCAATGACAGTGAATGAGTATTTTATCGATAACTAGCTTCTGCCCGCGACTTCTTCCGCGGAAAATTGCGATATACTGTAACTGTTTAGGCAGCGCATGCAATGTAATTCTGTTTTCGGATGTATTTTTTCCGACTTGCTAGACGAAAACTGCGATAGCTCGGCTAATATGTATGATATAAATATAATTTATAGCCTATAGCACTAAGGAATAATGTAGCTATCTATCAGTGAAAAATTTTTGAAATTGGATCATTCGTTCCGGGGATTACCCCCTACATACAAACTTACAAATTTACCTCTTTATAATATTAGTATAGACTAGAACAAAACCCCTTATTAAAAAGGCATTAAACCCCATCTATTACCCTTTTGGACGAAACCCATTTGAAAGGATATTAGGAAATTTATGATAACAGGAAGAAATATATTTGTGGTTTGTTTTTGAGGGTTTTTGATGATTTCCCATCATCAAATGACTCCTCCCGCTCTGGGTGGGGCGGAAGGAAGTGTCAGACTTTTACTGACTAAAACCCATCCATGTTCCTTCCTGTGGGCACGCGCGTGCGTTTATGCTTTGGCGATCAAAAAGTTAAAAACTATATAAAACTCAACTAGAAACAAAACCCTTACTAAAAAGGCATTAAACCCCAACTATTAAATCAATAAAAAACCCGACTGTAACGAGAAAAACACATAAATGAAAAAAGAAAATCAAACATTATCACTACATAGTACCTATAAGGCAAAGTCGCTTCCCGCGTCTGTCCTAATGTCTGTATGTAGGTATGTATGCTTAGATCTTTAAAAGTATACAACGGATTTTGATGCAGTTTTTTTTAATAGATAGAGTGATTCAAGAGGAAGGTTTATATGTATATTAACATGCTTAATATATTTATTATTAGAGAACCACTGATAATTTTAAGATTTCTAATGCGAAGTCTTACAATAAACAATTTTTTTGCGCTTATGTAGGGAAAGGGGAATTGTTTTACTACGAATTTAACGCGTGTGAAGCCGCGGGCAGAATCTAGTAATCTATAAAATGTTGGTATCACAGGTTGGGATAAATTTACACCTTATTTCAGGTAATTGGTTTGTACCCGCCAGTTACGTGTTTTTGTCGCGGCAGTCAGTTTTTTTGTTTCTCTAATTAAAGTAATTTCAAGTTTTTTAGTTTATTGATTTGGAATTAACACATTACTAGTTTTTATTTGATACCGATATTGTAGTAATTTATTGAAAAAAAACCTTCCATTCCTTTTTTGTAATTGCAGTTGTAATAAGTATACAGGATGAAATTAAATTCATGGGCAATATTTTAAGGGGTCATTTTACTAATTATTATGAACAATTTTTACACCGGGCACACCTGAAATCTCGAAAAAAAAAATCAGCTGTTCCCCTACATTTTGACGAGCTAAGCGAGTATAATGTGTGGCACAGCTGATTTTTTTTTTCACTCTGTATATTTAAATACATATTTTATAGGCTATGTTACTCCCACAATTTAGGCAAATTAACGACATATTGCATGTTAAAATATACCAAGCCTTACACACTCTCGAAAAACATTACCCTCCTTCTGGTACAGTCGGGTAAAAACCTGTTTAACACTACCTCAAAAGTTTCGCTACCTCCATAACTTGTCAGGAAAACTTGTTAATGTTTGACTAATTATAGAGATATTATATTCGTTTTAGAACCCTCATTGTTTCGGTGTAAGAGATGGAGCTATAGATACAAGGCGGAACGAAACAATTGTGGCTTTAAAACTTCATAGCATATTGATAGGAATCTAATTATCAGTGGAAATGTACTAGAGCTCGTTTATTGTTATGTACTCAGGTCAAATCAATAATATCTATTTGCTGTTAACAAGCTGTCTGTCTGTACACTATTTGACCTTGGCAACACCTTCCAAATACACGAAAATAATCAAATTGCATGATGCATTTCTTTGGCTTTTACCCAAATTCTAAACGAATTTAATCTGTTTAAGAGAAAGACAGCTACACACATTTAATCGAAAAAAGGCGGATATTATATGATTTGATAATTATTTTAAAACGATGTCATACAGAGTTGATATGACAATGGGGAATTAAATAACACTACGTATACTATACGTGTTTAGTATAAATTCGATACGGTATAAAAATAAAAAGCGCCAAAAATAAGTCTTTATTTTATTTCAAACAAACTAAATAGCTTACAAATGAGAGTAAAACGCAACCACCCTTTGTAAATAAAAACTGACTTTGTAACAAAGCGGCAACGACGCGCGCCGAAGCGCTGTTAGGAAATATACATCGTGTTCAAACGGGGCAAAAACTTAAAAAATCATTTGCGACTAAACGAATGCTCCTATTTAATTGATTTTTGGTACAGAGCTTGAAAATGGTCCCTAGTAAAGGCAGTTTCAAGGAAAGCCCGTCTTTCGTATCAGCTCTGTATAGTCAGGCTAGGTACAGCTATTAGATTAACTGAAGCGAGCGGCATGCGGGATGTCATTGCGCGCGTCGTTTGTTTTAAGAAGTCACGATACTATTTGCGCTTTTTTTTTTGGTGTGGGCATCTCGCAGTTCAAGCATAGGGTTGTCTACTGTTTAACCGGGCTTGCCTGTGGATGCCACAAAGGAGTTGTAGCCTCCAGCCAGGGCTTAATAAAACTAAAACTAACTTACAAACTAAGCGACTACACGCTAGGGCACCCCCTGTGGGGTACGGACCTCGGCTTAAAGCGTCGCTGGGGGAGGACAGCAAGGGACAGCTAGATCGGGGGTATTTAAAGCTACTGGCTCAGCAGCAACGCGGCCTGGCTCGAGCAAGGGTCGGGGGTTGTACTATTTGCGCCAATCTCCGCCTCTATGCAAGGGGACACAATCCAAGCGAATTTGGTCCCACAACTCGGACGCTCCCTTCAGTTTGCCCAGAGCGATTTGAAAACGGATTCGTTTCCTATAGCCCGACCGCTTAACTAAATCCGTTCCTGAAGTAGCTGCGCGGTGCGGGAGAGGTTGACGAGAGACGGGAGCTCACGGATTTGTCAACTTTTGACAACTGGCCCCCACGCAGTTACCACATGAACGGTCTCAGTTCAGCGGTCAGGCTATAGTTGCACGCCTCTAGTACATGCATTCCGTTGGAGTGATCTCTAAACTGCACAGGAAGAACTAAATCAATCAATTTAAACAATTGCTGCATCCAAACAACCGAGTACTCAAGACGTCGCGCCTTATTGGTAGAACACTGGCTCTCGAGTCTTATTGAAACGACCTAGGCTAGGTCATACTAGTATTATTGGAGTCTAATACCTAAGAGAGATTAGATGATTCAATGCCTAAGTCATGTTCTATGTCTAATTCGTTAATAATAATACATTTTTTCTATTAATTATGACGGTTACTGACTGCCGTGTTGGTCTAGTAGTCGCAAACGCGATTGATGAGTGTGAGGTCCTTTATTTTTGTTTTTTTTTAACCCCTCCCGCTCTGGGTGGAACAGGAGGGAGTGTCAGACTCTTACTGACTAAAACCTATCCATGTTCATTCCTTAGCCCTTTATGTTCCGGGGGGATTGTCCGAAAGGGTTACCACTATAACCCTTTCGGACAATCCCGCTGCCCCGGCAGGCTTCGGCCCTAGCGGGCCCCTTTTTTCATGCTGACGTTTCTTTGAGACACGCGTAGAACGTGTTGGTCTCGTAGTTGTAAACGAGATTGATGAATGTGATGTCCTGCAGTAACCGATTTCAAGCACAATTGGAGAGTTTTGAAGGAGCTAACCCTTTGGTTTATAGATTTGAAACACTACTCACTTAGAATTAATTATTTGTACACAGAAAAACAGTGATGCACCAGAAGAATGGGTCAAACCCTGGCAGACCATCCCTCCTCCACCAAATTACGGCGAGTTGAAGGTGCAGTGGCCCGCAGACACTGAAGACTGTGGTCAGGTTTGTGTTAACCTTTTCAGACACAATAAAAACTCATTGTGTCTGGCGTAGATCTGCGTTCCGGCAGTGAATGGGTTATAGTAATTTTATATTTCAATTCAATAGGATGTCTAGTTTCTAATGTATTCCCAAATTGACAGCAAAATATCACAAATTCTTTATTATAGTAATGAACTATCCGGTTTAAAATTATTCTTCTTCGGATATTAAACACTACCACTTTGCCCGCGGCTTCGCTCCCGTGGTCTTTCCCGTGGGACCCGTTATTTTTCCCGGGATAAAAAGTAGCCTATGTTACTCCTAGAAAACTAAGCTTTCCAACGGTGAAAGAATTTTTAAAATTTGTCCAGTAGTTTTTGAGCCTATTCATTACAACCAAACAAACAAACAAAGTTTTCCTCTTTATAATATTAGTATAGATTTCTCCATCTATATTGTGAGGTCTACTAGTTTGTCTAGATGTGGACTGAATATCCACTTCATAGATCCATGATTTTAATTATTACAATTCGGTAAATACGTAACGAGCGCTACGCTACGTCTGCGTATCATATTTTGATCAACACAATCTGATGATGACTTGATGACCTGCGAATTGCTAAAAAAAAGTAAGAAAAATTGAATTTCGCGGGTTACGCCGTACCTTTCACCTTAATAGGTTACTATCACAGATATAGATAGACATAGATAACGCAAGTATCACGATCTGTATGAAAACCAAGCGTGCCATTTTTTGACTACCTATTATGACGTCACAAGCACTATTTAGTGATGTATGATGATCGAAAACCAAGCGTGCCATTTTTTGACTACCTATTGTGACGTCACAAGCACTATTTAGTAATGTATGATGATCCGACTAGCGCTGTATACCGATGCAGACTGAGCGCGAAAGTGACCACTTACGATTTTTGTACGTAAGCTAGGCACGCGCAGTAGTTGCTCTTGCGTTATCTATGTCTATCTATATCTGTGGTTACTATAGACCAAGGGTTCCCAAACTATTTTTTTCTGCTGCCCACTTTGAGAATAAATTATTTGTTAGCGCCCCATTTTTTCACCTACTTAAAAACCACTGTCTAGATGAAAATACAAATCGCCCCCTAAGTCTGTACACAACGCTTTTTCTGAGTCTCTTACACCCGTATTAATAAACAAGTAAAAGTAAGTACTTGAGTAAAAGTAATTACTTAAGTAACGATTTGTATTCTATAGTTAAGTCATTGATCGAAGTTAGAACTGTCAAAAGTTAGAATTCTCAGCCAAGTAATAGTCACCACCATTTCCTTTACTTATAAGCAATACTTTGTCGTTAATTTGGATACAAAATGGAAACTTTGGATAGCATCGAAGCGGTTTTTGCTGTTATCGACAATATAGATGATAATTTAAAGGAGATAGAACTTGCTAAACCTATAAATCCCAAAGTTTACTTTCGTGATGTTTTAAAAAGAGAAACGAACGATAATTCTGTATTGCAATACAGAATTATCGTTCGTTTCATGTGATTTTACCTTGAATTACCGACTCTTTACAATCAGAGACATAAAGAGGGCTTCTTATAACTTTATCCTAGAAAGATATTCAAATAAAATCCAACTCGCCGAAAAAACTGTTTTGTTTTGATTTCAGAAATAATTTACGTTTTGACAATTGACAGAAATGAATGTATAATCTTTCTAAGTCAAAAATCACGTGTCGGCATATAATCCATGTGTAAAGAGTAGACATTTAAATTAAGTAGGGTTCTATCATGCCAAACGTTTTGTTTCGCCAAGCATTCTTTTTTTTTTTGTACCGACAAAATTAAATGAAAATAATGTACTTTTTACAATTTCAACTACTGTATATAACGGTATTGCTATTTAAATCTAAAATAAAGTAATATCAAATATTATTATTACAAGATTTTAAAAGTAATCTAGACCTGCCTTTTCACGAAACGAAACGCAGTCATGAAGTGTTGCCACACAAAAACAACCACCAAACTTCGAGTGTTACTTGGGCAATTGCTCAAGTAAGTAACTGGTGTTACTCAACTATAGAATGAGAATTTGGAATTAATAATTCTAACCCTAAGTAATGACTTAGTAAAGAAATTACTTAGCAACAAGTAATTACTTCTTTATAAATACGGGTGTTACTGTCCCCCTTGGTACTTTGGTAAAGGCTGCTATAGACGTAATAAATAATCATAAAAAATGTGTTCTACCCTATAGTAACGTTTGCCATAACAATAATTCGCAAAGCGTCTGGTTTGTTTTTACTAAATCAATTCTCACTTTGTTCCCATAAAGGTCATATTCGGATGGCGCGGACCTCTACTAACAGAACAGGCTGCAATGAAAGATTTAACAGCGTGTGCGATTCTTCTGCGTTATCTCTGTGATACCGCTGCCGCCCCGCTGCAACGTTGCCTCGTCGAGAGAGAAGACGCGTTGGCTGGAGATGTAAGACTATTAATATGATTATATTCAGAAGATTTACATGATAATAATATAAGAGGGGTGTTGGCAGGATAACAAAAAGAAATTATGTGCCGTCCGTCAGTCAGGTAATAAAAAACAGTCAGGCACGTATTTCTTGCTTTATCATATTATTAAAAAAAAAATTATGGATAAAATGCATTAAAGTTAGGGAGTGAGGGCGCGCTACTTAACAATTCAGTATAAAATCTATAAAAATGTGACGTCATGCCACATTTTAACACAATGTATCGACGTAATCTTCTGTTTATATGAAAAAGGAAAAAATACGTGTCCAATGTTTTTGATAATCTGGTTGACGGACTGAAAAAGTAATTTTAGTCAACATCCCTGTTCCTTAAGAGGATAATATAGCCAATGTTTGTTTGATTTTAAATTTATAATGTTAAGTTATGTGTGTTAACATCTCTAAAATTCCACTATGGTGTAGGTTCTCCACCTGGACAATTCTTTCAATATCTAGTTTTGATTTTTTTTTACGATATTAGATTAAGACCCCCACAACCACAAGGGCAAATGCAAGGTTAACTCGTCACCCTGTATATTCTGAACTTTCTCAATTCTTTTCCTCCTTACATTATTAGTACCTAATGCAAATGCGACTCATACAGGGTGTAAGAAAACTCTCATCCGACCCGAAAGGGGGTTGTTCATTGTTCAATGTCGTATACGCACATATATTATGTAGGCAAAAAATCAGCTGCAAAATTTTGATCCCCCATACAAAATATACGTCACGTGACAATATTTTGAAGGGAGGATTAAAAAAATAGCCGAATTTCTAAGTTAAACCTGCCAATATGTGATGTTCCTATAACACAAACATTGTATGCTTAAAAGGCGGCACCAAACACTAAACCCTTTTTTGAAAACTGAGGCATATTATGTATGCCTATAAACGTATTATTATTATAACGACACTGAACAGTCCACTTTCGGGTTGGACACAAGTTTTGTTACATCCTGTGTACATATTATATATAACTTATTACATTGTGCATTTTCCTAACAGATTTCCTACAACCTAACAGAAAACATAGCATCTCTCATCAAAATAGAACTCGACAACGTTCCGATCGACAAGCTAGAGTTAGCTCGCGACGAGGCTATCAAATGCCTCCAGGTGGTATGCTCGGGTCAAGAAGTGGTGGACATGGAGCGCCTGCGCAGGCTGTTGCGCAAACAGCTCAGGGAAGCTATCGCTAGCCTTGAATCGGACCCACACCATGCTGTTGCGTTCCGGTGTATCGGTGACGCGCTGTACTCGCAGAATGAACATCACGTAAGTAATGTCAAATGAATTGTTTACCAAAATTATTTGTCCATGAATTTAAAATGTGGAGGGCTATACAAGTAGAGGGAGACCAAAGAAACGATGGATGGATTGTGTAAAAGATGATATGGCTAGGAAGGGAGTGACTACCGATATGACGACTAAAAGAGAAGTATGAAAGAAAAAGACATGTTGCGCCGACCACAAATAAATTGGGATAAGGGCAGGAGAATGATGATGTTTTTAAATGTCAATTATCATTCTTTGACAGTTATATGAAATGACTATAACGCGGCAAAATTGCGTTGTGTTAATTTGATTATCAATTTATTGCCCTAACTATTTTTGTGTCTGTTTTTACTGTAGGATAATACGAATCATCATCGGCCTCCAAGAGTCCACTACTGGACATGGCCTCTGCCATTGCTCGCAACTCATCCATGCACTAATAATATGAATAGCTAACTTAGCTAGCTGTCCGTCCGTCTGTTACCAGGTTATCTCATGAATCGTGGTAGTTAGACAGTTGAAATTTTCACAGATGACGTATTTCTGTTGCCGCTATAATTTAAATTAAATAAGAAGGGAATGCAAAGTACCGTGGGGAGTTAATGAATGGGTTTTGGGGATATTTCCAAACAATAATTTATATTGACACACGGCCCGGGCGATGGTGATGATGGATGAATTTTAGTCAGTAAGAGACACTCCCACCGTTCCACCCAGAGCGGGAGGAGTCATTAGATGATTTCCCATTCTTAAAAAAAGCCGTTCGAAACTTCTTGAGACATGAAAAAGTAGTTACAATTTACAATCCATACAATAGAATGAAATGGAAATTGATTGCAACGTTCAATACATTTATGTGACAGTACATAAACCTCAAACTATTTGTTTTTGCATTAGGAAATAAATGAGAAAGAAAATAGTGTATTTTCCGTTATGTATTCAATCTTGAATTGTATTAATGGACTACAACTTGCACTGATTTGTCAAACAATAACTATTTATGATTGATTCACATTTACGGTCTGATGAAAAGTTGTTATAACAAACACGTGAATGTAACAGATGATATATACAGTGTGTTAGAGTTACGAGGGACATATTTTCAGGGGGTATAGTACCTACCCATGAAAATGAAGGACTTACACTACGGGATCAAATATAGTGAAAGTATGTCCCTCGTTTAACCTAACATACTGTATATAAAATGTGTTAAAATATTGAGTTGCGTGTGCATAGATGTATGGAACAGCTCATATTTTTTTCGCGATTCCAGGGTTCATCCCATAGTAAAAGTAGTTCGTAACGATGAGTACAATGTTCCCACTAAATTCTTAGAGTTAATTTTTTAACACCTTATATACATACATACTAGTCAACAACCTAACCTAACCATATCGTTAATTTGCGAGAAGCTCGATATAATTCAAAAAGGGAAATTATTAAAATATTATTATATGTTGTATGTTTCCGCACTCAGTCTTTTAAGCGGACCATCGTGCGTAGGCCATGGCGACCTTCGGTGGTTATTCCAACCAGCCCACCTCCCTCCAGAAGTTGATCACGTCTCCTGGCCTGTGTAAAACATCTGTGAAAGTTCTGGGTGTTCCGAGGGTCTCTGTTCTGATCAGAGCGACGCCTGTGCATTCAAAGAGCGCAACGGTCTTCTCAGCCTCCATGCAGGCCCTGCACAGAAGACTGTCCGTTATGTCAATAAAAAAATTGCTGCGTTCATCTAGATACTTAAAACAAAATATATTTTTGTTAGTTATGTCACCGCCCCTTCTAATGAGCCATAGATTATTTAATCTTACTACGTGCAAAGTTTAGCCGTTACACCATAACGGCTAAACGGATCTGGATGAAATTTGTATTATATGAACACACACATACAACCTTTCATAAAGGCATGCTTTTATAACTTTCAAAACATCTGATAGGACAATGCGACACACGCATTTTGATGTTGAATCTCGTTTGGTTTCAGTTCATCTCCCGCATGAACCCTCAAACTGACCTGCTGGCGTTGCTGGAGGAGTCACCCGACTACTGGCTCGGTTTGCTGAAGAAGTACTTCACTGAGGACTTCGTCACCGTCATGGGATCCCCTAGCATTGAGCTGCAAAATAAGTATGTAACTATTTTTACAGATAAACATGCATTTATTTATTTGCATGCTATTTCCTGAGCTTTTCAATTCATTAAGTTCAATTATTAAAAAAAAATATTGGCAGATTAGGCGAATCCCTCTAGATAATCATCAGATTATGTGACAGCACGTCTAGAACATAAAGATGAACCATATATACATCTTAATCTGACGCGCTTGAGTATTTCAAAATGGCGAATTTTTTTGCACATTATAATAATGGCCGCGAGTTTGCGTCAGATCGAAATCGTCAAATTATTGAATGACAGCTTTTTTTTAGTGCACTTGACACCCCTTTAGAAAATCTGACGCACTCGATTTCCCCCACCGATGAAAAGGCATATATTATGTATCATTTTTTTCTTCTTATCATCTAAGCTTTGCAACCTAATAGGTCTCTATGACGCTCGAGTAAAACCCCATTTAGCATCGTGGGCTCCCCTACCATGTGTTATATAAAAGCGAGAGGTCACTTATTCATACATTTACTCACGAAATCGCAAAAACTACTGAACCAACAAAGAATTTGTAATAAAAGCAATATTTTCGAAGAAATCTTTTACGATTTAGTATATTATAAAACTGCGCTATAACATTAGAATGATTGTAAAAGATGTTTATTTTTATAATTTAGAATGGCGGAAGAAGAAAAGAAACGGTTAGAAGACCAAAGAGCGGAACTCGGTGAAGCCGGACTGGCTGAGAAGGCGAAGCAGTTACAAGAAGCCATGGATTTCAATGAGGTAACCACACATAGGAGATAGGATGTCAGGATACTGACATCAGATCGGACTGCAATTCCCTAGAAAAAAATTGGTTGTCTTTAAAGTTGGTTTACGGACGATAGTTTAAAGTAGAGACGCACCGGATCCTACTTTTGCCGGGTACCCGGCAACCGAGTACCCGGTGCAATCTTATGCCGGGTAGACGGGTACCCGGCATGAAAAGACGTACATTCCACTTCCCTGTTTGGGCGCGACTGACGATAAGTCAAGCGGTTCGGGCCTCGCGCGTTCGTGCCGGCCGACCACAGAACAGATATAGAGGTTAGAAGGGCCTTGTGGGCGGGACAGGCGCGCCACACGTTTGAGCGGGCGCTCAAAACTCAACCGAAATTAGAATCACCGGTCAACAGTCACGCTCTTATTGTGAAAGCGTTCCATTCTCCACGGAAAAACGAACGTCAAAGCAATAACTTTTTGAAAAATTTTCCTAGACCTAATTACCCGGTACCCGGCCGGATCCTGAAAAAGTGCCGGATCCACACCGGGTACCCGTCCCATCTCTAGTTTAAAGTGACAACGTCATAACAAAACGGACGCGTAGGCCAATCGAGTGGAACAGAGATAGATGCGGCGCAAGCGTACAATGAGCGTAACGGGACAATGAGTCATCCTTTTTCGTGCATGCAGCCCGCGTTCATCGATTTATTAGACGTTGTCACGTCAAAGTATCCCTTGCTGTCCTCCTCCAGCGCCGCCCTAAGCCGAGTTCCGAACCCCACAGGGGGTGCCGCTAGCGTGTAGCTTCGTTTGTAAGATTTATAAGCCCTGGCTGGCTGCAATTTTTTTTGTGACATCAACAGGCAAGTCCGGTTTAGCAGTAGCCAATCCTAAAAAGAGTTCTCATTCAGAGAAGAAAGCAGTGGTGTTCGATGGTATCGGCCCCGACTTATATCATGGCAACTTTGTGTATTTAAATTCCATCCCCATTGCTCTCAAAACGGTGAAAGAAAACATCATGTCCTAGAACCAATAATTCGCAGATATGTGACATCCACCAACCCGCACTGGCCCTGCGTGGTGGGTTGTAGCTCACTGAACATTATAGGCTGATTATGTACAGAGGCCAGCACATCAAGTTACCACAATCTGTCAAATTTCTTTGATAGTATTTCCAACTTTATTGCAAAGACATAAGGTTCATTTTTAATTGAGAAAATTTGACAGTTAGGGAGGACAGTTAGAGGGAACAAACATCAATTGCTAGAAAAAAAAAACAATTCAGATCATATTGCTAGAATATCTTACCAAGTCATGATCCGACTTAGTAGAATATCTTACCAAGTCGAATCATCAGAAGTACAAAAAAAATACAGTTTACCACGCGATCTGTTAATTCATTCTATACACCAAGCTCGGCGTTGTTGTATGACCACACTAAGTCCACATACAATTAAACATGACTCAAGCAACACTAGCTATAAGGATCTAGTAGTATGTAAATAATTATATTTTAATTGATAGTGAGGTAGTCACTGACAATTATTATTGTTCAGCCATAAGTTTATGTAAATTAATTCTAAAATGTTGTGTGCTTGCATTAATTGGCTATCAACTTTTCTAAGAAGTTTAATTTGCAAGTGGTACTCGATTTTATGGCACCTAACTGCTAACGTTATAAAAGAACCTATTGTTTAAAACAAACACATAGATATCGATAGCCTAGTGGTGTGACCGTCGGACTGCCAAGTCATAGGTCTCGAGTTCGAACCCAAGGCACCTCTGATTTTACTGATTCATGTGCGTATTGGATAATTATCACTTGCTTAAAAATCGGTGAAGGAAAACATCGTGAGAAAACCAGCATGTCTGAGAGATATTTCTCAACAGCATGTGAAGCTAAGTCGGTTGGGTGGTTTAGGCGTGAAAAGGACAGACAGAAAGACAGAGTTACTTTCGCATTTATAATATTAGTGTGGATTTATGTACACACTGTAAAATACATAAGATACTACATAGATAGTCTTAGTACAAAGGTACTGCTTAATTCTAAAGAATTTTTTTCCAGAAGACCTGCGAAAGGAGAAGTACCTATTTATAGAATAAATATAACAACCAGCTCAGAGGGCTGTGAACCGGTGGGTTATAGCAGTGCAGTTTATTTGTCAATTAAAATCAGCTGTCAGACTCCAGTAAGTTAAGGGGTGCTAGTGTTTGCGTTCAGTCGCGGGAGAACAAATCAACATCGAACCTTGTTCCGCAGATGTCAGTGTTAGGGCGTCAATAAATCATAAATAATCATTAATTTGCTGAAGCTTTGCCGAGACCAGCGTTCAGTCTCTAATTAGTCAAAATTCTAAATATTGTGTCCTGTTTTGCCCCAAAAATAGTGTTAAAAAGTCAACTGAAACAACTAACCTCAATATAGATTTTAAGGTGTTACAATAAATAAATATCCATGTTCTTCCTAGCGTCCTCCCCCTGCGGGCACGCTAGCCTCAGTACCAGTGCCGCCATGCAAGTTCAAATGCCACAACATCAACTCCTGGAGTTCAGACGGCGAGCCCTGCCCATACTTCGATCTCAAGGAACTTCCTATATATGCCAGAGTGCACAGCTTGAAGACCAACTTCGTTTATGTGAGTATTTTATAAATAGAACAGTTTTATCATAGAAACCCGACATCAAGGGATACCAGACAATAGTATTAGTCTTTGTATAAGAAAATACATAAAACAACTACGTAGTTTTCGTGTTTATATTTTGTGCACTAATCAGACAAAGACGTGTAATAAAAATATTACGAAAGGGACTGCTTTTTTAACCGACTTCAAAAAAGGAGGAGGTTGTCAATTCGACGAGACCTATCTCGATGATTAGAATTTGTGTAGGGTAGGTAATTACAGATTACTAAAAGTAAAGAAAAACCTTATTTAAAAAAAACCGGCTCCGAAAAAAAAACACTACGAAGTGAAAAATAACTTGCATTTCGTAAATCTGTGGAAACATTAGCCTTTTACGATAACCACTCAACTATGACACAACAAAACAAAAAAAAATTTAGAGAAATCCATCATATTGAGAGATCAAGCTATATCTCAGATTACATACTCTGCATATGATCCAAACATTCCTTAAGATTAAAATTGACGGCTACTCTAAAAGTGATTGAAACTGATTGTCTATTGAGTGGAAAATCGTTCAGCTGTCGTGTCACTTGTCTACTACAATGCGAGTCAAGGGTTTATTTCCACTTGGTATAAAGTGTTATGTGCTCTACTGATAGTTGTTATAGATTTCTAAAAGTTTCTACATACGTACTTATAGGTTTTGTCAGTAGTAAAGACATACTAGATTGGTTTTCTTTTAACCTCTCAAATGTATGAACCACATAAGTTCATAAGAAAAATGCTCTCGATACGGCAGTAAATATAAACGTACAAATCGTTGAGCTCTTATAAGCAAACGGCTTCTAATAGCGAACATCCAATAGGTTAAAATGTAGTAGATGGGTGAAAGTATGACAAATCATGCTTAAGAAAGAAACTACCTCTCATAGGCCACGCTTTTTAAAGGCGAAATATGCCTAAAAATACAATCAAATACCTACATTTTACAATTCCTACTTTCCCTTGCAGATAAACTTAATATTCGACACAAGCTCAGTAGACGAGTCCACTCGCAAGTGGCTCCCTCTACACATGAACGGTCTGGCAGAGTGCGCGGTCCACCGCGGCGACACGCTGGTGCCTCACGAAGATGTCATCTCCGCCACGGAACAGCTGACTGTCATGTTCAACAATGACATCGGCTTTGATCGCTCTGGGAACTTCTCTGTTGGACATTTTGGAAACTTTGTGCATATTGAGACGAGGGTAAATATATTTTTTCACTTATAAAGATGAATAATCGTTGCGTTGTTATTTTATTTGTGGTATTTCTATGAGTTTGTTGGTATATTTAGGATTTGATTTGAGTTTTATCCTCAAAAGTCGAATGTGTTAAAATGTAAACAAAAATGTGTAATTTGTGTATATTGGTCGTCAAAGGTATTCTGAAGTAACCCGGATCTAACAAAATTGTTTATTTTTTTCCAAAACAATGATAACTCACTGACTTAATTATCTCCCTTGTGATTAGTTACAATAACTCTGTAGTAATATTAGGTACTTAATAGTTTATGAGTTATTATTTTAAAAAACAAAAATAATTATCTAAATAATTTCACTTCTTATCTAGTCAATTAATCTCGTGGCTTAGTAATAACAGCCGCACGAATCGATCCATCCGGTTAAGCTGCGCTTGCCGAGCTTGGTCCGTGGATGGGTGACCATCTTTACATATCGAGACTCCTCCGTGCCTCGGAAAGCACGTTAAGCCGTTGGTCCCGGCTGTCATTCGTGAATCTTTGACAGTCGTTACGGGTAGTCAGAAGCCCGAAAGTCTGACAGCCAGTCTTACCAAGGGGTATCGTATTACCCAGTTACTGACTGGGTTGTGGAGGTCAGATAGGCAGTCGCTCCATGTAAAATACTGGTATTCAGCTGCATCTGGTTAGACTGGAAGCCGACCCCAACATAGTTGGGAAAAGGCTAGACAGAATGAAAAAAAGTCCAGTCAATATTATCCTTTTAACATTGATTTTACTCTTTTCCAGTGTGAACCTCAAGATTATGACGCCGTAGTGAATCATCTATACGAGATCATCTATGCGCCTGAGATCACAAAGGAAAGACTGCTTGTGTTCGCTCAAAGACTCATCAACGATGTCGCTCAGGTAAATAAACATTAACAACGTCACTTGTTCGTCTGAGTCGATACACAATCCCTTCGAGCCAAGGATAGAAATTGGTACAGTACTACATACAGTATATAATCTCAACTGATCTCACAAGGATCACGTCGGGGTCACCAGTTTGTTTGTAATGGAGGATCAGGGTGGAAAGTTCCTCCATTGTAAAGGGAGGACCCTCCAACCAGACAGGTGTTTTCTGGCGGGCTACTGCCCGACAACTCTTAGTCGGGGCTGAGTATATATGTTAGATCGCGCTGTAAACTCTATTTCCGCGATGTAGGATTTTGGTGACGTATAGTGTCGACACATATCAGCTTTTGACACTTCGCTCGCTATCGGTGTACCACCTATGTGGCTGGATAGATGTCGCCACAAACTCAACGTTCGTCCAATTTACCATGAATATTATTAATGGAATACCATCAATCAAATACCACTATCGATTAAAACAAGTTCAAATCACGCTAGGTAAGAAGATCAGGCGATAAAATGATGTACGACGCCCTCCGCGACTCAGTCTACAGCAAAAACAGCAACTTACATTGGTGCACAGTTCTTCGGCAACAGAAGTTCCTCAAAGATCTCATAGAACAACTGAATGCCGGTGGGGATTCCGCTGAGGCAGCAATCTCTGAGGCTCGGAAGACGTTCAAGAGTATCACACAGAATGTATGGCTCCATCTAGCGACCGACTTTGAAAGATATAAGCTGAGTACTGAATCCTGGAAGAGATTTGGGGCGGAGAATGAGATTACGCCTGTTGTGTAAGTTTTTTTTAAGATATTGAATAATGGTCCTTTTTTTTTAGGATGTCCACTTATATCCATCATGTTTAAAACATTTTTCAATTTTATTTGATTATCCTCTTCTGGTGGTCGATACCTGATTTTTGGGACCTTAACTTGGCTTCCACGTTTTACCAGGCCTTACTCATCAGTGACCATGCGCATTGTCATTCAGCTTACAGATAGCAGTCGAGAAAATGTATGGTTGAAATTTCGTTCAAATCATTATTGTTTCCTTCATTCGTGTTTTTAAATAAATGTTAACAACTTGTAACATTACCATGCTCTGAATACACGGATAAAAATAAAGGATAACCAGAAAACATACCCGTGTGTGCTAATTTGTAGTGCAATTTACAAGCTTTGATTTGATTACTCAAGTCCAAAATTCAAATTGCCATTCAACGTGGCGACGCTGCCTGTCTTTTTCCACTGACAGCAATATGGATGAAATTTTTCATGCCCAATAAGTTATTTTCTTTAAATACTTGTACATAATATGCTTATATTTTAGGGTTAGATTTGTCAAATGTACCTAAACATAGTATAATAATACCTATTATGATGGTTTTTCACAATTTCGTGGATGATATTTTAAATGCATAATTTTTTGATTATATAATAACAGTTGAATAAATTGGTGAGAAATACAATTAGAACCTTGATAAATTTGCTACATGCCCTTCAGAGAGTGATAGCGTAACACTTTAACCTAAACGGGGTCTGTTTACACTTTCACCAGATAATTTTTGAATAGACCATAAAGAACAATACAACAAGATTATATCCTGAATTACTTTTCCTAGGCCTCGTCTATACTGGGACGCTGAGCTCCTCTCAGGCTGGGGCGGCGGCTTCGTGCTGGGTGTGGGAGGCTGGGAGTCGTGCTGCGTAGCTCAGATGAGCCCCGGACCACTTGGACACGCCATTGATGACGTAGCACCGCTTATGGTCGCGCTTAACTACTTCACGCAGTTAGAGGTATGAGTTTCGAGCTACTTTCTGAGATTCACTTGTTTTATTCACTCATTACCTGCGCCAAAAGCAGACTTTTTGGCTCTTATTATGGTACTGTCAGCAATGAAGGTCGATTTACACTATAACTATTTACGAAATTATTCGATACAATGATTTGTATCATTTCAATTTTGTTTGTTTATTCATTCGGATTAAAAAATCTGAAATATTGATCGGCTTTCGTTTGCTGACTGTACCTATTAGAATTATTCAATTTACATTTATTTATTTTTTAGATTTTAAACATAGCTTTAGCAAACAAAAAAAATGGCTTTAAAAAAAATGACTTTTTTGTTTATTCCCAGGGCCCGATGTGGCGTTTAATCCGTGGTTGCGGTCTGTCGTATGGCTACGCGATACGCATGTCGCCGAACGAGGGTAGATTGATATTCTCTCTGTACAGAGCAACCAACGCGGTCGCCGCCTACACTAAAGCGAAGAGCATCTTGGTAACTATAATATTTTTTAAAACGTAGTGAAATTGTAATTTTTTAAGAGATGGCATTTCACTTATTTCTCAGTGTTCATATTCTTTTTCGAACATATTGCTTCAGAATAAATACGACGATACGGCGACCTATTGTTTGTCGTCTAATTTCAACCTGGTTTAGCGAAAATGGAGAAAGAACTTTTCCTTGAACGTTGGTCTTACACATGGAGATTCAAATTTTATATCATGTTTAGATTGGCTGTAATTATTTCGCACAACAAATCACAGGTGATCACATGACTTGTGCTGTGTCCTATTATAAGCCTTCATTCGTCTCGCATTTGTAGGAAAAACCCGAGCGCGCCCTATCTCAGCTGGACGACGCGTTCCGGTTTGCCAAACAAAATGAAAGCGACCATAGCCAACTTTTCTCTTATGCTTTGTCCTACAGGAGGAATACCTGGCCGACACCAAATTCGACGAGGATCTATTCGCGTCTGCCAAGAGTACGGTGCTATTTGAAGTGGTGGAGAACGAGAAGTGTCCCGCAGACGTTGTCAGGCGATCCCTCATGAACTATCTGTACAGAGTCGCTGCTACATATAACAAGTAAGTTAGCTTCTGTCATCAATAAAATATGATGAATGTGTTCAAGTTCGAAAAAATAATAGTGTTTTATTTGGTACTTCCTGGTTTTATTGTAGATTTTGACCGTGCCATCTTGTTGAAAAATGTGACTAGTTCTATTTATATTTAGACTTCAGGGAAAGTAATTATAAAAACAGAAGCTTAATTCTTATGAATACTGGGCATTTTTTTGCAAATACCAAAATTCTAGCTACATACATTTTTAAACAAAGTATATTCATTTATAATACTCATCAATTGTTTTTTCACAGCGATCTGGTCACAGCGATATCAGCAGTAACGCCAGAGGATGCGCACGCGGCGGCGGTCAAGTGGCTGCCGTCTCTGTTCGACACGGCACAAGGCAAGCTCGCCATCGTCTGCCATCCCACCAAAGTCAACGACATGAATACTGCTTTTGAGAAGTAAGTGACTTCTGCCTCTTTTTAACAGCCTCAAAAAAGAGGTTTTGTCTTTTCTCCCGTAATTGTGTATCAGCCCTGTTGGTCTTTTTTTTGGAGTCTGGGAAATCATACTAAATAAAACCTATCCATGTCCTTTCCTTAGCCCTTTATGTTCCGGGGTAGCAGTAACCCTTTCGGACAATCCCACTGACCTGCCCTGTTGGTCTATGGTCGATTTCCGGGTCGGGCAAGTGCCATTGGATTTTCCTTTTGGAATTAATTTCTTAGTCGTAACCCGGAGTCTGGATTTATACCCGATTGACGGCAATAATCTGGTCGTGTATCATATGAACTGGCCAAATGCAGATGTACTATAGGCACACCACTACCTGAACGTTCGGGGATGTTAAGTTTTTAATGTTTTTTTTTTTCACAGAATGAACGTGAAGTTGGACGTGTTCGAATCTATGGAAGCATCGCATTTCAACAACTAGATGCTTTTAAGTGTACTATATTATAATTTCATACAAAGCTATTATAATGTTTTTTTTTATCGTGAATTATAACATGTTATCAGCAATGCAAAAATGAGTGTAAGTGTTTTAAACAAAATGTACTGTTGTTTTTTGTACTGCTTGGCTGTGCCTCCTTTATACTAAGGATAATATTCATAAATAAGTATTTCATTTTTATAATACACAATTATAAAAGATCTTTATTAAATAAAATACGTATATAGCATGTGTTTTATCTATAAATACGTTCAAAGGTCCCAAGGTGCATCCACGAGTTATTAAAAATAAAAGTTATTCGCGGTCAAAAATTATATACCTACATAATTTGGTGTGAATCAATATCTGGCATCTCGTGGCTAAGTAATAACAGCCGCACGGATCTATCCATCAAGTTAAGCTACGCTTGCCGGGGTTGGTCCGTGGATGGGTGACCATCTTTACATATCGAGACTCCTCCGTGCCTCGGAAAGCACGTTAAGCCGTTGGTCCCGGCTGTCGTTCGTGGATCTTTGACATTCGTTACGGGTAGTCAGAAGCCCGAAAGGCTGACAGCCAGTCTTAACAAGGGGTATCGTATTATCCAGTTACTGACTGACAGTCGTTCCATGTAAAATACTGGTTTTCAGATGCATGAGGTTAAGAGTGGAAAACGACCCCAACATAGTTGGGAAAAGGCTAGGCAGATTGTTGAATGTCTGGAATCCATCTTAATTGGTTATAGTGTAAATAAGGTTAAGTTTGTAATCAGAAATAGTTTTCAACTGGAACAAACTTGTAAAGTACCTATTCTTATCCGGGATTAAGGATAATTGGCTTTTAATAAAAACATCAGACATTATTGTGATAATAATTTTAATCACCATTTATGAATCTTAAAGCTATGTATGTCTATACAAAAAATATAACTTAAATTTAGTCAGATAATTAGTGAACATCATTATAAATCATCTCACAACCGCTGCAACATCTCCATCATATAATTCAAATCCATCCATATAATAATATCATTGCTCAACATTATAACAGAAATACTGGTTGTTCAACGTCAACAAACTACAGTGAACGTGAAAACCGTTACCTAAACACGGTTCCTACAATAATGGATCAAATAGACCGGATTAAAGAACTTTCTAGTTAATTTTGAGCTGTCTAAGTCCAGCGATTAATCACAATATAAGTTTTCTATAATATTCTCAACACTTATGAAACATTAATTTTAACAGCTTTTTTGTTCTACTCATGTCTTCCAGAATGTCTCGTCCAGATTCAGTGTGCTCTATCTACAATTTAGATATTTTAGTCTTCAATTGAATGTTATAATACTGGTTAATTTTGTTAGTGAATTTGAAAATGCGTGATATAAAAATATAGTGGCCTGCTTGGTACATGTTATATGGTTTATAAATGTTGCGTGTAGGCCATTCTATCCGCATAGTCCCACCACCCACGGCTGGTGAGTTATATATTAATATGCAATATAAATTACTTGTCTAAACATAATAAAATTACATGTACATGCAAAGATATATTTACAGTTTTTATAACCTTCTATACTAATCGTAATGAAAATAAGAATTTATCAAGTAACATTAAATTTAATGTTTACTATGCATATTTGATATGCATAATATGTAAATAATGCATGTTAAAGCACCAACATATGTATAATACGGGAAATATATGAAGCATAATTTTGTATACTTAATTTCTTTTCGTTTTTTTACGAATCAACATACGATTTTTATCACTTGCTCAGCGGACACTAATCAATCCGTTAAAGATACGTATTAATGAACGTGCTTTGAAGAGAGATTTGGTAAATGTTAAAATTACATTAATTAATCTAATATTATAATAATTCGCTATGGACACCTACCTGACGATTAAAATTCCCTAATAAATGAATGACTAATTTACGTTAATCATATTCTACGTAATAAAAGAGGCGGCCCCATTTATACTACCTAACATGTGTGGTTCGCGATGTATCGTTCACACACCGACACACGACGCGCTAGTGTGGCGTGCCCGCTTATACAACGTTGTTTCGTTCGTTTATCAAAGTCAAATCACTAGGTTGAATTAAAAAAAATAAAGGGCTATTTATAACTCAGGTATTCTGAGGGACGTAACCCACGGGAACTACTTGATATAATATAATTACACTGTATACAATGCATAGCCAGAATTTTTCTAAGACACGAAGTTGTCGCCAATTTTTAAAATAAAGGCCTTTTTCCTACTTCAACGAACTTATCAGATTTTGCTGCCGAGAAGTATCTTGCGTGTTAGCAAAGTTCCTATAATTACAGTAACAATTTAATTACCGTTTATTTGATAAACTCATCGTGCCAGAGGTCGTGCAGCGGTCACACGCACGTACAATATTGTGAGGTATCAAGATTATAATCTAAGACCCCCAGAATGTTTCCAACTACATCGACACGCCCGCTGGACGTCTGCTAAAGCTACCTCTCCATATAACAAACCTTAATTAAATGGCCGAAACCAGAACTTTAACCTCGAACCTTTGACCGGCATGGTTGCTTTTTTTTAAAATGAAAGAATTGGGCATTTGAAAAGTAACGTTACTTTTTATGAATTGTCAAAACGCGGAATTAGTACGTTATTTGTATGAAATATAACAATGTGACGTCACAGATTTTAAGAATCAAATTGAATACTTATTAGCCTTAATTGCAATTTTAAAATTATATCTTCGCATAATATTTAATTTCTGTACGGTGATGGCAGTTTTTAAGACGAGCGTTGTATTTTCTATGTGACTTTATATTTTATTTTTGACCGTTTCAAATACTCAATTTAATATAACAATAACTTGTTATCTAGCTGCTCATATCTCCTCCAGTCTGGTTCTCGCTACCTCACACTGGGTTCATTTAACTTCAGACCCAGATTTTTTCTATTCCTTTATGGACACGAACGTGAAGCCCAGCCCTTAGGTGTAGTGCTGTGGCTAGTTACATCATGTTGGTGTCGATAGGCGGTGCGTGGTTGCGGAGAGCGTCTCGTATGTACCCGCCTATGCTGCCCTCAGCCACCAGGTGGAAGAAGAACAGGTGCTCGAAGCTCTTCAGCGAGATGGAGCGAAGTGCGGGCAGGCGCAGCAGGAGTGCGGCGAAACGACCTTCCTCCGAGCCGCGCGACCGTCGGCAGTACTCGTCCAGGCATGAGAACATCTGTAAAATGACACAGATTAATATTACAACTATACTCATTGTTACGGGTAATCAGAAGTCCAAAAGTCTGACAGCCAGTCTTACCAATGGTATCGTACTACCCAGTTTCAGACTGGGTTGTGGAGGTTAGATAGACAGTCCATGTAGGCAGTCCACTCCATGTAATTCTATAACTCCATGCTTCCATAGTTGGGAAAAGGCTAGGCAGGCAGACTCATGGCACACATATTATATCAAACGAATCACGCAAACAATCAAACTAAACATTTTTTTTTCTAATCTCTTTTTTCTTTTCATTATGCCTCACCTGCTGCCGCGGGTCTTGATAGTAATTCTAAGCTAAAGAGCAAATAGAGCAAATTTCTATTTTTTTATAAATCACAGACATAATGATGCTTAGGTGCTGTTCAGTATGTCTATACCGCAAAAATTTCACCGTCAAAACTTAGGTGAGATGAGGCGACATTCCATTTGATGCTAGAGATTGACACTATGGGCCAATTTCACCAATAAAACTGAAAGCTATCAGCACATCTAAACTGCGTTCAACCGCTGTCATTGTCAATATTCCCTAAGAATTACGACAGTGAGAACTGTTGTGCTATTCTGTAAAAATATCACTGAAAACGTAGGTGAAGTAAGTTTAAAGTGAGCTCTAACAGTGGCAATACCTAACATTCAGTGAAATCACTGCTTCAAGTTGACTTCACTTAAGATTTCACGGTAAATTTTTTGCGGAATACATCGTGACTTCTATACTTTTAGCAAGCAATTTATATTGCAATAAAGTATGTTCTATTATAACATACACGTGTTTGTAACAAATACTCATTTAGAATACAATGTCCATCGCTTTCAAATGCAAAAGAGGTCAAATGTGATATGACAAATGCGTGTTCATTGTAACATAATAACATCGGACGTTGAGCGTCGCGAAAATAACAGTGCAGCGAACATTTAAATGGTATTCAATTTATTCAAATGTATATTTTCTGCGGTCAGGTGCTATTTCAAACACAATGTATGCAAATTACCTTTTCTCGTAGAACTTCAACTTCTTGTCTGTTTTTCAGTCCTTTCACATCTGGAAAAATAAACGAGAGTAATTTTAACATGTTTATTTATTGTTTTAGCACACGTGAATAAATATGTGTGAATTTTTAGTGTTTCGCTCGAAGTTTTGTATAAAAAAACAGTACATTGTGTCCATTACCCGTAGTAAACGATGAAAATAAAGATTATTGAACAATTGGTCATCCTTATAAAGGCAACAGCACCCTAATTGCGTAACACTATCAATCAAAATCTGAATAATTTTGAAGGATATTGCTAATCCACTGCTTCATATGTACGAGAAATTTGTCTGTCCTACAACGTAAATAACCCAATGAATATTGTTGAACTGTCAAAATGAAAGCTGTTGCTACGTAAGGGCAGATTTCAGATCTGTCAATCAGTATTCCATAGAAAATAATGATACTGACAGCTCTTAAACGTAGTTTATTCACTGATCGCGTTTAGTTTCATTGGTGAACTCTGCCCTTAGTGTGAGGGCGCAGGATTAGTTTAGTTACTGTAACTGACATAGATTTACCGTGCATATTTATCCGCACAAAACATATTATCAGGGCGCAGCTACTCCCAAAACACTAGCGGTCTAGAAATATAAGGCGACATCTCCACGGATGAGAGAATCAAAGCGTAAATCACGCCGTATTTTCAAAATTATAGCAGTGATGTTTACGCTTCTATTGTAGTTTCTATTGGTACGGCGAGACTCTGAGACTAACGCCGCGATTCTCTCGGTTATGGAGATGGCTTTTGGTTTCTGGAAACCCACGTTTTTCCCAACCGCCAGAGAAGGAGTAACTTGCTTTTAACCTTTTGAGCGCCATTGTCACATATACGTGACTAGCAAGTGCAAGTGTACGCCAACGACACAAATACGTGATAATGGCAACAACACTATAACATGAAATAAACAGTTAAATCATTAAATTTGTGAGTGTTAATATCGATATCTTAAATATTGAAGCTCTCGTACGTATTAAATGACATGAAACAAATTAAAAGACACCATGGATATTGGGAAATGCATGATAACAAGAAGTAATAAATTTGTAGCTTGGCGTGGAGGACAAGCGCGTGCGTTTATACTCTGGCGTTCATAAGGTTAAAAAAAACTGAATTCTTTTTAATAGTCATATCATGAAGTTGCTACATACCAGGGTTGAGCAGTACGATGGCCTTGAGCGCGACGTATTCCGCCTGGTCCACACGTAGAGTGCGCATCTTCAGAGACAGCTCAGACAGTACACGGTCGAAGATCTGGCCCACACCTGCTTGAAGCGCCGAGTTACGGTGCAGGGTCATGCCTATAAAAGGTAAAAAATTATGTTGAGTGAAAGAAAGACAGATTAGAGAAAGACACCTGACGAAAAATAGAGGCAGTGGATAAATAGTTTGTTAATTTAACTAGTCTAAACCAGATACATGTGTGGCGTAAATTATAGAATAAATAAAATAATGTATCATTAACAGTGATCGGAGTAGGTAGATTGAATGGTCATTAATCCGAAACGTATAATATATTATATTAATATGGACATTCCTCCGGAATTGGTTGATTCTACCCTTCATGTAAATTACTATGACTACTATGAAAATATTGAAATTTAAGTGCAACAATTTATAAAAAGTTGTGGCCATAAAAAGGCAAAAAGTAAAAAAATAGTAAAGCTTCGATCGGAATGCAATGGTTTTTATTAATCAACAGATAAATAATGAATTAATTTAGTTCTCATACCTTCCTTTAAATTTTTAATTGAGTAGTAATAATAAAACTACCAACATTAACAATATTTCATTGAAACCGGAAATACCGGAATTACTTTCCGGAATAATGGCTTATCCAGATTATTCTTTCTCTGGCCATTTATGATACAAGTACCAAAAATCAATCTACCTACTCCGATCACTGATCATTAAAAGCCTACGCAGACCGGGACGGCATGGCAAGGGATTTAAATTTTTACTAATGGACATTCAACCGTACTGTTACAGAAATACGACATAAATTGCTATGCTTTAAAATGATGCCGTGGCATTGAAAGGGATTTTATCGCACGGCATTAAAAGACGCGCCACAGGCTCCCGTGGCGGGATGCCGTGGCATATTGCGGTAGGCAACGGCATGCCACGGGCTCCGGCGCTCGTAGTGATATACTGTGGGGTGCGGCGGCGGGGTTAGAGAAGCGGGGAAAGTGGCAAAGTGCTGGAATGCCGCGGTATCGAAGCGGCCAGTGTGCACTCACGGCAAAATCCCTAGCCATGCCGTCCTGTGTCCAAAATCAAAAGTCATTTTATTCAAACCAGGCTGAAAATCAGCGCTTTTTGACAGTCAAAATTAGATATGATAGTCCCCGAAAACGCCCGTCCTTCACCACTTCGGTCATTTACTCCGTAGTCCTATATTATTAATATCGAGAATTCTGATTATCTAGGTATCTAGTATCCAATAATAATAGTAGTCAAATTATATAAATCCATGATATTGCGATTGTTATTATGACCTTAAAGGAGAAACACGAAATTCAAGGTTTTAACGAAAAAAAAAACAGCGTGTCCGCCAGTGTTATTTTAATATTAATATTGAGTGACGTCATAATACATTCAATTTGATTATGCATAGAATCGTGTTCTTAAAGTCACTAACCTTTACAAATATGGAAGCTAAATAAAAACTAATTGCTGGCTAAATTGTGGATAACGTGACTGAAGGACGCAAGATTAGTTCTGTTGTTGGTAATACAAATCTGCTTAACCTATACAAGGACACTGAATAACACGTGACACAAAATGAGTTTTATTTGATTGGAACGAAGTTCCTTATCGCGCGTTGCGAAGGGGGGCTAGACGAAAAAAATTAAGACCAAAAGTTGTAACGAGAAAGAGATTTTGGAGTAAAATATGATGTCTTTTTAATCAATACTTTTTGATTGGTTAAGTATAGATCAGTTTTTTTTTTATTATAATAACTTAAAAGAAATAAAATTTTATTACAATTCCTTCACTAATTGATCAAAAGGAACTTCGTTCCATCCGGGTGTCCCTTGACACCTCTAAAGCTTTTTGTTATAACGGCTATGGGCGCTTAGTGTCCCACAATCAAAGTGTTAGTTAAGAAAAAAAACGTTTATCCAAAGTATGACAATAAGTAGAAAAATTGAAGATACTTTAATTGGGTATTTGAAAGGGTAGTCAATAACGTCACTTGTATGAAATTGTGTGATTTGTATGAAATATAACAGTGTGACGTCACAGATTTTTAGAATCAAATGGAATACTTATTAGCATTCAATGCAATTTTACAATTATATCTTCGCATAATATTTAATTTCTGTACGGTGATGGAAGTTTTTCTGTGTGCTTTCATATTTTATTTTTGTCTGTGTCAAATAGTAAATTATTAAGGCTCACTTTATAAAATTAAAACGAAGTATATAAATAAACATGAAATTATTCTGTTCGTTTGCAAGCACATCTCTTGAGAGAGCTAGACTACTTTTCTTTTAAAATGTTCCTAATCCTAATAGTTTCGAATCCGAATTATGTTTTTATACAAATAGAATAGTAACCCCTTCAACTTCGTCCAACATTTAAAGTATTTTTTTTCAAAGGGATGTTTGCTCCAGCCGCCTGTGATACAAGGTTTATCCTAGTACAGGCATTTAACATTGCCTAATTCGTATTAATGGAGTTGGCGATTCGCACACAAGGAAATTAACTTCGTGGGAGTCGCCTTTACAAAAATCATATTATTTAAAAGTGTCGATTCGCACGTTTCGGGCGAGTAAATACGTGTGAATCGACTAATAAGACTATTTCTATATTCGTCGTGTTGATTGGGAAGAAGAATAATAAGTTTCATATCACCCTGCAATCGGCATTTTTGTTTCTCGTGCATTTGTTAGTTATTATTTAAATAAGAAATTTTTAGATTTGTTAGTTTTAGGTAGTGTTTGTTGTCACGTTCATATTAATCAATAATTCAATAAGCATCAGTGTTTTGTCTGTGGTCCATCCATTGTCAATGGCCGAGATACAGATTGTCAATAGTTTTAATGGCTCTGAATACGAGGTTTTTTAGCTGCTATGCACGGGTATACTTAGTTTTTCTTTTTAATGTGCGTTTTGTTTATGCAGATTTTTTTTTTCGTTTTCTTTCTTTAACCTTTTGACCGCCACAGTCGTGTATAGACGACAAACCAAAATGAGCCCAGCACGCCACGGTCACGACTGGGTGACAGAATTAAAGGATGAATTCGGAGCTTGGCGCTGAGGGCACGCTTATTCATTTTTGACGTGGCGGTCTAAAGGTTAAAGTATGTGTACATACCGGGCATGAGGCACATAAGTTGTGGTGGCGATGTGGTCCTGTTGCCGGTGCCGTCGACTCCGTCACGCTCCTCAGTCAAATACTGGAAGATTTAGAAAGGAAACACTTTAACACACTAGCATATAACAGGAATAAACATTCTGCACTGGGAAATCATCCAATGACTGCTCCCGTTCTGGGTGGAGCGGAAGGGAGTGTCAGACTCTTACTGACTAAAACCCATCCATGTTCCTTCCGTAGCCCTTTATGTTCCGGGGTAGCGGTAACCCTTTCGGACAATCCCGCTTACCCGGCAGGAACTTAATACCCCCTAAATTCAACAACTGCCTTTTCTGATCATACCGTCCGACGACAGGACCTGAAAATGCTCCTCCTAATTAACAAAACCCTTACGAACCTCCATAGATCGCCATGCGATGGCGAACAGTAGCAGTTCATTCCAGGACCCTTTGATGAGTAGCGTCTGATCCTCTAACTCCAGCTGGCTGAAGTGAGGAATGTCTCGTGCCCACACCACCAGAGCTGCTATCTGTTTGTTGCCTAGAATGACAGAAATGGGATATTGTCACATATCTGTATATAAAGCTGCAGCTGCATTCGGTTAGACTGAAATCTGACCTCAACATAATTGGGAAATCGATTTAGCTCAGCTCCAGTCGGGGTACGAGTGTCGCCCGAGCCCCCAACTCATGGTAGCAAGAGGAATCGTGGCGTTTAACTTGATTAGGGGTCCGACTAATCCCTCTGTGTCCTTCATATTGTTCAGACGGTGAGTATAAATGAGGATTTCACCTTTGCTTAAAAGTTTCTTAAAAGCAAGGATCACGGTTCCTGAATTCAATTCCAGATTAACATTAATATAACTTGGAGAGTTGTATTGATGATTCTATTGATTATAATTATAATGACCTGCAAATTACCAAAAAACGTAAAAAAAGAGAATTACTCGGAAAAAAATGAATTACGCGGAAAAAAATAATTTCGCGGGCTACACTATTGCATTCAACTTTAGCCTGCATAGCCGATGATAAACTGCTCCCAATAAATAACAAGGCATCGCAACATTTCATCAATCAAGTTCAGAACTAGTATTTAAAAAAAAGTTTACCTATTTAAACAATGAAACAAGAGTATATGTATATAATTTAAGAAACAGCATCATTATTAGTCATCAATATTATTATAACCTAAATTGTTTATGAAAATTCTAGTAGAACATAAGCAACACAAAAACACAATCTATATTTAGTATTGCAAACTAACAAGACCACACCTCATTTCCAGATCAATACGTAAATAATATATACAAGTGGAGTCTATCGCATTCCTGTGGACATTGATTGATAGCTAACATCATTGATACCTATCACAATTCTATCAGGCGTATCTACTTACAAATAAGGAAACTCGTCCTTGTACAGACGCCAGCACATCAAGCTATCCCTAACTGTCAAATTTTCTCAATTAAAAATGAACCTTATGTCTTTGCAATAAAGTTGAAATACTATCAAAGAAATTTGACAGATAGTGGTAACTTGATGAGCTGGCCTCTGTACATACAATGTGGAGAAAACAATACGACCATAAATGAAAACACTGACAATACTGATGAAAAGGACTATTCTGGAACTATCAAATAAATCCATACACCGAAATTTAAAAAGTGATTTTTTCAAACAAGCTAAATAATAGTGACGGGCCGACTATACGTTTTGCCAATCTTTGACTAGCCATAGTGACTAAACTAATGGATATACATATTTGATTGAATTTTTGTATGCAGGCTATTTTTTTTCAGGTTGGGAAATCATCCAATGACTTCTCCCGCTCTGGGTGGGGCGGAAGAGAGTGTCAGACTCTTACTGACTAAAACCCATCCATGTTCCTTCCGTAGCCCTTTATGTTCCGGGGTAGCGGTAACCCTTTCGGACAATCCCGCTTTTGTATGCAGACTGGAGTCAGCATTAGAAATACGCAGTTTAATTTATGATCGTATTGTAGTTTCCACTTTGTATAACATAATCTGAACAGCATACAAAACTGTTTTGTTCGCAAATAATAATGAGAAAAGTTATTTTAAGAACGACTCCGTTATCAATCTACTATTTATTGCGACCCGACGAGACAAACATCTTGATTGCACTAAATAAGCACGTAACGTTCGCCATTAATTTTGTATGAATACAAACTTAGGATCAATTCGTAATAAATTAAAAGAGAATTACGGCTTAATCCAATCTACCCACGCAAATTATAGGTACGAACAACAACGAGGAAAAGGGATTCCAGACAATATACGTTGATGCCGAGACAAAATGTACCTACAAAAATATATTTTATTTCGGTGTCTTTGGTTTTATATTTTCGGTTTTTGCCACCGACTTCCGAAATTAAATTTATTTTTTACTTGGTACTGTTTTTTTTTCGGAAGTCGGTTGTTTTTTTTTTAACCCTGGGGTAGGTTAAAAAAAAAGCAGTCCCCACATCAACTCGTATCCACTTGCCATATAGATATAGATAAAAATAGTGGATTAAATACGTATTATCGGAGCTAACTCAAACACTATTCAAGCGAAGTAAATAATATTTATATGGGACCACCTCAGATGTAAACTCATTCAAATAAAAAAAGAATTTTGAGAATCGGTCCACAAATTGGAAAATCGGTGAACATACATACAGTCGAACATAGAACCTCCTCCTTTTTGAAGTTGGTTAAAAATACAAGAGAATTAAACTTCTATTCATTTCGAGTCGCCGTCATTAGCTTAATGTTTGATAAAATGATAAGTTATCTATACTAATAATAAAGCTGAAGAATTTGTTTGTATGTTTGTTTGTTTGAACGCGCTTAACTCTGGAACTACCAGCCGAATAAAAAAACATAATATATTTGATAGCCCATTTCTTGAAGAAGGTTATAAACTACTTAACATCACGCTACGACCCTTAGGAGCCGATCAAAAAGAAAAAAAAATGCCGACCAGAAAAAACAACAAGCGAAAACGAACTAATAGCGCTGGCAGGCAATGCGATGCGATGTGGGCGAATCGGGGAACAAAAAATTTCACGGGCGAAGTTGCGGGCAGAAGCAAGGCGTTAAATAAAAAAACATTGTCTTATTTAATTTTCAGATAAGACATTAACTTGCTGGTATAAAAAGTGATAGTAGAAAGTGCCCTGATATGACAAGGATTTTTAATTTTATTATTCATAACAAATAATTTTATCAGTACATACACAGACAAAACTCAAACTCAAAGTATTTATTTCAAATAAACCAATTACAGGCACTTTTGAATTGTCAAGGTGTCGGTCAGTCAGAGAGATGAAGCTAGTTGCCCATTCCAAAGCAGTAGGTACCTATGGAGAAGAACGGGCAAGAAACTCCATGGACACTCTTTTAAACAAAATATGGTTACAAAATATTGGTTACATAGTTCATATTAGTATTATACATGTGAGAACGATGCATAACGTTAAAAGCATCAGAAATAAAATATGTAAAAACTATTCAATAATTAAATTAAAACAAGCCTTAGCCGCTAAGAGATGACCAGTCCCTACTGACAGCGCCCGTTCACGAACATGACGCATAAATTAGCACCATTCAGCTCAACCATTTTGAAGGGAGCTAAATGATCCAACACACACGCCACCATCAGCGAGACATTAATGTGAGCATGGCATACTCTCAGCCGCCAGGGCACATTCAAGTCAATGAAAGACGTACCCGGTAAATGGTCGCTATAGAGTAGATACATAGTACTCACATATGTGCTAAGCAATTATACAATATTAAGAGATTGAATTTATACAATGCAAAGATGTTTTGTTTTAATGTTGTTGATCTTCCGCAGCTCCAACAGTTTTTAGTAATCTAATCAATTAGTTGATGCGCCCTTGTGGAGCTGGACTAGCATTGACCCAAGCATTTTTATCAGCAATGTAATCTCCCAATTTATAATATGCTTTGCTGCATAGTGTGCGTTTTATACAACATTTAAATTTTGTTTCATTAAGTTCAAGAATGTGGGGAGGTATTTTATTGTAACATTTTAAACAGTACCCCATGAAAGATGAATCTACTTTAGCCAGCCTGAAACCTGGTTGAACTAATTGGTCCCTATTTCTAGTAAAATAATTGTGTCTCTCACCTCTTTTACTAAAAAGATGTAGATTTTTCCTTGCGTACATGATATTTTCATAGATATATTGACAAGGTACAGTCATGATGTTAATAACCTTAAACCGTTCCCTTAGAGAATCGCGCCTACGAAGATTATAAATGGCTCAGATAGCTCTTTTCTGCAGAATAAAAATAGACTCGATGTCTGCAGCTCGTCCCCAAAGTAAAATACCGTAAGACATAATACTATGAAAATAACTAAAAAAGACTAGCCTCGCGGTATCTACATCAGTATACTGACGGATCTTTCTGACAGCATATGCTGCAGAACTTAGCCGTACAGCAAGAGATGTTAAATGAGGACCCCATTGAAGCCTTGAGTCGAGCGTGATCCCCAGGAAAACAGTTTTATCGACAAATTCTAGTTTCTCTTGATTCAATACTATCTCACAATCACTACTTTTTACATTTGGTAAAGAAAATCTAATGCACTTAGTTTTTTTTCCATTTAAAACTAAATTATTTGCAGTAAACCACTTCTGGACCTGCAGTAGGGCGTTATTTACGTCGTCAACATTTTTAGCACGTCTATCTATCTTAAAAATTAAAGATGTATCATCAGCAAATAACACCATTTTTGGTTGATTTTTTAATAAATGGAGAAGATCATTAATATATACTAAAAAGAGGAAAGGACCTAATATTGAACCTTGTGGCACACCCATTTTGACTTTCAAACCGAGTGAATTGACACCTTTTATTTGAACCTGCTGTTGTCTATCATTTAAATAAGATTTTACCAAACTAAGCGCAAGTTTTCCAAGTCCGTAATGCTCTAGTTTCAACAGCAAGGTTTCGTGATCAACGCAATCAAATGCTTTGGCGAGGTCACAAAAGATTCCTATGGCGTCTTGAGCCTCTTCCCACGCATTGAAAATGTGTTTTAATAAGGTCACACCGGCGTCAGTTGTACAACGTCCTTTGGTGAAACCATACTGTTGATCGTTCAGGATTTTATTCGAGTTAAAATGATTAACATCTGATTAAGCATTATCTTTTCAAAGATCTTGCTGAAAACCGGCAACACGGATACGGGTCTATAATTATTGGTGTCTTTACTGTCCCCGGATTTGAAAAGTGGTATTATCTTGCTGAATTTCATTAAATCTGGGAAGATGCCTTGATCCACACATAAATTAAATATTAAGGCTAAGTACGGTGCTATCGTCTCAATGATCGAGTTGCAGACTTTACTGGACATTCCCCAAAGATCTTCGGTCAATTTAATTTTGATTTGCTTAAAAGTTTTAATTACTATTATGGGGTTAATATGTTCAAAATTGAATTCAATTAAGCAGGCTGAAACGTTCGCCTTTAGTAAAGCAAAAGAGAGGGAAGGCGAGGAATTTAGGGTTTCAGTAGTTTTTAGTGGAATACTGGTAAAGAAATTTACAAATTCTTGAGCAACTTCTTTGCTATCACAAATGGGACCACATGACGTCTCCAAAATGTAATCAGAACTATGCCTTTTGATCCTGTTCGTTTCGTTATTAATAATTTTCCAAACCGTCTTTATTTTATTTTCAGCTGATTTAACCTTGTTACTAATGAACTTGGCTTTAGCTGCTTTACAAGTGTTTTTAAAAATTCTTGAGTAGGTAGAAACATACTTATTAAAAGATTCTGTGTTAATAAAAGGCTTAAGGCCATAAAGCTCGAAAAGTCTTTCCCTACTTTTCCTGAGTCCTTTAGTGGCCCAGTCACTAAATATAAATTTAGGGTTGATACTTTTATTGGTCTTCTTGAAACAATTATTAAACTCGGTTTGCACTACCGTAAAGAATTCTTTATACAAAATATTAATATTTTTCAAAGAAAGTTCCTGATCGCTTAGCTTACAATTTAATGTGATATTAAATTTATTTAAATTAACAGATGTTATTGGTCTGGATTGTATTTCGATTTTTTGTATTCGTGTGTTGGACTGAAAAGTTACAGTTTGACCACTGTGATCGGAAGGGAGATAATTAACAATGGATTTATTCAAATAGTCGCAACAACAAAAAACATTATCAATGCATGTAGCAGTAGACATAGTTACTCGGGTTGGTTCTACAAACACATTTGACAAATTAAATGATTTAAACAAATTTAATAATCTACTCGTATTTGAATTATTTTCTAAAATATTAATGTTAAAGTCACCACAGATAACTACTGATTTATTACCAATAGCAAGTTTTGCCAAAACATCTTCCATTACTGCCTCAAATATCGGGTAGTTTTGATAGTTAGGGGGTCTGTAAACACACACTATAACATGCTTATCCAGCTCAACACAAGACAGTTCAATGCTATGCTCAACCGATAGTTCAACTATGTCCTCACGGGTTTTTGATTTAATACAACTTTTAATTAGGATTAGTGAACCACCACGCAGCATTGATTTACGGTTAAAGCAACTGGCCAAACTATAATTCTCGTAATTAATTAACATTTCATAATCTTTTAACCAGTGCTCAGTAAAACAAATAATGTCATACATTGTTTTTTCCAAAAACAATTCAATCTCCAATTGTTTGGAAGAAAAACCTTGAATATTTTGATGAAATAATGTCAAGGATTTCTGCTTAGCCCCTTTCTTACAGTTAGTTTTGGTGCTAGAAAATACCTTTTTATTATTAAGTGAAATTATACTGTTAGTGGTATCTTCTGTTGTCTTACAAGTAGTTTAAAGCAAAAGGCACTGTAAAGTGGTATTGGGTTTTCCATCTGTAATTTCTCTGTAGCCGGTTAATGGTAATTAACTGGCCTCCCTGTTAGACACAACTTAGCATAACAGCTGCCGAAATGTACGTGTAGCATAGGCACACCCCTTAAGCAGATTGTCCGAAGGTTACCGCTATCCCGGAACATAAAGGGCTAAGGAAGGAACATAGGTGGGTTTTAGTCAGTAAGAGTCTGATACTCCCTTCCGCTCCACCCAGAGCGGGAGGAATCATTTGATGATTTACCAATCTCAAAAAAAAAAGGAACACCTCTGCCTAACCGTACGGGGCATACAGGCGTGATAGTATGATATTTCTAATACTAAGTCATTTATTTATGTATTCGGGGTAAATAAAAGTGGGAGCTACAAAGCAACGATACCTACTATTCTCAATAAAAGAAATGTCTTTATTGCTGATGTATCGATTTACCTCGCGTTGAGGAAAATATTCGTTACTTACTTGTTTTTTATATAAATTTATTATGGGCTCTGTATTTTCCTTTTCACACAGGGTGGCAATTCAAAGAAATATAAATACGAATCACATTCATCGAGAATTTCCAATTTTTATTCATGTTTCATTGAATAACTCTCATAAAACATTCTAAGGGTATAACTACTCATAATAGGTATGACGACGGGGTACAAAAAGGAAATTATATTTAGTCTTTATCATATGAATAAAAATAACTTAGATAAAACACTTTAAAGTTGGGGAGTGGGGGCTCGCTACGTCACAAGTAAGTTTAAAATCTAACGTGACGTCATGCTACTTTTAATAATAAATAATAATAATATCCTTGGACATTTCACACAACGCCATATCGTCCCAAGCTAAGCAACCTAATGCTTGTGTTATGGTAACGAGATGCCTGATAAACTACTTATATACATATTTTTTTTGTAAATACATACATATTATAGATAGAAAAACACCCAGACTCGTAACAATTACTTGCAGGTCGTACAAATATTTGTTCCGTGTGGGAATCGAACCCGCGACATAGTGCGCAGCAGTCAATCGCTCAACCACTGCGCCAACCGTGTCGTCAACTTTTGAACACAATGTATCGACGTAATCTTTGGATTACGTAAAAAACAAAGAAAAACAAACGTGTCCAATATTTTGTAAATCTAGCTCAATAAGCGGGATTGTCCGAAAGGGTTACCGCTACCCCGGAACATAAAGGGCTATGGAAGGAACATGGATGGGTTTTAGTCAGTAAGAGTCTGACACTCCCTTCCGCTCCACCCAGAGCGGGAGCAGTCATTGGATGATTTCCCAACCTTAAAAAAAAAAACAAAAAAAAAAAGGGGCTAACAAAAAAAAACTTTGTCATCATCCCAAAATAAGTATTACGACATAAATTCTAGAAAGGTTAATAAAAGTTGAAAATATATAAGATTTTCTTCAAATATCGAATACTACGCACCTGATTATAGTCTACCATTGCCACCTACATCGCCTGCCCGTTTCGGAATACAATACACAAAGAAAACGTGACTTTAAAACTACGCAAATCATTTATCCATGAGCAAGTGAACGTTAATATTCCGAGAAAATATTTTTTTATATATTATCATCGTCCTCAATTTTTTGTCAGCTCAACTTGACAAGGATAAACAGCTTCAAATAATTACGAATAAATGTACGGTGTGGAAGACAGCAATTTTAAACGCATTAATCAGTGTAAAACACAAGATAAACTAAGGTCCTATTTATTACTGGTTAAGGTCAAATCGAAATAGAATGTTAATGCTCACTTACGTCTCGTTAGAAACCTAGAACTGTAGATACTTATTATATTTAATTTGTGGGATTTATTGGCAACATATAAATAGAAACTAATTAACGCAACGACCTAAATTCAATTACAGACCTTAGCTTAGGTTTCCCACGTAACTAAGCTAAAAGAATGCCGTACAAAAATGTTTTATTATAATAATTCAAGCAACATAGGTATAAATATATTTTGTAGACACAAATTGTGACGCCATTTTAAACCAGTTCGGAATTATGTATGCCATTGTAATAATGTATTTATGTACATAAATACATATTATGAACATACCTGAGTTTTTATGTCGCGTGGAATTTTTATTTCTGCGTTTTATGTATCTCCATTCGCATCATACGTCAATGATTTTGGATAGAAGCTGGCAGTAAGTGGGATTGTATTCTATTTAACTTGGATTTAAGAGGCTAAGGGCAAATTTCACCAATAAAACTGAACGCGTTCAACAGATCTAAACCAGGTTTATAAAATAATAAATTTATTTATTCAAGAATTTAGTCAAGTCTAAGTTAAGGTTTACATAAATTACAAGCGAGGTAAAATTTTTCTTTGTTTAGTGTAGTGTAGTGTTCTGCCTGATCTAGGTTTAATTAAAACCTGTGTTTCAGGTATGTGAGCTGTCAGTGTCAATATTTCATAACAATTTAATTTAAATGAGCTGATTGTGGCGTTCTTTTTACCTGATTTTTTTGTAGGCTGCAGAGTTACTAGACTCATTTAAGTTTTTATCCCTATCGTGTAGTCATAATCACACTCTTTTTTTTTAGTTAAAGTTAACCCGTTTTGTCCCACAGTTGGACAAAGGTATCCCTCATATTTTTCTAGTTCTTTTTATCTTTTACCTTCCCCGATGAATGTATTATTATTAAAGAAAAAGTGTAATGCACATTTTCCTAAAGATTACACAACTAAATGAAATAATGATGTTTTTTTGTCGTTCCACAGATAAACAACAATTTTCAATCATATGACGCGGTGAAGGTTGTGTGTCGGACGATCTAATCATGATTGCGGGGCCAACACGGTCAGAGACGAACAGAATAGAGACGTTTAGATGCGAGGGCCTTTGCCTAGCACTAGAGCATAAGGGTCAGGGGGATTTCGGGACCAGGACAGCGGTCCCAGATTCCACCTATATTACAATAAATATTTTTGAGAGTGGTATTCTGGGACCACAAATAAAATTAACAAAATTATGTCTTGATAAAGTGTGGTCTACCAAAAGAAGTTATACTTACAAATTAAAGTATTTTTATATCATTATCTGCCTAGCGTTTTCCCAACTATGTTGGGGTCGGCTTCCAGTCTTAACCGGATGCAGCTGAATACCAGTATTTTACATGGAGCGACTGCCTATATGACCTCCACAACCCAGTAACTGGGCAATACGATACCCTTTGGTAAGACTATTTTTATACATATATAACTATAAAATAATTCTTTTAATTAAATATAACCACGCTTTTCTACAATATAAATAGGCCACAGAAATACCATGTTAATAATTGTTAGGTGTTCCCTTGTAGCTGGATCGTGAGTAAACTAAACATAATAAAATATAAAACAATTTGCATCATCATGCCGAATCGTAAATAGTAGCGCACTAATAATAATAATTAATTCGAATAGCGAATATTGACCGATGTTAAAACGCTGCGAGGAATAATCACACTAATTACTAATCAAACTTCATGAAAATTCGTCGTGTATTGTTTATCAAGTATTTAGTGTGTTTTCCACCCGACAAGTTATTGTTTAGGGCTTCATATAAATACGTAGTTTTGAGCCGGGAAAATTAATTTAGAGTTAAGTTGAGTTTCCTTTCATAGATTTTGGTATACAAGGCCATTTGATCCCAGTCGAAATCCGTACATCCTTACGAAAGAGTTTGTATGTAGTTGTACGAGTAAGTATTCGTCTTCAGTAGCAGGCCGGCAGCAACATGCGTTGCGAGTCTTGTTGGCGCTTTTTAACTACTAGTTTTTAATTTTGGAAGGTGGGCCATGTTATCTTAGTCTATCTATAAGTGGAAATGGGTTTTCGATTTTTAAAATAAATCTAAAGTTTTTCAGTCCTTACCTATCTGACAAAGGCTGGAGACAGGGGCACGGAACTTAGGAGGAACGTTGCTGTCAGGTCCGACGCGGAGGAACTGGAACTCTTCGCTAGGATCCGCCACCAGCGACTCCATCTCCAATAGCCGCTCGATTGATAACTCCTGGAGGGAAACGTAAGAGGGGGATTCACAAAAAGTTCAAATGCTTAGAGTTCTTAATAAGTTAAAGCATACAGACGAAAAAGGATTTATCCGATAAATGATATTTATTTCTGTTAATTGGTAAAAAAGTGTCATAAAACAATATGAGTCCGTTGATTCCTATCCGACTACTCGTCTATCTTTCCTGGAGAACTAATACCATAGAGTTTCTTAAAATCAGGCGTGATTGCGGTCAGGAGCAGACCCAATCCGCAAATTTAAAAAAATGCAGTTTGTCTAAATAAATGTAACGTGTTAAACTGGATAAGCCGATTAATTTCAGGTCGCTCCAAGGTTAAATTTAAATTAACGCCCTTTCAATATGTATAGGTCCATCAGTTTGTTTTGTGGTCATCTTCAGCTATTAATAATACGCCTAACAATAGAATCTCGAAAATGTATCTATTCCCTATACTGTTTAGGCTCCCGCAGACAGGCGCAACGCGAATCTAGAACCATTTCTATGGAAACTAAATGGGAATTGTTGTAACAGAATCACACCTGTCTGCAGGAGCCTTCACAAGCTTGATTGTCCTATACACTTCAGTGGAATTCCAAGGTCCCATAAAATTAAATCTAATTAAATGTGAATAGTTCCACATATACTAGATAATAAAATACTGTGTCTCTAATTATTGTGGTAATATTTAAATAAACCAAATTAGAAGACAGGTTTTTATTATTCTGTTATTATCACAATCCTGTTTTATTGCCTCAGAAACTTGATTTTTGCAATTTTCAACAATAAAACAAGCCACTGAAAACCATTCCTCGAATGGAACATTCAAAGCTAATACAGTCATTGGAATCTCCGCAAATTAAATCCGTGGACTCTGTCATATTATTTTTTAAAAGCTTTCGTTAAACAATACTCCAGCTTTTAATCCGTGCAACATAATCCAGAAACAGTTCAGCAATCACGTTCATCACGACTCCAAGAGTGAAATGAAACGCAACGAATCGATATCGGTAAACAAAAAAGCCACTCGCAAATACGCTCGCAATAAACAAAGAAATCTGTCGTAGCGCATCACTAGCCGCGTTGTTTGCACGCCGGCCATTTTTAATGAGTACCACAATATTACTTTACTGCTTAATGCTAGGTAAGTAGCTACCATCAGCTCCTGACATACGCTAATTGGTGCCCAGAGGGACAGAAGAAAATTTAATATCTGTTGTAAAGTATGAACAGTAGTTGCAAGTTAGTATTGTTGTATTACAACTCGATATAACAGAATACTAACATGTATGTAAGACCGACACTATTTATTTTGATTGTAAATAAGTTCATACACTTATCGTATCTTCATGGGTGATCACAAGGTGCGTTCATACACTAATAAAACGCGAAGTTCATCTACGTTAAAGAATATTTACAACCGATTTTTATGTCCATACAACATGGTAACATTTACGATCATATTTATCCCCAATTGGAAATATAACGAGTTTGAATTATTATATTCGAGCGGAGCTAGACATAAAGCCTTGTTCCATACTTTGTCCCATTAAAATCGGTTTGGTTCGAAACTTATAATGACATTTATGTGCAAGAGTTGTTGAGCGTAGTAACTTTTCGTTAAACTCATCTTATACAAGAATGGAGTTGAGTGCAAAATTGTTTATGCGTCTCGGTTTCGTTCACATTCAAATACAATTTCTGTTTTGTATTCACTCTAATTATGTAAGTTGGAGTAAAGGGCACGGGAAGTATCCCAGGGGCTAATTAAGGATGCTTCTTGCAAACATCAGTCTGTTGAGCAATAAGCGAGTTTATTATTTCGTTTTGCGAATTCCGATGTGTTTTAATGACGATAGACGAAGTTGACATTGTGCTTTACATATATGGGCATGTGTGGAGCGATTCCATCGTATGATTTAGTCGGCCTAGCCCGTCCCACTCATTGGATTCCTTCGCTTGAATTGAAGACACAAAGAAATCCACATTATCAGACTATCATATCACCTACAATTTTACTGTAATGATAAAAATATACATGTAAAGTTTATTAGTAATCAAGAGCTTGACGACTGTGTTTACCAAACACATCGACTACATAGATTGGTGACTAATTAAAGGCAATTTACTTTCTATTAGCTACGACGTAACATGTACAATATACGTAGGACAATGTTTTCAACATAAGCTAATATATTATAAAAGAAAGTCGTGTTAGTTACACTATTTATAACTCAAGAACGGCTGAACCGATTTGGCTGAAAATTGGTGGGGAGGTAGCTTAGAACCAGAAAACAGATACTTTATAGGGTAGGTAGGGTAGGTATCATAGTTAAGACAGGACAATGTCTGTCGGGTCAACTAGTATTATTAAAATATTGTCCTTATTGCTTTAAGACGAAACTATTCCGTTCCATTTCCGTTCAGTGTGCCAACCACCAGATCTTGCAGCAGTATTGTTAGTTAGTATATAGTAAAATTGCTTCACATTGAGAAAGAGTACTCGCACTGAAGTAATATTAAAATAATACTGTTCCATGAGGTGGTGGTTGGCCCCAAGTGACGAACAATCTCTTAAGACTAAAAGTACAGAGGCCAGCACATCAAGCTACCCAAATCTGTCAAATTTCTTTGATAGATTTTCAACTTTATTACAAAAGCATAAGGTTCACGTTCAAATGGGAATGTTTGACAGTTTAGCATAGTTTGATGTGCTGGCGTCTATTCAAAATATAAAGTGACACCACATCGCACGATAAATTACCTGTACTTGCACTGAGCTACTTGGATGTGCATCCTCCGTACCTCTGGCGGCCCTTTGTCTCTCCTCCTGCACCGCCTCCCGCTTCATCCCACACGCGAGACATTTCTGGTACCGACAGTACTGGCACCTGTTCCTCTGCCGTTTGTCTATGATACAGTTGCGTTCTTCACGACACGCATACGTCAGGTCTTTTCTTACTGTCCGTTTGAAGAAACCTTTGCAGCCTTCACAACTGGAACAAGATGGTGAGATGTTTATTGTGGTCCAAAATTGGCAGTAAAGTTGATAACTTTCATAATCATAAACCGGGCCAGTTAAATAGCAGTCGTAATTTTCTGGAATTTGTTTCTCTACCTGAAGGCGTTGGAAAACTTTCCTTAGACATTATGACTGAAAGGCTATTAACCTAGGTATCGAAGCCTTAATTGCGCGGCAAGAGCCTTTATTATTTATTTAAACAACGGTTGAAAGTAATCGATTTCTCTTCAATACAAGCTACTTATAACATACTCGTAGTTTCATTCGAGTCGTGAATCATTTGAATGAGCGTACATAAGTATACAAAACATGTAAAAATTACCATAAAACTGGAAAAACAAAGGCAGTGCATCTGCGGACAGCTAAAAGTAAATATTTCTAAAAGAAATGTAATTTATTATGTGCAGACTTTGTTGTGATACTGAAAAAACTACGTAGATGAGAATGATAACAATAATTAGAATTTGTATGTTGCACTTATAATTCCACAGTCACTGATATCAGCTAATGATGATATATCACCTGCCAAGAGTATACAGACGATAAAAAAAATCGGGAGTGTCAAACTAGTATATACTATAACAACCAATCAATCAATCTGCCTAGCCTTTTCCCAACTATGTTGGTGTCGGCTTGCAGTCTAACCGGATGCAGCTGAATACCAGTATTTTGCATGGAGCGATTGCCTATCTGACCTCCACAACCCAGTAACTGGATAATACGATACCCCTTTATAAGACTGGCTGTCAGATTTTCGGGCTTCTAACGACCCGTGACGACTGTCAAAGATGCACAAATGACAGCCATATACTATAACAACCATATACTAAGAATTTATTATCATGCTCAGAGATAGAACAAATAGCCACTGGACATAACTTCTAAAATTGATTATATGAACAAATGTAGACACACTAGGACTGACGGTTGCATGTATGAAGCACTGATCGATATCATTTCTTGTAGGAATGGTATAAATAGATTGAGCCGCAGACAGCTTGGAAAATCAGCCTTTGAATTAATAAATAGTTTGGAAACGGTATAATTGTTTGTCGATATGGATGCTACTGAATTAAGAATGAAGCGTGTATTATGGCTTCGAGACATGAGGATAGTTACAATAACTTCAAATATCAATAATAATCATTGGCAAAGCATTTACTGAATCTGTGGATCAACAACACAGCTCGTCGTGTTACAGACTATTATCAGCTCCTGATATAGGTAACCAATACTATCACTTTTGGTACCGAAAATAGGCCACTTTAAAACCTTATTTCAAAACGATTGAAACTGATTCAATCTTAAGTTTTCTGAAGCAGCGCTCTGAATAAGAATGAATGCTCTCAGTATATTCGCTTCTTTATCACAGCGACGCGGAGCATGCATCACGAATCAATTTAGCACATTGTGGTCTATTTCAAATTCACTTCATCCAATTGGTGTTACTCGCATAACATACATAAATGAAGTTTATCTATTCCTATTAACAGGAGAATATTACGTAATAACAATGGTAGTAGAAAAACACGTTATTTTCTGCGTGGATATAATTCCGAGAGATCCTTCGGGAATAAAGGATGACAGGCGGGCACTCGATCATATTATCCCACATAATTTCGATATTCTTGGGTGTTGAGCTGAATTGGCTATCGATGAAAATGAGAAAACATATTGAAGTGGCCTTATGTTATTTGTGGTAATATACTCCCCTGACATTGTAAGACAGGCCGAGTCCAAATGTAACCCAGATTTACGATCGTTATTTTAATAAAATTATATTTGGAACGGTCTGTTTGAGGAATATACTGATAATGAAATTAAACGAAGGATGTATCAGCTCTCGAGAGACATAAAAGTCAGCTTAGGAAGCAATAAAAATGGAGAAGTAAGAAACAACTACGCAAATCCAGCAACAAACACTTAGGAACATGTTATAGCTGCATGCTTACATCACTTCTGAAAGGGTAAACCGTCAACAAAATACGATTTGAATATGACATCACTGGTTATCATAATAGAACCTGCATCCGCATACGTGATTTGAACAGAAATCAAGTTTAAAGGAGATAAAGTTTACCTCCATCTAGATCTTGGAAGAACATGCCCCTTTTATAGTTTTAAACATTTACGGCAAGTAGTAAATCCTTCTTAAATGTTAGAATAATAATCTTCCTACAAATCTTTGTGTAGAAACTTGCATAAAGATTACTCATGTATACGTAGAACTGCGCATTACTCGGTGGGTTGTGCAATGAAATAAAAAGCACGAGTAAAATCAATAGCAGTCCGGTCAGAAGGAACAAGCGGTGACGGTGACGCATGTAATTCTCTCAACCCGACGTTAATGACATGATTGCGTTTTGTGAACCTGCGACATGTGTTTTGCAACTTCGTCCAATCGTGACGAACTCCACTTTCTCTTTACCTTACCACTTAATGGGATATTGATTTTAGGAACATAAATAATTGAGGCGCGTAAATTTTTCCTCGAATTTTAGAAATTGTAGATTCTGACGTGAAATCGAACCGTTACCTATATGAAATTTTTCGCGCGTTATTCACTCTATATTTATGAGTCAGACACAAAGTTGTGAAGAGAATATGTAAACCATATCGTGTTTTTACCTATGTTAGTCTACGATACGATACCTAACTGTTAGTATCAATGGTACACAACCGTGGTCGAGTGGCCATTGTCCGATTTCTTCAAAGTTTACAAACATAGCTTTAAATCTTGTATGTTAGAGCCTTAAATCAACTCGTGGGCCAGCACGCACGCCAATAAATTAAGCAGGTAGGTGTACTACTCTTTAGAATTCGCAAAGAACACCCTTTATAGCTCAGTTATTGTTTTAAACCGATGAAACCCTCCTAGTGATATATTAGCGATTAATATGTCACTGTTATTATGCTATAATTTACGTTTATGGCCTAATTAATGCTGCATAATTAGGAATATTTTATATTTGGTTGTTTGTAGGTGTAACGTGTGCTTCAAGCAACAATATATAAGTTATAGGTACGTCATAAACAAAATGGCGGCCGAACAAATCGAACTTGAAAGTTTTGAAGGTTATTCAATTCAATTTACAATCGTGTTTAGTATAAAAGTGGACTACGAATCGATAATTGTTTTTATCACAGCTGTTAACATTGTTGTTTGTTAGATACGAAAATAAAACAAGCGAGTTACTTTCACTAATTGAAGGGTTTATATCAATTAAGTAAATGTCAACAGACTAAAGCCTCGTGCGTGTATTGTGAGTATAGCTGAAGCGATAGATAACAAATGTGTTGGCATTTAAAGAGTGGGCTTTCATTAATGTTTAACACAACATAAACAAATAATAAAGGTAATTAACTGAACTTAAAGATCATATTGATACTCTAGCTAGTAGGTAGTCATCTCGTTACTTCATAATTATACACTCATTTAAAGAACTCTCGAGATTAATTTAAGATTATAATAGACCACATTGATTGTTGATGCTCCAGCTAGTCATTTCGCAAATACATGCGCAATTTTTACTGAAGTGTATTTAACTACAATCCTCCCCTTTTTTTTTTTAAGGCTTGGAAATCATCCAATGACTGCTCCCGCTTTGGGTGGAGCGGAAGGGGGAGTGTCAGACTCTTACTGACTAAAACCCATCCATGTTCCTTCCGTAGCCCTTTATGTTCCGGGGTAGCGGTAACCCTTTCGGACAATCCCGCTTAAACTACAATCCTTCCTAATATTATAAATTCGAAAGTAACTCTGTCTGATTCAGGCCTTTTCACGCCGGAACCACTGAACGGATTTCGATAAAATTTCGCAGAGACATAGATTGCATCCCAGGAAAGGACATAAGCTCCTATTTGTCTTAAAAATATATCCCGATATTGCGATATAACGGAACTCCACGCGGACGAAGTCGCGGGCGAAAGCTACAATATTAATGCTCTGGGTATTCATCTCACTACTTCTTGCAAAAAATACTGAGATTAATAGAGATAAACTACGATAACATGGCTTGTCCCTCCAAAATTCAAAACGTTTTGAAGTATTTCTAAAAGTACCTAATTACAGAGCGCCACCAAGACTCAAAGCGCATGTTGCTGCCGGTCTGATACTGAAAACGAATATGTACTTATAGTTATAACTACATACAAACTCTTTCGTAAGTATATGACTACAAACATTGAAACATTAATGTGGAGGGGCGCGCCATGTTACCGTAGTTTATCTCTACAGGCAAACTTCAACAGATAGTCATGTCGCTGCGACATAATCACTAAGTCAATCTGCCTAGCCTTTTCCCAACTATATTGGGTTCGGCTTCCAGTCTAACCGGATGCAGCTGAATACCAGTATTCTACATAATACATAAAACAAATTATACATAATCACAAAATACCTGTTGATTTTAAGAATTCTGAGATTAATCTACGAGAATTCGAATTTACTATTTTGATGTTATAACTAAAGTCAGCTCGCTTTCTACGTATACAAGGTAGAATGCTCCAAAAAAAGCAAAACTAAGTATAAGTACGCGAATTTAGTATCAGTATCATTTTTTTGCCCTTATCCCAATGTATTTGAGGTCGATACCATCATCATCATGTTGGTGTCGGCTTCCAGTGGAGCATGAACCTGAAGCGACTGCCTATCTGACCTCCATAACCCAGTAACTGGGCAACACAATATCCCTTGGTAAGACTGGCTGTTAGATTTTCGTGCTTCTGACGACCCGTAACGACTGTCAAAATGCACAAAGGACAGCCGGGACCAACGGCTTAACGTGCTGGAGGAGTCTCGGTATGTAAAGATGGGCACCCATCCACGGCCAACCCCGGCAAGCGTAGCTTAACCTGGTGGATCGACCTGTGCGGCTGTAAGTAATACTTCCCCAATTGCCGTCATCTCAGTAGCTTCGCTTTCTAGCCATATCATATACTTACTCAGTCCTTCCAGCAATCGGTGGTTTCTTTGGTGTTCCCCTACTCTTATAGCCATATAGACTCAACACTTTCCTTACCACATTTTCCTCATTCCTCCGCAAACAATGTCACATTATATCTTGCTCAGGCTTTTGGGAATACCAGAGACAGTCTTTTGTTCACATCAGTATTCAAAAAAACCTAGGCTCCGCACTCTAATCTAAATGAAAACCCATCAAAGTGAGTTTCACATTTCATTGCGTTTTACGTTAACATAATTTACATAGCGTCGGTCGATACTGCGCAACGAACTGAGAAAACCCTTGCAGTTCGTAGAACATAACTATTATACTAGAACAGCTTAGAATAACCGGCATTATCATGTAAGAATTAATTCGATCGTACATACTATGGCTTCCTTTTGCCTTGGAGAACATAATTTATGTTTCCTATGTAAATGAGAATCCATGGTGTACTCGTTAAGTGTAACTTCTTACGTAATGTTTCTTCAGAATCTAAGGAACTAGTTTATTTTCTTGGGTATCCCAAAAATATCATTGATTCTCTCTCCCTTACGTTTTAGGATGCAAACAAGGAAACATGGCTTAAGCGGGATTGTCCGAAAGGGATACCGCTACCCCGGAACATAAAGGGCTAAGGAAGGAACATGGATGAGTTTTAGTCAGTAAAAGTCTGACACTCCCTAATTTTCATTTGATGATTTCCTACAGTCAAAAAAAAGGAAACATGGCCGATCTCGGATTTTGGAGATAAGCACAGGACAATGTAACACATTGTCCTGTGCTTTTATATCGACTGTAGAAGTAATATTATTTTACAAGTATAAGAGCTAAAAATATAGCGGCTGACGACATTAAAGGCTGGTATGCATTGAGCCTCATGCGGGTTTCCCCAACATAGGAATTCGTCTGATAGTCCGCCGTCCAACAAAGACTGCCCCTTACAAATTTTATTGCTGAAAAAAAAATCTTTACTTACTCGTATCTATAGACTTAGGTTTAAGTATTCACCCGAGACAAAGTGATTGAATTTGAAGTTTCATTTCGGCTTGATAAACCTCTTTTGCAATAAAAGATTTATTTTTATTCCACACCAGCTTTTGTCTGCGGCTTCGCCCGCTTTGAAGTCGGTAATTATATTCCACGGGAACATACTACAGGTAAAAAGTATCCTATGTCCTAACCTAGGTCATGGCCTACCTATATGCCGTATTTCATCCAAATCCGTTCGACAGTTTTAGTGTAAAAGCGTAACACACAAACAAATTCACTTTCGCATTTATAATACTAGTCAAGACAGCTTTGGTAGTCTTTACTTACTTACTTAATAGGTTTTGACAGATTTCATTTTGTTTTTTAGACTGAAGTACATTATTTAAATACCCTTTTAAAGGTTATGTATTGTGGATTACGGCACTAGCTTTCGTCCTCTGTTGCCTCAGTCAGTTACTAAGCTTAACTAAGCTCCTGCCATAGCCTAATCTGGGGATTCCTCAGAGCCTCCCACGCCCACGTAATAATTTACACGTTATTCATCAAGACGACAAGCGACTCATATACAATCATAACAAATCAAATGAATCAGTATTATGTAGTACCAAATAATGTGTATCACAAAAAAGCTTTGGTACAAAAATAGCGGTACACGCATTCTGTCTATGTACATGCCTCAAAACACGTGCCAACGAACAAATTTACACTTTATACATCTCATCACAGCAGTATAATTATTTATAAGACGCGAAAATAAACAAATGTGAAAATTTTCGATATCAGGAATGTGTTGAGATTGATTTGTTGATTACGCCCTTCCTACGCGCGGGGGTGCTGGAGGGATTCGGGATTGTTTTCGATAGAAGGGCGGATCAACTAGGCGATTTTGTAGATAGAAATGTACGTAAACATCCTCCTCCTACTAATCCTTACTAATAGGTATTATAAATGCGAAAGTTTTTATGGATGTTTGTTACTCAATCACGCCAGCACGGCTGAACAGATCTGGATGAAATTTGGCACGCAGATAGTTTATATCCTGGATTAACACATAGCGAGCTTTTTACCCCGGTAGTACTTTCCCGAGATGGATAATTTCCGACATTCAAGCGGTCGAAGCCAATGGCAAAAACTAGCAATAAAATTAGAAAGTGATAGGTCAAAATTTTTATGTTTGTGAATTTGTATGTTTTGGATGAAATTTGAAACACATGACTGGATTACAATATAAGATCCTTTTTACCCAGGTAGATACAACCTTTTTTTTATCAAGTCTTACCCAGGATGTAAGTGGAACTACGTGCTACATAAGCTAGTGTAATCTATACTACAAACGTTGTCTGTCTTATTTATGATACCTACCCTGCCTACCCTACCTACCCTATGTCCGTCTCCTGGTTCTAAGCTACCTCCCCACTAATTTTCAGCCAAATCGGTTCAGCCGGTTCTGAGTTATAAAAAGTGTAACTAACACGACTTTCTTTTATATATATAGATTATAAAGAGGTAAACTTAGTGAATTTGTAGGATTGTAGGGGGTAAGGGTAGAGCTCTGGATCTACTGAACGATTTTGAAAATTCTTTTACCGATAGATAGCCACGTTATTTGTGAGTGTCATAGCCTGTTTTAAAAAAAATAATCCATACGGACAATGTCGCGGGCGATTTGCTAGTGAGTAGTCCTATGAGGGTCGTTATAGAAGCCATTAATATTGTTAAGGTGTAATCCACGCAGCTATTCTTCATTATATTCTCAAGCGACACGCACAAAACACGCAAATTATTTCTACCTATATTGACTCAATATGTGATGTAAAAGCCATGAAAAACTACCTGCCCTAGCAATAATACGTGATTCTCAAATCAGCAAAAAAAAAATATCAAGGTGAAAAAAATGTCTTCTGAATGGCATTACGAGCGGCTGCCGAACGATAGAATTGTAAATCGTTTCAATAATATAAAGCCGAGCGAGTATTTTAATACAGTCTGTAAACTTAGCCCCAATAGTATTTGAAACGTGTAAATATAAACGAATCGAATAAACGAACACTCCCACGCCCGCCAACTTCAATTAAAATGTTAGAGAATAATAAGAAGGTGTAAAATCTTTAATTTTGCGCATGCCATAACATAATATTCATTTTACACGCAACCAATAAATGTTGTATCTAAGCTACGGACGGGTATACACACGAGCACGGTTCTTTTGAACACAGACGCAATACTAGCGTGCCTGTCTAGACGGCGGCATCTCCAGCTACTTATATGTAGTATATGAACATAACAAATAAACGGTAAAATCATATTACTTATATACTTACTAGTACAACCAAGGTATTATCTTAGGGATTATTTGAACTAACTTTAATTAAATTACGTTTTATGGCGAATACACGCAGATTTCTCATTACAATCAACCGTAGCGTAGGTTACTATTAACGGCCGTAAATAATATCTGTCTCTGACCTTTTAATAATTACAAAATAAATCTCTGAAGGCAGGTCTGACTTGATTGTGAAAATATTAGTAGTAAAATATTATTTGTTGCCAATCGATCATCATTCATCACTAACGACATACATTCTAATAATAAATCGTCTGTTAAGGGCGAATTTCACCAATGGAACTGAACACGATCATCACATAAACCCCGTTTAAGGGCTGTCAGTGTCATTATTAACTGTGGAATATTGACACGACAGGTCTTGTACGCGGCTTAGATGTGCTGATCGCGTTCAGTTTCATGAGTATAAAATTGGCACTAAAACAACAAGACGTCTCATAAAGACGTCTTCTTTAATAACTACACAACATTCGCCATATACCATACATGCCTTATACAGCCACGTGATGTAAAAATCAAGTTTTTTTCAACTGTAATAAAAAGTCACAATCGCCAGCCATTTTGCATTTTTAATTAAAATAATAAAGATCCATGGCCCATCACGGACCGTAACTGAACGCGAGACGAATTGATTGACATTTAATTCTATTCGAGTGGTTCTAAGAGTCTAGGATTCCCAAGAGTGATCTAATACATACTCCGACAGACTTGAAACGAAAAGATAAGATGAAATTTTAACGACCCATCATTTAAATTTTCCCGAACGTCTAGCAGATTCAGCAGATATAAACCCCTTAATTTGGTTCGTATTTATAACTCCGTCGCATTAAAAAAAACAATAATGAAAGGTGAGCGTGTATTTTGCCAAAACATATTCAGGGCTATTTTATATTTACACACGGTTTTCGTCTATTATTGTGAAACATCTCATCTCGCTACCACGTCGCTACTATGTCCGTCACGAGAAACAAAACAGCTGACGAAAATGATGAATGAACTATTTTGCACAAATGTATCCAACAATTTACAAGGGCCTAATGAATATTCATTGGGTTATCTAAACTCAACGTCATGGGAAGACTTTAGTTTTAAATATACAACGACCTTAAATATTGGTAGATCCCTTGCTGCAAGCAGACCCTTCTAAGTTCCAAACGCGTCTGACCAACTCAACTCATGTTGCATATGGGAGTCGTAAAAAATTGAGCAAAAACTTCTCAGCCAAACTCTTGTTTATCTAACATCTGGCCCGAGGGAGGAGGGTTCAGTTAGAATATCGAGATCGAAGTTAACACCTTCCAAGTAACTTAATTTATATCGATAATAGCATCACGTACGGCACACGAGACAACAGCGTCTCTACATAATAATATACCTTCATTAAGAAAACCTACAAAAGTTGTTTTAAATTATAATGTACCTGTACACTCCATAATGTTTTCCCGATGCTCTGTCTCCACATATAGAACAGAGGTGTTTGGAACCACTTAGGGGGTGATTCGGGGGGTAGTTTTTGAAGGCGGGGGGCGGGGTGGAGTCGTCTCGCAGTCCGTCTAGCATCGCCGTGTCTGGCTTCATCTCCGGCGGTGACATAGGCGACATAAAACCGCCCTCCAAGTTCAGCCCTGCAATATAAAAGTCTAATCAACATTTGAACAGCTTCAGTAATGAAAATCTTAATTACAGACGCGAAACGGAGGCGTAAATATATATATTTTTCTTTTTGAGCTGCCACGAACAGCATTTGTTTGAATATTAAATCTTCATGAAGGGATTTACTTGCGTACAAAATAAAATATTGATTACTTGATTTTTAAATTGAATTTTAAATTGAATTTTACCTATGTTGTGGTGAGAAATAAATCTTTATTTTATACCAGTCATTAATAAACCCCTACAGAATTATCTACCAGAATCTAGCGTCTTTGTAAAATCAAAGTATGAGATTTCTCATCACTCATCAATCTTTGAAAATAAATTTTAATCTTTGAATTCTTTCAGCATAATGTGACAGGAAATGATAACTTTTGTACCGACTCAGCATTATACCCGAGATGCTTAGAAGCATTATCGAAAACATAATGCAGTTTAACAAATTCTCCGGAAAACAAAAAGTATGGATGGCAGTTGTTCCAAAAACCAACAAAACCGGTTCATTAGTCCGAGGGCTTCTGCAGCAGACAAAAAAGAAAATAAACATACACAGCCACCACCCTCATTCTGCTGCGCAGTAGAAAATCTTTTGATTTCCTAAAGAACTTTGCGTTGAATTTCTTTAAAAAACATTTTTCGCACCGTATCGGCCAAGTGGGCACATTTTACGGAATGATTCTGGCGAGCGATGATTGAAAATGTTCAGGTGTTTCTAACTGATAAAAGCACTGAAAGTTCGGTTTAAAAGCATACGTGACGCAATTCTCGTGAGCAAACGTGTTCACAGAATGTAAATCTTGTATTCTCGTTTGGTCCAAGAAAACTATACAAGCCAAATGCCATAATACCAATCTATTAACTAAACATGCTTCGTTGGTCGTGCGCCTTGTAAACGAGTTGCCATTGTCTTAAAACGTCCAAATCGATATCACATAAGAAATCTTTGCACATGTTATGGCGTAACATGCTTCTTATTTGATACTGCCCTGTCTATATTATATCTGGGAGGTTTAATGTGTCGTTTCAATAACTAGAATAAGTACTTTTAGTTTTCTGATTTAAGTGGACATGGTCTTGAACTACTATCAAGTAGTAATTTACCAATAACTGTCTCACCAAGTGTGTCTGAACATTAAAAGATTTTCGTTTCATGCAAAATTAATTAACGAACATTTTAAGTTTTAAAAAAAAAAGCACACTTTATATAAAAACTCGTTTCTCTATGATGAAAGAGTAGGTGCTAGATGATTATTTGTTACTGTCATGTAATTTGTTCGGTGTTGATTTATCAACAGTAAGCATATTACAAAGTGCTTCATCACGCTAAGTAGATAATAAAGAATACACAGTTTAATTAATTTGTGCTTGATAATTTGATAATTATACCCGGACTCATTACATTGTAGATAATATTGAATAACTAGCTTGTTTTTTTATTGGTTATTAATAACAATCAATCTACATCTCATCTATCATAGTTTTATATTTAAATGTGACATCATTCGTGGGTAAATTGATATGTAAGCGCAACGTTTTATTTCTAATGCGTTGCATCTACATATGCACTGTAGAAAATATGTATGTTTGAACATAATACAGAGTACAAACCAACAGCTTTATAGCTTTAATGCTTATGTAGTAATTGAAAAACCCATTTCAACTCAACATAAAACAATAGGGCAAGGAATATAACCAATCTGAAGCCATAAAACAGTTTACTGCAAATACTGAATAGATCTATATTCGTTTTTGTTCATCTTTATGCTTCAGAGTCGGTATAAAATTCAACATGAATGCAGATTGTTAAAAACAAGCGTTATCTTTATGTGAGAGCCAGTTGCATCGTCGGATCACTGGGAATACATCCGTTTCTCGAGTAGGTACATAATAACGTCTGCCCATCGGTTGAGCGACTGTTTAGGGCTTACGTCATCATCACAAACAAGAGGTCACCTGATACGTCATTTCCGATCTATTAAATTCCTACTGGTCAGGGCGGACTAAGTTTGGGAACAGCTGGTCAATTCTGTAAAAAATCTGTGAATTTTTTTGCAAAGTGAGCTTGAAGTGGGCTGTTATTAATGTTGATACAAGGGACTGATACTATTGACAACTACATGCATACTACATCCTTCACCAATTTTTTTACAGTTAGATTTTATAGAATAGTCTTATTGTTTCTTTTTCTGAGCATAATCTTGAATCTTTGATTGACTTTCGACTAACATGTTACACACATGGCGTAAGTAATCTATTAATACTTATTTGTGGTTTAGGGTTCCAAACGAAACTATTTCTAAGCCTCTACTGTCCGCCCGTCCATCAATTTTATACATTGGAAATTTTCACAAATTGTGTATTTCTATTGCCGCTACAAAAACAATGAATTAAAATTGATATATCAATTTTCTTACAAACTTGAAACTTATCTTGAAGTGCAATAAGGACATTTACGCCTCAAGCTTTTAATATATAGTGTGTAAGGTGATCCGGAACCCCTCATATGCGAGTCTGACTAGCACTTGGCCTATTTTTTTCCGGTCAATATATGAGACTACACCTTATAATCTTGTTTCCATAATCAAACATATTTATTTTTACTAAGTACGTCAAAGGTTGGTCCAGTCTTAAAAAAATCAAGGTTTTCGCATTGGCATGATACTGATCTTCTATCTAACGAAATCATGACCAAACCACTTATGTTAATGGACATCTAACATTAGAAATTATAATGGCAAACGACCCCTACCAGGAAAAAAATATCCTTGACAATCTTGAAATAAACATTTTACAGATGCAAATAATAAATAGGTATTTAAGGAAAGATGTGAATATGATTCTTATGGAACTTGTAATTTTTAATGTTGAGTATTTAGGAAGGTATCGTATTGCCCAGTTACTGGGTTGTGGAGGTCAGATAGGCAGTCGCTACATAGAAAATACTGGTATTCAGCTGCATCTGGTTAGACTGGAAGCCGACCCCAACATAGTTTGGAAAAGTCTAGGTGATGATGATTGATGATGATGAGTATTTAGGAAGGTTTTGAGTAACTTGTATGGTTATAAGAGCAGTGGAAGACTATAGAAATTAGAAACGAAGGATGCATTGTAAAACAACCGACTTTAAAAAAAACAGTGAGTAGTGAATTTTTTTTTTAAAGTAGGTGGTTTTTTTTTTTCGTTAAAAAGTTTAATTTTTCACTTTTTAGTTGTGGTACTTACCCCACTCAAGTGTGAATACCACTACCTGCTATGTAAATAACAGTGACAATAAGTTAATAGAACGTCAGCCTCGTAGGTTAAGTAGGAAAATGTTCATAAAATAAAAACAATATTTAAGGGACCAAATGGCATGTATAAAGCATCAAACAAAAAAGAAACAGAAATCTCGGATAATCTGTGCACAACATTCTCCTGCCCTTATCCCATACAATTAAAAAAAAACGAACCAAATAGAGAACCTCCTCCTTTTTAAAGTCGGTTAAATGAAAGATGATATGGCTAGAAAGGGACACAACATTCAGAGGACGGCTGATACAACGACAAAATCAAGACATACTCCCCCAACCCCCAAACAAATCGCCAGGAGGATATTGTTGTGTGGTTCTCGTATTGATTGTATAGGAAATTGTACAACAAATAATCCAAAATACGGCGTTTGACATTTAAATCACAATAGATGTAACTTTAACAATGTAAAGGAACATTCAAGGTCCATAACAAAGCGTACTGTGAACAGCTTCTGGGTTGAAACGTATCACGCCTACGGTAACGGAAGACATTGTGTACCTGTGTCGAGAAAACACTTTCAATTTCTACGTGTGAATAGAGCGCTTAGAACATATTATGAAAACAATAAATAAGAGATGAAATACTCGAAGTGCTTACTGAACTAATAGTTTTGACTGAAGGGTGATGCGCTAAGATAATCTACGAAATCCATTTTGATTACCTGTTTTGCAATTTGACCACAATACGAAGCGACCGCGAGCAAGCGCATACCCTGTACGCCAACGACACATGTAAGTGACAATGCAATGTACGCTATAACACGAAATAAACCATTTAATAATGAATTTTGTGTGTGTTTATATAGATATCTTAAAAATTGAAGCTCTAGTACGTATTTAATGACATGAAACAAATTAAAACACATCAGATATTAGGCAATTCATGATAACAAGAAGAAATAAATTTGTAGCTTGGTGTGGACTTGTGGAGGGCACGCGCGTGTGTTTATGCTCAGGCGTTCTAAAAGTTAAAATCATAAAACTCAACGATACAGCTTTCTAAAAACGAATTGACCTAACATGTCCTAAGCGACCTGCAAATTTCACGGGCTACCCTGTAGCTTTCACCTTCTTGATAAAATAGTCTCACTCCTAATGTGGAGAATGTTTCAGCACTAACTTGAAAACATCGCTAAAGGGTTATTGTTTCTAAAGTACTGCAAAAAATGGGGGACGATAGTTCTGCAAAAGCTCTTGAAGAACTGCAGAGGAATTTGAATAACTAAATTTGTGGAAAATCTATAAAAAAAAATTGCCTGATTTGTTCTCAATCCAACTTCGTTAAACTTGTATACGAGTTTCGTCATCTGAATATCAAGCTGACTGTGGGCGGGTCTGTTCGCATTTAATTCAATAGTTAATTTCTAAAATTATTCTCCTCATTTTGAAGGTTTTCTTAAGAAGCAATCGGAGTCTTTGAAGCGGGACTTTTGAAAACTACAGTTCCAGCCCTTTGAGGAAAACGTATAAGTAATTGCTCTTTCAACGTGAAAATATAATAAGTTTCAGAAACTTATTTCCAATTACTCCGTTTCATTTTGTAAGTAAGGGTCTTTAGTCCTTTCAAATTGTTCGTTAAGACGCGGCCCGCGTCTTAACGAACAATTTGAAATATCTATCCATCTAGAATTCTAGACTAAGCCAGTTTTACTAGTGACAAGAGGCGAATACAATTAGTTAAAACTATCAAACCCAGGTAGCCAAGACCTAGCTATAAAGGTTCCAAAGTCCGCGTTTAAATAAAATTAAGTTAAATCCTTCATTCTGCCATAAAACTACATTTCTTGGTAAAGTGATTACGATCTGAGTCGTTACAACTATACTGAAACCTATGCAGCAATGTCTGTGCAAAATCTTATTTCAAAGTCTATAAACAAGTTTTATATAATCTAATACACAAACTGTTATTATATATAAAAGTCGACGACCATTGAAAGTAGATTTATAATTGAGTTTTATATCAAAGAGATATAATTGTGGCGCGTAATAACAATTTTCACTCTCGCGAAACGAGATCTTTGGTAAAATTTCATGTTAATCTTCGTAATTAACGAAAATCAGTGAAAAAGAAAGATGGTAGTCGCACACAAGCCTACCAAGCGGTGAAACGAGGTGTTACATGTGAGAAAAATAAACAAGCAGATTTAATTTACATCATGAGTGCACAGTTTGATTAGTTTGCTGTCTTTGGGTGACTTTGACAGAGAAACTATACAAATCAAATTAAGCAATTAATTTTTGATAACACTGAACAAAGTACGGCAGGTAAGTACCACGAACATGTAAAAAAACTATATTGAAAATTAGTTTTCATCACGTCTTCACGACATTACGAATTATATAATAAATTCACGAATGTAAACAAATACTTCCATAAGTTTATTTTCATCAACGGTGCACGTCAAACGACCAATTTTTATAATATGGTCCGTGAAGTGTGAATAGATGGGACTTACAGAATAAATACGTTTGAAAAGTATGAATTCACACTTTTAACAATACTAATTTAAACTACAATTACAATAGAACGGAAGTGTTTTACAGTCCTATCATGGCATCATGGCATTGAATGAATAAACGGGTTGTGTAAAAAATACAACCCGTTTATACTCTACCCAAACTTTGCCACCTAAAGTTGATTGAAAGCCTTCGTCAAGTCTAAGTTTAGCAAAAGAACATTGCTTACTTATTCTTGTTATGAATTAATGACGAAATTCATTATCATTCCATTCTGTATTCTGTACCGTCGTACGATTGTACTTATTTAATTGCTTAGTAGACGTAATCACATTTCCGATTCGCTAACGTTCTTAACCTTTGTATGATGAATTATAATGTCATCAATATAAATAAACGGACAAGGATCATGAATCGTTTTAAGAACATTGTCTGTTTTAGACTTGCTTGTGGTAATGAATAACTCGTTTATAAGACGCTGGTATCAAACCGATACGTATAAAGTAGTTTCTTATTCACATCCCAGTATATCAACTACAAAGGTATAGCCATTGATAGTTATGGAACAAAGGCTTCTACAACGCAAACCTTGAAAACAGCTAACCTGAATGATTAGTCTTAATTGACATATATACTACACTACATTTTATAATTACTACTCTAAAGGCATAAATTGCCATAAACAAAAAAATAACTTTAAAATAAGTCAGTTTTTTTTAGACCTACCTGACCTACTACCCTTTATGCTTTAATAATCGCCATAAAAATAGAACGTGTCCAAGTTAGTCGGTTAATTTAAAATAGATTTCTGCATATAAGTATTATGTTCACACAAAATACAAGATTGCTACGGAAAATGTTTCTGCTCCGAGAAGAATTTTCCGTTGCCAATTACATAATTTGATATTTACATTGAATATCGAGTGAGCAGTCGACAGTCGGCATGTTAGACGGTGTAGCCATCGGTTGAAGCATGTTTCCAGGCGACGTAGGCATCATCGGCTGCTGCTGTTGGCCCGGCGGCAAAGGCCTGGCCCAGTTGATAAGTGCTGTTACCGACATAGTCGGTTTGTCTTTCTTCGCCACGGACATGGCCACGCATAAACATCCTCACATCACTATCAACCCACTGCACTTCAGCGACGTTTAAAATTAAACTGCACGGATACACAAGTTACGACCGGCAACTTAGCGCGCGATGCGATGGTCACGATCAATTTACGCTGCAAAAGATCAAACCCGTGAATTATGGTAATGACGCTAGGCTTCTAAATAATACATGCAAATGTGACTGAGCGTGCGACGCCGGAGATACGGACAGAAGCGTCAGAGCCGCGACCGGGGACAAAGCAGTCGTCGTAGTGACATTGTGATAGCGACTGTTATTGCACCCGACGCGACGATATCGCAATGCAACTCGTCAACAATGCGCCACGAGCTTCGGCGCTGATCCTTAGCTAGTGACTAATGCGCACTAAAATTCAACAAGCTCGAATTTGACAAAAAATGTACCCGTCAACTTCCGCGCGGTTACCGGCGTGAAGGTCTCACCCGACGTGCTCAAGGTCCGCATACAATCATACGTGAATAAATCTCATTTTATGTTGAAAACGAGTTGCTATAATCACATTTTTTGCCTTTAAAGTTGCAAATGATTCCGAATTGAACTAGATAATCTAAAATTTTATAGTTATATGTTAGAATGGAATCATCTAAATAATTGTAGTTGTTAGTAGTCGGCCTTCGTGATCGTGGCTGCGGCGCGTTTCTGTAATTAAGTTTTACGTCACTCATAGAACTCCCTGCGATAGCCTCTACCATATAAAAATTCGCAATGTCACTTAGTAAAACCTAGCGCGATTAAATGGTACGTATTCATTGGATCATTTGTTTGTACAATCAAATATTTCTTTAAAGTTTTTTCAGGGACGCGGTTACGCGGCGGATCTTGAAAGCTTTCAATATCAATATGTTATCAAGATGTGATTTCGAGGCTTCTTTACTGATAGCCGAGCCCACATTAAAGTCGCGTTTAAAGTTTTGGGCATCAACGACGATAATTCAAAACATGGCCAAATGTTTGTTTGTATGTACGGCATATGCGGCCTTGGGGCTGTGCGTATAGGGACGTCCGTTGCACGTGTTGAGGGCGTTCGTCATAGATAGACGACAAAAAGTTTTCCGGTCCTAAACCAAACAATGTGTAGGTAACACCTTGACGCTTTAATATTACACTACTTAGTTTTATATTATTTTTAGCATTCAGTCATACAGAGCATTGTAGTAATGCTCATAATCTGGTTATAACCGTGGAAGGGATTTAGAATTTCTTATTAGTTATTTGTTTAGCTGGAAGCGTGGGAAGAGGAAAATACGAAGCTATTCATGAAAACAAGATTTAATATTTTTATATACATGGAACAAGTGATTTGTGGAGAAACTCTGGATAGATCATTAATACCATTAAGAATACATAAAAAAAACGATTAAGTACCAAAAACGTAATGTGCGTATTGCGATAAATAAAGCTAGAGTAACGTCGAACATCGTAAGGGTTTGGCTCAGAAAAATAAATAAGATAATAACGAGATATTAGATTACATCTGGACCACATACTGCGACGCTCGGTAAACGAATAATCGTGATCGATATAGATGAACAAATAAACCATAAAATTCGTTACAAGGAAAGTAAACACAGCATAGGCTGTCAGAAAATTTTACCCGTGAATATAATAAATAGAGTATAAATTCAATACAAAATTGATATTATAATAAATGCTCTGAAAATGAAAATCAGAGTTGAAAGCGCGCAAAGAATATCCATCTTATTTACGGCGTACAGCGCGTAGGCGTTTGATAAAATTCACTTTCAATTCAAAAGAACCCAGCCAGCCGTGAATTCATCCATATCCATTTACGCTCGGTTTAGGGTGTAGGGAAGCACCTACATCATAGAACTACTATATTACCCGAACCTGTCAATCAAGCCGTATCCTTGACGACCCCGGGGCTATGTAATTGATAGCCACTCGTGAGAAAGGAGCATTTCTTCGTAAATGAATCTACGTAAGTGAGCTTATACTTAGTGCGTATTGAATAAGGCCACAAATCAATACAGAAACCAGACGAAGGAAAACACGCCATCGACAATGCGACAAAGGTAAAACGCCACACCGTCGCCTTCAGGCACGAATGAATGAATTGAGCCATTATGATACTGTCGGGTTTGATGGGCCACACAAAGGGAATCGCTCCGACAATGACTAAGCGGACACCAACACTACCGGTAATAAACTTCACAAAGGAAATATTACATACTGTAACGACATTATTATTTATAGACCGCGATAAAATGTCATAATTATAGAAGAGTGTAAAGAGAATTGAGATTTCAATTGCAGTCGTGAAAACATTCTGCACCAGATTAAAAAGATGCAACAACTCGATAAGTCAGAATAACGCAGCGCTCAGTGAGCGTAGAGCAGTTTGTCGCGCTATCAAGGAATGTTTCCACTTTCCTACACTTTCTTTGGTCCGCCTGACGTGCGTGCATACGTGCATGTGGAGTATGTGGAGATGGAAGTCCGCACGCCTGCCCCCCTCCGACGGCGCTATCGATCTGCACCGACCTTGACTTGACGCGCGCTCGCCAGCCACATTTAACATTGACAATAGCTTAACTGTCACAATACCGACGCACGCGCAATACCTTATCAAACTCTCTGACTTTACATACTTTCCTTTTCATTTGTGTTTTGCAACATTACTTAATACCTATTTTTTTAAATAGATATGCAAGTAATATTCCCGAGTATAAATGGTCATTTTGATTAACGTTGAAAATAATAAAGCTAGCGGTGACAATTGGTTATTAAAAGAAATAGGCAGATGCCTAATGGTTATTAACTGATGCTAGTAGATATTTTACGTGACAACTGATGCAAAGGCAAAGTTAGATAACGTCCTAGATTTGACCCGTAGAGTAACAAACGTGTGACGTGCGGCGTGCGGGTGTACGGTGAGTCAAAGGCGCGGGGGCGGCGCGTGCATTCGCCGCGAGATATGGGTAAACGGAACGGAGAGAGAAGCGCGCCGCGGGGGCCTGCGACCTTGGCGATTCGCTGACGACTACAGGTGTTTTTTGTTCGTGCACAAGATCGCTGAGCGATGCCTCTGCTGGCCAGTCTGCACTGGGCGAGCCGGTAGACGCGCGGCGCGGGGAGACCAACCGGAACTCCAACTACAAAACAATGCTCTTTTTCAACACAGTGATGCGTTCACTGTGAGACTAAGTGGTAATTATAATTATTATTGCTAACCTGTACACTAATAGGCACGTGATTTGATTTCGAATGGATTTTTATCGTAAATAAACAGCTATCAAAGATGCAGGTGCTACTCGTACAATAGCATTAAGTGATTACTTCACGCCAAGAGGTTGTATGTAGGGAACTCGATTCATCTTTTCAGTTTATATAATGTTGTATTTTTTGGGTCCCCAACGTTTCCGGGAATAACCATTAGAAATTCGAATGGATTACTTTATCATTTCAGCCGAAAGACTGCTGGATATAATTGAAAATTTTGATTTTACAAGGAGCTTAAAGAACGTGGAACGTAATTATTTACGGTTTATATTCACATTTACTTAAAGCAGAAACCACTGGTTTAACCCTTTTTGTCTACTTTAGTGTTACGACGCGAATTGTGCTGATTTGAACAAGGACCACACGGTAAACAGATGATGTGGTGCAAACATAGTAATTCATCATTGTTGGAATTTGTTACGACCTATTGTTTGTACTTGATCGGACTTAAATTTTATTCACGCAACTACATGGCATTATAATATCAAAGTTCTAGTAAAAACACAAAGCCCTACTTAGCAAATTCCATATATCGTCAAATCACATTCTATGATTTGACGATATATGGAATTTGCACCTCTGAAGAAGAAAGTAAGAGTCGCAAGGAACCTAGAAACGATCAATATTTTTTTATCTTCCATATAAATGATATCCATATCATATGTTTGTATTGAATATTATGAGAAGTAGAGCGTATCATCATTTACCCAAGCGTTACATAATGACGCCAAGCGTTGTGTCGACACAAGACCTTGGCCGTGACCAAGCCAGAGAGTAACACTTCCCGCGGCGTGACGTGACGCCACTCGCGCCTGCGATTAGGTACACGCAACAACAATAAACTAAACACTCCTTAACAAGCTGTAATAAATTTGAAAATATTTTAATAAGCGGCTACAAAGGCTATTAACAAATCAACTGAATTCATTTGTTTTGTAATTCTAATAAACAATGAAGATCGAATAACTAAAATGTCAAGTAGCGAAGAGACGAGGATTTTGAGCAGTGCGTATTTGTAAACAATCTAACAAAATGATTTTCATTTAAACATGAGTAAAAGAAATTAAATAATGGAATAAAAACTAATGTAGAAGTAATTCATTAAGAAAGAAGAAACTACCAAAATAAACAACTTTAATGCGATGAACGTGTAGTACATATAATAAATGTGTCTTGATCTATTTTAGAAAAAACTGAGCTTCAGAGGATAACAAAATATTGCCAATATTGTCAGCCATACGTTCTATTATAATGTATTCCATAAACACTATTAATCAAGGAAGGTGGAGAAAAAAGAAGCAAGATACGGAAACAAGATGGAACTAAGTTAACAAAAACGTAATGCAACATATTAGTATTCCACATGTGAAATAATAACACGAGGGCGGTGATGAATTCAAATAGAGTGGAAGACCTTGACAATGATACCACTTGTCTTGTATTTGTCTTGGATAACAGCTATAAAAATAATAATCATACCTCTTTCGTTGATAATAGTGCACATTACGATACCCTCAATAATATCTTGAGTGAAATATATTTAATTAGACTACGATGTTGATAATTATGTTACTTTTCCAGATGTTCTATGGGTCAGCTCAATTAAAAAAAAGCTGCGAATAATTTTATTACCAAATCAGCTTAGGTTTGTTACGGATTGGCACTATTTCAGTTGGAAAAACACATTAAATTAGAACTGATTCAAATCAAACTAAAGTTATTGTTTATGCCTCACAGAAAGGTGCAATGCAAAAACAGAATGGAAAATATTCAGCAAATGACAAAGCTAATATACAAACAATTATAAAGGGCTAGTACTTAAAGGGGTAATCAATTCATTATAACCATGAGTAATATGGGTTTATAATTTATGGTGAGTATGACAAACATCAAACGTTCTGCTTCAGTTATTAGCTCGCAGTAATTATACAATTGTCATTTCTGTTTGCCTTCGTTGGTTCCTAGAATAAGTCGTACAATATTAATAGACCGTATCACGAACTTAGGACCTGTTTTTAGTATTTTAAGTCCCAGAAATAATAGTCGTACATTTGGATGATTTTATTATTGTTTGATCATAAAGTGTTTAATGGAAAACTAAGATATTAATAACCAATCCATAGCCAGGTAATTGTACTCGTTTCCATTGACAGAAACTATGGATTAATCTTATGAAATAGAATTGGTAATTGTTCAAGACCCAACTTGCGGTTCATAAGAAACAAAAAGCTGATAGAAGACAACTGTGCACACATCAGAATTTGATGGCCAGATGATTCTAGATGAAAGAACGACAAATTAACTCTTTACGAGCAGTGAGCCAGTGCTTTATAATCTAGGGAGGATAGCGACGGAAACATCTCAAATTCTTTAGAAATACTATAGACATTAAAAGCCGTATAGAGAATTAATTAACCATTGTTATGTTGGGAAGCAAAAAGCTGCCTCTGATAATCCTAGCGCGATCACGAAACTGACGAGGTTCCAATCTGATCACATCTGCTTTGGCACGCTTTCGGTACTCGGTTACATCATCCTGACGTCAAACTATCAAACGAGGAAAGTTCTGTCTTATCTCGATATGAAAATGGGGATACGCGAATGGAAATGCAGCGGCTAGAGCAATAGAGCACCGAGATAAATTTATTCAAAACACTAGAGTCAATACACTTGCAACCTTGCAGTGCTCTTTACGACTCGTGTCAGATAAAGACATAAGGGCATTAAAACATTACAAGTTTATATTACGTATGTTAACGTTGTTGATTGTAACTTCAATCAGACATAATTTGAAAAGTGTTTTATTTAAATACTACGAATAAGAATTAAGTAACTAGTGTTTTTTCTTTTCTATAAGCTTTGGATTGAACATTTTGATGAGTGCAGAAACATTTTAATAACATCATTACAATTTGCTCCTGGCACATAAATTACCTAGGTATTATAAAATTATGGTAACCAGAAGCAAACAGAATGTTAGATTTGATATAATCTACCTTAATAAGTATAGATAGATTAGTAATAAAAGTTAAATGTGATTTTAAAATTGGTTATTAGATAATATTAAAAGTTGAAGAGCTGGTTATCTTCACACAAAATTTGCAAATATATGTGCAAATAATATCGCATACATAATCATAGAAACACCAGCAGAAGAAGGTAGGAGTTACGGCTGTATAGTTGCATTGGATCCAAGAGCGCTTTTATTTCCAAAGTTGAAAATCGTGAGACAACCCTACACCGTCAACACGAGTGACACATCACAAACATAGGTGGCAAATGCGCGCGGAGCCCGTCATGACGTCTATCAAAGATTAATATTGAAATTACGGTAGTTAATTAATGTTAAATGCCGGTTACGGATCGTGCATCGATTTTCGTGTGTGTCGCGAGCGGCGCCGGTCTCGCGGCCGATGCGGGCGGCGTCGCTGCTCTGACTGGCGCGCCGCGTCCCCGCTCGTACCCCGCATCGCCACCGTTTGTTTTGCTGTATTTTCGTTGTTAATCATTCTCCTTGACCTTGTGCGACGTCGAGTGGTCCACTGCACACGACTGCGCACCCCTCGCCCTGCCACCCGCCCGCGTTGCCTGTCGCGCCGCAGCGCACGTGCTTTAGTCCTTCGAATCGCACCATGCAATGTGACCAGCCAGACTATACGACCTTTTCATTCCTTGGATCTGTTTTGTTCTCTAGTTTATTAACCTATTGGACTATCGAATATCTTAATTACATTATTACTCAGATCATACCTATTATAAATGAATACATCTCATCTTGGTGCTTGTAATGGGTTTTATGCATATCATCGTGCATCTTGATTAACTTTGCTTATCAATTGAGTTGGGTAGCTTTTGTTTTTATCTCAGTAGTGACAAGTTAGTCATATCACAGCAATTATAACCGTATCATGCCTACCCTGTACATGATTGTAGTTTTTTTGCAATAATAACAGCTATGCAGTTTTCTTCATTGTAACTGAAAGTGTGTTAAACAATTTCTTTCAATAGTTGATTATCCCTCGCTCAAAGTCGCTTTATCATAATAAGTACCAATTACTAATGGGTTTATCCAAATTCCAATCCGTTTAAAGGCTTTCCCCCACAGGTGCGTAATTACCGGTCGATAAAAACTCAAGCGATATTTGTGCAAGGAATCGGGACACATTATCGCATAAGGCATGCGTTGTTTCCAAAACAAATGTACTAAAAACAGATATTGCAATAACGCACCGGCATTATTGATCGATAATAACGCGCATATATTATGGGAGAGTCTTTGCGTCCTAATACAAAATGTTATATGAACGAAAATCGGAATATCGCAGGACGGAGTAACGCATGCGTTTTACATGTATTGCGTCGTTACTATCGCAGCGGTAACTTCGTAGCCGTCCAATACAAAATGTACTGAAAACAAATATCGCAATAACGCTTGCGTTTTTATCGACCGGTAATAACGCACCTGTGGGGGAAAGCCTTAATACATTAATCCGGATCTATATACGTATAATGTACTGAATATTCTTCTCAAGCCTTTCATATTGAAAAGGAAATTACGTCGTTAATGATTTTCCAGCAATATTCGGAGTACATTTCCACGGCTTTCAATTGACTACAAGTACCATTGATTGGGTGATTAAGGAGATTATTCCTTTGTGTTTTTCATCAGATATTATTTATCTTTTTGACGACATATCAAGATATTTCTTTCGACGAAGATTTGGGTACACGTGCTTCCTTTCGGACATTTATTTTAGTTTTTATTTTAATACTGACCTGTGTTACCCCTACTTTACTATCAGCTACTGCACATAGAATATCTATATTATTATATATTATAGTAATTGTATTAACAGCCTATAATGTTATCTCACTGCTGGCCACAATCCACCACGCGGGCCCAATGCAGATTGGTGGATGTCACGTGTCTTTGAAATGTTGGTTCCAGGACATGTCACTTTCCGCACAATGTTTTCCTTCACCTCACGATGTTGTGATGACAAAACTCACTGGGCCTCAGGGCTTCTAAATACTAAAATTAAAGCTGGAGAGTTTGTTTTTGTTTGACGGGGAACTTCCCGTCGGATTGTTTTTTTTGCATTCTATAGACCAATTCTTGAAGAAGGTTATCGGCCATTTATCATCACGTGACCTGTAGGAGCAGAGTAATGACGAAAAAATCAGATGAAATGCATAGTGAAAACAAAGTAAAAGCGCGGGCGGGCTATGGGATGCGAGGATGCCAGGCCGAAATATCACGAGGACAATGTTGCGAGCAGAAGCAGCAGAAGTAGAGTCTGGCCAACGAAAGCTGACCAAGAAAAAAGGCGGCAATTTAAAAAAATCAAGAGCTGCCAACACTGGTTATACGCTGCTTAAACGGACTTGATATTTTTATTATTCAAGACTAATAAGCGATATTTACACTGCTACGAATTTCTCAGTAACAGTCACGGAGTCTGGATTTTTTCCCGATTGATGGCAATAGGCGCACCCCCTATTACATGGGACTTGCCATAATATACCAATCAATCAAATATTTATATAAAATCTTTCCTCTATATAATATTAATATACATATTATATGACATTTTTTTAACTTCTGCGTGCATTGTAGTTCACAGCTCGACTTCCTGGCACCGGGCACGACATTATATCGAAAAGGTAGAATTAAAGAAAAAGTTATAACTAAAAGTTAATTTCATAACACGAACATAGGGGCTAGGAATCATAGTCGAAATTCAATTCAATTTTGACAGTGCTAAATTATTGCCATATCAAAAGTTTCGAAATTAATTCGTGGTCAGCTTTCGTTGGCCAGGCTCTATATGATGCATACAAGCTGTTCTCTACCGAAGTTAACCAAACTTTTTTTTAACTTATTTCTTTGGCATTCACGGCATTATAAAATAATATTGTATAATTTCATAAGGACTTCGTCACTAGCGGCTTTGCTGTTTCATGCAGTTTTGTCATTTTCTTATCATCCATATCCTTTTGGTAGATTAAGAGACGAAATTGGTTTTCTTTATCTAGTAGATGTGAATCGAATAATTACATTTGACGATTGGAGATTTTTTTAAGAACTTGTCTTGTGTTTTGGTTGCCTGCAAGTTTGTCATAATTTTTTCGTATGCTTGGTCAAGATATTGCGGCTGTTTACGTGAGTAATTTAGTAGGTTTAAATCGGATGTATACTTAGGAACTAAAATGCTACCTTCCAGGATCTTAAAATATCTCGGGAATTATATTAAATATTAAAAACTAGACAAAATCTTTTTGTTTGTCTTTAAGAAATAGTCGTCAGTTGAAACTAAAAGTACGTTATGTGAGTGATGTGGTGATTTTGATTAATAAATGGATTTTAATTCACATTTATAGACATGGGTGCGCTAATAGAGAAGTATGGAAGAAAAAGACATGTTGCAAAGGCAGGAGAATGATATGAGACATGGGTGTATTAAATGTTCGGGTCCAACTTTTTATAAGAACTGACGAAAATAAATTGTTATCATCCTAGTTATCTTTGAAACAAAACAAATGTATCAGTGCCAATGTGACCTCGACAGATAATAAATAACTGATTGCAAAATCAGGTACTTACTTAAGTAGTCGGCAATAAAAAAGAATTGTTAGGTATGTACCTAAAGAGTAGGTCCCTACCTAATTACATTGATTATTTCTCCTTTTTAGAGGAATGAGAACACATCGCGTGAATATGCTTTTATAGACTAGCATACAGATTTACAGAACAGGTAAGTAAAAACTTTTTAACAAAAAATTGAAACCGTCGAAAAAACTGAAAAGCAAAAAATAATAAACCTTTTTTATTTAACCTTAATATGAATCGGTATGTTTTTTTTTTAAATAATAGTTCATTGAATGGTAAAAATAAGTACTATCCACATTAAGCAGCAAGGTGGTGGACTGGTGGCGAGTCTGACTGCCCAGGGTCAGACTGGCTAGGACACAATTACCGTGATACTGGACCCGAGAGAAGGAAAACACGCTCAAGAAAGAACAATGGTGGAAGCTGCGTGTACCCATCATCCCATATTTGAGAAGACCCCATTGCTTGGAGAAATGGTGATGCATCGTAAGTGATCACGATCCTCAAATGATGGAATGACGTCAATGACGCTTTTTTTTAAGGCTGTCAAATCATCCAATGACTTCTCCCGCTCTGGGTGGAGCGGAAGGGAGTGCCAGTCTCTCACTGACTAAAACCCATCCATGTTCCGTCCTAAGCCCTTTATGTTCCGGGGTAGCGGTAACCCTTTCGGACAATCCCGCTTAAACGTCAATGACGCTGACGAGAGGACAGATAAGAGGGACGAAAGTAATCAGCAGTTGAGAGAGGAGAAAACAATAATAAAAAGTAAGTGCTTTAATTCTGCATTTTGTTTTTTTTTTATAGGTTTTGTGTTTTTTATATCAACGTGGGTCCCAAAAAACGTTCGGCAACATCGAGGGAGACCTAGATAACTAAAAAACACTTATAATAAAAATATATTATAAATTTGGTGACAAACATCAAACTCTAGATGAACTATAGATGAGTAAATAATACTTTATACCGAAATAAACCCTGACAAATTTGTTGAAGGCTTTTACCAAAAATATTTAGTGCTCATATTTTTTTAAAACTTAAAGAGAGCATCGATTTCTCAGGTCAGTTTATGTTTTACAGGATTATTTTAAGAATTATGTTGATCTAAATACTTTACTACACATTCATGCAACGCCATCTAGCAACGATATAAAGAACTACTCAGTAAGCGCCATCTAGGTTATTGAAAGGAGACTAAACTTCAAAATAATTTCTACAGAGAGAATACACGCAATGGTCTTTTGTTGAAAAATTCGGGAAACATTCTTATGTATACATTAACATTCTGATTGCTATTGCAATTTGCATGATAGGTTTTTCTAGAAATTGTATAAAAAATAATATTTATTACATGTTATACTATAACTTCTTTAGTGTCACTTTAAATTATAAAACAGTAATCCAAGCATGATGTTTTTTTGTGAATTAATATATCTTGGTAGGTACTGACCTTACCTGTCTGTAATCCTGAGCATTTTGTAAACACACAATAATACAAGAATTATCACAGATTTTTTTTTTATATGGTTTGATCATATTCGTTTTTTTTAAGTTGATGTTTTAGAAGATAACATAACACTTGCATTCCTCAAAGAGTTAAGCAGAGGTGCATCAATAGAACACCCACATGTCACCAGATATGTTTAAGTCTCATGTGGTGTGAGCCTATTGCCATCTACCGGACACAAATCCAAACTCTGGGCTGCTACTGAGAAATCTCAAGGGTTACAATCACAAGACCAATGAGGCCATCATGGAAGATATTCTAGATAAATTAACTAGTCTAAGTTCTATTATTATTAGCCATATTTTTTTAAAATAAAAAGTTTTGAAGGCGTAGGTAGTATGATATTAACTTGATTTAGTTTAATATAAATATTAATTGTAAGTAATGTAATGACATCAGTAGTGTCCACTAAAAGCTATTGGAATGTTTTAATCTATTGATAGAAACAAAAGAATAAATTAACTGTGCTTTTGGTGTTATGTATTAAATAGTGCTAATTAGTGTTTGGTTCAGATTCTAAAATAAATATTATGTGTATTTGGGATTCATACCATATGTCGTACTGATTAACAGGAGTTAGCAAATGGATAGTTTGGACATCAGCTAAGTACTTTTTAAAAGGTCTTGTGACTGAATTGTCAAAACATCATAGACATGGTGGGTCATTATCTGCCTGGCCTTATGTCATCTAATACCAGTAAAAATGCAAACTAATAGCAATACAGATGTTGTGACTGAAAACAATAATATAAAAAAAATTAAAGTTTGTTAGCTATTGTAATAATTGCTCTTATATTTTATTGGATTGTAAATGTGTTACTGATAGCAGAATTTGGCTGATATATTCAACATTTGTTAAAGTAGTATAATGCATTATTAGAGCAGCTTTTAGAGATATATTCCAAGTTATTTTTAATATAAAAGGTAATTTACATCAAGCTGAAAATAATAGTCCTCAGCTTTTTTTAGTTGAATTTTTTCTATGCTACCAATTTGTTTATCAGTTTTTCTCATCAAAGCATAGCAGTCAGAGGGTTAGACTGACATCTAGGATTTCTATAACAAATTTAATAGAAAAAATATAAGTTAAAAGTATTCCTTGTTCAACAACATAACTTATATCCTTTCCAACACCTTCTCCTTCAGTTTAAAACTGAAGCATTGAGTCCTGTGTAGTGCTGCTTGCCTAAATACTAAATATCTACCTAATACTATGCCTCAATTCAGCAATAACACCTTTTTTACTTATCTGTAGTTTATGAATGACTTGAGCCAAATATAAACTAAACACAATAGGTACATGTAACGAACAATACATTTACTGGTATGCTGCTATACGAATAAAGTAGTAATTCCTATTAGGACAGTTGTTTATCAAGTGAAACAAGGGCCTCAGTACCGTAATACGACTTGGGTACTATGACAGTTTATGATTTGGCATAACCAAAGTTTTTAACAGCTTATTATACTGAAAATTTCATACCTGAATCTCTCGAGGGCTCCATCATCTGGTATAATGTATCTATCGTTTACGACCACTTTCATAGAACAGTTCAGTGGCTAACGATGAACCTGTCAGTAACAAGGTCGTTGAACTAAATATACATATAGGAAGATGAAATATACACCCCCTTTATGTACACAAATGTCTTTGAAGATATTATGAGACACACTAGTTATAAAACTTTACAATAATCATAAAAGGCGATACAAGTAGGTATTATTTATAAGAATTCACCAATAACCCAATTTCAATTAATTCGCAGTGACATAAAACAACGCGTCACGTCACAGTCCAATTTCGTTCAGAAATTTGGTGAAAGAATAAAAACTTGCGATAGAAATTTAGTTTTTTGAATAACTATAAACTAACAAGACGAAAACTGCAGCAATTTCAAATATATATAAATACTTCTATTAAAATATAGTAAACAAAAAAAATGACAATGTATTTAGGTAAGAAGAAACCTTACAAAAAGTTTTGTTTCATTATAATTTAATAATAATAATTTTCTCTCACGACTTGAAAGTTGGCAGTTTTGTATTTTTAAAAACATGTATTTTGTTTCAAGATATCACTGCAATAAATATTCTGGTTTTTTTCACTTATATTCTAAGATCTTATAACGGAACGCGCTTTTTTTATTTTTCAATGTCAAGTTAATGTCATTTATTAAGGTCAGTTCTCATTGTCACTATGAAAATTTACCTTTGTTTTGTGTTCTATTGGCTTAAAAAATATGTTGCATACCTATAAACCAATCAAATTGACGAAATGTTGATTGACCTTGTACCTGTGTAAGTTTGAAATTGGAAAAAGTTTGATATAAATACTTCGCTGACAAAATTACAAGTTTACTTTGCTAAGTTTCCCGGCGCCAATGTTAAGTGTGATTTTTGCATTGTAATATTTTTTTATCAGTACGACAGCATCACCAAGTGTTTATTAAATACGTATTCTATACCCAATAGAAATTACTAAAGTTTTTGCAAGTGAGTAACCTACGTGAACATGGAAAACAAAAATGATTTTCAATATCCCCACACTTTCATTTTGTGTGGAGCGTCAGGAGATCTTGCAAGAAAAAAGATCTATCCAACTATATGGTATTTATTCAGAGACAATCTGTTACCTCGTCATACCAAGTTTGTTGGATATGCTCGTACAAAACAAACGTTAGCAGAAGTTAAAGAGAAATGCAAAAAATATTTAAAAGTGCGTCCGGGAGACGAAGAGAAATTGAAGGAATTCTGGGAAGCGAACGAGTATTTTGCTGGCTCTTATGACAAAAGAATTGACTATGAAATGCTCAACCAGCTGATTAGCAAGTCTGAAAAGGGTCCAATTGCTAACAGAATATTTTACCTAGCAGTACCACCAACTGTGTTTGAAGATGTTACAGTAAATATACGAAATGCATGTGTATCCATTAAAGGCTTCACAAGAGTTATCATCGAAAAACCCTTTGGTAGAGATGATCAAAGTTCAGACAAGTTGAGCAGTCACCTGGCTGGCCTGTTCAAGGAAGAGCAGATTTACCGAATTGACCACTACCTTGGTAAAGAGATGGTTCAAAACCTCATGACTATCAGGTTTGCTAATCAAATATTCAGCCCCTCTTGGAATAGGGAAAATATTGCATCTGTACTAATCTCTTTTAAGGAGCCATTTGGTACTGAAGGTCGAGGGGGTTATTTTGACGATTTTGGTATAATTCGCGATGTTATGCAGAATCACCTTCTTCAAATTTTGTCACTTGTTGCTATGGAGAAACCTGTTACTTTGAATCCAAATGATATAAGGGATGAAAAAGTAAAGGTTCTGCGCCACATTAAACCTATTGAGCTGAATGATATTCTTGTTGGACAGTATGTAGGTAATCCTGAGGGCAAAGGTGAAGAAACAGTGGGATATCTAGAGGATCCGACTGTACCAAAGGATTCCGTAACACCAACTTATGCACTTGCTGCACTCCATATTAATAATGCAAGATGGCAAGGTGTGCCTTTTGTGCTTCGCTGTGGAAAAGCTCTGAATGAGAGAAAGGCAGAAGTGCGAATTCAATACAAAGATGTACCTGGTGATATCTTCAATGGACATGCAAAGAGAAATGAATTGGTGATACGTGTTCAACCTGGTGAGGCTTTATATTTGAAATTAATGAGCAAATCACCTGGCATGAAATTTGACCTGGTGGAAACTGAATTGGATTTGACATACAGCATGCGCTACAGGGAAGCAGATGTCCCCGATGCATATGAGAGACTCATTTCGGACGTGTTCACTGGCACACAAATGCATTTTGTACGTAGTGATGAATTACAGGAAGCTTGGCGTATTTTTACCCCTGTTCTCAATGAACTGGAAGCAAAACATATTAAACCTGTCACATATGTGTATGGATCACGAGGTCCACTGCAAGCAGACAGTAAACTAGCTTCATATAACTTTAAATACACAGGCTCATATAAATGGCAAAAACCCACACTATCTTAAGTTTAATTAGAGCCCGGTATTTAGAGCTGATGGTGGTGGTTTGCTTTTGTGGTTTTTTAATAATTATTGTTTAGCATAATAAAATTGCAACAATTAGTTCAAGTTTTACAGTTTATTAAGTTACATTCCGATTTAATCACAATTAGTTACTATTGTTGTTTATTAATATTTTGCATTCCTTTACTGTACCTCTTACAGATTTATATTGTTATTTTTGGAAAGTATTTTTAAGCCATCATTGTTTATTTAATGATACTTATTTTGCATGTTGCATACTGTAATACATTTAGGGGACCATTTTAACTTTTTGACAACGGTTGTGTGAGTGCCTTATCCACTTCAGCGAACTTCTTGATATTGACGTGTGACAAATAAATGTAAGCTATGATAATCACGTGAAGCTCATGTATGAGTTACCTATGATCAAATTATTTAAAGATAGTCAGGGGTCAGGCTATCACTTGTGTTAAAAATGGTGATAAAACGATATACTATTTAAATGCGATTAAAAGATGGTTACTATGATAGTTTATTTATGTATATTACAATATTGACTAGATATTAATAACTGACAAATATTTTTATACCAATATAAATAAAATAAAGTGTGTCCGTAAGTTCAACTGTAATGTTTTAATTTAGTAAAGGGAGTGTGGCCATACTTCCTTAATATAATAGAGTAGTTACAATAATAATTTGTGATTTTTATTCAAGTCTACATACACCTTGACAATAAGTTAAAAGTTGGTTATTTTATATAAAACAAAGTTTTTTATTATATGGTTTATCATATGGGATTTCATATATTCTCAGTTTCACTAGTATGTTAAAAATTGTTTTTAAATGTATCTAGTGCATGCATTTAGATGACTTCAAGATGATGTTTTGTTCGGAATTTTAAGCATTTATGACAACAATTATTTTAAATTTTTATTTTGTACAATATTTTGAATACTTATCTAGGTTTTGCCAAGAATATTGCAATTTTAAGAGCTTGTTATCAAACTTTATCAAATGCTTATTTAAATTTCAATAACTTTATCACTTTAAGTATTACATTTTGAAGTATCCAATTGTCCATACATAAATGTTTCTATGACAATATTGTTCATATTATATTATAATATGCTGAATGCATTGTTATTACTGTTTCTGTTGGTTTTGTTCATAATTATTTATTGAAAAGGACTTTGTGCCAATGTAATGCATAATAAAACAAGACCTTTTGTAAAGGTGATGATCACCCACTAAATTAACTTGCATTATGGATCTGTATAATGATACTTGGGAGGCTTATTTACAGCAATGTAAATGTTCTTTCATTCGTAATTTTATGTAAAAGGCTTTTATAACGCTATAATAAACTGTATGGTGCTGAAAAATCTTATGTTTCTTTTGATTAGCTACCTCCGCAGTAGGCATTGAGATAAGGTAATCGTAAATAGGTAAGCAACTACTTCAATCACCTCAATGATCTCAAAATCATTAAGTAATCAATATCGATAAAATCAATAAATTTAGCTGATCGTCATGATCTTAAGTTTCTTGCTCATCATGCTAAGCTGTATGCTCATTCAGGCTATATCACGCTTGTGTCATGAGTCATGATTAATTTCGACACAGAAAACTGTGAGAGCTTGCAAAAAAAATTGGTTTGTCATTATTAGCGTAATAATAATATTCTACTGAATCACGCCATCTATCTTGTTATGAACAGAACAACACCGAAAGAATCTCATAACTCATAGCTAGATGGCACTTCTGGACTGTCAATGGCGTTGACAGAGTAGTACCACAATAATACAATATTTCCTATATTTTTTTATAGTAGTACTCTGTCTACGGTATATGGTATTTTATAACCAATGTTACTATGCACGGGAAGTACAAGTTGTAAAGTTCGAGTAGAAGAAAACAAGAAGAACAGTACCTGAACTGTGGAACTGAGAATAGTGAAAAGTCTAAGATTTGAACTTTTTGGCGATTACTTTTTACTACATATTATGATATTTTTTTTAGTGTATTAAACGAATAACCAAAGACGACAAAAGGTAATATCTTCCGTATTACGATCCAAACTTCTTGAGGTTGTTGTAGTTCTAGTAATGCAGCTACCTACGTTAAAATATATTAGTACTTTGTAAGTTTAATCTGCCCACGAGTTTTATTAATTTATTGCATTAGGGAAACGTATGGTTTGTGGGCCTCGCAGCTAAGTAATAATCAGTAATAATGTACTCTGTGGTAATAATCGATCGACCAGGTTTAGGTTTGCCGCGGTTAGTCCGTGGATGTGTGACCATAATAAATTACCGAAACCCCTCAGTGTTTCGGGAAACATGATAAACCGTTGATCCCAGCTTTTTTTTGTCGATTCTTGAAAAGCGTGACGTCCAGTCGTACCACGGGGTATCGTATTCTCAGTAACTGGGTTGTGGAGGGAAGTTACGTAGTCGTAGTGATTCTGCTGCATCCAGTTAGGCCTTAGAGCATTTAAGGCTAGACTGGCCGACAGGAATATCGTTGGGAAAAGGCTAGGCAGATGATGATGATGATGATAATGATGACTGTAGGATAACGATAGGCCACAAGAAAAAGATTTTAGAGTTGTGTGATAATTATAATCAAAAATTTTATATGTTTAATAAAAGGATACCTATTATTCGTTTTAAGTTTTCTTGTTGCACCTTAGCAAGGTCATGTACACACTAGTTCAAAGCCTAGCGTCCAACTACGGTTGCCTTACGGTTGCAATAAACAAATAAATAAATAAGTAACCTAGGTACCCAAAACACAAGCTTTGATGTGGAATTGTGGATACCAGCCCGATAAACAATTTATTACAATCTTAGAGCATTTATAGGTTAAATGCTCTAAGATTACAATTGATGAATAGAACATTTATTTTGTGCTTTTTTATTCGATGTTGGCAATGTAAAGCGCCATACTTTTTTTTGTACTACCTGATTAATTTATTTTGATATAGTAACACTGTAATACTTCCGTTTGTGTTTGACATTTCAAAAGTGAGATCAAAATCACAGGAGGCGAATTTAGATTCTGTAGCATAAAACAGAGACAAGTAATCGAAATAGTATGAAGTGTGACAAAGACAGCACTGTAGTTACATAGCTTAATGTTTTTGTTGTGAGTATGTAGTGTGCGCTGTCATGTCAGCTGAGTGATTATTGAGTTGAGCAATGGTGGTGTTTTTACATTTTCGAGAGCTAAAATTATAAACAGCCTATCTAACTCGTGCAATTTCGCTGAATGTGTTCATTCATTATTTAAACGTGATGAATAGGAATACGTGCTAATGGATTCTGTTTTTAATGCTTAGCAATGCTCTAAGGAGTATTTGCGAGATTGCTGGACTGCGTAAGTGCTAAAAATCTTTGTTGTTCAAATTTTTTTCAAACGCAAAAACTGAAGTGATTTACTTAGATAAATGGTCCAGTTTGATACTCCACTATTGTGTTTCTAAATCACATCAAACGTTGTAATTATTTTTACATTGAATAATAGGTAAAGTTCACAAATGAACCGATTGTACAGATAGTCCGTGCTATGACGTTGTTGTTTATTTTAGGCTTGTCTATTATATATAAATTACGCGTGGTCTCTAATAAAGTTAAAAAGAAATAATATATCGTAAAAAAATATTGGTTAATTCCATTTCAAACTCCTATATTTACAAAGTACTCTTACAGATGATGATTTACTGTTATCAATTTCCAAATATCTTTTTTTTTATTACAGTAGGTCTATTACTGTAGGTTGGAATATCGTTTTTCTATATTTTTATTTTTGTGTTATTGTTTATGACATTGTCACAGTTTACAAACAAAAAACAAAAACAATACAAGATGTATAAAAATATCAAGTGAGAAGTTTTTAATTAAATGCTTCTAAATTATTTAATGTAATCAATATAATGAAGCTGTGTTTCCCAGTAACTGTTATGACAACAACAGATCAGAAATCATGACAATAACAAGGGTTTTTTTTATTGTTTAATATATCCAATGTAATCTATGAAAGTAATTACTAAGCTAATTTTTGGTTCAGTACATTATCTATGAAATATAATTAACAGTATTAAGCATTTAATTACTATGTTTGATTATTAAACAGAGTTTTATATAGGTTTTTACTGGCATTCATTGTCTAGCCTACACACTGCCATAGCACAGAAGGCACAGAGCTTAGAATAGCATAAAAAATAGTGTTTGTGCTAGTTGATTTTCATGCTAAATTTAGCTATGTTCAAGTAATCCAAAAAATTACAGACATAACCTAACATCAAAATTAATCCTATCAACTCATTATTCTTTGTAGGGTCCATGGATACACAAGACAGATGCAAGCGATAGTTACGCTAAGGTGTGATATATTTTAGCTGTGAAGGAACATAATATACTGCCACCATGCTGTATGTTTTCCATGTAGATGCTGGTCAAATGACCACATATGACATGAGCCTCACTCTGCAGAAGTAAGTATCAAATTAAATTATGTTATATATAGAAATTAGTCAAAGTCAATTTATTTCAAATAAGCACATGAAATGTACTTTTGAACTTCAAAATAAAAAAAAAAAGCAATTGATTCTGGTTAACCTCTCCAAAAGGTAGTTCTGTATGGAGAAGAATGTGCAAGAAACCACAGTCACTCATACTCATACTTTAAAATGTATCTCAATATTTTGTATTCCTAAATTATTTGTAAAGAAGATGCAACTATATAGAAGAAAATTACTGTACCACAAAATGTGAAAAAAAAAACCAAATATAGCAATGACACGTAAATCCATTATGAGAATAGATACATGGTGCTCGCATTTATTTACAAACATTTTAAAAGTTCAACAAGCAATAAGTTAATTTGTGTACTGGTTTTTTGCATATCATCAAAATACACATAAAATGTTGATTGATACAGTGGTTTTTAATGTTTTGGTGAGAGTTTTTGATAATAATAATAATATATAACATATTTTTTCCTGTACATCTGTTACAAATTGAATGTTGAAATAATTGACAACATAATAATAAAATGCATTTGGTCAACTGCTGACTTGTTTAATAATAAGTATCATAGTACAACACTATGATACATATTATTTATATTATGATTATAAAAAAAATACATATTTTCTAAAGAATTGCCACATAGTTATTCAAAAAATAATAATATTCCATTGAACAAGCATCAGCAAAATTTGCAATTCAGCAGAAATCATTTGAATTAGTTATCATTGAGTTTTTTGGCGTTTCTACTCAATGTGTTTAACAATTCTACAAATGATGCACTTATATTTTATATAGCTGCTCCCGCGCGGTTTCACTCGCTGCCCGGCTCCTATTGGTCGTAGCGTGATGTTACATAGCCTATAGCCTTCCTCGATAAATGGACTATCCAACACAAAAAGATTTTTACAATTCGAACCAGTAGTTCCAGAGATTAGCGCGTTCAAACAAACAAACTCTTCAGCTTTATAATATTAGTATAGATAACTCATCCATACTAAAAATAAAGCTGAAGAGTTTGTTTGTTTGTTTAATCGGGATAATGGCTGGAACTACCCGTTGGATTTAAACAACTCTTTTTTTATTTGATAGCCCAATTCTTGAGGAACGCATATTTGACATCACACTACGACACCTAGTTACTGGGTTGTAGAGGTCAGATAATCACATGAACTTAATTTTGTTCCCAATGAATAAATTCAGGCATGGGGCTAAGAAATAGCCAAGACAAAAGGTGGGCGATGATAGGCAATAGATGGGATTTAGGATCATGCGGATGCACTCACGGGCAGAAGCGTTAGCAATATTAACATAACTGGCCATAATTTTAAATATACCACCAAAATACCAGTAGTTTATTCGTTTTTAGTATGTACCTTGAACAAGAAGGAGGAGCTTGTGGCTGAGTAATAACAGTCGCACAGGTCGATCCATCAGGTTAAGCTACGCTTGCCGGGGTTGGCCGTAGATGGGTGACCATCTTTTACATACTGAGACTCCTCCGTGCCTCGGAAAGCACGTTTAGCCGTTAGTCCTGGCTGTTATTTGTGTATCTTTGACAGTCGTTACGGGTCGTCAGAAGCCCGAAAATCTGATAGCCAGTCTTATCAAGGGGTATCGTATTGCCCAGTTACTGGGCATTATGGAGGTTAGATAGGCAGTTGCTCCGATGTAAAATACTGGATTTCAGCTTCATCCGTTAAGACTGGAAACCGACCCCAAAATAGTTGGGAAAAGGCTAGGCAGAATGATTGACCTTGAACAAATGTACGACGTATGTTTTAGACAAAGGTTAACGCTATTCAGAGTGCAGTGCCGCCGGGGCTGCTTTTTGCATAATGCAAGTTGGAATGGCCCAGGAGTTATTCCTTACGTCAACAAGACGAATGATGTACCGATACAGCAATTGTTTCTGGTGTCATTAATCACCAAATAGTTACCATATCCTGTCTATTCTGAAAGTTCTTTAATGAAAATTATTATTTTTAGCGTATCTTCACTCAAACTAGCAATAGAGAGGAAAACTAAAGTGTCAGCCAACTCCTTGGTGCTCCTTGTGAGCGGGGGCGAAGTCCTACAGTCTGACCACATGGTGTCCTCATACAGTGCTGGAACAGACACGAATCCTATATACATGTTCAGCAAACCGTCTGTCAAGGAGAGCCATTTGAAACAGTCCAGTAAGTCTGATAATTGGTTAATTAATAGACAATTAAAACATCCTTACAATGTAGTAGGTACAGACGCCAGCACATCAAGCTATCCCTAACTATCAAATTTTCTGAATTAAAAATGAACCTTATGTCTTTGCAATAAAGTTGAAATACTATCAAAGAAATTTGACAGATTGTGGTAACTTGATGTGCTGGCCTCTGTACATAGTACATGTACTAACTAATATTACGATTACATTTCTTTAAAACATTCGTAAATCGGTAATCTTTCTATAATAAAAACTAAGTCATTCAATTTGACTTAAATACGAATTATAATAATCATCTGATTCATAATTTATTTATTTGAATCTTATCTTCATAACATCCTTTTCAAAATTATTTACAAACAAACGTAGGTATGTCGGATGTTATAACATATTATCTGTATTATTAATTGCGTGTGTCATTTTTAGTGTGCGATTTAAGCCCAATAGTGGAGTTAAGCACTGGGGAATTTTCAAGCGAGTTCCGTAGTGCCTTTGATGGTAAATCGGTGGCGGAGTTGAAGGCTGCGGTGGAGAAGTGTTGTGCCCTGCAGGCAAATGTATACACTGTGATATCTTGCGCGACTCTCGCGCAGCAATTTAGTGACCTTGCGCTCGAGGTGTCCAGCAGTTGCGACCAGCTGGTGCATGAACAGCATCTGCAACACCAAGTACGTAACCCAAGTGTGAATATCTAATACATATATTATGCTTTTCTGTATTTTTTTCTAATCATGTTAAAGATTTTCCTGTTGAGGTTAGATGTGATACAAATGCTGTATTTTTTGTCGGTAAAACATATTTTGGCCTTGAATATATTAGCCGCAGCAAGTCGCTTCTGATTAAACGAGAAATAACAAAGAAAGGAATAATTTTTCCACTGTATAAATTCGAATCATGATAAAATTGTAGACCTTGAAATTGTATTTAAATTAATCAGAAATGTGTTACAGCAAGTGTTGTAACACTTTTTGAAATAATTCTACTAATGTTTGGAAGCGATACAATCCATATAAACTAGCTTCCGGAATTATCACGCGCGGAGTGACTGATGCCAGAGACTTTAACCGTATCTTCGTAGCGAATCCAACTCAATGGATATTACGCTTATTATAAATTCTCGTGCCATAACAGAGTTCTTATCTGAATACTATATTCACAATGTTTTTTGGTCATCAGATTGAAGTACCTCGCGTTATTTTTTATCTACTAGGCATATCCTAGTAGATAAAACCACAATGATTTATATTTATATATATTGCTATAGAGAGCTCGTCAATAATGTCTGTCTTCATGGTTTATCCATTAATATCTGTCGTCAAGATAAGCGCAAATATACAGGGTGTTTGGCGCACGGACTGACAATTATTTTTTGGTCCATACGCTGTCTCTCAGTTCTTTTTTTATAATTTTGTATTTGACCTTTTTCAAAGATTAATGCATTTTTATTTGTTTTGACGTCTTATGCTAAGCATTTATGTTTTAATTAGAATAATCATACAATAGAGAATGCAATGAAAGTTATTTAGTGCAAATATAACAACTAAAAAAATATGTCGTTTTAAAGAGAATGATTCAGGTAATTTTCAAAACAAACAAAAATTGTATCTCTATTACTGTCACACTTAGGACATGGGGTCTTTAGGTGAAAGATAGCACATGACCCACCTAATCTCCCAAAAATGTTGTCCGTCCATGCGCCAAAACCCTGTATTTGACATCGAAGGAACACCAAAACTATTTAACGAGAGAAGCGAAAAATATAGGATGCTGCATCGGCTTCAAAAATATATAATTGTTTCCTACTCAAACTTGAAATATTGCAGTACCTATGTTGAAACAATTGGTCATCGAAACGCATGATAATGCTCTATAGACCTTACAATACGGAAGTGGTCTCGCAATATAGAAAAGGATCCCTCAGTCAAAAATCAATACGTAACAAATTAATTTCCGAAGTAAATGAGGTCTAATTAAGTGCTTTAAGAACTTAGATAACTAGTGCATAAGTGTGTCAATAGGTATTCATTTGAATGACTTAATTTGCTTTAAATTAATTAAACTAGTTCAAGCAATCGGTGCGTACGACCTCGACCTAATTATTATCATTCACTTGAAGATTCCGTTTTTGAAACAGGGCTGGGCGGCAGTGGTCGCGAACTTGGAGGACATTTTCAACGAATTCTGTGAGAGATCGCGAAATTTTAAAGAATCATTTAGAAAACATCGACTAAAAAAGGAAGAGTATCATCAAAAGTTATCTGGGTGAGTGATCATTCGATTATTTACTATTATTGTATTTATGTCATTAGATATGTCATTTATATAGACAATCTGATACATTTGTGAATATATCATAGACAATCTGATATATTCACAAATGTATCAGATTGTCTATGAAATTATGCGCCAGATACGTTTTTTTATTATTATTATCTCACCTGATGGTAGGCGATGATGTGGTCAACAGTGCAGCACGCTTGCCTAGAAAAAACCTAGTTAAACTTTTGACCGCCATGGTCGGATATAGCGGACAAATGAAAACGTCCACAACACGCCACGGTCGGCTAAAGTCGACAAGTGGCTTGGCGTAGGAGCGTTGCATTTCACGCTGCATTACACGCTCTGGCGTTCAAAAATTTAAACCACGTCTGTTTGAAGTTCAAGTTAACTTAAAACAGACGTACAGACGCCAGCACATCAAGCTATCCCTAACTGTCAAATTTTCTCAATTAAAAATGAACCTTATGTCTTTGCAATAAAGTTGAAATACTATCAAAGAAATTTGACAGATTGTGGTAACTTGATGTGCCGGCCTCTGTACCATTCACTCATATATTCCAAAAAAAAAAAACTGTAGATAGGTAACTAGTCTACGCAGTGAATTCAGAACAGCTGAACAAATGTGTGATAATACTGTGTATTTTAAAACTTTCATAAAACATTTTAAACCTGTTTATACACCACATGTTACGAAATAATATAATTACAGTCGGTCGATTCTGTTAAGTTCTCACCGTGAAAATGTAGGTGAAGTGAGTGTGAAGTGAGCTGTCATTCCACCTAATGCTAGGGATTGACACTACTGACAGCTGACTTTAAACTCACTTCACGTACAGACGCCAGCACATCAAGCTATCCCTAACTGTCAAATTTTCTCATTTAAAAATGAACCTTATGTCTTTGCATTAAAGTTGAAATACTATCAAAGAAATTTGACAGATTGTGGTAACTTGATGTGCTGGCTTCTGTACGTTTTCACGGCGATATTATTTTACAGAATTTGTAATGTATTTATGACCCACTATTTTGTATGTAATGGCTTCCACATAATAGGTAGACATATGCTGTCGCGGACTTTTATATAGAACTTTTTAAGACAAAGAGTCCCACAATACATTACCTTCGTGTAACTCTAACAGCGCACGCCAAGATAGCTCTCAGAGGGCACGAGTTTTGCCGACTTATTTGATACTTATCCATTATAATTATGGCCAAATCACGCAGTCTGTAAGCTATTATTGGTAAGTTTCATGGAAATCTGTTCATTCGTTTTGGCCTCAAAAAGGAACATCCATCCATCCATCCTCACAAACTTTCTAATATTAGTAGGAGTAGTAATACTGTAAGTAGTATTTACACGTAGTTACTGCAATCGACGTTTAACAACGTTCGTGTCAAAGACTATAAAATGCAAGCCATTCAAGTTCACAGCAAGTTCAATATTGATTTATTTAGTACGCTAACCCTATTAATACTATTATAAATGTGAAAGTTTGTGAAGATGTGTGGATGTTTGTTACTCAATCACGCCGGAACGGCTGAACGGGTCAGGATGAAAAGCACACATATATTTTAACCTGGATTAACACAGGATACTTTTTATTCCGGTAGTACGTTCCCGTGGGGTAATTGACTATTTGACACGGTCAAAAATAAAATATAAAATCACATAGGAAAAAGACCACTCGTCACCGTACAGAAATTAAATATTAAGCAAAGATATAATTGTAAAATTGCATTTCATGCTAATAAGTATGCCTTTTAATTCTAAAAATCTGTAAATACCCAATTTGCGATATCCACGCGGGCGAACTCGCTAGCAGAAGCTAGTTACAAATATTGCACCTTCGAAAGAAATAGGTAAATAAAACAAATCGGCCACCGGTTCAAACTACAAATTTATTCCTTTTTAGTATTTACCTTGAACAAACAGCGCATTTTCCGGTATTAGCGTAATGAGTTAGATTGGAAAATCTCTTTACGTTGTTGTATAAAAGAATTCGTCTCGTTTGAAGCGAAGAAAAAATTGTTAAGTACTACAAACTACACATGAATTCCTCGTGGATATTAAAGCCGTATATAGCCTAGGTGCGTAATAATTACTCATTGTGTATGTTTCATGTACGTGTGTTTAGTTGACCTACCGGCATTCGTGCTGCGCTGTAATTGTATGAATAAATTGTAGGGTACTGTCGTGTGCGCCATGCCTGTAATGGGACAGTGCAGCACTTTAGTATTGATTCTAGCCGCCTTTGTCTAGTCTGGTGCAACGTACCACATACGAATGTACTACTTTGTCTTTAAGAGTTCAACAAACCGTTTTCTCTTTACGAAATGCGATGCACATATAAATTCCATAAATATAAGGTCCCATTAAAATAGATGGCGAAATTTAAACACAGCGTTCAGAACGTTTATCCAAAGATATCCAAGCAAAAAAAGCACTGGTTAAGGTGATTTTAATTTGACCTGAAATATTAAATTGCCGGCTCACTAGAATAAACACATTCATTAGGTTCTTGTAGGTACGTATTTAGTTTTTTTATTATTATTTACACCATTGTCCTTATTTTGGTAGTCTGAATAATTTCTAAAAGTTTCTCCATCTATTTTATTGGGACCTTAATATGTTGTTATGCTATATTTGTGTCTGTAAATGTCAAAGTATTTTCGGGTCACATTCGGACCTCGGCCACCGGCGCATTTCCATTGACCCTGACCGGCGCGGCCCACTTCTGTTTTGGCTATTCTTGCAAATTATTCTGTCTAGACCAAACTGTGAAGATAAGCACGATCCTCGTTATCTGCACGTGATAGTGTTTGAACTACAAACAACAATGATTCTGAATACTTTTGCTAATCTGTATACATGTAACAAAATTTTCGTAACGCAAACGAGTTTAGCATTTGAAGAGGAATGATGTGTACCTACTTTTGAAACAAAGGGAACAAACAGATAGCATCCTTGTAATACATAACTACTACCTGTAGTTTCTGTAATGTTCTGTTAAGGGGATTTCCGTGTGAGCTAACGTTTCAGATAAATAATTTATTTCTCTGAACACCTCCTCCGGCTGTCATTTGTGCATCTTTGACAGTCGTTAAGAATCGTCACACGCCTGAAACTCCGACAGCCAGTCTACCCAAGAGGTATCGTATTACCCTGTTACTGGGTTGTGGAGGTCAGATGGGCAGTCGCTCCATGTAAAATACTGGTATTCACCTGCATCCGGTTAGACTGGAAACTGACCCCAACATTTTTGGGAAAAGGCTAGGCAGATAGATTATTTTGTATTGTCTCGGAACACCTATCTTATATCGAACTAAGCACCACTAGTCGAAGGTCTATCAATAAATAAGTGCTTGAATATTTTATTTTCTAGCCTCAACGAAGTTTTAGAATCCCTGGGTAAGATTCCAATACTGACCGCACTCCAATTAAATGCCGAGGCTCATCGATTCTCGGCCTTTGATGTATTCGAAGACACAGATTTTGAGGGTCCTCACTACAGGGTCACTCATCCCTTGGACAACAGTTCAGAAAACAAGCCGTGCCAAGATTTTGGCGTCGAGGCGTTTAAACTTTCGGACGAAGATGGTAAGTGGTTGTTTAATTTACCGAGTTATTATCACGCTGTTTGTGTAATGAGATGTTTAAAATGCAAGCAGAATTGTTGGCAAGAAATTCTTTTTCGTACATATTTTCGCAAAGCGCATGTTACTTTTCGCATCTGCTTCATTCATTCGAGACAATCGTGTCTTTCTTGTAGGTGATTATAAGGAACCGATTGAACAGTTGATAATGTTAGTAGGCTAGTCGGTGAATTAATTTAGTTTCCAAGGTCAATGAGTCGCACTACGACGACCTAGCTATATTTAGATAATGACTTTTTAACGCTAACAGGTTTGAGCGGAAACGAATTTGGTCAGCGGTGACGTCACCCATGTGATTTGAAGGGTCTTTTTACTATAATTTTCTATGGAAATTGTTGTACCTACGTTAAATGTTTATAGGTAGGGCACTGACTGATAACATATTCCAATTATAACACATCTGAGACGGTGCGTTAGCTTATCTTTGTTGTGAGTTGTGCAATTGATTGCTCCGCGTGCACATCCACGAATGTGGCACTGCCTAAAACTGTGATACTTTATGTTATGAATATCATTAATCAATATGCGAAATATGTGTCGGGCCATATGAAATTCAAGGGTCATTGGTATGACAACAATGAAAAAAATTGTTTTTAATTTTGTGTGGCGATAATTTAATTTTCACCTACCACGCGAATAATTACAATGTAACCATTAAGAATAAAATATTTAAACTTAAAATAAGAACCCGAAAATTCTTTATAGCCAGCGATGTTGGTAAAACACGAAAGATAACATAATTATAACCTTTCAAAAAAAGAACAACGTAGGCTGTCTTTTTAATTTCCCAGTAGAGTTCCACAGAAAAGATTAACATTTTATACATTGTTTTATTTACATTGTGCCAGTTATCGTTTTAATTATCTCTATTTATTTACTCTCAATCTAACTACTATAAATTAGCGTTATTTAGCGTTCGTAATAACATGTGGCGCGCACGTGAATCTCATTGAGTTTCCCTGATTCTGTTTTGTCGAAAGCAGGAAAGTTGCGGTATTATATTGGATTGGAAGTTATTATCTTGATCGTTGAGGAAAAAGGAGTAAAATCTTCAGAAGGGAAGCATTAGGCCAGTACCGTAAACCTTTATGGGTATCTTGGGCCTCGAATAATAGATGCCTTCACATAAATATAGAGTATAATATGGTTAATAAACGGCAGTAGGGCGGGGTTGGTGATTGCGATATATATTCTATGTATTATTCATAAAGTTTGGATCTCCTATGCCCACTAAAACAAAAACAAAATGTGGAGGACCTCTTCCGTTTCTGATCAAGGTCATGATAACAGGCGGCAAGTCTTTGGTCAATAAATCTGCCGTTACATCTCAATATACGGTGTTAAAAAATTAACTTGAAGAATTTGGTGGGAGCATTGTACTCATCGTTATGAACAACTTTTACTATAGAATGAACCCTGAAATCGCAAAAAAAATATGAGCTGTTCCATACATTTTATTGAGTTACGTGTGCATAAATGTATGGAACATGTCATATTTTTTTCGCGATTTCAGATTTCTGAGTTAATTTCTTAACACATTATATATCAAAGAAGATTGACACAAATAACATATTGGCACAAAATATTATAAGTACTGAACAGGCTTTTAAAAGTCGCGAGTTGATTTTTTTGAAGTCATACACCAAAATACAGCTTTAATACAACTCTTTACAGTGTTCGATCAAAAGCTTTCATCCGGCAACGAAGGAGCGTCGTCTTCGGAGCCGTTACCCCTCGTTGAGGAGTCTGATGAAGGAGTCACGTTTAAGGCGCAGTCCTATGAGAGCAAGGAGGAGCCTTCACTTCTGCACTGGATCCTCGCGCAGGGGAACAAAGCTTCTTTGCAGGATATTCTGGACTACTGCCAGAAGGGGTTAGCTTTGGTAAGTACAAGCCTTGCGCAAGAGTGGCTGTCCCACCGACAGAAAAAACTATACATAAAACGTTCCATACGCACTATCATCCCCTATGTGAGGGAGAAAATTTAAAGATTCCAGACCCAGCAGTTCAGGCAGTGAATGAATGGATTTAAGATTTTATTATACTTTGCAATGAGATTGATGATGATGAATCAGAGATGATGAAGTTCGTGGGTGTGTCGCATGTCATATTAAGATTCGAACACAGAGTACACAGAAATATAGACCTTATTGCAATCACCCAAATGGTTGTAATAGAATTGAAATTGCCGTAACACGGTCCCGGCGTTTTCAGGCCAAAGTTGTTGGAATTTTACAAATGCAATTTCTATTCATAATGAGTAATGCGTATTAAATCTTTATCGAAGTATGTTTTTAGGTTACGCATTTTCTCGTGTACGTTCTCATAAGGTCGTTCTATATTGTAAAAAGCTATAAAGTAGGAGGCATGGAACCGATGAATGTTATGAAATATTTGTACCTGAACTGTGTTTCATGCGTCTGCGCATCTTAGCCATAAACATTTGAAAAAAATCATTGACCTACCTCAACTATAAACTGTGTATGGAAGTCTTCTGCTCCCAAAATATATTATCTCAATAGATACTATAATCTCATGAATCAATTACAGCTGGACGCAGATCCTCTGAAGGAGCGTGAAGCAGAACTGTACCACATCCTGGAGTACGCCAACATGCACGGCTTGAAGCACATCAAGGGTATTGAAGAAAGGCTGTATGGCCTTGACCAGCTCTTGAATGACGTGAAGAAGTTGGAGAGAGACCAACGCGATCAGGCTGCGTCGCTTATACAAGTGAGACGACCTTTGAAAGATTCTAAAAGCAATTTTTTTTTACTTTCTCATGACACTATCAAGTTATCGATTAAGGGCTGGTTTCACCAAATAAGTGAACGTGATTTGCACATTTTAACCACGATCAAGATCTTTCAGTGTCAGTGATCCATAATAATGACACCAACCGTTAACGCAACCATTGATTGCGTTAATTTTTATTGGTCCAACCAGCGCTAAATCGATTAACCATCTTTTGAATTAATGGTTTTACCTACTTATGTGCTTATTTGACCTATTGCTCTACAAGTCCAATCCAAGAAGTCTCGCAATTTCGACTATCTCGATTCTGAAACACCTAGAAACACCGAAATAAACATTACAATAATAATAAATAATAAATCATTTATTTCGACCAACACAGGATCATAGGCACATACAAAAAAAAAATACACATACAATAAAATAAAAAAATAAAATAAAAACACAAAACATAAACATAATTATTAAATACTTCGATTGCGCAATATGTGAACCATACAGCAATGGTTCAGGTACTGGCAATTGAACCTCTGCGCGAATGCCCTCAGGATGCCGCTGGAGCTAGCCCGAACCCTGCGCACCAGGGATGTGCATCGTTTTCGCATAGTGGTATAAAAACAGTCCACTTGCGACTCGGCGAACATACCTGATGCGCTACAGAATCGGGGCAGCCCCATCAGCACCCTGAATGCATTGTTATATTGCACGCGCAAGGCGTTGTACTGTCCGCGCGTGTATGGGACCCACAGGCTGCTCGTGTAGAAAGATGTACAATATGCTCTGAACAATGTTGAACAATTATGACTGAAAATAATTATCTTTGGTAAAAGTCTCAGTGCTCAAAGTCATCTAAGAGAGACTCTTGGATGACTCTCTCTCTCATAGTGTTGTCAATAATCGGTATCGGCAATGTTAAACCGGGTCACAGAAAAAACAAAACCCATCTGCACAAGGTACCACATACTATAACCAACATTTATTGATAAGTGACTGCAACCAGTTGCTTAACTTCACCATAAAGTAGACGTAGTAACGTAGACTTGATAAACAAAACGTGACACTGCGCAGTTACGATGTGGAACAATAATACTATTTTGAAGCGTATATTTTAAATTCGTTATACCTTTATATTCATGGGTATTAGATGTTTCCTTTGTTGAATCAATAGTTGTAAAAGTACACTCTAAATTCGGTATTTTTCTCTTTATGAGTAATTTATGCCAAAATAACTTTGATCATGGCTTTCAGTACTAGCTGCTTTTATTTGTTATGAAATCTATTATAATCTATTATTTTGGAGTCAATGGAGTTTCTTGCCAGTTCTTCTCCATAGTTACTTACTGCTTTGAAATGGGCAACTAGCTTCATCTTTCTGACTGACTGACCCCTTGACAATTCAAAAGTGCCTGTAATTGGTTTAGTTGAAATAAATACTTTGAGTTTGAGTTTTTAGTTATACAGATATTAGATACACCTCTAAATTATCTAAAAAAAAATATCCTTATTTTATCGGACTCAAAATTATGCATTTCTCGACAATGCGTAACTTTTACGACTCTGAAATAAGTCTCATATAAGAAATGCTTTGGAATCCCATTTTTTTTGTTGAACTGTAAGATAACTTGTATTATAAGACATAAGGCTTAAATTGAAACTAGTCACTAGTCGCTCTTTAATTGGCTAACATCTCTGACACCAGGTTAGTCACTAACCACATGAAAAGAAGAAGAAGATTGGCTCATAAGATTTTTATATTTCCTATATAAAAAAATAAAATAACTTTGTTCCTCAGTGCCGCGAGCGTCTCAACACAGCATGCGACCCTTCCGTCCTGCCCACACTAGTCCAGTCCCACTGGTGCCAGCTGAAGAAGTTACTGAAGGGACATCAGATGCTCATCGACATCAGACGGCGCATCGCCAAGTCGAAGGACGAACTCTCACATATATTGAAGGCGAGATTAGAGTAAGTGGACATTGATATTCAAATGAAGACATTCTATCATTAAAAAAACCTATACGTACCTGCCTACGCCGTTCCACTGCTGGGCAAAGACTTCCTCCAAATCTTTCCAGGGTGCTGACCACTACCTCTTAAAGCAATATTATAAAAATAGTTCACACTGTTTACAGTAGGAAAGAGATGGAGCTATACATCGTGGACCATTCACAGTGTAATATTTTAAGACGTCTCCAATCTTCAGCAGCAGCAAATAATTAGCAACTTATCTATTGCAAACAAGCTTCTTGTGTCACCAAATCGTGTTGTCAACGCAATAGTTACTAATTAATTATTGATCTGAGACAGCTTTTTACATGTTCCATTTGCCCTTAACCCACAATACACCAGCTAATCTGTTCCCAACAATTTCCAGGGCGGTCCTAATGATCGAGAACTCGATGTCGGTGCAGGATGCGCATGCGATGCTGTCGTTCCAATGCTTCAACCGACTGTCGCGGTACTTCGGCATCGTGGCACAGCTACACCGAGCGCCTCAAGTGTTTGTCAGGGCTGTGCACGAGGTGTCCAGGAGACGCACCTTCTCACAGGCACATCTTAAGGTATGCAGTATGGAAGCACAATCTCTATGTTGGGGTGTTAAACCAACTTTTTTATATACAAACATAATAACACATCACACCCATGTAGATTTACATTAATTTATTTTGGCAATGGGTTTTATTACCTAAAATAAATGAATTTATCAATATTATAAACCCCGAAGGGTTAGGTTAGATTAGGTTATAGACTATGGACATTGTCTGAAATAAAGAAATTGATTTGATTTGATTTGTTAGGCAGAGGTGTACATATATAGAGCAACCACATTTCGCCAGTCTCATGTAATAGAGAGCGACCCTATTGCCACTAACCGGCCACCAAAACAGATTGCTACTGAGAAATTCTAGATGAAAGAACCTAGTAATACATTACCCGACCTGGAAATCGAACCCAGGACTTCATGGTCAGCAGTACCGCTTGCGAACATTAGACCAACGAGGAAGTAAAAAAGAAAGACTTAATAGCCGCTCGCTTTCAGTTTATAACTATGCATAAAATAAAATCCTCTGTAATTTTAGTTAAAGATTATATATTTAAACCAAAATAACGTTTTTAAATTCTAGTGGGCCACAGACCTCGCAGAGAAACTGCTCAAAATTCACGACGAAGAAATCAGGAGGCGGCAAGAGTTCAACACGGTGTTCGAAGGTCACTTCCTACGGAGTCTGTTCCCCGGGATGACGGAGCTACCGCCAACATTTGCCACACAAGGCCCGCCAACGTTTGACGCCAACCTGCCGAAACTCACGGAGGCAGATGTGGCGTACATAGCCAATGCGTTTCCAGACCTTAGTCAAGATATACCTAGATACGATATGGATATTACAGTGCAGTTTTTCCAACAGAGGTATGATTTGTATCATAATCTCAGATAATTGACATTCCATTGCAACTTACTCAACTATCTACTTTAGTGTGTTGTCTTTAAGTTGATTTTTGAGTATAATAAATTGGTTTCAATTTTTTTTGGTTGCAATGAAATTAGATATGACATAGTTTGTGTTCTCAAAACTTGATAAGTATCTGAGATTCTGAATTTAAATTGTTGTTGGGCAATATTAAAATGGAGTATTTTTTTTTATTTCAGAATACGGGCTTCGGAACTTGAAAGTAAAGATATGGATATACAAGTGGATATGGATAAGTGAGTATTTGCTGAGCTTTGATATTGAATATTTTTTATTAATGTGTGTTATTAATAACACATGCGTCAATAATAATAATCAATCCATGTGTTATGTTCATGAACGGGCGCCGTCAGTAGGGAATGGCCATATCTTAGCTGCCACGGCACTTTTTAAATTAAATTAAAATTTGAATTGTTTTTTTTAAATCTTTTAATTATGGACGCTTTTTCGTTCTGCATTGTTCTCACAATCATATTTCAACATGAATTATGTTACCCAGTTTTTGTAAACATACATATTTTGATTTAAAAAAGTGTCCATGAAGTTTCTTGCCCGTTCTTCTCCATAGGTACCTACTGCTTTGGAAAGAGCAACTAGCTTCATTGTTCTGACTGACCGACCCCTTGACAATTCAAAAGTGGCTGCAATTGGTTTATTTGAAATAAATACTTTGAGTTTGAGTTTGAATATTATATTTTTCTCATTTCACAGAGATTTCGACTCAGTAACGGAAGCTAGTGACTTCGAAAAGCTAGGAGGTCAGAGTGCGACACAAAAACAGAAAATCGACATCTCCACTATATGCGTTCCTGACACAATGGCCGTGTCGACGGTAACCGAGGTGCGAAAACTACCGGTTATATTGGAAACCGCGGAGAGCCCGAAATCGAACGAGTTCGAAAACTCAGATTATTACATCGAGGAGTCGCTACCGTCGAGCTTGGAATGGGGCCGGGACGAACGACAGGTGTACATCGACCCCGCGACACACAACACGCCGCTCGCGTAAGAACTCCGCGCTAAGTACACTCGAATAAAGAGATTAGTATACAGGCTCACTTGCAACTTATTTTATTTTATACAATGTTGTGAGTGTGCCGAATATCCATCAGGGTAATTGTGTAGCATACTAAACGCCATGTCTTTAAATTATACAGTTCAACAAAATTCATTGCGTTATTTACGTTGTCGAACAGAAAAAAAAATTCTACCACATGAAGAATAGGTTAGGAATTTTCTTTAACCTTTTGACCGCCACGTCAAAAATGAAAAAGCGTGCCCTCAGCGCCAAGCTCCGAATTCATCCTTTAATACCTACAAAATAGTAGTGAGGTCGAAATTATTATTATTATTATTTATTTACGTTTAAAATTCTGTCACCCAGTCGCGACCGTGGCGTGCTGGGCACATTTTGGTTTGTCGTCTATACACGACTGTGGCGGTCAAAAGGTTAAAATCCTTCAGAATGTCAAAGAAAGTGTGTTACGCAGGGGGGAGATCTTTTGCACGTTCAAGTGTATCTTAAGTTACTAAGCAAATAGTAAAAGTAAATTTTGAGAGTTATTTAGTATATTTGCCTGTATTTCTAACTCTGTTCGACTGTGCCTCGCTCTCGGAGCTCTTACTCGAGTGGTTGCCGTTTTGTTATTCTTTTATTTGCTCCTGTCTTCACCGGCCCCGTATGAGCTGTTTTATATTATTCTTATTTTGCATATTTTTTTATTTTGTTTTTCTTCATATTTGTCTGTAAAGTAGGATTTTGACGTTCAGTAGATCTCATAGTAACTTTATTTAAGTACTGAATATTCATGTCATTCCATTTATTCACATAATATTAACATACCTAAGAAGACTTAAAATAATAATAATAACTATGTACAAGTATATAAAACGGGAGGGAAAAAGTAAATAAATCAAAGAGCATCAAAAAATCGTCCACATCACTGTCAAAAGGAACAGTTCCCAAAAGGCTGGCAGCATTGCCACGTTGTATGGGAATTTTGATTCCCAGCCAGCCTGCTGGTCACGTGCAGACTCGATCAACCGCTTGGCATGTCTCGAAAAACATAGTGGGCACTCAGACCCCACTACTGAAACACTAGTGTTTCAACCCCAAATGACATATAAGTCCCAATCAGATAGGAATATTATTTGCTTAATATTCTGAATGTCTTTTTAATTTTCAGGACAACATGGATACACACAGAATAAACATTGAGAAACTGCAAGAGTTTTTAACAAAAGTTTATGCGGTCTGTAAAGTGAATATTGTATTTATAGTAGAAGAGCTGACGAAGTTGAAAGATGAAGTCAATGAACAGAAGAAATTCATTACGAGTAAGTATATAGAGATATTGGAAGCGTGGCAGAAGAGCAATACGGAGTGTGCATTACGGTTCCGTGAGGAAACCCAGAGGCTCACTGTCGACCACGAACTAGAACTAAGTGATATGAAAGCAGCTCTCAACGAAAAAGACGAAGTTATAGCTACCCTCAAAACAGACACAGAAAACATTAAAAACTCACACCAGAAAGAGATAGAAAGATTAGAAAAAGAACACCAAGAGACTAAAGATTTACTGGAGAATACAAGAGAAGAGATAAAGGGATTTGAGAAGAAGTTAGAAGATATTGAAGCGCAGAAACAGAAGGAGATCAAAGACTTGCAGGAGAAGATGCATCTGGAATATAAAGCTGAGATTGAGTCTTTACGTTCGAGGTAGGACTTTTTCCTTTAATTAAGTATTTTGTGCATACTAAAACTAGATTTCTCATAATCGAATATTTTTTACAAAGGTTTAGGATTCAGAATAGAGAAATTATATAGTTCTGTCGACTTTTCGTATAGAATACGACACGTAGTTCAAATTAAAGCCAGATTTGGTCGATTATAACAAGTCCCATGTAAAAAAAAGATCCTGTTGCCATAAAAGTGGCGCAATCTAGACACCCAGCTGCTACTGAGAAAATTAGTATAATATTTTGCTTGGTCTAGGAATCGAACCCAAATTCGATCCCTCGCTAAATATTAGTTTTTGAGACCAAATAAGCAGTCAATCACTATTTTCTCTTATCAACACCCATTAATTTTCTACCTTCGTATTTCCCCATTTTTCTACCATTAATTTTGAATTTTCTTCCATTGATTCGTCCCCAGGTTCCGCCTAGTAGCCCTAACGAACATGGACCGATCGCCATCGGAATCGAGTCTCGAGAAAATCGAGCGTACCGACGTAATCGAGATATCGAGTCACAACGCGATCGTCATGCAGACTAAAGAAAACGCTGAGGTCGAGAAGGAAGAGGCTATCAGAGAAGCAGTTGCCAAGGCTGAGGTGGAGTGGAGGACCAAGATGGAGAACGAAATCGCGGCTATTAATACGAAATATGACTCTGAAAAACAGGTATGTGTTTACTATAAAGCATGCTGCTTATATTCTCTGTGGAGTGTTGTAACGCTCGGTTATGAAATCCTAAATAAACAATAATTATTTATTTTTACCAAAAATTACAAAAGTTCTCGATTAAGTTTAAAAAAGTTTAAGGGTTAAAAAAACGCCCTGACTCCTAACTAGGGTATGTGCCTGTTACGCAGGATCAGTGTGCCATATCAATTGGAAATTTTCGAAATTCGTCATTGGCATGGAATGTTTAACCCAACAACAGTTGTAACAAGGTATGAGAAAACGGGCATAAACAAAAGAATCCGGGGGCGTTAATATAACATAAAAAGGCTGACTCATGACTATGAGTGACAGAGCTTAGGCGACGCTTTACTAAGTCGAACTTTTTCAGTAGGTACCTGCATGGATCTGCAACTTTTATGACCAGCTTTTTATTATGAGGGTGGGAAATCATCACATGATTCCTCCTGCTCTGGGTGGAGCGGAAGGGAGTGTCAGACTCTTACTGACTTAAACCCATCCATGTTCCTTAGCCCTTTATGTTCCGGGATAGCGGTAACCCTTTCGGACAATCCCGCTTACTCGGCAGGCTTCGGCCCTAATAGGCCCCTTTATTTTATGACCAGCTGGCTAACTCTACATTGCATTGACTTCAACTTATCCTTTTAACCCGAGTCGGATTAATACGACAAATCTTCTCGTGCCCGTGCCGCCTGAGTTTTGTATATACGACTGAGAATCTATATACGGTATCGTTTTTTTATGTAATTGCAAGACCCTAGTCGTTTGAAATAAAGTTCTTTTTTATGAGTTGGGCGCTGGGAGCACGGCAATTGATATAAAACCAAGCGGTCAAAAGATTAAATAGAATGTAATTACAATGTGCTTTCTACAATACAAAAAAAAATCTAGAAGATCTATGTTATAGCGCTTTTTTTCGCACTGCACACCTAGATTAGCAATCACATTTTATTTTCTCACGTGCCCACATTTCGCTTATAGCTTTCATCGTCGATGTCGACTAACGACGTGACCCGTCGGCTTTTATCGGAGAAAGAGAGACAGATAGACGCGCTGCGAGAGCGAGAAGCAGCATTAGTGAGGGAGTGCGGGAAGTACCGCGATACAATACAACAGCTGACTGATCCTGAGACTAATGACTTTGATGCGCTGCTTAAGACTCAGGTATTTATGCTTTAAGCTTAACGAAAAGGATGTTTGACGACATTGAATAATGCACTTTATTCTTAGTCACTTAAAGTGCAAAATTGTATAAACACCGGAGTTGATATTAAAGGTCTCATTGGGCGATACCTGGCGTGCTCGCTCGCGCTAGTTTGTACTTTAGGTTGGTGATTATAAGGTTTGTTATTCAATGCGACAAAAATATATCCTGCTTACATAATATGTATTACATTTCATTTGCAAGTAGTAACTTTCGACAGTATTTATTTTTTTAATTCATATTGCTTTTGATGTCCTATATCTGTCAGTAATCGAAAAATTCACCGTCACAATATAATGTAATAAGTCGATTAAATTCCCCATTAGGCGTCATTGTGTGTAAATTGTATCGCATAAATTATTAACGATCATTATCACTGGGAAATATCAAATATGTTATTGAAATATTCTAGTTGGCTTCCCTCGAGAATGAGAACGCAGTTTTGAAACAGCAAGTAAAAGATTTGAAGAAAGACTTGGAAAAGAAGACCGAAGAAGAGAAAAGCAGAGAAGACGATAGCGATGGCAGGTAAGCGCAACAGCAATAGGCAGTAACTTATTTGGAACTAGCGGCTTCTTTTTTTTTGCTTTATTTAATTACTACCTGTTTTCAGCGGCTACGCCCGCTCGGATGTCGGATATTATACCAAGGGAACGTACAGAGGCCAGCACATCAAGTTACCACAGTCTGTCAAATTTCTTTGATAGTATTTCAACTTTATTGCAAAGACATAAGGTTCATTTTTAATTGAGGAAATTTGACAGTTAGGGTTAGCTTGATGTGCTGTTGTCTGTACTACCAGGATAAATAAATATAAAAGATATAGTACTTATCCTATGTGTTATGTGAGCACCATGTATTTATGGCTTAATTAATTTTGTTTTTTCTTAATACCTTTTGTGGTGTAGTAAGTTATTCTGGGTGCATCGTCTACACATATAATTTTATAATTAATGTATATGTCGTAGGATAATTTGATACTTCGAATCTTCGCGGAAATCCTAGGGGTTTTGCGAAAACGCGGATAATTAGACATAGGCGAAAAATTATCAAATCTTACTGGACAAAGTCAGGATTTTTGCGAAAATACTCGTTACTATAGTAAGATTTGATGTGCTCAACACTGATTGGCTACAATTTTGCTGGCTGACTTCTAATTGGTTCCTAGTTTGCCGATGATTAAGACGTCAACCAATCAGAGACGATCTCTTATTGAACGCGCTGACCGACCAATCAGCGTTCTTATTTCATAACAGCCAGCGTTTCGTTTCGCAATATTGCTATAATAACGAGTATTTTCGCAAAAATCCTGACTTTGTCCAGTAAGATTTGATAATTTTTCGCCTATGTCTAATTATCCGCGTTTTCGCAAAACCCCTAGGATTTCCGCGAAGATTCGAAGTATCAAATTATCCTACGACATATACAAAACATTTTGAAAGAGTAACAGTGGAGTTTCTTGCTCTTTCATTCTTGTCCATATGAATCTACCTTTTGGAAGGGGCGACTAGAATCAATTCTATTTCTTGTTCATTTTGACGTTCAAAAGTGCCTTTCTTGTGCCTGTTTGAAATAAATGATTTGACTTTGACTTTGTCTTTGTAAATCCAGGTCATTAACTACCTCTGTGCTAAATTTCATTCAGATCCGTTCAGCCGTTTGAGCATACAAAATTACACACTTTCACAGTTTCACCTTTATAATATTAGTGTGTTATGTATGGTTTACTTCACTCTACGTGAGCACTCGAGGCCAAAATGTTCAGTCATAGAAACTTCAACTTTCCTTTCAGATCGTCCCCGAAGAAGGAAGACATTAAGAAGTGTCGCGGCCGTTGCCACACGCCGTTCGGCCTGTCGGCCGGCACGCTGTCGCTGTCGTCGTGCCTGCCCGGCCACACCGTGCTCGTCATGTGGGACCCGGCGCATCTTAACTATACTGTGTTACAGGTACATCAACATTAAAAACTTTAGAATTACACAGTACTCTTAAAAACTGAACCTATAATACGTTGATAAATGGAAGCGGCAAGGTAAAATGTTTTGACGAAGTCCCCAAATGGATTTGGAAGCACCATACGCACAGAAAAAAATACGCTTGAACAAACTAACAACAGGCATCTGTAGCAAATTTATCATTAACCTTTTTAATGCCATTGCATACGTGACAAGCAAGCGCATGCCCTGTACGCCAACGACACTAATGTGTGACAATGGCAACCACATTATAACACGAAATAAACAATTAAATCATTACTTTTGTGAGTGTTATAGATATCTTAAAAATTTAAGCTCTCGTACGTATTTAATGACATGAAACATATTAAAGACACCATGGATATTGGGAAATTCATGATAACAAGAAGAAATAAATTTGTAGCTTGGCGTGGAGGCACGCACGTGCGTTTATGCTCTGGCATTGAAAAGGTTAAATAGTCCAATAAAACGTAAAGGAAGTAACAAAGAGCAACATCTATCACCTGTTAGTATCGTGTCTATACGCAGCTGTTATTTATTATATCTTAATACTAGCTTTTGCCAGCGGCTTCGCCCGCGTGCATGTAGGAAATTATCCCACTAGAACCGTACATTTTTCCGGGATAAAAGGCTTATATGCTATTCGAGACTTTAATCTATCTTTGTGCTAAGTTTCATTCAGATCCGTTAAGTAGTTTTTGAGTTTATTCGTTACAAACATACATACAAATCTTTCCTATAATATTAGTATAGATAACTGAAAGTGACCATAAATGTTGTTTCCAGGAAGCGTCAATAATGTATTTCGTGCACAGCGACTGCCTGCCAGCTCTGGAGCTGAGCATACAAGCTAAGAACGAAAGTGAGAGGCGACTGTACGCAGTTGCGACGGTCGAGTCGAAGGAGTACTGTTATGCTAAGAAGGTATGCGAATTTTGTTCGGAAAATGTTCAAGCGTAAATAGATGCTTTTGCAAATAAAATGAATAGCAAATTAGGAATGCATTATTTTATTGGAACGAAGTTCCTTATCACGCGTTGCGAAAGGGGGCTAGACGGGATTAAGACCAAAAGTTGTAACGACACTTTTATTTTTTTGGTAAAATATGATGTCGTTTTAATCAATATTTTTTTATTGGCTAATTTTCATTTTTCATCAGATTTGTTTTGATCATTATAACTTAAGAGAAATAAAATTTTATTACAATTCCTTTACTAATTAATCGAAAGGAACTTTTTTCCATCCAGGTGTCCCTTGACACCTCTCAAGTTTTTTCAATTCAAATGGTTTTAACATTACAATAAAACCATTTGCATCGATAGACTTACGCTATTAGGGTTGTAGACAACTTTTTTATTGACTTGTAATATAAAAAGAGTTTCGCAACAGTCTAGATTTATGTATTACTATCATTACTATGGATTTTGCTGACAAAGCTAGCAAATAAGAACTTCACAAAAATGTTGCACAGAGCGGCAACCGCTACGGCATGCCGCGCGGCTCGCGGTTCTACCGCGTGCGCGTGCGGCCGCCCCGCGCCTCGCCCGCGCCGCTGCCGCCCTGCTGCGAACACAAACACAGGACCGGTACGTACTGCACACGTTAACCCTGCCTATATCCAGATACTAAGCACCTATAGACAGGACAAGGAAAACCTATCCATATTTGATTTTATCTAGCAAATTATTAACTACGTGGTCATACTGAAATGTAGTTTTTTTTTATCCAAGAATCGACTCATAGTGTTTGATATTATGGCGTCTTGTTTTTAAATGTTCAGTACATTTGTATTCTTTCATAGGGTTTAAATATGTTGGATCACGTTGTGTTTGGTAGGACTTAGTATAGGTACATGTGAGTATTTTGTACAGAATATCTAGTTTACTTTCTAAAACCTCTGATCTAAGCCGGTATGACACCATAAATGTGTTTTTTGTTAAAAGAAAACTTGAGAAATATGAGCAAGTCAAAATAATATTGTAAGTAAAACAAGCTGATTTGACGTCCAGTTTCTATAATGGTCGCTGATTTGGTTAAAATTCCACAGTGAGGAGTCTTGAAAACCGGAAAAAGATAGAGGGTAATTTTATGTTGAAAGTTGTCACGTTTAATAAAAAGCTTTAAATCTAGCACATTGTATTGGAAAATTCTCTGACACGACATCTATGATGCAATACTTTTATGGTGTCTCACTGGTCTTAAGCTAGCACCATCAATGTGTTGTTTATGCTTCTGTCCCTGCGCTTAACCACGCTGTTTAGTTTACTCCAAGTTAGGTAAAAAAGTTAGTAGTGACTAATAGAAATAATTACCTATTATAAGCACTGTGCCCTAAATACACTCTCTCGTGTGCCTTGCTTTAATATAGCACAATATTGTAAATACGCCTGAAGTTGTAAGCAATGTAACTCTTTCGGCACGAAACGAACAGAAAGGATTTTAGCGTGACGTTGTGCGCTATTAAAAAACTAGCACGAGAAACAGGCACTAAACGCGTGACACCGTTTTTCCTTTAAACCTATTCCACATAATCTACATTTTTTATGATTATTTGAATGCGTTGTCTGTCCTTGTGGTCATATCTGTTTCCGTACTATGGCGTCGTTGTTTCGCTGCGAGAGAGAGGGAGGTATACGGTTGGAATAGCGCCATCTCTCTTTCGCATCGGCACAGTGATGGTATTAACACTTCATGGTACGGTTCTTGTTGTCTAACCTCGCACGCGCGTTGCGTTGCAGATGCAATGAAGGGCGGCGTGCTGCCGGTGTTCGGTGACGCCCGCCCGCTCAAGAAATGGTTGACCTACATGCATGCCCCAGGTCTTTGCTTATTTCTCTTCATCTTTCACGTTTCCATTAGCTTGCTGAGCCACACGTCATGCTTATTTGTTTTGCTTCACCGCCATCTGGGCGCATATGATTTAGTATTAAGATGGTGGAGATCAACCGCGGCTGCAGGTTGAGTATTTTAAAGATCGTCGCAGTAATTATAACAATTTATTATTTAGTAACGAGATAGTTAAAAGTAAATGCTTTCGTGCCCAATTCCAAGTTTTTAAAATGAATACTTAAAACAAAACTATTTTCTCTTTTTTAAATTGATCCTCTACAACGGAGACCCCCGCATGAAAATATTATATCATTATTTAATAATAATTAAATAATAGCAATACAGTGCCCTGTCGCAGTGTACTGCATATCTCAGTAATTAAACAACACCCAAATTAACAAACAGTATTTATATGACTTGGTGCCAATTTCACCAATGGCACTGAACGCAATCAGAACATCTTAACTGCGTTCAAGATCTGTCAGTTTCAATATTCCAATAATTACATTGATGACTCTCAAATGGGGCCGATCTGATCGCGATCAGTTGCATTGTTGAAAGTCACCCTTAATTACACATAAAACCCGATACAAACGCTGTATCATAAAAAGCAGCTTTAAAAATAACGTGTATATTTCATATAGACTCACAGAAGTCAGTTGATACCAGTCAGTCGACGAGCTCAGCGACAGAGGAAAGCGCTCGAGCGGCTGAAGTGGCCACGGCAACGCTAATCAACCTGGAGTCGCCGGTGTCGTCCAGTGATCCTGTTTCCGCTGCTTCGGCGCATACGCACTCTGAAGATCAGCTGGATTCAATAGAGGCCAGTGAACAGTGGCAGAATGCTAGGATGCATCTCTCTACCATAAGTGCTGTGTGAGTAAAGCCTAATTAATAATTTATTTTCAAAAAAGTTTTTCGTTTTGCAAATCACGGCTAGTTGTGGTCTTGTCTGCAAGAAATATACAGTGTGTTAGATTTAACAAGGGACATACTTTCAGGGGTTACTATTCTCATGAAAATGAACAACTTTGACAATGGAACTATACCTGAAATCACGAAAAAAAATATTCTGCTGTTCAGTACATTTATGTTCGCATAATTCGTCAAAATTCATGGAACAACTGATATATATTTTTTCATATTTCAGAGTTGATCCCATGGACAAATTTGTTGATTTCCATGAGTACTATACAACCTGAAAGTATGTCCCTCGTTTAACCTAACACACTGTATAGGGCCTATTGGTACGCCTGGGTTGTGGTGTTATATTTAATGAAAGCTAGGTTATACTCAAATGCAGGAACCAAGGTACCTACTCAAGTTCGTAAAATGAATATGCCTTAATTTCATTGTTACAGTACGGACATGGAATGCAGCGTAGGTCGTTGCGTAGGAGCAGAACCCTTAGAGCTGACAGTGAGCGCGGTGGCCGTCGTGGCCAGGGGCGACGTGGGCAGCTCCGAGCTGGCGGAGGAGGCCGAGCCCTGACACACCCACCTGCCCGCACCGACCACCACCTAGTATCTCGCACCGCTTAGTAAACTAATGGAGTGACAATTATACAGTGAGTGTATACTCACTTAAATAAATATCCGCATCAGGCCAGGCCCTAAGCCGATTCCCATGTACTTGGGATATGGCGAGAAAGAAGATGGCTGGCCCTAACGTGCACAAACAACGCTTAAATCACCGTGTGATAATAGCATGCATGACAAATCTCGCCGTGTGATACGGCGGTGAACACATTACAAACTTTTTCCTCATACGCAGCTGACAAGTCAGAGTTTGATAGCAGAGGAAAGAGTAAACACTCCATTTATTTACTACTCCGTGCGCTGCAGCTTGCTTGTCGATTCTGTTGGAATGGAACTTTACATGCGTGAGCGCATACGACGTAGTGGTGAGGTACTCGTCGTCTGAAGATCAAGCGGTTATGACGGTGCGGCTGTCTTCCATGGTACAGCTTCCATCCTCCCGGTCGCATCCGTCGCGTTATACTCGCTCCCCGTGAGTTCTCTGTGTTTCCCTCTCTCTCCTGTATTCTATGTCTATTTAGAATATATAACGTAGAATTTACCGTCTCCGATTCCCTCTGTTGAAGTTCGTATCTCAATTAGGCAGTGATTTCTTCTCAATAGTACAAATTTTGTTTAGTCGACTTGAAGCTTTACGTGATCTTATGTTGCGAATGTATTCGTATTTTATATTTCTTATATCTACGTTGTGTTGTGTTATTTTAGTTCCTTTAAACACATTATTTCAGATAGAATCATTTATTTTTCTTATTGAATACCAAACTATGTTAGCTATTTTATTGTAGTATAGTGTTATTGGTGATTATCAAGTTATATTCTAGCACAAAAATTAATATATGTGGTATCGCTGTGTACTTGATTTCAGATTCAGCGCTTTGTTCACAATTGACGAAGCGCATTATATGTCTACTAGCTTGATACGTGTCTAATATGGTTAGAGTCACATTCTCCTTAAGATTCTCCTACCTTTATAAGTACTATCTTGATAACTAAGTCATAGTGATTATTTAGTAGGACAGTCGTTCCTCTTAGGAATTCTTCTTACAATTTGTCGATAGGCTTCAGCGATGTTAATGCTTTAAACACTCGATCTCGCCCCTATTTGAGCTCTGAATCCTTACCGAATCCACATTGTAGCTTAGATACTTATGATATTTATAGATTCGCTAGAGTGAAGTGGTCACTCGAGCTGACAGTGATTTGTTTGTCCTACACTCCGGTGGGAGGAAGAGAGAAGAGTAATATAAATTATGAATAGAGAGGCACAGACACTTGCGTCCGAATATTGTTTTAGCCATTCTAACACTAAACTAGGTTCGTTCGAAGCGCAAATTATGGTGTTATTGTAAAGTAAGATGACACGCTTCATGTTAAATTTGTTTGTGGCCTTATTATAAGTGGCGCCCGACGTGGGGCTACCGGTGTCTCTGGTCCTACTTCCATGCAACACGCGATGGAAGTATGGAGGGAGGCGCTGAGCGGCGGAGTGCCGACTGCTGTGATAGTGCGTGCTGTGCTCTCCTCGACCCTCGCCGAGCGGTTCTACATGTGCAACTCACAACATTTGTGTAATTAATGAGTTAGGGGCCTATTATTAAGTGTAAAATTAATGCGAAAATTAGCTATACATACATTTGTACATGTAAAACCGTTCGCACATATTCGGCTCCATTAGCAATATTCAGAATTTATAATATTTATGACCACGTTACAGATTTATTTTCAAATAGAATTTAGTGTAAACATTCATATCAATGATAACATTTTGCGTTATATAGATTCTCAATATTTACTGCAATAACTTGTGTTGAGACTGCAGGAGACAGTGATGCGGTAGACTGGTCACGACTCTTGCAATATCCGGGGTGCATTGTGCGGGGTAGCCTGCCGATTGCGTTGTTTGTCCGTTATAGTGCAATACCAGCCCGCATATTGCATGAACGCAATCGTTTGTAAATACTTGTTTGAGATATAGGTAACCCATGATTGTGTCGAATATAATTAAGTTTGTGATATTTCGGTATCAGCCAAAATTCGTGATGGAAAAGTGAAGGTTTATCGGTTTATGAAGATAATTGAGAACTGCTTGTGGTCGCTGTGATGGTTCAGTGGTATGTCGCGTTGTTTTATTTGTGCTGGACACGAATAAGCTCATTTGCAATCGATTAGACTTGGGTTGCGGACGTGTGTCGTCAAAATTATGGTGTCGTGTCACGTATTAATATGAAGGTTTTCGGAAAGTTCTGCAAATGCATAATAAAATCGTGCGATCGCTTAATGGACTATTTTGTAGTGACCAATTTTATTGTTAGAAATTAAAAATGTAAAATTGACAATTTTAATGTAATTTTTATATACAATAAATAGACCATTTTATACAAACTGTTTTTTATTTTCTCACATTTCAAATTAAGGAGATACGTCTCCTTAAAACCTGTGTAGGAACATAATGCTTATAATAAATCTATCTTTGTATCTTAGAGACAAAATTAACAACTTATAGTTACAATATATACAATTTACAAAACTATGTACAGGAACGTTATTATAAGAGGCCACTAAAGGCGTTTACAGACTGTTGGTGCTGAACATCGAAGTACTGCTTACACTCAGACATATCGTTGGTTGTGAACGCGCAATCGGAGTAGGTCCACGTCTGCATATTATCTAGGTTAGTTTGCGTACAATCCTGCCCGTATCTATAGAACCTTTGCTCCTGCATGTCCATTACTGGAGAGGTTCTGCTCTCTGCGGGATAGTATTGCTGAGCCTCTTCAGGGTAATACGCTTGGGGAATGTAAGCTTGCTGTTCGCAGTAAGGTTCTGTCTGCTGGTATCCACCGAACAGTTCCGGGGAGGGAGTTTCACTGGACTCTGAGCCGCCCGCAGCTCGTTGCCAGTCCAACCAGTAGGCTTCTTCAGGCCTAGAATTTTCACTATTAAGGTCAGCGAAGGTGGGTGGTGATTCTAAGGTGTGTTCTTCTAATGGGAAGTCTAGTCTGATGGGCTGGTCGAGTTGGAAGATTTCTTCTGGGTGGAAAATGTCATCGGCTGGTAACGCGGTCGGATCGTAGTGTTGTTGTGGCTGAAGGGAGGGTGCGGGGGGTGCGTATGCTTGGTACTGTGGCTCTTGGGGGGTCCACGCTGTTGTGGCGTAGCTTTCTGCTGTCTGTTCAGGGCGCCACCGACATGAACACTCAAATGGCCCACAGGTGCATGTTAGTTGAACTGTTGGCACACAAAAGAAAGAGTTAATGCTACGAGTTTAAATCCGTGAAGGAAAAATAGTCCAAAGAGAAATTTCTTGGACACAGTCAGTGAGTAAAACAATTTAAAGTAAGATAGCTTATCATAAAAAAAATCAAGTACCTACAGATTTATAGAGAAGTGCAACAAAAAATCTTAATAAAAACAAAACTCAACTCACCTCTTTGGTTATCGGGTATAAGTGGTGGGGGTTGTGGATGTGGATTGCAAACTTTCTGCGGCATTTGTTTATCAGGCTTCACCGTCAATATCTTGTCTGCAATAGCAGCTTCTCTCGCCAGCAGTAGCGCTAACCCTCGTACTCTTCTGCCGGCTCCAAGCGACCTTCTTACTTCGCTAGCGCCTTTAGCCTCAGGTCTCGGATGGTCGTGAGCACCTTTTGCTTGGAAGAAGATAGCGTGTTCCGTATGTCGCCAGAAGTGAGTGACCGGGTACCCGCAGTGTCCTCGACATGGAAGGACTTCTAAGCGACCACCGCTGCAAAGTCTGTTTGGACACGGTTTGCCTGTTGGAGGAAATATACACGTTAGGGAATGTTGTATTTAATCAGTTGAAAACTAATTTTTATTGGAGATTGAGAAGCATGTAAGCTATGGTCAGGATGTTGCCGGTTGCGGCTTTACCTAATTATGTTCAGCATTAGACTACGCCGATTTATATTTCTGAATAAGTAACAGCTAACGTTTTATAGCTCAATGGAAGAAGAGTACCTAGGTCACTTTTGCCCAGCTAAAGGACAATATTGGTTAATAAGAAGAATTCAACCGAGAACAAGAAAAGTAAAGTTTCTATAGTTTAGTGATTAGATAAAATATACCTCCAAGTCCATTACCTTGCTGCTTCTTCCTCGCTTTATCACAAATCGCTGGTCTCAGATGCACTCGGGACCCATCAGGCAATCTGCATCTTTGGGAGCAGACCAGCACTCCTAGGCAGCTCTTCTTGAGTATGTGCACATTGTGGTTGTTCGTGTTTCTCATGGCCCAGCCGGAGGCGTGGCGCCTTGCCTCTTCACACCCAGGCGGGTACACGCGGCGCACGTGACCGTCACACCACTCGCCGAACGTGTCGAATGCGGCCACGCGCGGGACTACCGCATCGTTTATGTCCCAGTCTGGTGTTTGGCCCTCCGACATGTCGCGGTTGCTGGTGCTGTTGGAATAGTGGGAGGTTGTAGAACATTTTGGTAGCAGTAGACAGTTTTACTGAACATGGGATGGGATACTTAAAATGATATATAGGCACCTATTCTTAGCTTCATAATCATAGTAACAAACATCAACGTCGACTGGCTAATTGTGGATGTCGTTTCTATACTACAAGTACCTACCTACCTATAGGTACCTCTGCCCAACACTGGGGAATAGGAAAGTACATTCCTTCCTATCAACCTATATAAATATTTATAATCTTTTGTTCAAGCTCCTTTCAGAATAAAAGCAAACATCTAAATCGCGGAGAAAGCTCGGTTCCCCCTCGCAAGCCCTCGTTGAGCCAATTGCTTCAGAATTACATCGTCTGAAGGGGCGGCCGCGCCTTAATTGGGCAAATAACTTTGTGTAGATATCCACTTACGAGGGAGTAAGTAAATAAAGACGAGTCTTTGAACATATTTTTAGATTGTCTACAAAATGGGAGATGAATGGGTTTTAAAGATTCGTATTAAATCCTCTAAATATAGGTACTTGAAACGAAGCTTTACCTCTACATACCGGTAGAGGTTAAGCATATTATGTTTATTATTATGGTTTGGTACCTATGGTTTTTAGTTTGCATTAGTATGGATCGTTACTATTTATTTTCTAATTTATGTTTAAGTATTTTGAACCGGCCTTTTTTCGTTTTTTTTGTGTCTTCAGTTTCATATTGTTTAAGTACACTATAGTTATAAGTTAGGTACTTGAAAGTGTCCCGAATAGAAAAAAAAAATCATTAGGTCTTTTGAACAATGGGCGTCATAAAATTAATTTAACCTAACAAACTCGCAATAAAAACATAGGATTAAAAAAGTATTTATACATATACCTACGGTCGAAATGAAAAACCTCCTTTTTTGAAAGCATTATACCTGTTACGATTGTTTTGCTAATCATAATGTTTTCGACGGTTCTTCTTGGGAGTAGATCATATCGACGTAAATCTTGTAAAACTTTCTTACCTATATACCTATCAATAAGGTACAGAATGTAGATTTCTTACTTTGATCTAACAGCTTACCATCAGACTGACCCGAAAGATTTAACAAATTATGACTCACGATAGCTCAGTACCTACCTATTTTCGCCTATTCAAAATAACTAGCGGCTTAATGCGTCAACAAAGCAACGTCACGGTTTCAATGAGTTTCAATTGGATTCAATTGACTCCCTCCAGCACCTTCCCCAACCCTGCCCAGTTTGTCTTCGAATAAATTTTATGTTTATACTGTTTATTCATGGTGAATGTTATATTTTATTATTCATCTAACTATCCTAGACAACTACACCAATATTTTGTATAGGTAATTTAAGTCATTTTAAAGAGCTAAGGTGGATGGATACCTTACCTATGTTAACATGGATTCTTTAAAGCTAATTTTGGTTATCGTTTGCTTGGCTTAGGTTGAAGGTTTGTAGGACGTAATAATTATGTACCTACATACCTGCCAATAGTTAGGTAAGTACCTAGGTATCTGCTTGTTCTGTTTGACGATTACCTACACAATACGAAGAGGTGGTAGAGATAACATATTATGTTAGGAACAGATTGGAAATACGTACCTAACTTGAAATCCAACACTCGTTAAATCTAAATCTTACTTAGTTTTACTCCCAAGATTGTCGCTTTTATTCAATCACCTTACGTTCGCTTGGTTTATTAAAATTTACTTTTACTTAAAACTTACTTTAGGTTCAGCCCGGACCGTCAATCATGTGGTTTGCATCAGCAATGTGTTGATGGATCAATATTATAGGTAACTACCTATAATATTTATCTACAGATTTTTAACTGGTTATTTATTTTAAAGAATCATAGCGTCACGTCGTTTCTTGTGAGTAGATTGAAGTTGCTAAATTTTGAACGAGTTTCATAAAGTTAGCTTTCGATTTGGTTATTGATCATAATTATATGTACCTAGTAGGTACCTACCTAAGTAGGTTCAGAGGCCAGCACATCAAGCTACCCTATTCTGTGAAATTTCTATGATAGATTTGCAACTTTATTACAAATGCGTAAGGTTCATGTTCAGTTTGAAATACTTATTTGACAGTTTGGCATAGCTTGATGCTGGCGCCTGTACAAAGCGATAGAAGTTGGTAGTAAGAAGGTTCCTATGGTGGTTTTACGGTTTGGTAAGTAAATGGTATTCCTAAATGTTATAGGTCCCAATTACTATAGGTAGGTAGGTACTTGATTTGTCGTTCGATCTGAACAAATTTCTATCTTCAACTTTTTAATTTTATTATTCATTCAGAAGTCTGGGGTTGCCAAGCATATTAGGTAATTTCAAAAGAGTTTTAAGAGTAGGACACCTAGCCTAGGTACTTCCATAGTTATTAGTTTAAAACAGCCGAGTTAAAAAGGAAATTCACGTGGACTTTAGAAACTATTACGAATATAACTACCTGATTCTTCTTCTAGATATTAGTGGTTTTATGAAACTGCTAATATCTAGGACTGCTTTATTCATGAAAGTACAATTGCTTACTGCCAAACCCATACAGGGTACAATTTTACTCCATATTCGAACTCTTTTACCATTTTACATTGCACTCTTCTCATGGAATGCGATTTTGCTATGAAGTCTTATCTCAAAAACACTTTTTTGAGACTTGTAAGAGTGTGCGGATTCCTCTTCTTCTCTTATTATTGGTAGGTATCTACAGCCTAGGTGTTTGTTGTAGAGAAAGGTATTTAATTTAGACCAACTTTTATATTTGTTTCTTTTAACAGCCTGGAACTACAATAGCCAATATTCTATTCTATCTCCAGAAGCTAAAAAACGCGTAGGTAGCTAGATGCTTGATTGTTTATTTATCTGGAAGCAAGTACATTTATCTTGTCCTTTTAAAAAAAATCATCTGTAAGGCTACTTTAACGACTCTAATAGGCGGGTACGAAGACTTGATTGCCGCAAGGAGTAGATAAGTAATATGGGTACCTACAACTTGCATGGCCACAAACAAACAATCAATAAAACTTTAAATGCAATAACTAGAGTTGTATCTACTAAAATATCTACTTAATTATACGTAAGTAGGTATCTACCTATAAATCTGCAAAATTTATTATAGAGACCCGCTATCTTAACAGCTTAGGTAGGTAAGGCCTAATTACTAAACTCCTCTATGTTCAAAGAAAACAGCTCCGTTTTGCGTTGACAAAAATAAAAATGATTAAACATATAATATATATTAATACGTTGAATAACAAACAAAAATACTTACAGGATAACCATCTCCGAAAAAGATGTAAACGCTTCACTATCACAATGCAGAAATTCTGTCCAGTCCTACACAACAATCACAGTCCATCAAGCCACTGCACACGTCAATTTGTCGCGAATGTCGATAATATTTGTGCAACACATCCATACACGATGGAAGCTTACAGCCCACTAAGTTGAACAACAAAAATAAACATAGGGATGATGTGCCCCACCATACCGCGAGGTGGGGACCGCAACCAACCAATCAGGAACCCCCAGTCCCATGACGCCGCCTCCAGACCAATCAGAACACAGGTTTGAACACCAATCACGGTTTTCCAAAATGTTACGTTACTATTTTTCAGGTAAAAATGGGAATTTTCAGTGCACTGCCATTTTTAGAATATCGTTATCAGTAGCTATGTTGGTAACGTATTTTGTTAAAATGTTAAGTACTAATGATAGTTGGTTACTAAGCTTATTTTGTAAGTAAGTAGGTATTAATTGCTTAAATATTTTACAGGCTTGAAAATACCGGATTACGTACGTAGGTGGTATGAAATCGACGCATACTTGACTAGCCAGCGGGTATAGTAGTAGTAAGTTTGCGTCAATTTGAAGATTGCGTGGGTAGTACCTACCCACGTACCTATCTATTTCGTAGTTACTGCGCAGTGAACTTTTCGTGAAAATTCTGAAAATTTGGTATTTGAAATTCGTTTACAAAACCCATCATTGTTCTCTTGAATAAAACCACAAATTAACGTCTTAAACATTTTGCATGAAATTTTTTTTATACAGTCTGGTGATTGTAAAATTAGGTGTGATGGAGCTCGCCGGATGGTTTTGTCGGGTGTGGATCTAGTCTAGAACAGGAAAATGTGTTGTGTAGTGTTTACGTATATTTACGTAGACTATAGAGATCTTACTTACCCTCATTTTGACCGTGTTATTTCGACAGGAGACTCTAGAAGCAGTTTCTAGAAACATCTTTATGATTTCATCCATTGTGTAAAGCTTTTTTCCCTCGCGGTTAAATCTGTAAGCAAAATTTGTTACGAGTATATAGGTGCACACTTAGTACTTTCAATTGCCTACTCGTGGTTATTTTATTATTACAAAATTTCAATGTTCACTCTTTTCATTTTCACTCGACTTTGAATAAAAAAATTCTGGTTGTTTAATTTAGGTAGCCACCCGTCACCGTAATAGGGTAAGCAAATTTTTACAAGTTTTACTACTTACTTTTAGTTATCATAAAATACACCTTTTATAAGGGCGTAGACCGCTGATATGAATGATATGAATCTGTTGGCTAACTAAGCTTTCGGTCTCTTCATGATCCATTGTCGCATTTTCTCATAGTCTTGCTTTCCTGAAGGTTTAGGCAGAAATATAGTATAGACCTATAATAGTAGATATCGGAAAACATCGTGAGGAAACCAGTATGTCTGAGATTGATATTTCTCAACAGTATGTGAAGCTAAGTCATGAGGTGGCATGAGGTCATAGAGGCCCATGGGCAGCATAAAAACTCTACCTACACCTACATTTCGCAATGTCAACCGGGCAAAAATCCACATTCCGAGATGCTACCGAGAAATTCCTGATGGAAAAATCTAGAAAGAAGAATGGAACACCATTTTCAAAGATGGTAGTTTTTCACCTACAAAGAAAATACCTACATTTAAGTAGCTTAGTATGTAAAATAGTTTCAACGTATTTTTCCTCGTGCAGCTGCAGTAAAGTAATTACAGAGCACGATATATAAGGCAAGTGTTCAAGATGTGGAGCGTTCCTACAATAAAATGAGGCAGGGCGCTTCATGCGGGCGCACGTTACGACGACGCGTGCGCATGGGAAAGCTGCTTTCTCACTATTGTTGTTATGCTATTTTGCAAAAAAGTTTATGTTATTAATGTGTAGAAGAGTAGCCATGCTGTTGTAGGAGTTCAAGCAGACAGGTTTAGTCAGGGAAATTGTTAAGTAAATTGACATTAGTTAGGTATATTTTCTGTGTAATGTTCTTTCAGACAATCGTCAAAGAATGATACTTGTGATTTGAATAATTATACCTGCGGACAATTTAAGTTAGTAGTGGATGTAGCGGATTTATTTGACAATTATTTTCCCTAAATTACAGATGGGGTAAGCGCAAGGCAATCATCAACTTAACTGTCTATGTTAGAAATGGCCTCAAATATCCATGATTTCATAAAATAGTCATTCGATAGGGTGATATGAACTTGGAGCGTTTCGCGGGTTTCCCTGTAGCTTTCACCTTAACTAGAAAATTCTCATCTGTGACTTTGTAATCAGAAAATCCTCAAAAATTCCGGCCGATGCACCAATAAAGGTGTATTCATTTGCTTTTAATTTTTTAAATAAAACCGTTGGTCAAAAAAATAACGTCTGCATTTTGTTAGAAATAAATGAATGGATAATTCCTAGAGCGGCTAACTTAATATTTGTATTAGCTAAATCTTTTGTTTTCGCCAACTAACCGTCGGGCTACAAAGTGACATAATCTTTTAATCCGGTTTCTGTACCTTGGATTAATTTAATCTTCATGTTTTTCAAATACTAGTTAGAGCTTGCACCAAAGTTGATGATTAATAAACTGTTAGCTTCAAAACATGAAATAATACCTAGATGCGTTCGAAATACCTTAGAATATGGCTTTTTTTTCAGCTGAAACTCGCTGAAAACAAACATTGGTATTACTCAAACAATATCATTTATATTATGCTTCATCGGTTAACATCATCACGTTAACTCCGGCTGTCACTGTAAACCAGCGCTGGGACTCTGTTCCACCACATAGGGTCGCAGCATTATGCTGAGTGATGACCTTTTACATGGATGTGACGCATGTGCACGTTTTCCCTCAAATTGCTGCAAATAAAAGGATTTTCTTCCTTTTTTTCTCATTTAAAAAAAAAATTGAGATCACTCAATTTGCAAGAAGATACATATCAATGTATCTTCTTGCAAATTTCTAAAACTTAAAAAAAAATCTGTCTGTTGTCTTAAATAACGATAGATTTCAATTCACACATGATTTTGGCTCTCCCAATAACAAACCTTCTTAGTTTTAGGCCGGAACTGTGCCCAATTTTGCGAATTGGCCACTTCCTTAGGGCTGGGGACGCAAATTGTTCGCAAACTCGACTAACTCATGGGCGTCAATTGGTACGACGTGACGTGATAACTAAAGGGGACTGCCTGCGCCAATCATAAAACGATACTCGTGTTGATTATTTAATCTTGTTTTAGAACGAGGGATGGATGATCAACCACGAGATAAACATAGAGAACCCGACAGAAACTAATTTAATGTAATTCTTCGATACTTACAAAATCGAATAAAGAACGCAGAAAAAGTGCCGACCAACAGAGATTAAAACAAATCTGGGCACCAGAAACTAACTAAACACAACAAATTTTTGTTTTTATCAATTTAATCTCCTTAGCCTAAATCCACCAAGGAAGCGGTCCCGTCACCGACGACAACCGTTGTTACACCATCGCGAGAAACGGAACCGGTCAAAACATGTCCCATTTCCAATCTTAAGTCTGCAAAATCACCCTGAAGTTTTACCGGTCTAAATCCTAACATAGATTCCGAAACATTTTAGCGGTAAGGCAATCTCGAAATCCCCCAGGATTTAGATTAAACGGATTTTATCCATCAACCGGACGGCTGTGACAAAGGACAGATTAAAATGAGAACAATTGATCAGATTAACCTAAATTGTGTGTCGTTTATTGCCACCGTTACACTTAATACCGTAAATAATAAACAAAGGTTCGTAGAAATCGCAAAAAAAATTGGTGAAATGAAATAAAGTAACTCTGCTTTCCAACAAAGATTCGTAATTTGGGTCTCGTTCTTGAGTTATTGATAGTTTAAACTCAAAGTATTTATTTCAAATAAACCAATTACAGGCACTTTTGCATTGTCAAGGGGTCGGTCAGTCAGAAAGATGAAGCTAGTTGCCCATTCCAAAGCAGTAGGTAGGTACCTATGGAGATGAACGGGCTAGAAACTCCATGGACACTCTTTTAAATCAAAATATGTTAACAAAAACTGGGTTACATCATTCATGTTGAAATAAAAACACGTGATAACGATGCAGAACTTAATAAAAGCGTCCATTATTACAAGATTTTAAAAAACAATTCATAATTAAGTTAAATTTTCAAACAGCCGTGGCAGCTAAGAGGTGACCAGTCCCTACTGACGGCGCCCGTTCATGAACATGACATGTTTATGCGTCAATGAAAAATATTCATACAAAAGATTTATATTCAGGGATTCTCTGTACCTGTAAATTAACTGGAAATATTCAACGTCCTCCGTAAACATTACGTGTTTTAACACAACGAAAATTCATGATACCTACTTTCTAAAATGGTTCTCCCAGTAAGTCGGCAACGGATGTCACCGTACAAAGAGAAATGCCTAGAAAAATGATCTACTCAGTGACATAGGTGTCACATATTATGTAGTGTAGGTATGGCATAAGCAAGTCTGAAACACAGCTTGCTTGAGGATAAAGTCAAATCATTTATTTCAAATAGACACGTGAAAAGCACTTTTGAACGTCAAAATGAACAAAAGAATAGAATTGATTCTAGTTGCCCCTCCCAAAAGGTAGTTTCGTGTCGAGAAGAACCGGCAAGAAACTTCACCGTTACTCTTTTAAAATATTGCATCATTTATACAAATAACATTAATTATAAACTTATATGTATGACGATGCATCTAGAATAACAATAATGCCTACACCACAAAACGTGAAAAGAAAACCAATATAACAATGGCAGGTAAATTAATTAAGTAATGAAAATGACAGGCACCTAAATTACTTATGTTTTACTTAAGCAGAGGTTTGTTGTAAAACCGTGCACAGGACAACTAATTAACTAGTTGTTAAATCACGACCGGTTGACTTGCGGCCGCTGCCGGCAACTTGTCTTGTACTGGACTATTTAGCGACTTAACTTTGTGGGGGGATGCTTATCTTTGGCAAGTTTGCGACAATTCTATCCTAGCTACCTCTCTCAGAGAGGGTAATCACAATTTCGTACTAAGCGGATATGAATGATTTGTTACGTTACCTACGTTAGTTACTGCCATGAAATAATCGAAGAACTTTTTAATCATTATGTTTTACCTATGTTAAATCTGCCGAACCTTTTCCCAACTATGTTGGGGTCGGCTTCCAGTCTAACCGGATGCAGCTGGATACCAGTATTTTAGTCGGAGCGACTGCCTATCTGTCTTCCAATCCAGTTAGTGGGTAATACGATATCCCTTGGCAAGACAGGCTGTCAGATTTTCGGGCTTCTGACGACCCGTAACGACTGTCAAAGATGCACAAATGACAGCCGCGACGAACGGCTTAACGTGCTTTTCGAGGCACAGGGTGTGTCGGTATGTAGACCCAGCCGCGGCCAACCCCAGTAAGCGTAGTTTAACCTGATGGATCGACCTGTGCGGCTGTTATTGCTTAGCCACGAGCTCCTCTTACCTATGTATTTTATAAAAAAAGTTCTGCAGTAGGTACTCTGAGGACCGGAGGGATCACTCTTGAGCACCGTAGGAGTGTTCGCCGATGACTATAATATGGGGACGTAATCACATTAAAAAACACTACGAATGACTAAAGTAATGCAACGTGCCCAGTATAAACCCCAAAACGCCCGCCCTTCACCACTCCTAGTGCTTTAGCTGGTAAGAAGTAACGCAACAAACTCCCCAGCAGCGATTAGATTCTTCTCAAAACTTGGTGTTTATTTAAGTTACTATGAAACACGCCCAAAGCCGTCCGAGACAGTTTAAAAGCTCATCGAGTACGACATAATGTTATACCTACCATCTAGTGGTAATATGTAGGTATATATTTTTCAGACACAAGTATTTTGTACTCTACATGTGCAGTATATTTGTCAGTGGAGGCTGGTATCGGGAGTCGGGGAGCCGGGGAGTGTACAAACACAGAATTAGCGACACAGAGCGCACTGTCAACAGCGATCAAAGCGGCATTGCGACATGTGTTGCTACGATACATTTTCACACGCGTTTTCATTCGATTTAAAGTTTTCGTATACGAACGACGGAGTTTTCATTGTTGTATGTGTTGTTTACTGCAGCATTTATAGTTTTTTTTGTTTTTAGTTTTAAGCTAGGAATCCTCCGTAAACGAGCTTTTATTAATACTTAGGTAAGTGTGAGATGTGTTGCGTAGAATCTTACAGTAGGAATGATTTATTATATACTATTATCCAGTTTAGTAGGTACTAAGTAATATTGGCATCACAAAACCTGTCAAGCGTAGTTATAATTCAATATAATATCAAAAATTAGCTTCAAAACTGATTTAATTTCTCTATAATATTCGGCGCTTCCAGGTAGATACGTATCCTATTGTCTGCAGGCAATTATCTGGACTATAGTCTAGTCAGATAAACCGTACCAAATCAACTACACGTAGCGATCTGTTCGTGACGTCACAGATAACCCTTTACGGCCATTGATAACGGATCTCCATATCTGCATTGTGCCCCACACTCCCCATCCCATAAGCCTTTCCGCACAAACGGTGTTCAAACAAAGGATCAAATTAAACAAAATCCGCAGACAATCGCGTATACTGACGAACACAGCCGAACACAGACGAAAACGGGCGAATATACATGAAAGAGAGTTAATCAAATAACTATTTGGAAGTTAGTACAAATAGCACGCCCCCGCGGCTCAACTGTCACACAACAAATGCATGGTGATTGACCTCTGTGTCGATTGTGTGGAGTGTAACTAATGCTTTGGTGAAAATGCGCAATACTTTTGACTTTGCAATAGCTTCAGCTTGGCCGGCTGCGTTTCTACTGATTGATTCTTGTGGGTGATATTCAATAGCGATATGAATTGGATTCATATTTCGAGTATCATCCTTATGCTGTATGTATCATTGAATAATTAAAACATCTTATTTTAAAATTGGCCATTTGGTATTTTCACAATCTTTCATTGCCAGTTTTACTTTAAGTACATAGGCACGTATTATTTTTTTCCAAGGTAAGTACATAGGTACAAATAAGGTTTCTAATTGCCTAAAAATACTCACTGTTACTTACTCATAATGGTTGTACCTACCATAATAGTAGGAATAACATTTACTTATTAATTTCGCAGTAAATAATTGATGATTTTATTACTAACGTTTATTGTGAATGATAAAGACACAAGGTGAAAACTCGTAGTTGTGAAAGGCAGTAGGTGTGCGTTAGTTAATTTATTGTCGCCCGTTATCTGTAGGATGCGGGTTGCGCGCGCGCCGGTGGCAGTCATGGCGACGCCCCGCCTCGCTGGCGATAGCTGCTGCTTTTTAACATGCAGCACGCGACTATGACAACTGTTTCTTTATTTTATGCTGTAATGGACGATTTTATCTTTTATTTAATTTAAAAATATGGAAACAATGCCGCCTGTACGTTTTGACGATTAGTCTTATAGAGTTACAAAATAGGTATATACATGTATATACATCAGATGTGCGCAGAAGCAGGATCAATCATATTGTTTAGCGTCTATTGCGATACAGTTGGTGAACAGTTTAAAGGGTCAGAACAGTTATTGAAACGATCACACCGTTAAACAATCGATTAACTCAAAGTTTTCTAATTGCCACCTTAATCCCTTACTGTAGCACTTTGAGTTTTTTTTTATTTAGCCTACGCTGCCCCATTCCTGAGCAAAGGCTTGAGTTACTAAATTCTAATTATTTGAGCTTCAAATTTGCAAACATGTATGAATATTTCCTGTATTGTATTCACCCCGACCAATTTGTTGAAGCATTTGAATTTTCAAATACAGTTTATTTAGCATAAACATGGGCTCGTCGCGACATTTCCGCATAATTATGCAAACGTTTCTATGGGAGAGATTGATATATGGCGGTATTATACTAATTGCAGTACGTCGGAGACATTGTTGGTATTGTGTGATTATAACATAAAATTGATATTTATTGTAGGGCTTGAATTTTCTGCTCACTTGAATAGTTTTCAGTGGAGACAGTAATAAAATTGTCAAAAGTCAAAAGAAGATGTAAAAAATTGAAGCATTTCTGACAATGTTTTGAATAAAAACTTAATAAGCACCAACGCTTTGCATCACTATCTAGCTAACTTAATAAATAAAATACAGGGTAGACAACCCCTCAAAAATAAAATTTTTGACGAGTAGCAAGCATATTACGAAAGTAATTATGGCTTCACCGGTCGGCCCATTTCACGCTAACCCCAAAAACAATGGGTTTGCAATGGGGAGGTGATAGGGGAATAATCTAATAAACGAATAAAGATGTTGCGTGATTTCTAGATATCATAACGTGGGAACCTTGATTGGTGAGTTTAATTAATTGATGTTCATTTGTGGCTCACCGTGGGAAAGGCGTTAATAGGATTGATTTTGGTGCGGATGATTCATGTTTTGTATGGATGATGCTCAAAATGATATTATGATATGGTGTTGGAGATGGTTGAGAGAGGAGCTCGTGGCTACGTTATAAAAGCCATATGGCCAATCCATCTGGTTAAGCTACGCTTGCCGGGGTTGGTCCATGGATGGGTGGCATAACATACTCTTAACATAACGACTCTTTTGTGCCTCGGGAAGCACGTTAAGCCGCTGGTCCCGGCTGTCATTTGTGGATCTTTGACTATCGTTACACGTCGTCGGAAGCCCGAAAGTCTGACATCCAGTCTTACTAAGGGGTATCGTATTACCCAGTTACTGGGTTGTGGAAATCACATAGGCAGTCGGTCCATGTAAAATACTGGAACTCAGCCGCATCTGGTCAGACTGGAAGCCGACCCCAATATGGTTGCGAAAAGGTTAGGCAGATTGAGTGTTGGAGATGATTGGGCACTTAACAGAAAGGAAGGGATAGGAATCAATTGTCAGAAAGACCATAGGTACGATGATGTTAGGAGGTTGTTAAAAGAGAGAAAAATTTCGTCTGTTATTCAAATTCGTACCATTAGAACACAGTAAGCGCTTTATATGGTATCTTGATAAATAAGCGATTTCCGCATTTCAAAAAAAAAACTTTATAAGTATTGATCGCGTACGCATGACTGCCCAAAACCTCAAATAAAGATTCTTCGCAGAAACAACCCTAAAATACTTCAAATGACAATCCGATATTCCTTAAACTCCGGAAATCCGATATTTCACATAGCATTAAACGTTTAGAGCTAAATGTAGCCGGCGGACCATTAAATTTTATTTCAACCCGCGAACCGTGAAGGGGGCCGGAGTGTAAGGGCTCGTAGACATAAATAATAGCAAAAAAACATATTGCGTTTGTTGCTCCACTCATTATGCGCAATTAGCGACGATTGTGACAGCGGACACCATGTGAACGGATTTCATTGGCATTGTCTGTTAGCTGGTCTTAAAATTATTCTCAGCGCGTGCCGGGTTTATAAGACATTAATCAAATGTGGGACTTAGATGTTGGGTAAGCGGAATGGTCCGAAAGAAATACGCTAGCCTGAAACATAAAAGGCTAAGGAAGGAACATGGATGTGTTTTAGTCAGTAAGAGTCTGGCACTCCCTTCCGTTCCACCCAGAGCGGGAGGAGTCATTTCATGATCCTCCCGATCATGAAATGACTCCTCCCGCAACCTCAAAAAAAGAACTTAGGTGTTTCATTTCTGATTTATCTGAAAAATCTCTTTCTAGAATGGAAATAAATGCAACACCATCTTTGCTACCATTAAGGTAGGTAACAGAATTGTTTTAGTGATTTATTTAAACGTTTCAGACTATTTGAATGATGATTAATGACTGTTCAATTACAATAACAACAAAAAGGAAACTCAATCCAAAAGTAATTTGTAAATTCAAAGGTTAAACACAGTTTTAATGCATTTATTTAACCTAATACTTACTGCCCCTCTATTAGTTGAACGCATTAGTAAAATTAGAGCGGTGGGAAAGGGTTGCGCGCGCGCCGCGGCCGCGAATACTTTATGTTTATTGTTATTAGAACAATATTTGTACACTCGAGATGAACGGTTATTGCCGACGTATCATATTCAACGCATCTGCAAATTACCTTCCTGTATTTATTGACAGATTTAACAATACCATTCTATATTGAATCACTTTTGTCGTTACGGTAAAAAATTAGATTTAAAAATAATGTGAAAGTAGGGACGTGCTATAGAAAATATATTTCCGGATTAGTAAAATTAAAGGTATATTCTTCATATTCAATGATCAATCAGGCTCCCCTGTGGTCAGTCGAATGCGGAAACAAGCCGATACTATTGTAATCCCATCGGTGGCCATTTAGCTGGTGGTATCAATAGATTGTCCGACGTGGGCACGCGTCCAGCCATCTCTCTTTTGTTGCAAACGATTGATGTATTTAACCGATTATTTGTTTACAATATACATAATAGTGGATTTTAATGTGATTTTAACGAACGTTACTTATTATTTGGCTTGTATAACAACGCTGTGAAAGCCATAGATTCTCAATTTAAAAGACGTGTTTAGAAATACGTACACAAAGTTGTTTATTAATATGAAGTGAGGACAACTTTTTTGTGGAGTTCTAAACAGTGAGCTCCACATAAAAAAAAGATTGTTTGACTAAAAACTTAACTATTTATTTGAAAACAGCCATATCACCTACATTGAACTTAAGTTCAAATCTTAATGACTAAGGGAATAATGTACATGACAATTTTGGCGTACATAGCAATTGTTCTAATATTTTGCAGCCTTGAAATGTATTATAAACTAAACTAAAATAAACTAAGACTAAACAAACTAATGTAAGTTAGACGAGTGAAAACAGGAACAAAAAGATAAGAAATAAAAATATCATAATTTACTATTTATATTTTTTAATTTAGTAATGTTGTTTGTATTTGGTTAAATCCAAAACCATTTACGAACCTAAGCCTTTACCCACAAAAAGCCATTGATTTTCATTGACAGATCATCAATAAGACGACGCTTGTTTGGGGTTGCGAATTGACGCGATTAGCCGTGGTGATAAAGTGCACGCCTGACACAACGATTACTGGTACCATCGCTGAGCATCGTAAACACTCATTAGATTGTATTTTGAAGAATTCGGCTTTTTTTATGAGGAAGGAAAGGGCTGTGGCTAACAACGATTTTTGATGCATCGAAGCTATGCATGAAGCGGAGAACTTTAGACAAAATGAGTCTTTGATTCATTTTAACCTCTTTCCCCTGTCATTAAGAAAAATGTAGTAAGCAACATCCTGCTTCGTTTTGTAAGAATCTTAACTTTTCGTAGGCTGCTACGAAAGTGCTACGAACTGCTACGAATACTTGTAGATCCAGCGTCATCTAAAACTTAGCGTTAACCTATTGTAGTCTGCAGTAATGTTTTCCTATTAGAGGTTCACAAATTCTCTTTCTCACGGAATTAGATAAAAACCAATAGGTAGGTAAATAATGTTGGTATTAATATTGTCCACAATTTCTATGTTCTTTCAAGAATACTTTTACCTTTTATTATCATACCTGCTCTTTCCCTTTACGACTTCACGTTATCTTGGGCACGCGTCGCGCGTTAGGTGTACCTGGCGCGTGCGATGCGCGTGGGCACGTGGGCGCGCCGGTGCGTGTGTGCACGTGGACGCGCCCGCGCGCATCGCCGTCGTGATGGTCAGTAGAGTGCTGAGTCTTGTTCCAGCGAAGGTCCATTTCACACTGCCATGCACAATAATTGAGTGAACATTAGTAACGTGTTTTTGACTAAGCCTTAGGTAAAGTGAGCTATTTGAAAAACAGACCCCTAGCCGGGACATGTTGCTAAAAGGAAGTGAAAATATTATTTTATCTTTTGTATTTTTAGTTAATACTACAAACGTAGGCAATTGTACGTAACATTATCAAAGAATATCCCAAAATTCCACATCAAAACGCCTACTTGACTTTTATGTGATATTTGCAAAATGTCATTCAAGTATTAAACTCCCACAAAGGAGTGAATGGGGACGAACAAAAAGAAATCAGTGTCGGATGCGCCCGCGCATAATATTGGACATCAAATGGATGCGTTTACGTAAATATAGACTACCTTTTATTATCTGCGAAGTTTGATTGCGGTCGAGAAGCGTGTCTCTCACCCCCTCGACTATTCACCAAGGATGATTGATCTACGGCAGATTGACAGATTTTTTTTATAATACCAGTCGAGGGTAGTTCGGTACAGACGAGCGAATATTAAAGGCAATTGTTGTTTAATTTTTACAGTGGTGGGGTCGTTTCGAGTGTTGTAATAATGTTTTGATAATAGCGGTATCCGTTCAGCTCATATTTCTTATTCAGAGTGCGTGGGACCGCGCCCGGTGATTGCGCTTACACTGTCTGTTTGAATTTAGAACGTTTAGGGTAGACCGTTAGGAACACCTTGTTGTTTTAATTTAATGATAAATATTATCATATATGTAAACCAAACCGTTTATGCACTCACTGTGTCAATATTAAATGATTTTGGTTACAAAAAAAACCTCCGATAAGACGAAATGGGATTGAAAGATCAATTTGATTTGCTCTAAATTTACAACAAATCTTTAAAATTAGTTTTGATGGTCGCTTATTGTGTCATATGAAATAATGGGTATGAACATTCTATTAAGCTTTTTTAAAGTGTTAAGTTTCATTGGATATTATTTTAATCTGTCACAAATCGACAGCTCTCCATTGAAGTCTGACCCCTGACGGGTGCTTATTTGGCTTAGTACAGTTTTTTATAAGTATTTTTTACCCGCTTTCGGACAATAGAAATGGAGCCATTCGATACTTTAGTACAATGTGCCCACTGATCCTCATTGATCGCCAATTACTGGACATTAAGTACCTTAAACGCTTTTCATGTCCGCTATTTGTAGCAACAAATCAAATATGAAAGGAAACAGCGCACAATGGCCCGTTCAAGATCTGCATTCAATATTTTTGGCTGTTATTATTCATTCAATAAGCCTGTTCTTTTCGGACATTACAACAATGGCATGTGGGAGCTTATTTTTTTATTTTGTGCCCGATAGGATTTTGCGATAAAACCGAGGTCAAAAGTTGGGTAAGTAACTATAAGAATTTAAAATACTAATTTGCAAAATTAACTGTTGTTTTTTATGGTAAGAAAACACTAAACAGGTTGTGAGAACTTGAATAAAAGTTTATATCAATAGTCAACGCGCATACTGTACCGTCAGGGTTGTTCTGCGCGCGCGCAACAAGGTGTGCTTTTCGGGGCGCACGCGCCACCGCGTCCATTGTCACGCCCGACACGCTCATCACACAGTTCCAATGGAGCGCGCACAAGAACGCACATTATTGCACATTTATTGCGCATCTTCAAAGCTTTGTTAGCTTTGTTACATCTTTTATTTGCTTTTTTATCAATAAAAATGTCGGCCGACAACGATGTATGTTTTCACGCTATAATTCAGCCACATTGATTCCTTTATTAGGAGAATTGTTAAGGATGTTTTAGATTTGCAAATAATGATATCAGATTTCATTCATTTGTGTTTGTTATGTCTAAGGTTACATAAGGAGATTACTACTAATAAATGTTTACCAGAAATGTAGGTGATTTAATATTTAGCATGCGTACCTAAGCTACCTTTCTTTGTCATATCTATACATCTATACATATAAATAAAATTGGAGTGTCTGTTTGTAATATTGAAAACCGTTTTTTACTACATGTATATGAATATAATACGGTACATACACCAAAATAACAATTTTTTTTTCTGTCTATCCGTCTGTCTGTTTGTTCTAATCTCTGAAATGGCTGGACCGATTTTGACGGGAGTTTTATTGGCAGGTAGCTGATGTAATAAGGAGTAACTTAGGCTATTTTCGTTTATTTTAGAAAAATAACTTTTAGGCGGAACGAAGTTCGCCGGGTCAGCTACTCAATCATAAAGCTGGCAGACTCTCCACGACCGGAAACGTATCTTCCCCGACAGTACCAACATAGACGTTTCAACTTCCGTCTGCAAGTCCCTCGGTGAATCACAGATCACTCGAGACGGTTCGTTTAAGGTCTTGGTGGTCATCTGAGAGCGGAGCCGCGCCGTCTGGTGGCTCAGACATGCGGGCCTCTCACTGGGTCACGACCGCGGTATCAACAGCTAGTAGTACAGTGCCCATTTGAGGACACGTAATGCTGTTATAATTGGGACTAATCAAATAGAAGATTGGGGAAGGTCACTTATGTTGAAGACGTGTTGGACATCTGGTGTGGCTAATTGGCCGAAGACCCGTCTTGTCGAATTAGTAAGTTCATTTCTCGTTTTGGATCCCTGGAATGCGCGGAATATTGCTAACTTAAATGTAAGTAGATCACCTATAGGGTACTCTATAGGTGATCTACTTACATTTACATTACATTATTCAAGTTCTATTCGAGTTAATTATCTTTTTGTATGCACGTGGTTCTGTGACAAGTAAATCTATCTTCTTTTTTTAAATGACAATGATACAACAGAGTACAGTAATTATGTACTCAAACAGTTTATTAAACATGATTAAGCGTATTTATTTACTCGTTCTATTGTCAGCAACCACAGCCGGTGTCAATTTTCAGCGGAGCCACACGACCGCCTCCAAATATTGTGATAATCCGTCCATTCTCAATTGTCACTCGATGACTTGATAAAAAAATATAAAAAGTTCATCCGCAAAGCATCCCCCGGGACCACTCCGTGGCATACTTCTTCCCTCATTCCCATAATCTATTCCAATTAACTGACAGCACCATATTGTGATATTAACACAATGAATTCTCCCCTCTATAAAGTGCAATAGTTATGATTAGCAATAGTCATCTTTCTTGCTGTGTAGATTTAGGTTCATATTTCTGTGTGAAGTGATTTGATTGCTTTTTACGTTTTGGTACACTTAAATAGGTCTTATTGTTGGTATGTGTATTACAATTTTGATTATTTTACTTATAACCGTGACAAAAGGTTTAAATGGTTTTATGGATTATTATTTTTTTATCTGACCCGAAAGACGTTCTGCCTTTCCAATAGTTCATACAAAAAATGTCCATAGAAAATGCAGTTTTAGTTTCCCGAAAAATTAAATTTTCCCCGAGTCTTTTATTTTTTTTTCCGTAAGAAGCTGATTAGGTGATCAAAAAATTGCCTAATCGGTCCAGCTGTTCTGAAGTGCATTTCAAGACCAACGAACAGCTTTAAAAAAATATATAATAGTAATATCTATTGGGAAATTACCATCTCATATCATTTGTCGTCTTAATTTCTCTTTTTTAATATCGCGAATTTATTAGTTTCTTCGTCTACTTTGCCTTAGAAGTATTAGATATTATGATTGTCAGCACCTGACTGTTAGACTGGTTATTTATCATGGATGACGTCAGACGCGGGTCAGGTGTTGGTGTTGCTACCAACACCACATATCGTAATCAGGGCATTACACTACTCAGTTCATTGCCATGTGGGTTTCCTTATGATATGCCTTAACTGTTTCAAGTTGGAAATAAATTTATGGCTCGATGTTATTTTTAACACATTGCTTAGCGTCGGATGGGAGACTCCGACAGCCGACGGAGACCACACTAAAGCCCGGACTCTACCAAAGCGGAGACGACACGAGCGGAGAGGAGATGTTTTTTAAACAACCAATAAAGTGAAGCTGATATGTGATAACAAATTCTATTGGTTGTTTAAAAAACATCTCTCCGCTCGTTTCGTCTCCGCTTTGGTGTAATCCGGGCCTAAAGGACAACTAAAATCGAAACACCACGGTGTTCCTATTTATTTTGGAGGTAGCTTTCAGACTGAATTATGAAACTACACTTAATCGTAGTTCAATTAGAAGCAAGAAATTGTCCATTACAAAAATTTGCACTTGTAGAAACCTTTAATCTCCATTCGTTTGTTTATTTTACACCTACCTACGCCACATCAAACAAACCCCGACAAATTACCGATATATATCTTACATCACAATCATCCAAGTTAACTTTCCGGCAGCTAATCCTAACAGATAACCGGTCAACCCTCCCGCCCGTCAGACACTAGATGGCTGCTATTAACCCTGATATAATCACCATTGTCTTTGCCCTTTCCCACAATCAGTCGATTAGGGTGGCTCCGTGCGTTACCGAGTTAGCGCTGATACTCTGATAGACCTGATAGTAATGAGTTGTTTGCCGAGGGTCGTACCTATTATTGTGATTGGTGATAATGTTAGAGATAATTTTGATCAAGCATGCCTAAGCATTACTAACTTCAGAAACCTATTTAACCCCTCAAATGTCGTATGAACACGATAGGTTCATGAGAAAAATTGTCTCGAAACGACAATATATAACCGTATAAATCGTTGAGCTCTTATAAGCTAACGGCTTCTAATAGGCGAACATCTAATGAGATAGTACCTACTTCGTCATATATTCATCTACCTGTTTTAACATCCACTGCTGCATCTATGTAGAGACGCCAGCACATCAAGCTATCCCTACCTGTCAAATTTTCTCAATTAAAAATGAACCTTATATCTTTGCCTTTTGTCTTTGTCTTTGTATTAAGTTGAAATAATATCAAAGAAATTTGACAGATTGTGGTAACTTAATGTGCTGGCCTCTGTACGTATGTACTCTTGAACCTTTATTTTCATAATAAAATTAAATATAATACTTATCAATACTAATACTGTAACACTTGCAAATATACTAATACTGTAACACTTGCAAATATACTACTGAGGTAATAAAAGTTGAAAGAGTATTTAAGGGTAACGCCTGTCAGTCCGTTAAGGGGATTTAATAACTTTGAAAATTACTGTATCAGTTTTTTAAGTAACTTCTTACCATCGTGCGGCTATTTACGATCAACTAAAGTAATCAAATGACCACACTCGTCTATTTAAATGAAGGTGGCAGCTGTAGAACTTTAACAAAAGAAGCACGTGCTAACATACTTAAGGTAAATCGTCAAAAATGCTCGTTTCCCACACAAACCGCAACGGGCGGATGATACAATCGATACGCCAATTTATATCGAGAAATGTGACTTTATATCGATAGAAAATTACTGTTTTGTAATGAGTGACGTTCTCAGGAGCCACAGGAGGTTCGGGGGCGACCGTATCTTCGTGTGAGATCTGCCGATTTTACGATCCGAGCCAGTCCACAATGCTTGTAACGACCGCGCTGTAAAATTACAATTATTGTTTACGGCTTTTTGGCTCCGAATGAGGTAGCTACTTAGTAATTGTTATTGTATTATTGACTTGTTGGTTGTACGGTAAAGAAACAGTAACAATAATAAAAGGTTTCACGGCGATACAGTTACATGGGTTTGTCAAATGTTTTGTGGTTGCCACAATAACCTTAAGATGTTTTGTTTATTGTTTCGACGGTAGATAATTATACCACGAATCAAACCAAATTCTAATCACCAGCTCACGAGATATTCTCTATTTTCAATTTCAGAATGATCAAATTCAACATAATTCATATTAGACCTATGCCACCACAGTCCACGATCAATACTCTAAAGTCTTTCCACAAATCAACCAGTTATGTAGTTTATAAGGACATTCCATTTTAAATTCGTGATGCAATCGATACCCAATCGAACCCAATCAAATTCCGCACGTACAGCATCACTCTGGCCCTGCGCCCGCGCATCGCAGCGCTATGAAAGGAGCTCTTCATGCAGGTGGCCGACATACGATACGCGATTGTATGGCAGCTCGGCGAAGCCTCCTCATTTTGTCTCCCGTCAAAAGAATTCCTCGCAGACAACTCACCCCGCTACTAATTACGCGGGGACAAAGAATAGAGAGTGGTTAGGCGAGAGTTTTTTACCTAATGTTTGCCTAAGAAACTTAATGGGAAGCAGCTTTTTGAAACTTTTAACTTGTATGCGTTGAGTCAATGGGAACAATTTGTTTTGCGAGTTTCATGACACACAAACATATGTAGGTGTTAGTTGTTGCTTTCAACCTAACCACTCAAAGCCATTCTTGAATTTTGAATTGCACTGAGAATTTAGGAAATGAATCTGTTTTGCAGGCATTGCTCGATATGGCCTTTTTAACCCTCCAGTTAAAACAATGAGACACGTTGCAAATTTACATTATTCGTAGGTAAAACAAACGATTTAAATGAAGTGACCCTTCTGATTTGAACTTAATCACTGCTTGTGACTCATGTTGCGTATACGCACAAAGTGCGCGAGCGATTCAAATGAAATGAAAAGCGTTTTGTGCGGTATTCCATCCATATTGAGAGTGCGCATGTGCGCTGCTTACAAAAGCTTTGCAAGCACAGGGGGCTTTGCGTACCTTCTTCTATTTGTTATTGATGTCTGCTGCGATTTGGCTTGAACAAATAAACAATAAGTACCAATTTATACATTGTTTTACCTTATCTTGTTTAATTCATCCAGGATGCGTGTTTTGATAAAACTTGAGTAGTAAAATAATGATGCATGATGTTTATTTATGAGTCTTATTTACGCATGTTTAAACACTAATGCATGTGGGTGCTAATGGCTATTACAAAATCATTACTTATCAAAAGATGTTCTATTTAATACCACTGCAAATTCTAATATATTGACCATTAAGTTCGTTTTCTATATATAAGTTAGTTGAGGTCCACATGACAGCCAGCACGTGTCTAAGCCCGTATCGTTTGCACCCGATGTTCGAATCTAACGTTCACAGGTAATTGCGTAGCATTTGACCAAACATTTGCTTGCATTTCCATTTTGTCATTAGCAATCGGCTATTAATTCTTGGATTATGACTGGTAGTGGACATAGGGGCTTGCAATTTTCACATCGGCAGCTGCCTCCTACTATATGTATCTGTGCAAAAACTTTTCTACGAGGAAAGCCACCTGCGAGATTCAACATTATCTGTTCTAATCATGGCTGCGCACACGTCGCTTGCCAGCGACACGTGTACCGATGTATCGATTTATCACGTTGTCCAGAGCTTTAATGAAACTAGATTATTATAATGACCGACGCTTTTGCAATAATGATAGATAACGTTAATGAAGATTGTTTTAACATGATGTGTGTTAGAATATTTTTAAGCCAGATATGTATATTAAGCAATCTCATTTCGCATTCTTACCACCTAAATGTTGTGGTGACAATAAAGTTTATTTCCAATGTTTATCATATTAACAACGACGTAAATGAATTGCATAATTGCTGATATTTTAAGTAAGTAGACGGTGTTTAAAAAAGAACAAAACGCCCTTGTTACTATAACAGGATGCGATATAAACACTGGGAGAAACTAGTCGTTTTTATAACCGCTCCTTACACGGATAGGGTAATTATCACGCTCGTAGCCATTATGTAATGTCCACTCTATAAAATCGCGACAACTGGTTTAGCCCGTCCTGCTTAAGCTTGGCTAGGGATGCTAGTAAATGTTTTATGTGAATTATTTTGTTGTGGTTATGACTTCTTTCATTTTAAACTATAGTAAAATTATAGCTTTAAGTAGTTACGTGAAATACAAATGAATTCAAAGTATCCCTCCCTGGTTTCCATTTCTATTCCCTATTGATACAAGGAATTGTTTTTGATAAAACATTTATTCTAAATTCTTCTAGAACATTTTATCACTAATGTAAGGGAAAAAGAAGAAGAGTAACAGTAAAAATAGATGATGCTTTTGTTAATCTTCATTATAGACGTTCTTTCTTCCTTCTGTACATAGCCATACGATGGTATATTTATTCATATTAGCGCCGAGTGAGGTTCATGTTATTTATTTTTACGAGCTGCGAGAAAAAAGTCTTTCTTTATATTGCATATAAATTCAATTGGAACATTTACAATTCCAATGACAACTGTGAGTTGTTTATTTGATATAATCAAATCAATGTTTTGCAAACCTACTTTGTAAGCCAGCCCTGGTCCACCACGTGGTCATAGGACAGCACCTGTTAGCTAAATATATCTAGGCTTTAGCAATCAGCTCGAGCATCTGCCTGCTTAGATTATTACGCAATAACTCTATGCCTTTAAGTGTCCACACCAGTCCAGATGTCCACCAGGGAGCTATGAACTTGTGACCATTTCATGGACTACTAACATGATGATACTGCCTGGATAAATTCATAAATTGATACTAAGACAACGTTTATTTATATTGCGTTAACATGTACCTAATATAATAAGCAATTTATGCAGGGATGCGGTGGAATATCCAATTGGTTACGGTAGGATTTATATTTTATTGTAAGTTTATTGTTTTATGGTTATTTATGGGTATTTTACATCGTCTGCATTTGCAAGAAAAAGTATTTTGATTAAAAGTTAGATAGATAGAAGAAAAAAAAATTTATAAAGTGTTTTTGGAATTTAAGAATAATACTTTTTATCCGACTGCGGTGAAGCCCAATAAAAGAGTACTATGTGTTTGACCTGTATAGAGAGAAAAGAAAAAAATGTGTATTCTTAACAAACGAAACGCACATTTCTAAAAACAAACTTAGTACAAACAAACTACAACAAACAAACAAACAACCAACAAACAACAAACTTAGTTTGTGTAGGTAGTTAAAAAGCCGTATGATGTAGGTATGTCTGTTCCTATGTCCGCTCGTAACTACTCAACGGCTTAACTGATTTTGATAAATGATACATCAGTAGATTCATCTTGATGTATGTATTTTTTTTTCAGTTAATTTGCAACGATATTAGTAGCTAGTAATGAGTAATATAATATACATTAATAAAACTAAAGAGCTTGAAATACAGTGAATTATTTAAAGGAACAAGAACCCGTAATTGAAAAGAGAAAAATAAGCATTATAAGCTATAGAGTTTTGGTATCGCAGAGGACAAACGATTGTTGCACCATTTTTTCAGGTTATTGGTTTTTTTCAGTTACCAACGTGTTTTTGCAATCGGTTTTTTGAGTTATAGCTTCACGAGCATGAAGTAGGTAAGGATAGAAAATGAAGAGCTCCAAAGTGAAAACCTACTTTTTAACAGATAGATACCAAAAACATTTTCAAGAAGGATATGTCACTAACGGCTTATTTTTCAATCGTTGGATAGGTTTGGATTGGCAGTTATTGCATAGAGAATATGTCAAACCGCCATTTTTATTCTTCAGATGAAAGTCATCCGGGGATTGAAAAATAGGCCCTAAGTCTAGAGAAAGCTCCGAGAAATATATAAATAAATAATTCGCAAGAAATCTATAATGGGCATTATCCATAATTACGCTGCGTGTTAACAGCGTGCAAGTAAAATAAATGCACCTTAAACCGCGTGAACAGCATTAATTTAGCAATTTACGTGAGCACTCGTAATAAACTAATTATGGGCCAGATGTTTAAGGTAATCGCAAAAACTACGGTGGTCCGAAGATCGTGAGGCAAAAATGCAGCGAACCTGTTATTTAAATAGAAATAATGCTATTCTCACTAAGTGTTAGCTAATGACTTAATAGAAACTTAAAACTTTTCTTAGTTCATGTAAATTGTCTATGCGTGGGATCAATTACTTATGGACGATATATGGGGATAAAGTCAATATTACGATATGAATAAAAGAGCCCTAAATTGATATGAAAAACGTAAGGAAGGCTATAAACTCTATGAATTTTATGACAACAATATTATTAAGATAATATTTTATTACAACTTTATTAGAATTCATTAGCTGTATCCGGTACCTAAATAGATTAAAAATAGGGAAATATTTTGCAATTCGCATAAAAACATGTAGTGTTGAACCCTAACAATGTAACGCGAGATTTTAAGTCTCAAGTAAATTTTAATACTTTCTTTGGAAATAAAGAGTGTTATTTAAAAACCGTTACATTATGATAAGTAACGCGATATATTTTAAATGGTTTTATATGAGAATTTATTTGTATTCGCATTGAGTTTTTCCCAGCGGCGCGTGCGCTTAATTGTGAGCCCGCATCCACTGATTGACGTAGGACTTTGGCGAGTACAATACCGTTACACTTTCCACTGACACCCTAACTTAATGCAATACTTGTTAAAGAGTATTAACCCGCCAATTGTTGAGTCATTCATCATCAGTAGCCTCTATAGGAAAAGTGTTATTGAGGAAAAAAGTATTGACATAATGTGTTTTCTGTTTTGAGTTTAAACTTTATGCGCAACCGCAACACAGGTAGGTTGTATTACCTATTACTGTCTTTTTATATTATTTTCAGACACAACAATTTCTTTTTATAATCTTGTCCTTCTTTAGCTAGTCTTACCAAGGGGTATGGTATTACCCAGTTACTGACTGGGCTGTGGAGGTCAGATAGGCAGTCGTTCCATGTAAAACACTGGTATTCTGCTGCATCCGCTGGAAGCCGATCCCAAAATAGTTAGGAAAAGGCTAGGCAGAATCTTGTCCTTCTTTAGATACATACCTAAGAAGTGTCCGTATGGATTAAGGAGCCATGTCACATATTTGAACGCGGCTACCTATCAATAATCGATTTTATCAAACACTTTAGTAGCTATGTACATATGTTTTCTTTACTACTCCCGCCAGGATTGGGGATCCGCATAAAATGTGTTGTTTTACCGCAATTACATAGTCTTTCGGGTAATTACGAAATCTGCTAATTTACTAAACACTGGTAATACTCGTAATTTAAATCAATCCAATCGCACACCGATAGCATTAAATTTAATATTCCTAAAAATATTGACATTTAGCGAGAAATCGTACTTGAAGAAAATGCCACTTCCCATATTATTAGTTTCACCAACTGTAGTATAATTAAACTTGGTAACAAACTATAAAAACAGAAAACGAAAAAAGAAACTAGACTGGTGTATCTATGTATTATCTAATTTGATGATCTTGATGACATGACATGATTGATACACAGAGATCAGTTGGTTTGTGACAGAAAGGTGGGTTGTCGCACTGCCCAGGTGGTCAGGCAAGCCACCCGGCACACGACGCATCTTGCACCCTACATGGATGCATCATCCTTTACTACCCGGGGCTGATCTTTGAACCAAAGTCTATTAGTTTATGGGTAGGAAAAAACCACATACAAAACAGTTTTAGATAGAACGTTGTAACACCATCGTTATTTATTACAGTCAGGGCATTAATTGCTTATCAAATGGATACAGTCGCCTATTTGCCATGTTAATAACTGTCAAAAAAATACAGTTATGATTTCAATATACCTACGGACAATTTGCGTTAGTAGAAATTGGATAAATAATGAAATTCCCTGACATTATGTAGGTACAGAGGCCAGCACATCAAGTTACCACAATCTGTCAAATTTCTTTGATAGTATTTCAACTTTATTGCAAAGATATAAGGTTCATTTTTAATTGAGAAAATTTGACAGTTAGGGATAGCTTCATGTGTTGGCGTCTGTACATAATATAATAATCATAATCAGGCTATAATGTCCCCACTGTTGTGATACGGGCCTTCTCTCTATGAGAAAGATTGAGCTATAATTCACCACCCGGGCGCAGTACAGAGTTTTGGACTTGCCGGTTTCCTCATGGTGTTTTCCTTCACCGTTTTGAGAGCACTGGTAATGAAATAATTTACACAAATTACCTGCTTGTGTTCAAACCCACGACCTACTCGTAAGTCGTAGCCGTTACCAATGGGCCACCACTACTCTTAGGCACACATAATATTTTAAAACATCACGCTTTTGTTTCCCCAAAGGGTTGGGTAGAGGTGTACCAATAGTGCACTCTCACAAAATATATGTTATAAGTAATAATGTAATATGTGTTAAGATAAATGAGAAAGAAAAAAAAATATATGAGATATTTATGTGACGATGTGTGATAATATTATAATATGATATTATATTATTATGCTTTTTAGCAATATAATGTCTGTTAAACATAGTAATCGTATTACTTTAATAGCAGTAGTTAAAGATAGGTAATTTTATAGTAAGTATAAGTAAGTAAGTAAGTATATGTTCGCATAATTTTATCTATTTCTGCCATACGTTGGTCGTATTCATACATAATTTACATTTTAAACGAAGCACAACAAACAACTTAGAGCCTTCAGTTAAACAAACATTTACGAGAAAATAGTTAGTACTGAACATTTAAATATGCCTTTAAAAATCCAATTATGTTCTTAGAAACTAATAGAAGAGTGTCTGTGGTCAAAACGAAATAGCTTTGGGCATTAGCTAAATATTCAAAGTTCATGTTACGTCCCCAGGACCATTTATAAATACCATAGAGACATAATGGTCAGTCTGTGGTCAGGCGCCATAAACATTGTGCACCTTTCACGCTCTCAAAATGATTCCTTTGTCTATTTTTATGGGATATATTATTTCACTTTTCATTGTCTATGTTAACACCTATATTATGTTGTTGTACCTACGTGTTATTATTATTTATGAACAGACAAATAAATACACGTAAAACGTAAACGTAAGAAGTCCGTATCATTAAATTTTGTATGTATGTAACACTTAACATTTTATCGTTTTTGCCATGATGTAATCGAAAGGTTAAAGAGAGCTAGTTTTAATTCCAAATTATTTTTCCTCGTTGCTAGAAATCCTACATTTTCCTTAACAAATGACGATGATATTCTTGTGCAACAAACATGTATTTTACCAGAAAGGCAGCGTTACCAAACCACTACACTAAATACAGGTATTAGCTACAAGTCACAGCAGTGCTTACGGTATCTGGAAAAGGCTTTTCCTAATTACTTGGGGTGTTTTGTTTGGTGCTATCGGCGTGTAACGAGCCGCAAATGGGTGCGATCGCGCGATCATGCGGGCTGCCCGCCCTTCGCAGCCGCCCGCCCCCGCCACCCGTCCCCGCGCCCCCGCGCGACTCAAAGGCCTTTGTACGTGTGCTGAATTGAGGCACAGTGATAAGCGGAGCGGGTAACTTTTGTGATTATATTGATTCATTAGTGTTCAGCCGTGAACATATCATAGTTACACGCGCCAACAACAGCATCACAGCGTCAGCATTAAAAGCGACATACATTCGTTCCACGCGCCGGCAACACCAGCACACCGTCAGCGGTAAGAAGTGGCCTACTGAGATCTTCGCTTCATCGGCTCGATACACACACAGCACACATGTAAATAGCTATCAATGTGTATTGACCACAAAATATGTATATAATAATTAAGTTCATTATTTGTAATAAATTAGTCATCAAGCTGGAGTCGAGTGTGATTCATCTCCTATACCCCCTCTCACTGTGGCCAAGACACCTTTAGCCATCATCGGTCCTATGAGTCTGTGGGATCGGCAGTGAGAAAACCATTTCCTGTGTACATTGCACGACGTACACGAACCCCTATTCCTACCCAAGTTCCGTCTGTTACCGTAGGTCTCCTTGTAACAGACATCCCTCACGTAAAACGGTTTCTATGGTAGGCTAGGGCGTTAGGTCAACTTAAACTAGGGTGGTAACTGAATAGGTAATTACTATAGGACTAGGATTACTAGGGTGCTAGGTAGTTACTGTAGGGCTAGGTATATGGTCAGTCGGGTTTTAGGTACGAACCAGGCTCGATTGTCTCAAAACACAGCCCCATCGTTCGCACTTGGAAAAAATGGCTGTCCTAAGCTGTAAGTCCCGGTGCGTACAATTAGCTTGACTTGTTTCACTATGAAGTCCGAGCGGAAACTGAGTTCAAACTTCTATGTTTCCGATTGTAGGCTGAATTTTATAGAACAAACACATTTTGCTAGTTATGTTTGAGTTTCAAATAATAGGGGGCAAGCCTATTGCCACCAACCGGGCACTAATCACGGCTCCTGACTTCTACTAAGAATTTCCAGATGAGAAAACCCAACAAAATTTGTCTCTACCGGGTATCGAACCCAGGACCTCATGCTCAGCAGTAGCGCTTGCGACCACAATACCAACGAGGCAGTCAAAACATTTAATTCCTCAAGGAAAAGCATTACGTTTAGAAGGAAAAGGAGTTGACTGCGATATTAAAATAAAAAATACTCTAGTCTGAAATAAGGGTCACGTGAAATGAATCAATCTGCCTGCCTAGCCTTTTCCCAACTATGTTAGGGTCGGCTTCCAGTCCAACCGGATGCAGCTGAATACCAGTATTTTACATGGAGCGACTGCCTACCTAACATCCACAACCAAGTCACTAACTGGGTAATACGAAACCTCTTGATAAGGACTGGCTGTAAGACTTTCGGGCTTCTGACTACCCGTACCGGCAGTCAAAGATCCACGGATGATACTCTTAATTTCTTATACCTAAAAAATGTTTATCTATTGTGTTTTTTGTGAAGGAAAATTGTTCAATATATTTAACGACACCAAAAGACTACCAAATCGCGAACGCTCCTCACTATGTCCGCATCATTTACAGATAAGCACGGCAGTGGAGCAGCGGAATCTCGCGTCTATCCTTGTTAATGAGTTTATCTCACATGTGGTGCAATTAGCCCATTGAATGTGGCACAAGGATTACTACGAGGTGCGCGGTCAAAGCTCTTTGTCTTTTATCCTCTTTATTGAAGTATTTTCATAACGTAATTTTTCAAAGAAAAATTTTCACGTGGAAATCTGTGTTGCTACTGTAAGATAGGTTTTACACACGAAAAGAAATACTTTCACATGATTAGTGTTTCCTATCCGACTACTCACTAAGAAAGACTGAAACAAACTGAGTGGTCAAAGTGTTTTTTAAAGTCCATAATCTTGCCAGGCAAGAACTCATTATGCAAACGACTACATTCATTTACTTTGACTGTAAAAATACCTGTTTCCTAAACATTATCTTTGTTTTCCTAATAGTGACAGGAAGTGAAAAGCACTAATTGCGAATACGTTTTCATTAATTACTATTGTCTATTGCGACTTTGGTTTAATTAAAACTATACACGTGTAACCAGTAATTATAGTTTTTCCTATATTACGTGCTTCCATTTCAAGCCCTGCCATTGGTCGGTGGTTGGCGGAAAATCGATCGCGTTCTATGTAGGTTGGCTGCTACACAATAGACAGGTAGGAAGGTATAGGTACTACGTGAAATACATAGTACTTGAGGGGGAAGCGCCAGGCTAGCCCACGAAATTCAAATTTTCTCACGGTTTCTGCAATTTTCAGGTGAGTATCAGGTTGTGTTTTGGTCAAAATATGATTTACGGCCGTAGCAAGTATGTATTTACAGAATCATAATCATTAGAACTATCAATACGACTCTCTGAGTAAGGTAGAATTGTCCTCAATTCGGTATTTGATAGGGTAGTCTATGTAGTCAATAACGTTACTTTTTTTTCATTTGTATGAAATATAACAATGTGACGTCACAATTTTTTAGAATCAAATGGAATACTTATTATCATTAAATGCAATTTTAAAATTATACCTTCGCATAATATTTAATTTCTGTTCGGTGATGGGAGTTTTTAAGACGAGTGGTATTTTTTCTATGTGATTTCATATTTTATTTTTGAACGTTTCAAATAGTCAATTGTCATGGTTTCATTATATCATTCCCTAAGGTTATATGACTTAGAAGATTGTATTGATGATTTGAGTGATTATAATTTTGTAAATACGTATTTGCAACAGACGCGAATCATATTTTGTTCAACATACAACCAAATACTGACCTACAAATTGCAATAAATGGAAGGCTGTAGCTTTCACCTTAAGGTATATCCTCTTATCGGTTAGTCATTGGTTTTAACATAGTTTGATTTTAACAAATCTCTATGTATTTTCCCTCTTTGTTTGCATAAAGCCAGTTTCGTGATTAATGCGACTTGCAGGTTTTTTAAGAGAATTTTTCCCTTCAATTTCCTTTTAGATAACTCTCCAGTCGAACTTAAATCGAGACTTGATTTACAAAAACTGCCAATAGGGAGAATGTAAGTACTTACTAATCTATCTATCTATCTATATCTATACATATAATAAAAGTGTAGAAAAGTGGTGTCTGTACAATGGAAATACACCTATTAAAAAAAAATTGCAGGGGTTGTTATTTATATCGATGCTGAACCCGAAATTGTAATATTTTTTTTTTGTCTGTTTGTCTGTGTGTTTGTGCACGCTAATATCAGAAACGCATATTCGATTTAGATGCGGTTTAATATATTGTAGTAAGCTTCACTTAACATTTAGTGTTTATTTCATGTCAATCAGTTCATAAATAAAAAAGTTATGTCAATTTAAAGAATCACGGCGAACATTTGTTAAAAGCATTACTGTAAAGTAAATTTTTAGTTACCCAAACGACGCTATAGTTTATTCAAAATATGCTGCCCAAAAAGTCACTATTCCACGCGGACGAAGTCGCAGGCACAGCTAGTATTAAGTATAAAGAGATAAAATTTGTGAGTTTGTATTTTTGGGGGGATCTTGGAAACTCCTGATGAGATTCTGAAAATTCTTTCACAAATGGGAAACTATAGCATTGCCACGTATCACAGGATATATAATCAAAAAATGTCACGGGGACGAAGTAGCGGGCAGAAGCTAGTTTTAACTTAAAATATATTGCGTTAAAATATAATCAATTGAATTGCTAAAAAAAGCAGCCCTTTTACAAAACCAACATGGCACTATATTGTGACGATTTATACGATACTTTCATTCACGTACACGGAACAATTATGTAAATGACTGGATGCAATATGGTCTGTGAATTGCCTCGCTATCTGATGATCCCATCGACACGCGAGTTTTACTAATTGTATGCTGCTGTTATTGCTCTATGCTTTTATAATAGCTCATTATTTAAAATTGTTTTCAATTGAGAACAATATTTGGACTGATAAGTAGCACATCAAGTGTGATTAAATACGAATTTCACCAATAAAACTGAACGTGATGAGCACATCTAAACTGCGTCAGTGTCAATATTCCGAAGAAAATAATGGTATTTACAGCTCATAAACATGTTTTTTTTTGCGCTGATTGGTTTAAGTTTCAATGGTGGAATCACCTTTAGGTGTGTTTGGCAAACAAAAGAAAATGCGACACAAGTAAGATCTGAAATTCATGATCAACGTAAAACTATTGGTGAGTCGTTGCCAATGTAAGTCTTATCTCGGTAAGGGAAGGTAAATATTAGAATGACTGCCGAGGGTTTCGCCAAAATCATGGCAATAATATTAATGTTCTTTATAACAGCGATAAGAGTCATTTTCTTAAGTACCAGTGGTATTAACCGTGCGGCATAAAGTCGTCTTGCAATCCTCTAATACATACGGAATCTGTTTTTTTTAAGTTGTTTCCGTTTAAGTTTAAAATTCGCCGTAACTACAACAACAACGTGACACTCCATCTACATATAATTCTTATGAAATCATCTTCACAACAAACTGCAATTCGTACATCAACATTGACCAGCCAACAAGCTTTGTTTGCACTCGGCAGAGAAATGCGGATGACCACAACGAGGCCTTGACAGTTCAAGAAGCCTCTCCACCTAGCCCCAAGGGTCCTTGCTCCTGATTTACGGGCTCCGAAAACCGCAGGGATTCAATGTGCCTTTGTTGCACACACATTTTTATTGAATAATAAAATATTTCCACAAAATGAAACAACTTTATAGGTCATAATTCCCTTTTAACGATCGCTGTTATGAAAATTTTCGCTGGTTTAGAAATAATCTTTTGTACTCGCATTTTGCTTAGGTTTATTTCCGTTGAAAGTTTCTACAGAGCAAGCGCGTTTTAGGAGTTACGAGATCTGTCGGGCGATTCTGTAAAAATCTCACCGTGATAACTTTTGTGAAGTGAACTGTCATTCGACCTTTTGGCACTATTGCCAGTCGGTTGATTCTGTAAAAATATCACCGTGATAACTTTTGTGAAGTGAGCTGTCATTCGACCTTTTGGCACTATTGCCAGTCGGTTGATTCTGTAAAAATATCACCGTGATAACTTTTGTGAAGTGAGCTGTCATTCGACCTTTTGGCACTATTGCCAGTCGGTTGATTCTGTAAAAATATCACCGTGATAACTTTTGTGAAGTGAACTGTCATTCGACCTTTTGGCACTATTGCCAGTCGGTTGATTCTGTAAAAATATCACCGTGATAACTTTTGTGAAGTGAACTGTCATTCGACCTTTTGGCACTATTGCCAGTCGGTTGATTCTGTAAAAATATCACCGTGATAACTTTTGTGAAGTGAACTGTCATTCGACCTTTTGGCACTATTGCCAGTCGGTTGATTCTGTAAAAATCTCACCGTGATAACTTTTGTGAAGTGAACTGTCATTCGACCTTTTGGCACTATTGCCAGTCGGTTGATTCTGTAAAAATATCACCGTGATAACTTTTGTGAAGTGAACTGTCATTCGACCTTTTGGCACTATTGCCAGTCGGTTGATTCTGTAAAAATATCACCGTGATAACTTTTGTGAAGTGAACTGTCATTCGACCTTTTGGCACTATTGCCAGTCGGTTGATTCTGTAAAAATCTCACCGTGATAACTTTTGTGAAGTGAACTGTCATTCGACCTTTTGGCACTATTGCCAGTCGGTTGATTCTGTAAAAATATCACCGTGAAAACTTTTGTGAAGTGAGCGTGAAGTGAGCTGTCATTCGAGCTTTTGCAAGGAATGTACACTATTGACAGCTCACCTTAAACTCACTTCACCTACGTGATCACGGTGAGACTTTTACAGAATACCACTACAGCTCACCTTAAACTCACTTCAACTACGTCATCACGGTGAGACTTTTACAGAATACCACTACAGCTCACCTTAAACTCACTTCAACTACGTCATCACGGTGAGACTTTTACAGAATACCATTACAGCTCACCTTAAACTCACTTCAACTACGTCATCACGGTGAGACTTTTACAGAATACCACTACAGCTCACCTTAAACTCACTTCAACTACGTCATCACGGTGAGACTTTTACAGAATACCATTACAGCTCACCTTAAACTCACTTCAACTACGTCATCACGGTGAGACTTTTACAGAATACCACTACAGCTCACCTTAAACTCACTTCAACTACGTCATCACGGTCAGACTTTTACAGAATACCACTACAGCTCACCTTAAACTCACTTCAACTACGTCATCACGGTCAGACTTTTACAGAATACCACTACAGGTCACCTTAAACTCACTTCAACTACGTCATCACGGTGAGACTTTTACAGAATACCATTACAGCTCACCTTCAACTCACTTCAACTACGTCATCACGGTGAGACTTTTACAGAATACCATTACAGCTCACCTTCAACTCACTTCAACTACGTCATCACGGTGAGACTTTTACAGAATACCACTACAGCTCACCTTAAACTCACTTCAACTACGTCATCACGGTGAAACTTTTACAGAATACCACTACAGCTCACCTTAAACTCACTTCAACTACGTCATCACGGTGAGACTTTTACAGAATACCATTACAGCTCACCTTAAACTCACTTCACCTACGTCTTCAAGGTGACATTATTACAGAATAGGACTACTGGTCTAAATTATTGCTTAGATGATTCTAATAGGCCGCTATACAATTAAAAACTACTAACACTTAAACAATGACATCATCAACATTAAATTAGTAGCGTGACGATAAAAACATAAAGGTAAAACATATTCGTGCTTAAGATACCATCGTTTGGTAAAACGCGAACACGGAGATAATGGCTCGATGAATAATAATGAGCTCTGTAAGTGTGAATCACCAAATATATTTAAATTGTTATCAATTAAAAGCACTATAATAGCGATTTGAGTCGCGTACCCTGGCCATATGGTGTACCGCACGGGCTAACGTGGGCCCATGAAGTTAGCGCTTTTACTGTCCGGGAAAGAGCGTTTGTAAAACTGTCGATTGTGGCTCTCAACATAATGATATATTAATTTGTCACTTTATATGAATAATTCACTATTTTTTTAAGGCTTGGTTACCTAACTTAAAAAAGTTTAGTGGTAATGGGCACCCAAAAAATAAAACATTATGTGTAGTTATTAGCTAAATTGGGTTTACAAACCCTATTTTTTTTTGGGTGTTTTTCTATCTATAATATTTTCTATCTATCATGGATTTACACAAAAAAATATATAAGTAGTTTATCAGCCATCTCGTTACCATAACACAAGCATTAGGTTGCTTAGCTTGGGACTATATGGCGTTGTGGGAAATGTCCTAGGATATTATTATTATTTATTTTTTTATTTCTTATTTTTCTTCTCTGTTAAGAGAGTTAACACACGGGCCGGAACCAAGTGTATAAGGGGGAATTAAATTGAAAAGGTGGATGATACTGTAGAAGAAGTCAGGAACTTTCGGATGATGTATTATTATTAATTTAGCTAATAACTACCAAACATACCATACCATACCTTAGGTTAAGTAATGTTTTATTTATTCCTAAATAGGGGATGAATACAAGTTACTAGTAAGTTATCGATTACTCTAACCTCTACCGCTCATTTAGTGGCCTTCAACTTGATGTAAATTTGTCGGGCTCAATTGAAGTTAATAGGAATGCTCGGAGGGTGAGGATCGCTACTATGGCCAGCTGACGCGAGGTGTGAGGGAATGCAGCCCTCCCTCAACACTCGACGACGGATGCACAATTGATGGTCAAATAAAAAAACGCATGTTGATGGCACGGACGTGTGAGGGCCCACTTATAATAACCATTTTAGGACCGTAGGAATTATGTGGAGATAGAACACGACACATGCATAAATTAATGCAATATAGAATAATTATTTTGCGTTTCGAATCAATATTTCTAGGTAGGTACCTACTTCAAATTGTATGATTTGTTAAAAATCATATATACCTATCGAATGTATTGAATGTAAAATTGTATTTTTGATGAGCAGAACTGAATTATGTTTATAACTCATTGTCACCCAGTTTTAGTTTGTCATAGACGACACTGCAAACTTAGGTTTAAATATTAAAGTTATCTAGGAGATACCTAATGAATTCGTGAGGATGTATATTATGTAAGATAACCTGCCTTCTACTGCTTCTACTCATAATTCCAATTACTCTCATAATAAGATAAAAATAAATGAAGTTATTAAAACATTAATTGAGTTTTTCTAACTAACCCGTCTAATAAACATTCAAGGAAATAAATAAAACCACACTATACCGCACATCTGGAGTGAATAAATAAAATATACTAACACACATTTCCCTTTTATTAGTAGTTTAGTTTAGTAAAACAAATGTGCTGCCGGTGAACAGTGGCGGTGACGGAGGGTGCACCTCATGAATGTTAAGCAAACAGATAATATGAACGGCTTAACCTCCCCTCTGATAGCGACAATTGTTCACTATTGATGTTCTTACATGTCTATAAGTGTTTGATGTTCTAGTGTTTACCTTTAGCGTATGGAAAAAAGAAATGGAAAGTTAAAGGTGACATGCCGTTAATGTGTGTCGAAATATTTGTAGCCGTCATCAGCTTTTTCAATATTATATCACCATACACATAGACACAAATGAAGACTTTATTTTAGACTTCATATCGTTGAAATAACAATCGATATTTAATTTTGGTAGAGACCTAAAACACATACAATATGTTGTTAGTGACCTAAGCCCGCCAAAATTCTGAAATATTATCAGTAAAATGTATGTTGCTTTCAAAAGTACTGCACCAAAAATAACCCAATAAATAAAACGCCAATCGTTACCGACAGTCACAAATTGGATTGTAGAAAAAAACCCCTTACCTATTAGCGTAACCTCAGTTAAATTGCCACCAAAACATTTTATGTCAATGATACCTGGGATGCACGGATGCACGTGGCAGCGACAGCTGGCCCGATATCATCTTGTTGGGGACATCGCAATACGCCGATAAATGCATTAGCATTGTGGGTGGTTGAACTTGTCATTGCTGGTATCACTATTGCTATTTGTTCAACGTAAATAAACAAAAACAATAAGCTCTGCTAACAACATAATAATACCAAGAATCATCATTTCGAGATTAATTTTTGTTGTGTTCTATTTTTGTAATAAACTTTTTATTTTGTTTCGTGTGGAATCAATATGGCCATAATGTTGACTATGGAGTGTTCTATTTTTTTAAAGGAGAAACCCATTTCTGGGCCTAGCCGTTACAAGAATCAAATATGTACCAAAAAAAACTCCTATTCTGCCTAATTAACCCATTTAAATCTTAGCCTCAATTACAATGGCCAAGTGTAAAAAAAAAGTACATTTCTATTTTTTTGTTTCAAACAACCTTTGTAAACCGTTACAGCACTCATTTTATTATACGTCACTTACTTTGCACACATTAGCATTAAACAATAGAGCGTACCCTAAGAATGTAATAGATTTAGCGGATATCGATAATTACAAATGATAATTGAATCCTCCATTATTTTAGTACAATTGCTTTTTAGATATTGAAATAATTGTAAAATAAAAAAATCAGGAATGTCATTATTTTTTAACGTAAGCACGATTTAAAAATCATTAAAGGAAATAAAATAATCGAAAAAATCAATTGCAACGCGGATTGCACTAGTAAACGGCAAATGTCAATGTCAACGTCTGTCAAATGCCATCGTTGTAATTAGTGTCATTCGATTTTCGTATCTTTGTGCAAGTGAATGTGTTTTTCGAATTCTCGAGTTTTATTACAATATTAAACCTCTGCTGTCGGCTCGAATACTGGACTCCGAATTTGATTGCCTTCTGACTGACCCTCGCTTGAATATTGGACACCGTAGCCTGACATTCCTGTTGACCTTTGCTGGAAAACCGGATCTGGATATTGCTCTTCTGACGACTGGTTAATACGGTATCATAAGCTTGCGCATTAATTGTAGAATAGTAACGGACCGCTGCAACACAATAGGAAGGCGAAGATTGGAAGATGAAGTGATTCTTTCAATTGTACAGGAATGGGTCGCGCCTCAATCGGTTAGTATGCGATAATTTTGTAAGCAAGTAATATCGCCAATCTGCATTGAACCTGCATAGTTAATTACGGCCTTTTCCATCTCTCAGAGAGGAGTCCTTGCAGTGGGAATGTAATAAAGCCGCTGATGTTTACCTAAATGCGACACTCAGATGCTTATTGCTAAATGCTAGTGCTAGAACTAATAGTCAAATGATAAATGTTTTCTTCAGGTAAATGAAAATGATTTTATCTGTCAAGTTTGCTGGAATCATGCCAATGTTGTATCTCTTGATGGAAATAGACCAGAAGAGAGTGAACAGACACCTATAGGATACCGGCGAGTGTGTATTCACTGTGGACGTTCTCTTCGTTCGTTCGACACCAGGGTAGTCAGTTACCTCCTGCACAATTCCTAGATACTGTATTATAATATTATGATATCCTAACAAAGAAGGTGATTAATAAAACCCTATCTCAATAATGCGGTTTTTTATTTAAATAAACCTATTGTTGCAATCTCAGTTTACTCAATTTGAGATAGCATGAAATCCCCTGGTAGTAAAATGCAACCCATTAGTGGTGTAAGTGGGCCTTATTTAGCAAACATAATTTTTTGCTGAGGTTTTCAGTAATATTAATCTGAATTCACCGCTTTTGTTTAAAAAAAATAACCTAACATGTAAACATTTTCTGATTTTCTAATTTGGCCATTGCTGAGAGGCGTGAAAATTGGGCTCGTGAAATCTTCGTAGGTGCTCTAATTTATGGCCAAATTCCAGTTCTGTAACGCCAGGCCCAAGTTTCTATGGAGTTTGGGTTTCTCCTTTAATGTTTTGAATTTGACGCGATGATCGAGAATATCAGAAATATTTAAAAAAAACTCGTTTGACATGGCGCCAAAAAAATAGTTTTTTAGGTAAGTACATTTATAGACAAGATTTTAGTGCATTTAAAATCGGTGTTGTTATTTAATTTAATCCATTTATTTGGTGTGTATTGTGAAAATCTTCAGGTGCGTAATCACGTTGTTGTAAAATGGCTTCAATATCTATTAGTATACACTGTGCACTGTGCAGTGTAATGAACTAGGATGTAATAGAAAAGTCTAGATTTAGTTTGTAGTAGCATGGGAACGCAGCTGCGGTGACACCTGCTTGCGACTTCTAATGCCCCACACGCAGAATCTCAATCGCATTATAATTTAAAAGTCGTAAATAATGACGTTTTCCTTATACAAGTGACAACATTATGTAAAACCTGTTAATTATTGACTTTTTATTGTTGGTCGGGAAGGAGCGCGTATGTTTAAAAAATGAAAATGTTTGGATTATAAGAAACTAAGTACCTATCGTCGTTTGTTTGCAAAACCACTGATCCAATTAAGATCTGTGTTTTTGCAAGCGATACTAAAACGACACATAGCGTTGTACAGAGTCAAGTAATTATTCCTTGGGTTCTGCGTAATATTTTAATACTACAATATTATATAGATATTTGAATTTTAAAGTTTTATTTTTAAATTAGCGATGTGGACGAATTTGTTAGTGTCCTATAATTCTGTTCCCTCTTTTTTATGTGCATATTGTGCATTATTATTTTAAATCTGAAAGTTTTTATAGTAAGTATTGAAATAGGCAATTGTAAGTTGCAAATAGATTCTTAAATTAAAACCTATTCAAAATATCACAACGCTGGGAAAGTAAATTATCCCAAAAATAAATCACAGAAAAACAAAAACAAACAGATAAATAAAGGTCAAAAGATTATTGTTAATTTTTTGCTCATAGATTGAATTATAAAAGCGTTTTTAATTGTTGGGGATTATGAGAACTTTCATATTAATTACCCCCTAAATGAGATTAACGTTTCATCGCTGTAGAAAAAAGGGTTGAATGTCCTTGAGGGCTATTGTTTTTAGCCTATAAATCTAATGTATTGTAATTATACAGTTTAATGTGTGACAGTCGCTTTGTCGTATGTAAATGTCCGGAGTGGAGTGGGGTGGGAACGGAACAGCCCCGACAATATTGGAGCGCGACGGGACGCCACTTCACTGCCGAGGTTAGGGACGATGCTGTTATTATGAAGAGTTTTAAACACTCGAAAGTTTTGATTAGAAAATTGTGAACTTCTGAATGACTTTCCGATAGTTTACGATTTTTTTTCATGATTATATTTAATTATTGGAATAGACCTACAACAATTATTATAGTCGTAACTGGTAATGCAGATTGCATATTTACGAAATTATTATCTGAAATATTAATTTAGTTCAGTATTGTGTTGTATCCTTTCAGTATTTACGAAAAAGACTTACGATGATACAATCTCTGGAGATATCATTGAGATTTTTTTAAAACGATACATCAGTACGTGTGTAGTCCAAACCATATAATAAGTTTATAATAATGGAACAATACTACCATTACTGAGCAACGAAATCATACTCCGATCACTTACAGGGCAAATAATTAACAATGAATTAAATAGGCCCCTAGTTTTATAGCCTCTTGAGCCACAAATACTACTGTAGAGACGTATTTCTATAACTTGTGAGCAATTGTAAGCATTGTCGCGAGCACAAAGCATAAGTAGCCACTCTAGTATGAGAAACTGTTGCTTTACCGCGCTTTATCGCGTGTGGGAATGTGGGTAGTATAGCATTGCTACTGGTTACTTATTTTATTACCACAGAAATCTAATTATTATTTGTATTGCAGTGGTTATTATCGACTTCTTAAGGTGAAAACCATAGAGTAGTAGCCCACGAAATTCGAATTATCTTACGTAGGTCCCTACATAACGTAACATAAAGGGAACATGGACGGGCTAGTCAGTAAGGGTCTGACATTCCCTTCCGCTCCACCCAGAGATTTGATGATTTTCCACCGTCAAAAAAAAGGTATCAGGTTGTATGTTGATCAAAATATGCGTGTATTTACAAAATTAAAGCAATTATAATCAACAATGTCTCTCTAAGTACAGAGCACTCTATAAAATGATATTTAATCGTTACGTTTTAGATCAATTCACATTTGTTATGGTCGCGAATCATATTTTCATCAACGTGTCACCTGACACTGAAATTGCAAAAAAACTTAAGAAAATTTAAATTTCGCGGGCTTCTTCAGCACATCTCCCTTAATTTTAATTTTAGCATCTTCTTTGCTTTTGCTTTTACTTTTGTAGATAATTTAAAAGGTGTTTATGCGATTAGTTTTCATCATTTGGTTAGTCCCTATAAGGTAGGTTAAAGCTTTCAAAACTTGAGATGAACATTATCAAGTTTTTTTTTTACGGAAATCGAAGCTTTCAGAGTTCCTTCAAAACGTTAAATTAATAATTATATGTTTCATTTCACTATCGTAACGTAAGATCTATCGACGAGAAAGCAAGTATCGCTTAAAACGCTACTACGGTCATTTCTTTCAATACTGATAAGATCATCGACCAATCTAACAAAAACAGCTCCGATCCTTAAACACAAATCGGCATGCAATAACAAAGTATTAAAATAGCATTTGAGCAGTCAATTAGGCGGCAACGTATCGTGGATGGAAATACCGCGATGGTGGTCCATTGTGGGCAGGCGCCCCGTGGCTGCCACGTCGGCCACTCGTGCCCATACAATACCACGACACTGTTTCCTATTTTTATAACTGTTGCCTTTACTGCCGCTCCGATGACCGCAGTAGAGCCCTGGTTTGTGGGAAGTTGGCAATATTAAAACATATTTTTTTGCACTGACAATCTTATTGTTAGTTCGATTGACCTCAAAGTTGAAGTTCATAAAGCGTTGAAATTTAAAAAAAAAGTCTTTTTTTGTTTGATTTAAAGTTAATAAACTTATACGTCAGTGAGATTGCAATACGCCACTATTCTGCCAATAATTTATTTGCCCATTAATTTAACCCTAAAGCTGCAAAGATCGATCGATAAAAAATATCGTTAAACACTTGAGTGTAAACTGTAAATCATAATAAGAAACGGCACCTTATCAGCTTTATTATCAAAACGGAATCTTTAAATAAAAGAATGGCGAATAACCGGCGACCTCCCGACTGCTCCCAACTGTGGATCTAGTGGCTTGTTACTTCACACCGTTGTCAAAGAGTTGGGTCGTTCGTCTAGCGATCAAACTGATAGATAAGTGCGTTCTCACCTCCCCGTGGTCGCAGGCGCAGTCGCCGCGTCGCGAAAGGGTTCGCCGAATAATTGCAACAATCAATTTGAAGGAGCTATCGAGCAATTTGTATGGTATTTGTGCGGGCTGTCACCCGCTGATGCTATCGAACGCCTCGGGGAGCCAATGGGAAATGTTTTTAGTAGTTACTTTCTCACACCTCAAGTACCTAATTAGAATGGCTAGAAGCCTAGGGCGCTCTTGAGTCGTTTCTGAATATTTTGTTACGGGATAAATTTTATTCGTACACCACTTATGGTTACGGGTACCGAGGTGTCATAGTATTCACAAACGATGGGCAGGCAAATGCTCTGATAAGCTTTATCATTGAAAACTAGGTGAAAGAAAATAAAAATTCCCACTGTCAGTCAACCTAATTGATACTGATCTTCTATCTAATTCATCAGTTGCACCACAGAAAGTGTCTCACAATTTACCAAGAATTCCGTCGCCAACTATAAGTCACCTCAGAATCCATAATAAGACATAAACATCAGCTCGTTGCAATATGTCACCGTGTAACAAAGCGCTGCGGTAACGGTCCGCATCATTTGTCTGCCGTAACCCTGTTATTTATGATCTCCTGCCGAAGAAAGAGGACAAAAACGAGACTGCTGTTAAATATTTGCCCTGAGACAAGAGGGGGCGATAATTCGAGGCTATTATGACGTCATTTCACGCCCTTTGTGAGGTCGTCACGGCGTGTCATCTGCTCCTCGAGACGCCTGCCTCGACTATATCTCGATTAAATCTATTGTGTCATTTTTTCAGTGAGCGCAAGTCGGATGCGCCACCGACGATGATTTCGTCCCGTTCGCTTGTTCGCTCGACTTCGCTATAAAAACACTCGAGGAGCTGCCCTATTGTCTCGTGGCCCTTTTACGAGCTACGTTTTGTGACGCTGTTATTGTTTGCGGTTGATAAACATCTCGCCACTAGGTAGGTAGGGATCATCGTCACATTTACCGGTGGCTTGCATTAATAGTGCTCCTTCGGGTTTGTTTGTCAATTATTGTTGTACTCAATGGTTGTTTGCGACGTCATTTTTTAGGATGGACTTAATGAATACGGATTTGTTGGCATTCATGAAGGATTTGCCGTTGAATACGGAATCTGCTTTCAAACAAGATCCGAAGTTGGCGGCTGCAATTGATAAACTTTGCTGTAATGAGAGGAAATTAATGGGTGCTGCTGGAGTCGTGTTTCTTCCTGAACGTAAGCTAGAGTTTAGTGAAGTTCAGCAGCTATTGAAAGGGTCCGGAAACGAACAAAGTAAATTAATATAAAATTATGGTCATGTCCATTTTTCCGGGATGCGAATGCTTAAGATTTCTATTTTTTCAGTTACCCTTAAGCCTTCTCACGTCCTATTGAAGGAAACAATTGACGCAAGGAAGTCTATCATCAAAAAAGTGGAGGATATTCTTAGCGACATCAACAAATGCGCTGACAGCGGAGAAACGCCCAAACTAGTTATAAGAAACCAAAAGTTGTGGAGCAATTGCATTTATGATTTAGACAGGTAACATAACATACGATAATTGAAATAATATCATTGAAAACAACATCTTTTTTAACATTATTTCATTTCTGTTGTCAGGGTAACATTGAAATCGTTCAATGAAGCTAAGAAGACGACGCTATGTTATTCCAGTAGCGAAGACAAAACAAGATTTAATATTATTGTTTTTGTGCTAACAAAAGTGCATGAATTACTTTCTAAGAATTTAACTGTCACTAGACGGTAAGTAGAAGTAGCAATATAATTACGGTAGGCAACGTTTTTTTTGCAAGAACTGTAAATGTTGGTGTATAATCCTAGAATAAGGGGAGCTCGTGGCTAATTACTAACAGCCGCACAGGTCGATCCACCAGGTTAAGCTACGCTTGCCGGGGTTGGCCGTGGATGAGTGACACATATTTACTTACCGATACTCCACCGTGCCTCGGAAAGCACGTTAAGTCATTGGTCGCGGCTGTTATTTGTGCATCTTTGACAGTCGTTAATAGTCGTAAGCCTGAAAATCTGACCGCCAGTTTTACCAAGGGGTATCGTATTGCCCAGTTACTGGGTTTTGGAGGTAAAGATAGGCAGTCGCTCCATGTAAAATACTGGTATTCAGCTGCATCCAGTTAGACAAGAAACCGACAACAACATAGTTGGGAAAAGGCTAGGCAGATGAATCCTAGTGTATCACTGGTACCTAGGAGGGCCGACCGTGACTTTATTCGTGATTTTCTTCAGGAGATGCATTTATGACCAGCTGGTGTATTCCTTATAAATCTTATCGTTATCACTTAGGTGAAGTAGCTGTCATTCCACCTAATGCTAGGGATTGCCACTATTGGCACTTTAAACTTAGCAGATGTAGGTACGTAAACGAGACAAAAGGAGTATGTAAGGATCGTAGCAGTGGCTTACTGTAGATTCTGCCAACCCCATGGGAAGAAGTGAGTTTATGTGTTAGCCTTAGAAAGACTTCCCTGCCGGAGTTTGTGTTTCCTGATACCAATGGGTCTTTAAAGCAAGATTGAATAGGTTTCTTCTGGGCAAGCGTCGTCGACCACATCATCGCTTACCATCAGGTTAGACAGTGGTTAAGCGCGAGCCTATTGTCAATAAAAAAAGAAACTCATTCATGTGTGAGATACTGAACTTTTTCTGTTCGGTAGTTGATATGCCATAAGACTGGGTATTTTATTGTTATCCAATAATTAATCAGCGGAATTGTCCGAAACGGTTACCGCTATCACGGAACAAAAAGGGCTAAGGAAGGAACATGGATGGGTTTTAGTAAGTAAGAGTCTGACACTCCCTTTCGCTCCACCCAGAGCGGAAGGAGTCTGAGAATTTCTCACCCTCAAAAAAAAAGCCTATAATTAAACTAACTAATATTGGTTAATATTCCAATTCCAAATGTACTAAAATAAAACAAGTTACGTACGGGAAAGATACGAAACACAACAAATTGCAAAAAAGTAACTCCTAAAACCTTAATTTTCAAAATCTAGAGAGTTGTTCTACCAAAACGTGATAAGGCTACGTAACCAGGCCAACTTGGACGTGGCTGTAAGAGATGTGTGCTGCTTGCTGGAGTCTCCACCCTGGAACCTGGGTATTGTGGCCACGGCTAAGGGCCTGATCGCCGGCCCTCTGACCATGCACCATCGGGATGGCAGTGTGCTTGATTGTTCGGCATCTGGTGGTAAGTTATCGATTCGAGCGAAGTGTTTTTAGGTTTTTCCATCTGGAATTTCTCAGTAGCAGGCTACATTACTGGCGAAATGCAATGAATACTGCAGTTAGTCTCTGCCTATCTCTTTGGGGATCACAGGCATGATGTTGTTTGTGTACTAGTGACCAGCCCCTGTCAGTTTTGACTAAACATCGACATTTCTTTATTACTTGCAAGTTAATTAACCCACTATATGTTCGCCTATTAGAGAGCCGTTTGCTTATAAGAGCTCAACGATTTATACGGTTAAAATGTCATATGAACCTATGGGGTTCATATGACATTTGAGGGGTCCATGTAGCTATTATATACGTATACATATGCCTTCTGGAATACATTTTTAACATTATGGTAAAAACCGCATTAAAATCTGTTGCATAGTTTAAAAGATCGAAGCGCATAAAGGGACAGACAGTTCTAACATAACAAAACCCATTTGCGACCTAAAAGCGTTATTCTTTTGTTTCATATTTCCTCTGCATCGAAGGAGTCTTAATACCGCAAGATATTATTGGCATCACAGAGTTCCAGTCTACGGCTAAATACATTCTAGTGGTTGAAAAGGATGCTATCTTTCAAAAGCTGCTTGACGAAGGCGCGCTGTTGAGATTGGGACCCGTCATTATTATAACGGTACTGTACTACTCTTGTGTTATCAACTTATCAAAATTATATCAATTATACTCAATACAAAAATGCTGACAATTTAATGATAAAAGATGCTTTTCAATACAGTTTTTACAGACTTGTAGCCCCTACAAGATGTATGTTCACAAAACTAATCAAAAATTAGAAAAGTTGTTTCGCGAATATTTCTGATCAGAAGGTCTTCTTTTCGTATGGTTAGTGACTAACCTGATGTCAGAGTTTTTATGCTGCCCAAGGGCCTCTGACTTAGCTTCACATGCTTTTGAGAAATATCTCTCAGACTGGCTGGTTTATGACATTATCAGAAGGTAAACTCGCGAAACTTCTGAACACCCAGTATTAAGATAATACACTACACTTCTCTACTACACCTTATATACTATTCTTAGCTAATATATTCAACATCCATCGTTCTTAACATACCCCATCCTTGTATTTGCCTAACAAGCAAACAAGATATGCACGCCTGCGGCATGTCCGACGATTTGCTGTAAGGGCACGATAATACTCTCGTTGACACCGAACGGGATTTATAATAACGACAGCTGTTAGTATAAGTGGGATTTTTGCATATTGATTTTTAACTACAGACTCTGATAATTCTAATGTATTTTTTCCGTTCGTAAGACATTGGTTATCTTGGGCATAAGGTAAATTTGCATCTCTTGCTAGATAAAATCACTGATCTACAACTTACTAAACATATTTATTGCGCTATCTACCTCATTTAAAACGATAACTAGTTATATTTGAATATTTAATTATTGATTTATTACGTTACATTTAGTATGGGACTTATTGATCTAACTATACACTAGGTACTAAATTAAAAGACTAACAACTATACAAATAAATACAAAAACACTGGGCTCGACAAACCGAGCGTTTCGACTCCAAACGAACTAACTCGAAAATGTAGTTATCTACGAACAAAGTTAACAGTATTTGCGCCCGTTGAGGGTCACAGCAGCCAAACCGTATTAGAAATCAATTCGATGCTGCAATGGTGTCAAGACAGGTTGCGTCCCACACTACGAGCCCTACCATCCTTCCAAGGTAGCAACGGCATGCCATCCAGTCTCTTCGTACCCAGCCGTCTGGTTCTAATACCGCTTGTAAGTGATGATTGAAGCTGACGTGCCCTGTTGTGCGACCTGTGGTTCTTCAGCAGCACAGCCCATGTTGCCCGAGGCTATCGACCGCTTCACCACAATGACACCGATGCGGAGCGATACAAGGTGCGCCCAAGCGAGGACACGTAGCGAGCTGAAACGATGAGCTGATCATCCATATAGTGCCTTTGGAGGATGACGGGACCGCCGGAAGTCACAACGATTCATATATAAATAATAATTTCCAGCGCATATGTTACGCTTTACCCATATTGAAATTAAGATTTTGCCTAAGGATAATTAGTGGTTTTTTCTCCAATAACTTTTGGATCCAATTGCAATACTAAAATTTAGTTTCGAGTTCTGAAGTTAAAAGCAATAATATTCCTTACCATGTTCGAAGAACTATTCTTTTGCCTTTTTAAAATCATCAAATGAAATTTCATCATCCAGAAAACAATCCATTTTATCTTTCTCTATGTTTGTAGGGAAAAGGCTATCCCGACGTTTGCACTCGCCAGCTATTATGTCGTTTATGCTCGGAAATGAGGCTGCGTGCGCTTGCGCTTGTGGACGCAGATCCTCATGGCTACGAAATATTCCTCACATACAAATATGGCTCACTGGTATATTATATTTTCTCTGTCCTCATCACCTCTTCGCTTGGTATAAGTAATAAAATCCACGAAAACCGTTTTTGCCTACTTCATCATCACAAAAATTTTAAGAGTTCAAAACTACGGTGATACATTCTAGTAAATCATAAAGCTATTATCAATCACACAGTCCACTGCTGTACATAAATCGTTCTCCAAGTTCTATCATACATCCTCAAAACCAACAAGACACCTTCTTCTAAACATTCATCTCCCCTTACTACAACTTCAACGAGCAATCCAGTGTTGCCTGTATGTAGCGAAATACACTCAGTTTCCTTATTCCAGGCCCAGTCACACCTATCAGCATCCCTTGCCTGCAGTTCCTTGGTAATGCTAGGAGCCCGTCATAGTGACGTCATGACACTAGCTCCAAATGAAGCACGTCTGCCTCTCACGGATCTAGATAAACGGAAGCTGATAAACCTGCTCAAAAGGCCCTATTTGGACACTGCAGTTGGTAAGTTTTCTTTACTAATGTTATAAAGAGAAAAGATTTGTATGTATGTTTGTAACGAATAAACTCAAAAACTACTTAACGGATCTGGATGAAACTTGACACAAAGATAGATTATAGTCTGGAATAGCATATTATCATATAATCCCGCCAAAATGTACGGTTCCCGTGGGATAATTTCTTACATACACGCCGGCGAAGTCGCTGGCTAAAGCTCAGTAAGGTAAAAGTAAAAAATAATGGCAAAAGTAAAGTCATAAATAAAATAAATACTAAGTTTTAGGCTTCAAGCATAAACTTTGCACAACAGTATAAATGAAATATGGACAACTGATTGTATGACTGCTAAAAGTGTATGATCCTAGCTGTCTAGGCCGTTAACAGCTCTTGGTTTGGAAGACACTAGAATAGAATACTGTTTAATATGTGCCTCATACGAATTAATCAATCGATACGATCAATCAACGTAAAGAAAATCTAGAAAAATTTGGTTATTTAAACAGTTTTCTATTATTTTCAAGAGTACAACGATGTTTTGGTGCGTGTCCTATATCGGAAAAATACCGCTACCTTGTTTCATCAATACGTTTTTAGTGACAATTTTACAAATCCTTGTATCACGTTTTTCCGAAATTATAAACGTTTTCAGGTGCTCGTATAAAACAAGAGTTAACAGTAATGTTATCTAGCGGTACGAAGGCTGAAATAGAAGCGCTGGCGCCTACCACTGCCGCTCTTTGCGACGCTTACCTTCCTGCTAAAATTATACAGAACGATTACTTAGGATGATAAATTGTTTTTATATAAATTATAATTTTATTTCAAAAGCTTAATATTATAAAATTTAAAAAGGGTATTATCTAACGCCGGAATCGAATAACTGAATTGTATACGTTTTATTGTGCTTCTTTTATTTTTCTTTGTTTACCATTTGCAAGGGGCGACTAGAACTTATTCTATTTCGTGTTCATTTTGACTTTCAAAAGTGCCTTTCTTGTGCCTATTCGTAATAAATGATTTGACTTTGACTTTGGCCTTTATTCTACTCCTTTATATTTTTTAGGAATAAAAATAAAATATCCAGCTAGTAAAAGATTATAAAATAGATTAAAAAATGGTACTACACGCCTACTAAAATCAAAACATTTTAAGTAAAATGGGTTCTAGTGCTACGACGATAGGTCTACGAGTGCTACGACAAGTAGCACCACCTATCAAGACGCTACGCCGCTACGTCGTTGCGTAGTACGCAACTGATTATGTAGATGACGCTAGTATAAATGTTACGTTAATTTGTTGATCGACTTGTTTTAACTTTCTGAAAAATCAAGTGTTCTACATTAATTTAATTGACTACAAAAACAGTTTGGAAATTCATCTTTTTGATTCATACTCATATAATTATGCCACTTAACTGACCATAAATACTTTTAAAAAGCGGCCCAATTTTAAATTCGGAATAGTAATGACATCTATTGACCGACGCCCGGTACCAAAGTTTCATTTTATGATCAGTCAAGCCAAAGGGGCTGCAACACCGGCGTCACGTAATGCGAAGTCGTATGGATAGATGGCGTTTTTTCACCTAGTAGCGCCATCTTTGTGCAAACAAGGAGCCAACCCTCTTGGTTCTTATTGAAACCTATTTATTAGATACTTACTTGTGATTTATTATCAAACCAATGACACAAAACTCATTGTCAAAGTCATAAATTTGACAGTGTGGTAGACTGCTTGCAAAAAATGTGATAATTAAAAGTTATACCTAGAAAAAGCTCAGACGAAGTAGTGATCATAATTCTATCGATAACATGCAATGCCAAATCTAAATTACTGCATTCATAGCCATGGAAAATAATGGCGACCTACTCAACGAGAAAAAGTTTGTCAATAAGACCAGATCCCATAATAATACAACAGCCGTGAAACTAAAGAGCGAACCGGCGAAACGGAAGTCCTTTAACGTGAATGACGCTGTGAGATCTTTGGACTTGGCGTTGGGTAGACTGAAGAAGAGCAAGCTAGTGAACGGGGAGTACACGACGAGCCGACATATGGGCCCCGATGGGCATGGAGGCTCGGACATGTTCATGGACATATGCACGAGCTCCAACTACCAGCCCGGCGAGGAGAACGCGTCGCTGATGTCGATGAACTTCTCGCATTACGAGCTGATCCGTAACGTATCGCGCTCCAACTGCTACTCGGACGGCGCGTACAGCGGCAACACGTGCAGCGCCGCCGATCTCAACGTGAAGGACGAGCATCTCGAGAGGTACTTCCGCAGCGTTGAGATGTGGTCGCGTAACTTCCGGGACAGCGCACCCAGCAGTCTACATTTTGAGCTACCAGACCAGGCACAGTAACATTTCACAATCTTTAATGTCACAAATAAAACTGCCATATGAACGATTATGTAAATTTCAAAATTTTATTTATTCAAAGAAACTTTACAATAATAACAGAATAATCTCAGAATTTTTACAAATTAAACGTACCAATCTATACAACACTGTAACTCTTAAACGAGACGATAAGATTTATAACACTGATTAACAATAACGTAGATTTTTAGATGATTTTCTAGGGCCATCGAACGGCGCGGTATACTGAATACAACATCTCATATGTTCGAACACTTCAACTGCACTTGATCTAGTGATTTATAAGATCCCATTCATTGAGTTATTAACTTGTGAACTCGACTACCGCTGTATCAGAGTGTTGTATTCACTATCGTTCGTCTTCAATCTAACCGCTAAAGGAGCAATCCGCGGCACTCTAAAGATACAAGGCGGACACTACGCTGCATCCCAACTGCACTCCACCCACACGCTTTGTACCGACCCTATATTATTTAGTTTGTTATATTGCTTAGCTAAATTGACATATGTTTCTAATGATTATAACTTTATCGTAGGTCTTTGTATTGCTTAGTCAGTAAATCTGTAGTGGCCCAAATCATAATTTAATACCTATCTAACAATATTCGTTGTGTAGGTCGAGTGCAGTGTAGCGTAAAATGCAGGGATCCTAAGAACACAGCATTACTGATTCACATTTATACCACATCCATTGAACCTGGATAAACTAGGACGAAAATCTAAATTTATATAGAGATTTTATCGAAGGAATTAGATAAACAAAATTAACAATTACGTAGCTGATCAGAGTTGGAAAAGTGAAATAATTGACATAGTCATCACATAGTTCCTACTTTCCTGCATCAAGAGTAAGACTAGGTACGGAAGCTTTCGCTGTACTGGAAGACTAAGGACTATAGACTTTGAAAGGAGTAAAGGCAGGAGTGAAGCGGCGTGCAAACGATTAGATCCATCATTGTGCTAAAATTTAGTAACAACCCGGTAAGTTTGTCGTTTCTTTATATAAATACTATAATATGAATTTAATTGGTGTTATCCGCTGAATATTCCATAATTTAACTTATGAGAAATGGAAAGTATTCTTAATTAGTGCGAGGGCCGGCTGCGCCTCGTACAGGCCGCAGCTCGCCCCGCCATGTATAACTAGAGAACATTCGCTAATGAAATCAATACGTACAACATGATGTAAAATTTAAAGCACCCGGTTTCCGAACTCTCTCGTATTTTATCTAACTATAAAATCTCATATGTGTGTGATGTACACGTAGCCCGTATTATATTGTCTATGTTTTGTTTCATAATTGGAGAACAAAGCAATATTGTTTATTTTTATAATGGAAGAATTTTTCAAAATATCTAAATTAACATTAACCTTATGATAATTATTTTTAATAATTACAACGAATTCGATTTCACTAGGCCCTACGCAATGTCAGATGGAGACATTATAATTATTATTTAATATAATTAATCCATTATCGTTACAATTATGCAATAGAAGAATCACAGCATCCTTAAGACCATAACGGCAATTGAAATTAATCTCATCGACGTATCGTAGGTATTTAATTAGTACAATGATTGTAAAATTTAGACCAAATTGGCAGTCTTCACAAACATGGAATGTACGATATGCGTCTATGCAGGTATCCGATAACACTTAACAATATCGGCAAACGTTTATTATCTCTATACAACAACAATGAATTATCTAGTTATGTCACAGTTACGGAAATCAACAACAATGTGTCGCAGTGTCTGACGGCGTCGTCGACAGCCGGCCGCGCACTGCGACACCCTACCTCCCATCTGCCCTCTATGTACATACATAGACACCACAACTTCAAACATTTTGATTTAAAAACTTAGAGACTGCATTACTGAAATATCTATCAGAAAGGCAAATTTTCTAGCTCAATTTATAGACTATTTTGTACAAGCTTAATACTCAAATGTTTTGTTTTTGAGTCCTACAGTGAAGTGATGTCCACTGACTACGAAGTATCGGGACTGGTGTGACTCAGGGCTGCCAGCTGAAGGGATTGTGTCTGCTGACCCTCTCCGCCGGACGCTCTTATCGACTAGGAAGATTAGGAAATGATGATGTGATGGAGCCAAAGCAGCTAAGGTTAGGGGATGATCAAGGTCACTTCATTTCTAAACATTATAAGTCACTATAAAACGCGTTTCCTTCTATCAAATTACATATGATTAGAATTATTTCTATGTACATTGTTGCATTCAATGAGGTATTTTCAACAGCGCTATAATTTTTTACAAAACATAACATTTTAAATATCTGTAACATAAACATTAATTTTAAAAGGCCTAGTAAATTTTCCCTAAATGATAAGCTCCTCATTTTGTAGTTTAAGTGTTTAACAACAATCATCGAAGTAAAGTTTTACAAAATCAACACGTTCGACGACAAGACAAATAATTAAGTTTGTGTTTCTGTCAGTCATTACATAAAATTGAACAAGTTGTTATAACTGTGTAATATAACATTATGTACAGTACAAGTGGACTTTTCTATAGGAATAGATAAAATAGAAAAGCTTGATAGTAAAGGCGCAGTAGAAAATAGTATTAAAAGCCTAATAGAACAAGCTCGGGGTTGTAGTCGTTACGACGATCTGTGACTTGTGTCTCATACGAGGTGCGTCGTCAAGTGTATATGTTTGTTATCTAACGAGAGTTCTTTCATGTCTACAATTTATTCCCTATCTAGGCTCTTAAGAGCTAGCAAAAGACACAGTACGATAGTTTAGCCGAATGGTGCTTAAGCTGAATCATGGATTCGATGAGGAAATATTGAATTCGAAGAATTTATCTTACTTTCGTAGTCCGTCGTCTGTTTTCTATCTATTATAAAATCAACCTAATTATGTCACTAAGACTAGTGTTTTTTAGTAATTCAATTCATGCAACTTTATTCATCATAACAAATTTCATAAGTACCTAATACTAATCACAAGAGGTCGCACTCACGTCACGTCGTCGCTGGCTCGAGGCGTCGCGCCGTCGCAGAGCCGTGGGGAACACATTTGATTAAAGCACTATGTCTCATGTACATATTTACATATAACGTAACAATAGATGAGGTCTATCTGTCGGGGGGCGGCAGCTTGGTGTCCTCGGGGTCGAGGGAGAGGCACTCGCGGAGATAGTCCTCCATGGACCGGTACACGTGCTCGATCACGCCCTTCAGGTCGTGACCCTCGTCCGCGTACGCCTGGAAACAATCATTTTGGTAAATGAATATTGAATTTTCATGAAAAGATCCAAATTAGTATTAATGTCATTAATGCAGAAGGTTTCCACTTGCAAATCATGACAGAACGTAGACGTCAAGATGAACTACAAAAAAACCCTATACGATGTCTTGCGCAAATTTATGAAATTTTGTGTTAATGGTTATTCTCAAGTAAAGATGACCTCACTGACACAAGTCTGGAATCGGGAAAGTAGGCTTTACGTGTCAAACTAATGAAGCCTCGGTTTACATAGGGTTTTAGGCAAAGACCACGGTATTTTGTAAGCATTAAACGTTCTCCTCTGTATCTAGTGGCACTGGTAGATACAAAGAATGTTTCAGGAGCTTTTGTGGCGGTTGCCTAAATCTGCCTGTGCTCCATGGCATTCTGACCTGCTCTGTAAAGGAATAAAATCTCTTGGTTTCTGAAGTGGAAAGAAGGAGGCCATTGTCCTGCAGTGGGACAGAGCTAGATAGTATACCTGATACCGGAACAGCACGCCGGCGTCAGTGAGCGCGCGCGCCAGCTGCAGCGCGTGCGGGTAGGGCGCGGACATGTCGGCGAGCCCGTGCACCAGGTAAAGCGCGTGCGCCGGCACGTGGTGCGCGCGCTGCGACGCGTCTGCTTCTACGTAACCCTTGTAGTTCACTGACGGCTGGCCTAAGACGCGTTCCGTGAAGGCGGCGTCTGGGGAGGTGAATGGACGAAGTGAATATTTGGTAACTTGAGTTAAAACATTTACAATAAGCTGAAAGCTGCTAGCTGGGATTCTAATAAGCTTTTTCCACAGATCTTCAAAATTTTCAGTGATTTCGTTAGCTGCACAATGGGTCAGATAAGCTTGTGGGACTATAAAGTAGGTAGAGACTAAAATTATTCGTATAAAAAAATAAAGCGGTTCCATCATTGTAAGAGTTTCAATGTTGCATAGTAGGTAGATGATATCTCAATAAGAAATTGTTTTATTTTCATTCAGTCATTAATTAATATTCAGCATCAACTAATTTAGAATTTCGAAGACCGAGAGTCGAGACAGAAGGTCGATATTCCGTGCTATCAATGAATGTTTCACAATATGGAGGAGCCAACTTCTGCAAAGTTTGACCAAACTTCCAATGTCTGTTTGAAGACAGCAAACATTCTACAACTTAATTCTTAGTAGACTCGATTCTATCAAGCAAATCAAGGAACCGTTTCCGTATAAATTGCTCGGTAGGTTGTAAAGACAACTTGAACTTCTCTAAATAGAATTGTATGAAGTCACGACGTCAAAGGACATCCGGGAATAACTTTGCTTTTCGTTGTATTTAGTGATTTCCATTTACTAGCCGAAATACTGTTATAAGGTGTTATATATTATTAAACGAAACTAGTATTCAGCTGCATCCGGTAAGACTGAAGCCAACTAGGCAGAGCGAATGTCTGGAACTGCTGTTGGTAGAAATTGGTTGAATATGGGACCGGTTGTCGTGGCAATGTTTGAGAAGTCCTATTTATTTTATTACGTTCGGGAAATTAAAATAAGTTACCGTGAGGTACCTTCAGGTAAGTTATGTTTCAGCGGGATGTTCCTAAAGAAGGAACATGGATGGGCTTTAGTCAGTAAGAGTCTGACACTCCCTTTTTCTCCACCCAGAGCGGGAGGAGTCATTTGATGATATCACACCCACAAAAAAAGGTAACTTATGTTTTTCAAATGAAATTGAAGGCCATGTTTAGGTTCCGCTGATAAACCCTACAGTAAATATGATAAAGCAGAAAAGAAGAGGCTATGGCGAATAATGGACGTGTTTCGGTATGACGATGGCCAGGATAGGCGGGTACTTACTGTAGTAAAGCCAGTCAGTGATGGGTGAGACGGCGATGCCGCACTTGAGCGTGGACTGCTGCGAGCCGAGCAGCATCGCCGTGACGTAGCCGCCGTAGCCCCAGCCCCACACCGCCACGCGCGTCACGTCCAGGAATTTGAACGTGTCTAATAAATATCTGGAAAATATCGACATTGCAGGGGTTAGTTTCGATACTGCTGGAGCAATAGCAATTCGGCTATTAAGTCGAATATAGTGAGACTCTATTTATTTTACCATGTATGTACTTATATTTTCGCAAATAAATAAATCATTCATTCAATAGATACTGGCTCTCTCTCATCTTTAAGGATTGCTACAGTTGTTGTTCAGAAAATGATCATTGGTAAAAAAAAAAATATTTGATAGTTCCTCAATTTTGAATGTTGATACTATCTTTGGAAGAAAGGTTGAATTTGGTAATGTAACAGTGCTAGAAAAGAGCTCAACTGATGCAAAATTAGAAATGCAAGAACACTTGCTGCCTTCGGAAAAGTAACAACTTTTATGGACCGTCTAGTAACTGTCGATTTAAATTCTCCTTTCCATGATAGTGCAGTAGTCAACAATAGTACATGCCAGGATAACCATTATAACATGCCAACTAAACTGCTAAACAGTGATAGACAAGTGGTGTGAACGTCGAACTGCCAATTCATAGGTCTCGAGTTCGATCCTAAGGCTCTCTCCTGATTTTACGGATTCATGTGCGTATTGTATAATTATCACTTGCTCATGTCTGCGAGATATTTCTCAACAGCATGTGAAGCTAAGTCACGGGCCCACAGGCAACATAAAAACTCTGACACCAGGTTTCGTCACTAACCACACGAAGAGAAGAAGACTAAACTGCTGTATTGTGTAGGTACCTAATAACAGCCAACTGGTCAGCGACCTCCACCCCGCCGAGCCGGCCGCGCAGGAGTGCGCGTGGCAGACCGCGCGCGCCCGCCACGTCCAGCTTCACGTACACCACGTCGTTGCGCGACGACATGTACGAGCCCCAGTCCACTAGGAACTCCTCGGTCACCTGCTGACTGCCTGGCCTGCCGTCTCTGTAATAATATGAATCAAAATTGACATTTCTAAAGGCTGAAGTTGTAATGCTTACAGTATTTTTGCCACCATCATCATTATTTATCCCCACTTTTTGTGTTAAAATACAATGCGCTGCCGCTTTTGCTACTTTACAGATTTTCTGGCCAAATACAATAATGAACTTACACATGAACAAGCACAGGAAAGGCAGCGTCTCTGAGCTCCTCCCTCCAGGAGGGCGGCAGCAACAACTGCACGCGCGCCTTTGAGCCGCTGCCGAGCGCAACCTCGAACGAGCGCCGTGTAGGCAGCGCCAGCTCGCGTAGTCGTACTGATCTGAAGATGACAGTTCAAATGTATAATAATGCGCAAGGATTGAGGACAAATCATGGACAAATGAGGGCCTCATTTTTCCATGATTTGTTGATTTGACCATGGTATTTCAAATCGGTTGTCTGTGGTCAGATGACGTAAGAGCAGTCCATTTATCTTTGCCATGTTCCATTTATTCATTACTTAAGGGCTGATAACCTAACGAATTTTGTCGAAAAGAAATGCTGCCCTGGACACCTATGTATATGGGAGTATTTTGGAAAGTCCATAAAAACGTTTTTTTTTTGTTTTGCCTTCTTGCAAAACGGATTAAATTTTACGGTACCACTAAAACGGGATATTTTTTTTTTTAAAACAACAGTAGCAAAAGTCTTGAAAACAAAACAAAAGGTGGTGCTTACCTATAAGGCCTCGTATCATACAAAATTCTCTCTAGCTTATGCGTCCTGGCATCATGCAGTCCTGCAAGCGGCGGCCCGGGCCCCCCGCACTCCAGCACGTAGTGCGTGATGCCGAGCCGCGCACGCGGGGGGGAAAAGGTCGCGCGCCAGTACGAACAGTTCGCGTAGTGCAGCCGCGCCGGCCACACGGCCAGCTCGCACGTCAGACACCGCGGCTCCTCTCGCTCAGCTCGCGCCTTCACCGAGTTACTGCCCCCTCCGTATGAAGGGTCTCTAACTACATACACCTGCCTCTGACCAGGCCTGTCTGCACTGCCTGTTGCGAACAAAACCCACAATCAAACACAAACCAGGAGTTTCACAGGAACAAAACCACATGCCCTGATCCAACACACTGATGAGAGGTCATGAGAGTTATTAACCAGTGAAGAGGACATAGGGTTAGTAGACTGAGCCTAATTTATAAAGAACACTCAACTGCACTCAATCTAAATACTTAATTTGATTTGCTTCCTTCGCCAAATCTGGATGTAGTTTAAGTATTGGTAACGTTTCTTTGTCTAAACCTTTAAAGCAGAAAAGTATATTTGAGGAGATCACTTTAAACTGGGTATTCACTACTCTGGCGCACCAACTGAGTTCTGCGCATCGGTGTTGTTACGACGGTCATTTTCGTGCAAGCACAAAACAGATTGGAAGAACATAATTGCGTACGCGAGCATAGTGAATACCTAACCAGCTTTAGAATAATACTCATTTCCATATGTAGTAGGATTACCTAAATAATAAACTAAATGGTTTTCCTGGTCCCATGCCAGGATCTCCACGACCTCGACCTTCCCGTGTGAGAGGACGGCCATGCGTTGACGCAGTACATCCACGTGTTTGATGTGCGTGTAGTACTGCCCTCCCCCCTCTTGCACCGCGGCCAGAAGGAGGAACGCACTTCCGTCTTCTGAGTAGACCGGCTGTTGGTGCACTTCTAACCAAGGCTCCTCTGTCGCTTTCTCTGAGTGTGTCTGAAAGAGGAACCAATCATTTAAAAGACTGAAGTTGAATGATAGATTGGACATTATCATCTGTCTAACTTTTCCAAGTATATTGGGGTCGGCTTCCAGTCTAACCAGGTGCAGCTGACTAGCAGTATTTTACATGCAGCGACTACCTATGTAACGCCCACTTCTCTATCTACTGAATAAGATTAGCATAAGTAACTGCAGTAAGTTGTTTATCAAATCTTACCTCAGTGCAAGTCCAGTTAGGAGCATAACAACTGCTATAAACTGTGAGGTTTTGCGCTCGATTCATCCACACTACACCTACATGAGAATTGTCTTTGCCCACCCACTGGGCTGATATGAGATAATATTCCCTGAAACACAAAAATCTATATTAAAACTATCTTTTATTTTTTTACATGTCTATGGTATAAATGGTGCCATCCCTGAAGAAGCGCCCCATTATTTTTTGGTCGAAGGGGCCGCGGGGTGTGGGGAGTTTAATTTAAGCGTCAGTCGCAGGAGCCGTCAGCGCTTCGATGCACACGAGTAGCCTATGGAGCGTAGGTAGCGAAAGGATGCAAGCACTGTAAGCGATTATGAAAAAGAGTGGAGCATGTCTTCGTGAATGGCACTATCTTAGTTGTGGTTTAAAATACGTACATTCCATCTAACGTACTCGGAGGCCTCACTTCCCATCTCGGCGGTGAGGTCGCGTTTTGAACACTTACTATCCATAACTTTACCTTTGGTATCGCACTGCCAGGCTGGAAAGGAAATTTCGATAAGTTTTAACAAAGTTTTGGACAGATTTACAAATTTTTGGATAGTTTTTAAATAGACCGACACTGCTTAAAAACTCTTGAAAGTACCTATAAAATAAGAACTAGCCTTAAAAGTAACCTCTGCATCACGGAATTCATGATTGAACTAAAGAGTTACGGCTACCCCAGAACATGAAGGGCTAAGGAAGGGACATGGAAGGGTTTTAGTAAGTAAGAGTCTGACACTCCCTTCCACTCCATCCAGAGCGGGAAGTATCATTTGAGGATTTCCCAGCCTCAAAAAAAAACTACATATTTATCGAGTAAAGTAATTACTTACTTGAAGCTATAAAAGCTGTGTAAACATGAGATTGACCCAGGCTTAAAAAGATCGCATAAGTATGATCTGATTGTGCATGGACAAGTTAGTTAAAAAAAAGGGATATTATAAATATTCCTAATTTTCATTTTTTTCGGTACCCTAAAAAGTATGAAAGAAGAGAAATCATGCACAGAATGGTATTTGTGTTCTGTGAACGTAAGTATGTGAATGATTAAATGATCCTTACTGTGGGATATCTGACAGTGACTTGGTCGGGGAAGACAATGTGCGCTGAGGCATTGTTGGTGGGCAGCTGGAGGAAGCCGGCACGCGCTGCGCCCGCACTGCCGAGGCTGTCGGCGATGCGCGGCAGCCGCAGCTCCGACACCGCGCGGTCGTCGTACTGCACGTACAGCACCAGCGTACCGTCCGCCGAGCCCCATGTCGCTGACGGCGTTTTCGTCACCTCCTCTGTTAGAAAATAATAAAAAAAAAGATTCAAAAGAGTTTGCATGCACTTTTATTATGATTTGGAATTGGCATCCCTGCATCTTTCTGACTGACCGACTCCTTGAAAAATTAAAAAATAAAACAAAAAAAAATTTGAAATAAATGCAGTTTGAGTTTGAATAATATCGTAGTTTTATTTAACTGTTTTCTTCTGTTAGAACCAGAGTATGAAATTGCTTGATGTTCATGAAAAAACTATACTTCATACGTTTCTCAAATGACTTGTTCACACATGTTCAAGTTACTTGCCGGAAACTGTAACTGACTGACTGAACGTGGTAACTGAGTTTCCATTCTGTCCTCACCTTGATAGAGAAAGTCGGACACGCCATTGTAGACGCTGCCGGGCGTGGCGTCGGTAGTGAGGCGCAACAGGGGCGCTCTCCGGGCGGGGGGCCCCGGGAGCGCCAGCACCTCGTTGTCCGCCGCCAGCAACAGGGACCCGTCGTTCCCCAGCCAGGCCGCGTGCTGCCACTCCCAACTGCGCTGGCCCTCGCCAAACAGCGGGATGTGGTGGCTGTAAGGATATGATGGTAAAGGTGAAGAAATTTCTAGGAAAACTTGCGAAATTAAATTAAGCGTACATTTACAAGGAGTTACTCAGTAGAATGTTGCAACAAGTTTGGAGCAATATTAAAAGTTGTTGACTAATTTACTTTAAGGCTACGAGCTAACTTAAACAACGTTCGAAACTATATCTATACTAATATTATAAAGCTGAAGAGTTTGTTTGTTTGAACGCACTAATCTCTGGATCTACAGGTCCGAATAGAAAAAATATTTTTGTGGTGGATAGTCCATTTATCGAGGGAGGTTATAGACTATGTAACATCACGCTACGACCAATAGGGGCCGAGCAGTGGGTGAACCGCGCGGGGGCAGCTAGTTCAAAAATAAAGTTTCCATAAAAAAATATATGAAACCTCGACATAATAACATTCGTTTATTTATTTAGAATTGTTTCACTTAAACATTGTACCCTACAAAGGCGGATTTAATGCCTTAGGCATTCTCTACCGGTAAGCGGGATTGTCCGAAAGGGTTACCGCTACCCCGGAACATAAAGGCTACGGAAGGAACATGGATGGGTTTTAGTCAGTAAGAGTCTGACACTCCCTTCCGCTCCACCCAGAGCGGGAGCAGTCATTGGATGATTTCCCAGACTTTAAAAAAAAGGCATTCTCTACCAGTCCAGTGGTGAAGAGATTAGACGGCAGGGGCTTTGGAAGTGTTATTATCTGTATCAAAATCTCATCACTAGTTACTAGTAACGCCATCTAGCACACGAAATGTTAAACTTTATTTTGAATGAAAAGTGGTCTGTTGCGAACAGTTAACGTGTTTTAATAAGAAGGAATAATTGTAGAAAACATTTTTATATAATACCAACACATTAATTTACTATGCATCATACATACCAATAAAATAGTCGTTGATGTCAGTAACATCATTAGTATACCAGACCTGATAGCATTAAGACTACGACCATCTAAGTTAGTTTCCTACAACTTTGAAATCGTAATAAGTTATTCAATGCTAACAGCCTTATCATTTTATTTAATAGGAAGGTGCCTAATAAAGTAGGAAGAGTCTGATTGCCGCCACATTTTCTGCAAAACTAATTAATCTGTCCGGAATGCCGGCACTTTCCTGCGATAGGCAGTACTTACGATTTACGTTGGAATTCGCTAGCATTCGAGAATTAATTTGTCGGCAGCCGGTGAAAATTATTTGCACGTTTAATAAATAAATTATCTTGTAAAATTAACAGCATGACAGTCATGATCTTGCCGTTAATACCAACCATAACTTTTGTGGAGGTTTCACTAATTAGTTTTAATTTGACCTTAGTAACTATAATCCTAGATCTTTAGTATAGGATTTATAGTTCAGTTGTAGCTCTATGTTTACCTCTCAAGCCTATAGTTAAGTCCCTTTCCATTGAAAATGAATATTTGCATAATACAAATTCCAAACACCAATACCGTTAACAATAAAGGTTCCCCACGAAATCGAATGCACACAAAGTAAACGATCTACGAACAGGGGCGAATGTCGTTATAATTCAGTTCGACGCGAGGAGCCGAAGCAACAGGTGTGTTGGTTAGCAAAAAATAATATGAACATATAACTCTATTTCGTAACAAGTTTAAAGTTTTAACTTAAAATGTATCTTAAATTCTCGACGGTGCAGTTAGTTTGCGAGACGGTCATTCGAAGCCGTAAAGTATTACCTCCCTAACCGAAATGCTGGCTCCCCCTCCCACATTAAAATTCCACTCGCAAATTTTGAAATAAATTTGAAATCGCATTCACGTACCTATCGTCAAATCGATTTCTTCACCCGCGAGACGACCGGGGAAAGAAAATTCACAAAAGAGATATGATTTAAAAGAAAAAACAAACTGGGAAGAAACGACTCTCTTTAATATCGGCTTTTTAAAGCTAGTCGCCTGCGGATATGCTTTTAAAACTTTTTTTTTTGAGGTAATGTCCCATGAAATATGAGTTTTAAATTGTTTTCGACAGTCACTTTCGTTATATACCAACTCCAATGTTTCAGGCTGTACAAAATCTGAGGAGGATGTTATGGTTTTTCGATTTAGAGAAGATACTATTTTTGTTAAGTTTACGTTTGTCAGTACCAATAACTTTTATCATCAATTTGTTTGAGTCTGCTTCGGGAAAAGGGAATAAAATGTTGAGCTCCCGAGGGGATTAAGAATATACTTTATTTATTGTTGCGGATGCAGCAGCGGCTTATAGTCGCATTCAATATTTCTCGAGCTTATTTCTTAAACCCAACGTAGTCATTCCCTTTTTCTCTTAGTTTGTAAGTAAATTAATTTATATTCAATAACCGCTACAGCAAGATATACCGTAGATACCAGAATTGTAGTAGAATAAGATGAATGCGTGAAGGAAACAAATTGAGATCGTGCAGATATTTTATATTCTTCAAGAGAGACCTGGCATGCCGTGCGCTGTGCGCGCGTCCCATACATTTGTTATCTACATGTATTAATATTATTAAGATGAAAGACTTTTTGGTTTGTTTGTTTGTACCACCGAATAAGCTCAAAAACTACTGGACCGATTTTAAGTCATTGACTGCCACGCAGCAGACACAATACAAAAACTATTGTTTGTCGGACACACGGTGACCGCGTTGGCGTTCAACGTGTTAACCAGTTTTTACGAATAGAAAGCTTAATTATGAGGAAGTAGGCTTTAATTTAAGCCTATGTTACTTCCTGATGAATTTAGCTTTCTAATGGTGAAAAACTGAAAAGTTTTACAAGAAATTTTACATTAAGTATTGCAATTTTATTTTTAAATAAATATTTTATGAGATTTTTAACAAAATTGGAATAATGTAAAATTTTGCCTATAAAATTCATTATTTGGCGTGCGCTGGGAAAACCATTGAATTACGTGGATGCAGCTAGTACCTTAAATAGTACCGACGCTATTTATGCATTAACTCGGTTCGACGAATAATTTTCAACCAAAAATTCAATGTGCACGTCAAAATGAAGGACTGGACGTCCTCTGATATGGCAAACAAACGCCACTCTTGGAAGGTGCGGTGACTGAAAATCAATTGGGGACGCGAATTTAATTTTCAGTCGGAAATTTAATTATGGAAACTTCGGGGTGCCTCTAACTGAGACCTTTACGACGTTCAAGCATCAAATATCAAAAGCTACTCACTCATTTGTGACGTCATAAACGGTGTAGTGCGCAGTAAACGTCCGTCGGTAAACCTGCGAAATAATACAAGTTGAATAACTATGTCCGAGTGAGGTGACGACTTGGTAATGATCGACTTGTTAATATTTTCGGAAAAATAATTAAACAATTAACCACCGTTTTGGTCAAGTGGTCAAAGTGCTACCTAGCACTGCTGAGCATGAGTTTCTGGTTCGATGCCCGGGTCTGGCAAAGTGTTATTGGGTTTTTCTATTTGGAATTTCTCAGGCCAGCAGAGTCTGGATTTGTGCCAGGTTGATGGCAATAGTACATCCATATGACTAGCGAAATAATAATAATATCCATGGACATTTCACACAACGCCATGTAGTCCCAAGCTAAATGTAGGTGTCCTTTTGGCATGTTCTTATGTTTATGTTATAAACAATTAAAACTTTGATGATACGTACCTCCTTGATATTGTGTTGAAACAGCACGAAGCGCAAGTTCGGGGAGCATTGGTATCCGCGCACATTTAGCTGTCTCTGTGATCAAATTGTAAAGTTCGTTTGTTGTCAATTAACTTTAAAATAACAAAAATGTAATATACTTTATTACATGCATTGTTTTAAGTAACACAAAACTTGAAATCAACTCAGACAAATCCTCTTACGGTTAGCGTAAAATATACTTTGCGGACGAGGGGTGAGTTGCGGTCACACGGCCATAGTGCGGTCCAAGTGAAGCTTTCAAGACCGAGTGTGGATGTAATAATAGAGCGTGCGAGACGCGCACTGACTCGATAAGTACCCGACATGGCAAAGGTCGCCGGAACAGAGTCAAGTGAAAAGCTGAACTGACAAATTCCGCGTTTAACTTCAGTAATGTTCATAAATGTCTTCATCCCTTCATAATACGAAATATCCTCTGTAAAGTCGGCGGCATACTTAAATTTTCATTCCCCAAAGCCCGCTACCCGCAGCATAATAACGCCATTATGGAGAATCGGGGATGTCGCCATAAATTTTATAGTAAAGAGCATCGAAGTAATACCGTCCGCACTTACCGAACTTGGGTTCTAACATGAGAGCAGAGTATGAGAAAGATAGAGAGTTTCATTTCTTTTTTTTCTGTTAATGGTTGCTATGAATACCGATGTATGTTGGTTGGTTAGACTTAAATTTAGAATTGTATAACCAGAAAGAGTTTATCTTGTTATCTTTACTAATATTATAAAGAGGAAAGATTTGTATGTCACTATGTTTGTAAGGAATAAACTCAAGAACTACTTAACGGATCTAGATGAAACTTGGCACAAAGATAGATTATAGTCTGGAATAGCATATACACTTTTTATCCCGGCAAAATATACGGTTCCCGTGGAATAATTTCCTACATACACGCGGGCGAAGCCGCTGGCAAAAGCTAGTGTCTAAATAACAGGAATACAAATAAGGACTTCTTTCAGCTCTTCGCTAGTTACAAAGCAGAATTGATCAAGTTATTGACTCACTAGTGTGTGATTCGTGACGAGAACAGAGAGCGTATTGTTGAAGGTGTCGAGCGCCAGCAGGCCTCCGTCGTCGGCTTGGTACACGAGCTGGTGCGAGCTCACCCACGTGGTCGGCAGCCGCTCGCCCGTTAGGTCGCCGTGCAGGAACTCGTCCAATCGCATGCGACGACCAGACCAGTACAGCAACTCGTCCACGTACCTGGCCAAATATAAAGAAACCCTTGATTATTCACATTTTTACTTCCATTTTTCCCTTTTAAAACGATGACAATGTCATAATTAACTTTCTTCCCAACAAAAACTTCGCTTATTAAAGTTTGCCTCGCCAAGTTTTTCATACTTAAGTCATTTATAAAATAGTTTACTAAGTGTTTTTCAAGATCCAAGATAAAGTAGAGCAAGAACAAGAGAAAACAGCAACTTACCCTAATAGATAAATAGCTGTGACAATACCGGCTATGACAAAACTGATGACCATCAATGAAAATACGATGCTTCGCCAGTTGTGGCCATCTCCTTGGTACAAGTCCTGGAAATATATATTTGTTCGTTACTTCGTTTAACCTTTTGTCAAAGTCAAAGTCAAATCATTTATTTCAAATAGGCACAAGAAAGGCACTTTTGAACGTCAAAATGAACAAGAAACAGAATTGATTCTAGTCGCCCCTTCCAAAAAGTAGTTTCGTATGGAGAAGAATGGACGAGAAACTCCACCGTTGAACGCCATTGTCACATATACGTGACAAGCAAGCGCATGCCCTGCACGCCATCGACTCAAATATGTAAAAATGCGGGTACACCATAAGCAATTAAATCATTACTTTTGTGTTTATATCTGACATTTTAAAAATTTAAGCTCTCGTACGTATTTAATGACATGAAACAAATTGAAAGACACCGTGGATATTGGGAAATTCATGACAACAAAATAAAGGACCATGAGTCAAATTGGGCTCATTGTCCAACAGAGTTATAGCATATGCCGTTGTGAAGGATTTTGTTTGTACTAAAATTGTTACTATGGGCACCACCTTCAATTCCATTGCAGAAAAAAGATATGCACCTAAATAGGTTTTGTAGAAAAAGACAATTGTTAGGAGTCGTAAAACTTATTGAAACAATATACTCATTCTTAAAATGCTTAAAATAGTGGTAAACAATAGATGCGCCTATATATATCTAGGGAATATGGTATCTAGGGTTAGGCAGGCACATACAATTTAATCCACCGGCAGTATATTTAGACGACATTATTATTGATATTGATTGAAATGTTAATAAAAATAATTTTAACTGTTAGCAGCTGTTTTATTTTTTATGTATACATTAAACCTGGAATTAAAACTAGTTAAAGATGTTCAATAACAAAACCTACAATGCCATTACAGCACTACTTTTTGCAGAATTTTAGTTTATTTATGGTCGGAGAAAAATATTTATAGCAAAATAACCCCATGGATTCTTCGCAAAAATGAGTTTAAATCTTTATATTTAGTGCTTTACAAGTATATTCAAAGTGGTCTCATCTCTGTTGGTGGGTGAGCCCAGGCTTCATACATTTTTGCCCATGGTCCTTTGTAGCTTGGCGTGGAGGGCACGCGCGTGCGTTTATGCTCTGGCGTTCGAAAGGTTAAGGAATGGGGCGGTGGAGGTGTGGCTAAGTAATATGACATTCGTCAACAATCTCGAGCGTCGCTAAAAATAGGCAAAGAAACCGGGATTTGATTTATGGCGCCGGAAGGTGTCGGGTTCAATGACGCGATATTACGACGATTCTGTCGACGAGGGGTGTTTAACTTCGATTGCTCGTCGCCGGAACATTAAATATTGTTTTTATGAATTTTGCATTTCAATGTTATTTCCTTTAGAAGCTGTGATTTAGAAGAATAATAATAATAAAATGTATTGATCTGTATCTTTTAGTTAGGAAATGCCTCGTGTAGTCATAGTAACGGTTATGTTGTCGATTACCTGCTGAAAATACTTGTAAACTTACTACCTTACTACTACTACTAACTTGGGGGTCCAGACCAAGTCACATTTTCATTAACGATAACGAAATTAGATAAATCCGAAATGTATGGAATTGGCATAAGCTTTCGAAATGTCACGTTATCAATCGTTTTCGATCGATAAGTGATAGACAATGTTAAATTGTGTAACGAAACTCGATCAATATTCCCATACAAATGTATTGACAACTGGCGTTCTTGACAATCCGAATCACTGAGATAATGAATTGTACGATCAACAATTTTCGAAATCAAATCGATACGAAGCGATTGACGCTTCTCTAGGCCCTGTGTATTCCTATCAATTTGCTTTTGTTAAAATAATCAATCAACAGTAAATTCCGTTGAGTACTCTTTCGAGTAGTTTGAGGTGACACGATGACGCAGAAAAGAATACCTAATTGGACGAATTTGGGGTAGTCCTTTGCCCAGCATTACAGAGTGCATCTGCGTTTGCGCACTCACTTGTGCAGTATATCCGGTCTGGAGGACTATTATTGTCCACCCTAGAGGTATGTTGTAGTTACAGTTACAATTTTGACCAATTTAATTTTGTTAACAACATGCAGCAACAATAAGCCTATTAGTTGATCAGCGCGATATTTTAAAAACAAATAGGTACCGCATGATATTTGTTTTTAAAATATCGCGCTATTTATGCCGAAGATCGGAGCCTTTATCACCTCGCGGCTCCTTTCCTCCATTACTTTGTTTTTTTGTAGGTACCTACATTTATATTGTTTGTACTAACATAAACTCACGCCTTTTTCCCGTGGGGTAGACAGAAACAACGCCACTTAAAAAAAAGCTTAAACCTGTTTTCTATTAAAAAAAGTACTAAATAATCTGACCTCCTCCTTGGCGGACTTGGGGTCGGCGACTTGCAGGGTCTCGTCGGGCGGGAGGCGCCAGGAGCCGCCGCCGCCGCCGCCGCCCGAGCGGTCCGTGTGGCCGGTGGCGTGCATGCGCCGGCGCCGACGCGCGCGCACCCGCCACCGCGCCGCGCTACGCAGCCGCGCCCGCCGCGCTGCCGCCGCCTGCCGCTCCGCTGCGCCGCGTGCGCGGAATCCGCCCCATCACTGGTGACAATTTTTTTTAGGTTATTCACTATAATCTAAATAAAAGTTCATAAGCTGTCGTAAACACCTTATGCTATACCACCGATCAACTCAAATTTCAATGTAAGTAGATTACATGGATTGTGTTTTTTATTATTATTGAAAGTCTCGCGTTGTAAAAATTAACTTCTGATCTTATCTATTGATTGTCTTCTGGGCTTGACATGGGCGGCGCAATGCCCAGGATATTTATTGCTTCTAGGTACAGTAAAGTAGATTTATGCCGATAGCTTAGCTACGATAATGCATATAAAATAGACCTTATTTCAGAGCGAATGCGTTAAAATACAGAAACTTAAAATGGATCCTATTATCTTCAATATGATTGTAGTCGAGCAAAATCCAACCGAATGTTGTGGTTTCGGTCGGCAAGTCGAGATAAAACTGGCATTTACTGCCGTAACTGCTCTTGTTTAGACTGAATTTTCAATTTTATGCGGTGAAAAGGAACAAAACGGGACCGCAATGCGTGCAGCCCGGTCGCTTCATAGGACCGCTACAGAGGCGAGCCGGCTACCCGACCACAGCCGACGCGCATCCGCTTAAAAATTGTTACGAGACCAACCCCCACATTGTTCTGCATTCTACGTCTCTTGATTATTTTTACAGTTATTTGTATAAGCTATTGTATAAAATACCTACACGAAAGATAGACTAGTTTTTTTTAACGTTTTTTGTTTGTGATTTGTTTAAAAATGATAATGTATAGCGCTGGAAGTTAAAAATTTTGGTAACAGACACGCGGATGGACCATGACGCGGCGCAAGATCGAATCTAGTCTGTGTTGAAAAATTTACAAAAAATAGTTAATCACCGTTTTGCGAGCTTTTTTTAAAAGTATTCGATAATTAATAAGTCTATGTATAAGTGACAGTGTTATACTGAATGGAAAACAGCAAGAAACATTAAAAACGAGTACGAGCAACACCAACAAAATACTACAAATTGCTGACAACACTTTAGGCTTAAATACGCAAATATGTCATTACTTAAAGACAAACTGCGGAATCAAACAAATTTTGGATGGAATTGAACTTAAACTTCAAAACTTCACTATGGATGACTTCTGTATAATTTTAATAGGCGAGTCAGACTTCAACTCAACAAATGACTCCATCAACCTAGTACTAGCTATAAGAGAATCACTACAAAAAGTGCAACACACTAATGTCATTTTATGTGTCCCTACGTTTAAATGTAAAAGTTATGCGAATATGTATAACTGGAGAATCGAAAACTTTAACAACCTCCTGTATCTTGATATTATAACTCACGAGCATTGCTATTCTCTTGACTCAAATAAGCACTTAACCTATGACCACTCAATGTTTTCAAAGATAACAGGCGCAGTCAAAAACTTAGGCATGTACACAATTTTTAATGATATTAAAGTACAAATGGAAAGTATTCTACAATACAACGCCGGTAAAACGCAAAATGAAAACTATGTATCATATGAAATAAATAACCAAACCTCTGTAATTCAAACAAACAAAGATTCAAGCTGTGATAATTTATTTCGTCAATAATTGTTTATGTATCATGCATCAAAATATTAATGGTTTGATTAATAAATCGGATATGCTATCAGTGGGCTTAGATGAATCGGCGACCGATGGTATGAAGGTAGATATATTGTGCATTACTGAACACAATATGAAAGAGGGAGACGAGGATTACTTACAGATATCCAACTTTATATTGGGTTCATACTTTATGAGACATAGTTGACATGGAGGTTCATGTATTTTAATTAAGAATGGACTACGATTCAAAAGGCTCGATGATATTAACAAAATGTCAATTATAAATATTATTGAATGTTCTGCCATCGAACTAATTGACCAGAAAATATATATTTTATGTATCTGTCGTAGGATAATTTGATACTTCGAATCTTCGCGGAAATCCTAGGGGTTTTGCGAAAACGCGGATAATTAGACATAGGCGAAAAATTATCAAATCTTACTGGACAAAGTCAGGATTTTTGCGAAAATACTCGTTATTATAGCAATATTGCGAAACGAAACGCTGGCTGTTATGAAATAAGAACGCTGATTGGTCGGTAAGCGCGTTCAATAAGAGATCGTCTCTGATTGGTTGACGTCTTAAATGTCAATCATTTGTTGCCGCACGTTATTTGTTTACGTTTGTGTCTGAGTTAAATTGCAGAAGTGTTTTGTTTTTTATCGTAAATAGTGTACCTACTTGGACTTAAATAAAGTGGTAAATAAAAGTGCTACACGGATGTACATAGTGTCATATATCATAAAAGTCTTAGTCAACCACTCAACAACAACAATGCTTTCGAGATTGGTTTAGCGGTGTTTTGTTTGTCATTGTGTTAAAAGTGGTCTATAAAATTGGACTTGAACTAAGAAACGGTGTGAATAGGAGGTTTGGTTTTCATATAATTATGACAGATTCGACAGAGAATGATGTTCAACCTTCAGCAGAATCGGAGAATTTGGAGGTTATCTCCGATAAAGACAAATTTTACATAGAGTTAAGAAAGTTTTACGATAATAGAGTTGACGGTACAACTAAACCAGAATGGACTAAAGAACGCGTAAATGCTGTAATAAATTCAATTGAACAATTTAAAACTGCGAGTGTACTTAAGCAACCAAAAACACAACAACAGTATAGAAATGCAAAAAAATACGACGTGATGAGTGTAGGTGAAGAAAAACTTCTGATACTGAGAAGAAAGGATCTTAACTCTCCTGTTGTACAAGTACCTTCAACAGATAGGTATGTACTATGATATTCTTCTGCAGGCGCACATATCAACTGGGCATGGAGGACGCGACAAACTGATATATAACCTAAAGCAACAATATGTGATACCGGTACCGATTATGATATTGTTCCTCAACTTGTGTAAGATCTGTCTGAATAAAAAAAGTTGCCCAAAAACAGGAATTGTTGTACGCCCCATAATTTCTCAAGACTTTAACAAACGTGGGCAGGTAGATTTAATTGATCTCCAGTCAACTCCTAGCCACAATTACAAATGGATTTTAAACTATCAAGACCACCTCACTAAGTTCTGCTTTCTCAGACCTTTAACCAGTAAAAAAGCAACTGAAGTAGCCATGGCTCTTTTAAAAATATTCTTAGAAGTGGGTGCGCCAATGATTTTACAGAGTGATAATGGCAAGGAATTTACTGCCAGTATAATAAAAGAGCTAATCACATTGTGGCCTGCATGCAAGATAGTGAATGGACGTCCCCGACATCCTCAAAGTCAAGGTTTGTTTGCAAGTTTTGCACTATCCCGCTTACCGCTATGCATTTTTCTTTCACCCAAAGGTTGCCTGGTAGAGATTGCTACCTTAGCAATAAGGCCACCTATGTTGTACTGTCTTTTGTTGTTATCTGTTGTTTTGTATTTTTTTTATGTGCAATAAAGTATTTTTCTCTTTTTTAGGTTCGGTAGAAAGGTGCAATCAGGATGTTGAGAACATGTTGCGTTCCTGGATGTCCGACAATAACTCAACTGAATGGTCACTGGGATGCTATTTCGTTCAGTTCCAGAAAAATTCTTCGCATCATCGCACAATAGGACGTTCACCATACAAAGCCTTGTTTGGTCACGATCCTGTAATTGGCCTGTCTTCAACTTATTTGCCTAGAGATACATTGTCAAAATTAGAAAATGAAGAAGACTTACAACAGGTTTTAATTAATGAAAATCCTCCTCGCACTGAAGATATTCAAGACGAGCGTAATGCAGGTTGTAGAAATGAATCCAAAGTTGAAAATGCAATCCTTTTCTATGAGCAGCTTTCTAACGAAACCACAAATCAGTATGTTTCTACTGATCAAAAAATGACTATCCGAACACAAACTTCAACACAATCTACCCCTCTTTCATCTATGACACAATATAAAAAAAAATCTGCAAATAACATTACAATTTTAGAAGATGTTATAATTGTCCCAGCAAGTACAACAAAAACGATCTGTCTTGATAACAATATCGCTATAAATGACACAAATTCCCACACAAATGTACAACAACAACATTCCAATAATATTGTTGCTACTGAAGTTAAATGTTGTATTTGCCAAATTACCACATCCGATTCACTCAAATGTTCAAAATGCCAACAAGTGATTCACGGCGCATGTGGAGTGTCTGAAGTTAGAGAAGGTAGTAGTTCTTCAAATGTTCAAAATGCCAACAAGTGATTCACGGCGCATGTGGAGTGTCTGAAGTTAGAGAAGGTAGTAGTTCTTCTAATGTTAAATGTAACTTATGCTGGCAAGAAGATTCTATTAAGAAAGAAAGAACAAGTTCGCATGAAAATTTACAAAGAGCAGCTGCGACTATGTGTACTACATCCAACAAAAAATTTAAAGAAATAGATGTAGGTGCTACAATTTTGGTTGATGTTCCGAAGTACGATCGTGCACCCTTAGATAACAAAAACATTACAGGACGAGTAATTGATAAGAAGAATGGTTTGTTTCAAGTTGGTACCTCCGTTGGTATAATTAAAGATTGGCTACCAAGAAACGCACTTCAAATATCTCCTGGAGCTCAATTTACCGGCCCCGTTCCCGACGTAGTATTACCTATTCGTGGTATTTCCTCACAACTATCACCATTCGGCGGACAAGGGTTTAAGCAATGTCATTGCAAGAAATCAAGCAAACAATGTTCCTCAAATAAGTGTGCTTGTAAAAAGCACGGTTTGCTTTGTAATTCCAAATGTCATAAATCTTTGAATTGTTGTAACAAGTAAAGTCTTACTAATAATTTCATATTACTATTTACTAAACGCAGCTGTGCTTGCATTGCAACTCCAATGTTACAGGTCCATGCAACTCAGCGTAAGTTTCACATTAGTGACGTATTTAATTATCTTTTGTTCTGTGATTATTCGCTTTTCAAATTTTTTTCTAGTTATCTTTTAATTTCTTTGAATAAGTCTATTTTTTCCTATTTTTGCTAATTCAATAATAATTTGTTGTAGTTATTTTGTTCACTATAAGTGAACCAGAATGTGATAATAATTTTGCCTCAATATATCTTAAGTTTAGCTGTATAAGAGAAGAGAAGGCTGATGAATGAGTGATTTTATCTCAAGACTTTAATTCACAAGACTGATCAATTCCATTGTTGCACTATTAAACTAATTGTTTACCTAACCAGTTTCATCCAATTTATGGATTACACCCTAAAATTGGATCATTTTTTTTTTACTACGACTGAGATCTCCTATTGTCTGTAGAAAACAACATACATACTAAAATTTTCAATAAAAAGTTTATAAAAATCAATTTAGAGATTTTCCTTTCTCACCTATTCTAAACCTTCATAACTCTATGATACAATACTTGAAGTTAATCATCGGCAAACTAGGAACCAATTAGAAGTCAGCCAGCAAAATTGTAGCCAATCAGTGTTGAGCACATCAAATCTTACTATAGTAACGAGTATTTTCGCAAAAATCCTGACTTTGTCCAGTAAGATTTGATAATTTTTCGCCTATGTCTAATTATCCGCGTTTTCGCAAAACCCCTAGGATTTCCGCGAAGATTCGAAGTATCAAATTATCCTACGACATATCTACAGACCGCCGAACAAAATAACCGGGACAATGAATACGTTCTTTTTAATTCTAAGTAAAATATTGGGTAAGCTATGTATTAAAAGTAAAAATATAATTATCTGTGGAGATTTCAACATAGATATTAAAAACAATTCAAAAATATCTATGGAGTTTGTGGAACTACTGTTAAGCTTTAATATAACGCTTCAGTTTGACCAAGTAACAAGAAGCATTAGTAATACGTGTATTGATAACATAGCTGATAACATTAAGGGATGCAAAGGTGAAATCAGAGATTTTGCACTCTCCGACCATACGGCACAAATAATAAAATGTCCAGTAAAAAACTGTAGTCCAATTGAATATTGGTATGTACATAAACGTAGCTTCACTAAAGAAAATATTTGTCTATTTGCTAAGTATTTAAGCCAAATCTCGTATCACAGTGTTTATGAGTCTACAGACCCTAACAGTGCGTACAATTCATTCCATGATATATTCAGCTTAATATATAATTTATGCTTTCCTGTAAAAAAAAATCGCATTAAAAATATTTCAAGACCTAAATGGTTATCAAAAGGTATAAAAATATGCAGTAAGCGTAAACGCGAACTTCTATGGAAATATAGGAAAAACTCAAACAAAGAAAATAAAACGAAGTTTAAAGCGTACGCTAAAAAGTACAAAACAATTATTTCACTGACAAAAAGGTCTCAGAACAATTATTTTATAAATACTGCCGTTAATAAATCGAAGGCAACGTGGAAAGTAATTAATAACGCTAAATATAATTATCCTAAAGAGAGTATTGAGAAACTAATAATTAATGACGAGGTAATTACTGATCCAAAGACTATGGCAAATACTTTTAATGACTACTTTGCTGACATTGTTAAAAATACTAATAATACAATTCATTCTGACTCAACACGATCTCATTCTTCTAACTTGACATTTAACACTAAATCAATATTTATGCCCCCATCAATTCCTCCAGACATTATTAAAATTATAACTTCATTGCGGAACACAAATAGCGTAGGTTATGACGGTATCACTACAAAGATCGTTAAGGACGTAGCAACTTTAATCGCTGCTCCTTTAAGTTATATTATCAACTTGTGTATAGAACATGGTATTTTTCCCGAGAAGTTAAAATTGTCAGTAGTAAAACCGATACACAAGAAAGATAAAAAATGTTGTATTAATAACTACAGGCCAGTTGCTTTAATAACCATTTTTGCTAAAATATTTGAAAAATACATGTATAATTGCCTATACCCTTTTTTCGAAAGTAATAACATGTTTACCCCATGTCAGTATGGTTTTAGGAAAAATAAATCTGTTAATACAGCCATGTATAACTTTCTACACAAAGTCCTGTTGAATATGGATACTAGGTCTACAGCCATAGCGCTGTACATGGACATGTCAAAAGCGTTTGACCGAGTCAACCACACAATACTCTTGAATAAATTATATGCATTTGGTGTAAGGGGTAACATATTTAATTTAATCAAATCATATCTTAGTGACACAAAACAGATGGTAGAATTAAAAAGTATCTCTTCAACTACCAGAATTGAAGAAACAGTTGTTTCCGAGGTTAGAAATCTCCTCTCTGGTGTCCCTCAAGGCAGTATTCTAGGCCCACCATTCTTCCTGATTTATATAAATGACATGCCAACAGTAAGAACTCACCATATGACATTATTTGCTGACGATAGTACTATATTATTTACCGGAAAAGACAGAGCGGAGTTAAAACTTGATTTAAATACTACCCTAACAACAATGATACAATGGCTTGATGAAAATGAACTAAAAATAAACCTAGATAAAACAAAAATCATGAATTTTAGACAGCGAGTAGAACCCGATACCAATTTAAATATTATGCTACTCTCAAACTAACATAGAAGAAATCGAAGTAACTAAATTTCTAGGTAAATATTGATAGCAAAGTAAATTGGAAGTCACATATAGAACAAGTTTGCAAAAGGCTTAGTCAGAGCGCATATGCTCTATACAGATTAAGAAGCACTGTCAACCAGTCTGTACTAATAACTGCCTATCATGGATATGCTGCTTCAATCATACGTTGTACAACTGACGCTGGTGTGACCTTATTAAAACACATTTTCAATGCGTGGGAAGAGGCTCAAGACGCCATCGGAATCTTTTGTGACCTCTCCAAGGCATTTGATTGCGTTGAGCACGAAACCTTGCTGTTGAAGCTAGAGCATTACGGACTTGGAAAACTTGCGCTTAGTTTGGTAAAATCTTATTTAAACGATAGACAACAGCAAGTTCAAATAAAAGGTGTCAATTCACTCGGTTTAAAAGTAAAAATGGGTGTGCCACAAGGTTCTATATTGGGTCCTTTCCTCTTTTTAGTATACATAAATGATCTTCTCCATTTACTAAAAAATCAACCACAAATGGTGTTATTTGCTGATGACACTTCTTTAATTTTTAAGATAGATAGACGTGCAAAAAATTTTGACGACGTAAATAACGCCCTACTGCAGGTCCAAAATTGGTTCACTGCAAATAATTTAGTATTAAATGGAAAAAAAACGAAGTGCATTAGATTTTCTTTACCAAATGTAAAAAGTAGTGATTGTGAGATAGTATTGAATCAAGAGAAACTAGAATTTGTCGATAAAACTGTTTTCCTGGGGATCACGCTCGACTCAAGGCTACAATGGGGTCCTCATTTAACATCTCTTGCAGGACGGCTAAGTTCTGCAGCATATGCTGTCAGAAAGATCCGTCAGTATACTGATGTAGATACCGCGAGGCTAGTCTATTTTAGTTATTTTCATAGTATTATGTCTTACGGTATTTTACTTTGGGGACGAGCTGCAGACATCGAGTCTATTTTTATTCTGCAGAAAAGAGCTATCAGAGCCATTTATAATCTTCGTAGGCGCGATTCTCTAAGGGAACGGTTTAAGGTTATTAACATCATGACTGTACCTTGTCAATATATCTATGAAAACATCATGTACGCACGGAAAAATCTGCATCTTTTTAGTAAAAGAGGTGAAAGACACAACTATTTCACTAGAAATAGGGACCAATTAGTTCAACCAGGTTTCAGGCTGGCTAAAGTAGATTCATCTTTCATGGGGTACTGTTTAAAATGTTACAATAAAATACCTCCCCACATTCTGGAACTTAATGAAACAAAATTTAAAACTTGTATAAAACGCACACTATGCAGCCAAGCGTATTATAAATTGGGAGATTACATTGCTGATAAAAATGCTTGGGTCAATGCTAGTCCAGCTCCACAAGGGCGCATCAACTAATTTATTAGACTACTGAAAACTGTTGGAGCTGCGGAAGATCAACAACAACAAAAAAACATCTTTGCATTGTATAAATTCAATCTCTTAATATTGTATAACTGCTTAGCACATATGTGAGTACTATGTACCTACTATAAAGCGACCAGTCTCTGGGTGCGTCTTTCATTGACTTGAATATGCCCTGGCGGCTGAGAGTATGCCATGCTCACTTTAATGTCTCGCTGATGGTGGCGTGTGTGTTGGATCATTTAGCTCCCTTCAAAATGGTTGAGCTGAATGGTGCTAATATATGCGTCATGTTCGTGAACGGGCGCTGTCAGTAGAGACTGGTCATCTCTTAGCGGCTAAGGCTTGTTTTAATTTAATTATTGAATAGTTTTTACATATTTTATATCTGATGCTTTTAACGTTCTGCATCGTTCTCACATGTATAATATTAATATGAACTATGTAACCAATATTTTGTAACCATATTTTGTTTAAAAGAGTGTCCATGGAGTTTCTTGCCCGTTCTTCTCCATAGGTACCTACTCCTTTGGAATGGGCAACTAGCTTCATTTCTCGGACTGACCGACACCTTGACAATTCAAAAGTGCCTGTAATTGGTTTATTTGAAATAAATACTTTGAGTTGAGTTGAGTTGAGTTGATACGCTACGGAATAATTTTCTGGGGTAACTCAGTAGAAAAAGAGTGTGCCTTTAGAGCTCAAAAACGCTGTATTAGATCGATGTGCAACATACACCAAACTGATTCATGTAGGCCACACTTTATAAGTTTAAAAATATTTACTCTCCCTAGTGTTTACATACAGGAAATTATTATGTTCATAAAATTGAACCCCAACTTATTTAAATTTCACACTAGGGCCAGACACAAAGATATGCTACGCACGGTTGCCAGTAAAACAAAGCTTATGCACCAAAGCATCTTTTGTATGGGCCCACGTATCTATAATAATCTTCCGCCACCTTTAAGAACTATGAGCAATATAAATATCTTTAAAAAAAACTCCACGAATTATTGATAAGTAAATGTTATTACTCTGTTAGAGAATTTCTAGATGACAAGACACTGAAACAGCCGGTTTATTATAACAAACTACACTCGAGAGCAATGAATCCGGGTCACTTAAAGAATCCTAAAAATCTCGGAAACTAAAAATGCTAGGTTAATTCAATAAATTGTATTTAATAGACAATGTAATACTCCTTAAATGAAGGTATTAAAACTTCTTAGTTTTTGTAAAGTTATATCATAAAAAAATCAAATTTGAAAAAGGGCCACTTTCGAAGATGGAACTACGAAATTACAGCATTTGGTTTTGCTTTTGTTTGTAATCTGTCATTTATGTGGGTACATAAACCATGTTGATAGTGCTCTATATTCATTATTCAAGCTGAAATTATGTCGCTTACGCCTGAAGAATGCACCAGAATACTTACAATGCTGGAAACCGGCCGGAGTCAGCGCGATACAGCCAGGACTGTCGGTGTGTCGCTGTCAACAGTACAAAGAGTTCTCCGACGTTACGAAGAAACTGGTTCTAACCTACGCAGACCAGGAACGGGCAGAACCAGGTGTACCACAGCACGAGAAGACCGATACTTGGTGAACACCATGCTTCGAAATCGCTTTCTCACAGGAACTGAACTCACAAATCAGTTTCGACGCCTCGGAGGAAGTAACCCAAGTGCATGGACAGTAAGACGTCGGCTTGCTGAATCTAACTTAAAACCCCTTAGACCTGCAAACGGCCCTAAACTGGAGCGTGGGCATCGTATTTCAAGACTAAGATATGCCCAGGGCCACGTAAATTGGAGTATTGAAGATTGGTCAAAAGTTATGTTCTCCGACGAATCAAAATTTATGCTCTACAAGCACGATGGAAGACACAGAGTGTATCGAAGACCAGGGGAAAGATTCAAGCAAGCATGCATCGAAGAAAAAGTAGCCTACGGTGGTGGGTCTGTACTTGTGTGGGCCGGAATTTCTTCTGAAAGTCGCACAGAGCTGGTGATCATAGAAAACGGCTCTTTAACTAGCGTAAGATATGTGGAAGAAATCCTCAATGATCACGTTGGTCCATTTATGGTCAATTTAGGTGAGGATGCTATATTTATGCATGACAATGCCCGACCTCATACAGGTAGGATTGTGAATGACTACCTTCAAGAGATGAACATTACTCGTATGGAGTGGCCAGCGCGCAGCCCGGATATCAACCCGATCGAGCATGCTTGGGACGAGCTAGGCAGATGCGTAAAACAACGAAACCCTCCCCCAATCACGCTTCGTGAGCTCAAAATTGCTCTCACAGAGGAATGGGAGAATATTCCCCAAAATCGTATAAGGAACTTGGTGTACAGCATGCCAAACCGCGTAAACGCAGTAATGGAAGCACGAGGAGGCAATACGAAGTATTAAAATTCAAGAAAATCGTAATAAAGTTCAAAAATTTCATGTTTCCTATTTTTGTTTTAAGGAGAGATCAGCAGTTTTTTTCTTTATGTAATTTTGTGTTAATAAAATGTATGGTGACTCATATTTTTTTTACTTTCATTTAAGGAGTATTACATTGTCTATTAAATACAATTTATTGCATTAACCTATCATTTTTACTTTCCGAGATTTTTAACATTCTTTAAGTGACCCGGATTCATTGCTCTCGAGTGTATTAGGTATAAATACTCACAAACTGTAAAGTGACATTGTCTAATTGTTTTTATTACTATTATTATTACTATTATATTCTATAGCATGTATAATTAATAATTTGACATTACCTATTATATTAGTCATTTATTTTATATTGCATGACAATTTGATATTTATGTTTTTTTTTTTTAAATTAGATTGATGTGCTGAATTTTGTATGCCTAAACGGCGGGACATAGCAGATTTACCTGTAACCAACTTAACATCCTATGAACCTATGATCCACAATAAATTATTTGAATTTGAACAACTTCAAACAGAAAATAAATAGGGTTATTAGTTTGAAAGCAAGGCAAAGTTCTCAAGTTCGGGGCGGAGTAATAGATAATTTGCTAATTGTTTTCGCTGACGCGGCCTGTCAATACGCAGTGGTGTGGGGTGTTGGCCGTCCGCCAACTCTCGCGCACACTCTGTACTTTATACATTCGCTCCACGCCAACTTTACGACTTCGTTTAACTATTATTTCAACTGCTCTCTCGATGCGATTTTTTAGATAGACGCCGTTTTTATTACCCGAATATTCAGATCAGTCGATCATTACAGCGAAGCGAATGCGCTTACCAGATAGTAAATAAATCGAAAATAAACGTCTATAAGAATTACTGGTTCGTAAATTACCAGTGATGCGTTATAACTTGGGCAGCATGCCCGTAGGCCGCCTGGCGTCGTGCGGCTTCGTGCACATTTGGCAAGAGTACTGCTGATATTTCTTCCTTTTTGAGCTGAACTACAGCATATAACACTAATCTAGGGCCACGGCTGAGCACCCCATATACTCTTAGGACTATCGATCCCAAGTTATCGAGGCAACAACTTTTTCCGACCTCAACAAAACTTTAAACTTTAGTCAAACTACTTAAGTCAAGTGTCTTCCGGTAAGACGAGAAGCAAGCAAACTTACGAAGCGAAAACTTCTTGCAGCCGGCTCAGATTAATGACGTGCAATAGACTAAAGCTTGGAAGTGAGGCGAGGGAACCCCAATTTTGAGCATTAAACATGTTTCTTATAATTAGCTTTGCGGACGTTTAACTAGAGCCTTTATAGCCTCGGAAGGATCTACAATGGACTCGGCTGCAATGCGGACAGGCATGAAAGTAAAATAATTATTGTATACAATTTACGGACAAAGCACAGAATTTCTGGGTGAGATGACTTCACAGCATCGTTTTGGTCTCAACAGTAGGTAAATGATTTTCTTAACGTTTAAGAAATGATGTTGATGATATTCCCGTTAGACTTTTATAAGGAAGTAGCAGTTCATAATACAATATTTAAGTCAGAGACAAACCAGAAAACTCTTCAAAGCTTTTAAGCTAACAATACCGCAAAGGATATAAAATATTTAAGTAGATAACACTTTGTATAGTGCAGCGGTCTGCAGTGGGATTGCGACAAGCTGCACCTGGAATGCTGGGACGGATTTATAGCATTAATTAAGTAAGTGAGGATTTATTACGATTCCGCTCCGGAGTACCCACTCTGGAGCTCTCCAAAGCCATTCGACAACTTTGTTGCCACTGTGAGCAGTTCTCAGCGACCTCTCGTCCGAAACGATTCCGTTTAAGACCTTACAGGTCACACGCAGTTATGTGCCTTTATTGTTAAACTTTGTGCTGTTTTGTCCTCTCATAAATTTTGGGCGTTTGTTTGCTACAAATGTTAGAAAGTACGTAGTGCAACTTTGATTGTTTCATTTGATGGATTGGTTCCAATCGTGGACGCCGAATGTGCAGGAACTTAATTACAGGTATCGGAAAGAGTTTAGCTTTTTTTATTCGTGAAACTCTCAATCCAGTAAAGAGTGGGTAGGAGCTCAATTTTACAGGTATTGGAAAGAATTTAGCTTTTTTTTTGTTCGTGAATTTCTCAGTGAATGGGGCAATGGGCAAATGCTCGCTCCCTTTTAGTAACCGCCAGCCGTAAACTTTGGTAAACAGCTGCAGACCGCTGCATTCACTCTGGGCAGTAACAGCGAGATAATCCCGATTTCACAGACAACTGCAACGTGCCGCTGTCACTCTAATTGTATTATTGTCCTTTTAAATCTAGATTAGTTATAGTGTGTCAAGGCCGCTCGCATCCTGGCGCCTCGCCAGGATCTAATTCAATTTGTACACTCTAGGGCCGCAGTCACTTCGCTTGATATTTTTATGATGCTTTAAAGCTATTAAGCCTTGTTCCGTTGATGTGTTTCATTTTAACGCCATGATTTTGTTGTGTAAAAAGGACTAACTAGCTCATATAGCAGCTTTTAATGTCTTTTGTTTCGGCTTAATATACCTGATTTGATATTTGTTTCTTTCAGTACCTACCTAATGTGGCTATTACAATGATTACGTGTGATTACATTTTATGAATACTCATGAGTTTATTAGCGAAGCTTTATTTGAATTCGTAAAACTTTATATATCTGCCGTTAACATTTACATCTCCCCTAATAGATACGTTTCAAGTTTCCAAATTCAATGGTCCTTGCAACCATTCTGTGGTGTAGTTCAACCAGCCGGAAATACCGATGGCTTTTACCGGCTGAAAAACATCAAGGGGAATGCGATACAATGGGCGATTATGTAGAAAGAGATTAACCTACTATAAGCGAACTAACATAACGTCACGCTTGTACTTAATCCGAAGGGTTAGACAGTACAACCACATTTCGCTAGTTTTGTTTGAGTCCCATGTAATAGGCGGAATCACATTGCCATCAACCAGTCTCCGGGCTGCTACTGAGAAATTCTAAATAGAAAACCCCAATAACTGCCCGACCCGGGAATCGAACCTAGGACCCAGGCTCAGCAGGTAGCACTTTCAACCACTAAACGATATCAAAAAAATTAAAAAACAAAATTGTATTATGGAGGCAGCGGAAAAAAAGAAAAATATTTCATTATTCGTGTTATATTATAAACTTAAACGTAAAATGTTACTGTAAGTAAGTAATAGATAAGTATATCGACTTTCTTAACGTTACTTCAAAACTAAAGGCGCCGCTTAACGGGAAAACAACATGAAAAAACAGTACGAGGAAACCAGTAACAGAAAAAAATACAGTGAACAAAACATTCTCCCCACAGCCCCCATAACTTGCGTGTTTTCCCGTGAGTGAAAACAATGACATCTCTTTATCAAAAACCCGTTGAAAATAGAGGGTTTTCATTTCACACCCTGTTAAAGCAGCTCTGAGTGAAATCAGGGTATGGCTTGAGTATTAACGATAATAATATGATATAGAGCCATTAATAATTTTATAGACAAGATATATTATATCTACCGTTGAGTGTCTATAAACTACGATAACATGGCCCGGCCCTCCAAAATTCAAAACGTTTGAAAGTATTTGTGAAAGTAATTACAAAGCGCCACCAAGACTCACAACGCATTTTGAACTACTGAAGACGGATACTTACAAAAACTACATACAAACTGTTTCGTAAGGATATGACTACAAACATTGAAACAGTAATTGGGCGGTGCGCGCCATGTTACCGTAGTTTATCTATACAATCAAAATAATTAAATTGTATTAGCTTGCAATACTTGTGCTAGCCAAGGGCAAGAAAGCAGTAAATGCCCGCGCATCAATTAATTTGCGAGCTAATTGACACGAAGCGTAGCTTACGTACCTGCGTAGTATTCATGATAGTGCTCGACACTAACTGTAAAAATCTCTCCATGAAAACGTAGTTGAAGTGAGTTTAAAGTGAGTAAGAGTGACTATAGTATGGTTGCCGCACTCAGTCCTTTAGGTGGACCATTGTGCGTGGGCAATGGCGCCTTCGGTGGTTATTCCAACCAGCCCACCTCCCTCCAGAAGTTGATCACTTCTCCTGGCCTGTGTAATACATCTGTGAAAGATCTGGGTGTCCCTAGGGTCTCTGTTCAGATCAGGGTAACGCCTGTGCCACATGCGCAATGGTTTCCTCAGCCTCCATGCAGGATTTGCATAGAAGACTGTCCGTTATGTCTTGTATGGATCACTTCACGCTCACTTCATCTAAGTTTTCATGGTGAGATTTTTACAAACTCCCCGACCGACTGGTCTCATTTATACTCTGAGGTTCAGGGTGACAAGTCGGTAGTCGCCAGTCAAATCGTGCGGCGACGTAATCGTTTTATCGTGGCAATGGATGCTTCGGCTACGATCCCGCTTATATAAGAGACTTTTTCTTAATCTTGATATTGACGAATATGATCATTGACGAATCGTACAGATTCATCTATAAGGTTCATTTTTCACTATCTATCCTTAAGTCTATTTAACGTGATTTTCATGTCATAAATCTAGGGATCTTCAATAAGTAAAAATTAAGAAGACGAAGATATCATCAATCACAATTAATTTATCTCGATGTGTACATATCTAAGTTTCAATGATAAATACCATTAATCAATTTGACGACACGGTTGGCGCAGTGGTTGAGCGATTAACTGCTGCGCACTATGTCGCGGGTTCTATTCCCGCACGGTACAAATATTTGTACTTGTTACGAGTCTGGGTGTTTTTCTATCTATAATATGTATGTATTTACAAAAAAAAAATGTATATAAGTAGTTTATCAGCCATCTCGTTACCATAACACAAGCATTAGGTTGCTTAGCTTGGGACAATATGGCGTTATGTGAAATGTCCAAGGATATTATTATTATGATTCCTTTTTATTCATACCAATCATTCATAATTAAAGCTAAGAAAAAGCGAAGTTGTCATATTTCACGTAAGGGTGTTTTAGAATAATAATCGTGACTATGTCAATTTATTTCGTAAGAAAATGGATTAAAAAAAAAAGATTATTGAAAAACAATTCTTATGCCAGTTGATAATGGTCTCATTCATACCCTAGAGTTATAACATATCAAAAATCATCTTGTATAGATTTTATAGCCTTAGCAAAAAAAAAGTGCGCGTCAAATAGTCTTCAAAGTAGACATAAGTCTACAGTACGATCTTTATTTCGAATTCTTCGAGTAGTTATTGATATCCTATGTTGTGTGGTCTGTGCAATGTTCACGATTTCTATTTTGCACCATTATTTATTTGATGGAAAATATATATTCCCACCGCTGCCACAGCATCGAACACTTTTAAATTATAACCATTAGCAAAAACTGTTAATGAATGAAAACGTGGAAACTTTCAACGTGGTAGCTATTAATGCAAATTACTGAATTCATTAGTTGGATGTATATGACCGTAATTTAAAGTGATTACGGCCTGGAAGGCTGCAGCTTAACTTTTTTATTTTGCCTACTTTTGACGTTTTATGTGCAGCATTTAGAGCTTCAGTCCACTTCAGAAACCTTACTGACTAGGCACCTGGGTTTCTCAAAAACTGTCTGAGAATTCTTAGCGAATATGTGACTTTCAAACACAATTCCAAATTATGTGAGAAAAATTATCAGAGGCAAAGCAAACCCGGTTTTTTTTTATCTTTTGAATGTGTAACGTGTAGCCAATCACAATAGTTTTTCAAGAGAACGTTGTATCAAACCAAAACGTTACCAAAAATCAAACCAAAAAAAATCAGGTCAGATTTCTCGGGGAAAAAAAAACTCGATGCATCGTTAACTGATATCGCATCGTTTTTTGACAATCGCACTTTTATTTTCTTTTAACTGTTCTGCCAACAGATTCACAAACGGGTTGAAGCAGAAATTTCTTCCCTTTTATTTCTTTAATTCGATCTGCGATGTTTATGCGGCGGAATGATCGCCAATATGATATCACAGCATTTCACAGCAAGACCTCGACGCTCCTCCGGCTAATAATTTAATTTCGCTTGGCGAACAGCCCATCCTCGCACCTGTACCAAGCTTGAAATTTTTCATTATTCACAGTCCATCGAGTTATGGTTACAATCGAGTTATGAATTAAAGAAATATTGCGATCGAAATCGTAAGTCAAAGTCGAAGCGACATTGACTCGGTTTAACAAAAATACTTGCAATGTCAAATAAAAAAGTATTTACATCTCTGCTTGTAATTTCGGAATGAGTGGAAAACACTTCTAGTTTTCTCATTTAGTTTGATATTGTAGGTTAATAGAGTTGTTCACTCTTTCAATACTAACGTTATTTATGCAGTCTGATGAATTTAATTGGCTCGGTGCCTATACTAATATTGCCTACTTTAGTGTAGAATTTATTTGACGTATGTTTATTATGATTTTAAGGCCTGTTGTTAAGAACCGCATACTAAATGAAATGTAGACTGACATAATTAAATATATGACCTATTTCGCGATGTATCGTGTGTAATATCTTTTTTTTTTTGAGGGTGGCAAACCTTCCAATGACATCTCCCGCTCTGTGTGGAGCGGAAGGGAGTGTCAGACTCTTACTGACTAAAACCCATCCATGTTCCTTCCGTAGCCCTTTATGTTCCGGAGTAGCGGTAACCCTTTCGGACAATCCCGGTTACCCGGAAGTTTAATATCCTGGCGCGTACAATACGGTTCTCAGCTGGTCCAGTGTCTGCTCAATAAATCTCGACTCTCTGGGGGTTCAGTCGGCACGGTCGACTTGTTCGGAGAAGACGTCGGATGAACTGCCTCGCTTACAAACTTGTGCACCGCAACACGTTGTTCACTAACTAAGTGATTAATTGCCGCTCTATCGCCCGGATAGTTTACTCCTACGTATTGGTTTATACGCACCTCTGGTTACAACTTAAAATTGATGAGGCGCTCGGTTATATGTACGACAGTGTCCACGAGCATGATAAATCAATATAATTCAGCCCGAATTACACAGCTCAATATTCAGTGGGTTCGGTGCCAAAGTGATTCATGTACATAATATGATCCGCGAATTCTCGCTGAGTCGAAAAAACATCCATAGAAGTCATAAAATATCTTGATTCTCGTCTCATTTTTCCGATAGTATAGTAGTTGATATCAGCAGAGTAAAAATATACCAGGTAAAATTGATCATAAAGGTTTTCTTTAAAAATGTAATATCACCGAGGTGAGGCGTAGGCGACATTCATTTTCCGTGGGAGTGTCTTGTCTGTAAAGAGGCTTGCCGAGATTTTCCTACTATGAATACGACTGAGCTCTATTTATACTTTATAACAAGACTACAGAAAGTCTTTTAAAGTAAAACGGGACTCGACTTGATTGAAATCTTTAAAACTTCATCTTCCACGTTTTCAGGATTATTTTCTTTGTCGTTAAGTAGAACGATATGCCTATACATTCAGATCTCTTTCTTTTAAATAACTTTTGAAGTCCGTATTTCATGAAGCCAATTGGTGAAACTTTGGTTAATTTATTCGGAGTCCATTTGAGGCTACAAAGTAAAAGAGTTAAATGCGAGCAGGTTGAGGTGTATTCTAAAGGTTCCACAAAAGCCTTTATTGACCTCAAACCTGCCCGTGTGGCAACTCAAAAATGGAGTAGGTGAGGGGAAAGTACAAAAGACCCGAGGGTGAGGGTCAAAAGGGGATCGGAGTTTTCAACCTAACCGCTACAACCGAATGGTTGAAATAAAAAAAAATGCTGATGTTTGCACCGTGAGGCAGTAAAGTATATCAAGGATTAAAATAGTAATTATTTCATTGAGACCCGAGTCGTGAATGCCGTTTATCAATATTGTTCAGCAAACATACGTTACTCATTCCAAAAGTAAGCGATGCGAACGAAAATATTCCTTTATTGTTTCACGGATTAATGGAATGCGATTGAATACCTACCGCTGTTTAATTTTCAATTCATGTTTATCCGATATTTGAGTAATTTGCATGCAGCCAGTGATTTAAATAATCCACGGTAGGCCCGGCCAATCTCTCCGTTAAGTTATGGTAATCTGCTTCTTGAATATTATTATCTAGCTACCTCTCTCTAAATCATGTCAGTGCTTCCTTTTGCTTTCATTTTGCTTTGTGTGTGTCCTTATTTACGAGAGTACCTTTGTATAATGTTGAAATTCACGTAACAAGCTATGTACAGCAGCCGCACCGAGCTAAACCGATGCGCCTGAATTTTTCTTGTTTTATTTTGTGATATTTATGAAAATCTCGCAACACACGTGTTATTAAACTTGCGCTGAAAAGTTTTTGGAACGTGGTTTGCGGTAGGAGTTGACTGGTAGAAATTGACACGTAAGAAAAAAACGTTGTGTCCGTCCATGCGACTTTCTCTTCGACTATTTTTGACCGAGAGAACGTGTTAATGAATACGCGTGTATAATGTAGCCTTTTTAGTATACATTTTTAGAAGTAACCACACACAAGTGTGTTGTCTTAAAAATTATACTAGAAGGCTCTGTATTAAAAACGCGTCTGTAGGTGCATAAAATAGTCAGTTCGAGCCAAAAAAAGTTAGTTTCAAGCTCTTAAGTTACAACTGTCAGAATTTTTTGTTTTAATTCATACGTGAGAACTAGCTTCGAACCTGACGGGGGTTCCAAGACCGAACACGTTTTTTTTAGGTTCGCTTACACCTCGCATATCACATATGTAGGGTTACTCCAATAAAACATTGTATTATCGGGCTTTCTACCTTTTACGTATTGTTCAGGTAAGCTTTTAATTAAAAATGCTAGTTATTTCCATTGGCAGTGATATATACGTATTGATTCGTATAGTGAATGCCAGTCGAATGCAGTCGCGTGTGGATGCAGGGCACACACAATCGGCCGGGTGGGTGTCACGTCTGTCACGTCGGCGTGCCATTCACGTCGCGTGGCACGTCACGTGCCATCACTGTCACGCTTATCGTGAATACGATGGATTACTCGACGCTGGTGTCTGAGCACAGACACACAGTCAACTTACAGTCCCTACTCATTTACATATGAATGACGCTAATCTACCCATGACGAAGTTTGCCTCAAACGTCGAGCCTGATGGTAATTTCAGTAACTGCTAAACGATGCTCTTGAATCTATAGGCCCGGTGCACATTGACGGTACGGTAAGCAAGGTATTTTTAGGCGGCGAATAAAAATATTACTTAACGGTATGGAAATAAAGTTGAAATTTCAATGTTCGCCGAAAAATACCTTGCCGTGCCGTGCCGCCAATGTGCACCGGGCCTTAGTCTTTAAAGCTCTCAATTGTACCTACTGTTTATTTGAGAAACAAACAAAGTAATACGTATACCTTTTTGGTATTTCTATTTCTAAATTAAAAACAAAACGTTGACCGCCGTGACGGTGCCTAGTGTAAGGGAAATGTAATATTTAGAAAAGAACATAAAAACAAACAATCGAGCAAAAAGGCCTATAAAAATTTAATAATACCTTGTGTTTCTATCTCGGAGAGCAATAAAAATACACTTTATTTTTTGTGGTTCAAGGGTTTCCTATGCCGTTTGTGGGCGGTTGGCACACTGAGTCGGTTTTATCTGCGCAAACGTGCACGTTCTGAGAAATTGTTTATAAGTTTACTAGCTTCCGCCCGCGGCTTCGCCCGCATAATATGTCGACAAATTATACATATAAACCTTCCTCTTCAATCACTCTATCTATTTAAAGAACCACATCAAAATCCGTTGCGTAGTTTTAAAGATTTAAGCATACATAGGGACAGAGAAAGCGACTTTGTTTTATAGTATGTTGTGATATGTCAATTAAAAGCCGTTAGGGTTCCTCACTCGTTTTCCGCTTAACGTTAATAAAATGAAAATGTAAGATAATCCGCTATTAAAACAGCCACCTTCACTGGGCTGAAAATGTTCTACACAAAAGAGTTCTGCGTTGAATATTTATAATGTGCCCGAAGTTGATTTAGAACAGCTAATTTGAAAACGAGATTGTTAATAAAATAGTTACCACTTTCATTTGTATATTTATTTAATACGAGCCGATGTTAGTGTGCTGATTATTTCGAAATAAAAAAAATCCCAAGCAGTGAAAACGGTTTCTTTAAAGTGTTTGTTTTGCATGAGAACCATCGCCGTTAAAGCAGATTTCAGATATAGTGTTTTGTGGGATATTGCAGTAAATATTCTGTAGGGAGACACAACTACAAGAGCTGCTCAGTCGTGGTTCATTACCATGAGCCGTGCGGTGCAGCTCGCTGGCTCACTCAGTAACAAGATCGTTAGCTTGTCTCAATTCCCCAGCATCTCAAACAAACCTCGGATTACTATTGTAATAACATTTCAAATGACATCAAACTGAACGTTCATATCGAGATTGTCGAATTGCGATCCGATAATCCTGATGTAGAGTTCAATCGATTCCATATCTCGATTCCAGCGGATCTATTTTGTAAAAATGTCACTGTGATAACTTAAGTGAAGTTAGCTTAAAGTGAACTGTCATCCCATGTTATTAGAGTACTTACTTGGAATAACCTCACTTCAAGCTCATTTCACCTAAGTTTTCAAAGGGATATTTTAACAGAATAGGTATATCGTCTGATCATTAGTTTGAAGCACCAAGCAGTGCTAGTGATGTGACCGTCAAACTGCCAAGTCACATGTCTCGAGTTCGAACTTGAGGAACGCACCGGTGCTTTTTTGGATTCATGTGTATATTGTATAATTATCACATGGTTAAAAATCTGTGAAGGAAAACATCGTGAGGAAACCGGTAGGTATGCCTGCGAGATAATTCTCGACAGCAGGTGAAGCTAAGTCAAGCTCATTTCACCTATGTTTACAAGGTGAGATTTTTACAGAATAGGTATATCGTTTGATCATATTAATTTGTACTCCCAAGTCACATTAATAGACTTGAATGCTCCACCGGGCGAGTCGAGCGCATTCAATTTTCAGTGTTGTGTCCCATAAAACATTTGACGCCATATTCCATTTTAACTTTGAGAATGTCTCATCCTCGGGGACTGGCTGATTCAACTTTAAATGTGTTGTTTTATATTAACCCAAGAGATCCCTCAATTTTGGGTCAAATAAGTTTTCAGTCAAATAAATTGTAAAGATTTTTTAAAATTGGATAGTGTTTTAGTGTTGTGCTAGCGTAAATTATATGAGGATCGATAAATATGGGGCTTATAATAATATCTGATATTTACTGACTCATAACCGAAGATCATAAATGGGAGTCGTGGAGAAATGTATGAGATGAAATAAACACGAAATGTTGCGTAAAAGTTGTTTAATTTCAGTATGCTCAGTTCAATATCAGCTCAATTTACTAGCAAGTCAGCTATAACAAAAATCGTCTACCATTTGTAAAAAATAGAAATACGTTCTTGTGTTAACAGGACAGCGTACATTGAACAGTCACATTTATGACCGTATTGTCATAATTTCACTCGAAACGGAACACTTCATGAATATTCATGAATATTTTTCAATCTTAACTTCCAGTTATCAGTAATTACCATGGCTATTATATTAATCTCATGTATTTTTGCGCAACATCAGCGATCAAGCCAAGCCGAGTTCTAATCATTAAATTATTCCGCGGGAACGTAGTAACGTATCCTATGTATTAATCTAAGTTATCTCTGTGCCATCAGAAAATTTCATCCAGATTCTTCCAGTAGTTATTGCGTGAAGACGTAACAAACATACGAACACACACAATCACAGACTTACACAATCTTTTGTCTTTATAAAAGTGTCATTAAATTAGAACTCTGCTTTAATTAACCATATGTCGTAGATTCTGCCATGTGCTAAACTAAATACCATATTATTATTACCACGCTCTCTAAAATCATAATTGATGGTCAATATTGACTCAAAATCTCCAAAATAACTACTGGTAACTTTTTCAGTCTCGATTCTCAAATACCGTCGAATCTACAGTACATTTTCCAGGCGGAACCTGGATCTAAGCCGCAACTCATTACCCTGGGTGACTTAGCAACGAGCACTCGAGCCGGCCTAGTGGTCGGATCCAGTGCCTAACATCGGATACTCCAAACCGGCTCGTTACCAACTTAGACGGTATAACATGTAGCAGGAATAAATATGATGTTTTGTCGATGAAATAGTTTGTTGTTTTACGGAGAAGTTGTTTGTAAAGAGGTTCGTATTTTGTACCATTTTTTTTATTGGGAATTGAGGATCATAATGGACTAATACTTAGTATGCAGTAAGCAGCTTTCACAAACGACTAATCTGAGACGCGACAGTTTAAATCAATCTGCATAGCCTTTTCTCAACAATGTTGGGGTTAGCTTCCAGTCTAACCGGATGCAGCTGAATACCCGTATTTTACATGGAACCACTTTTTTTTTGAGGGTGGGAAATCATCAAATGACTCCTCCTCAGGACTCCTCAGTGTCAGAGCCTTACTGACTAAAGCCCATCCATGATCCTTCCTAAGCCCTTTATTTTCCAGGGTAGCGGTAACTTTTTCGGACAACCCCGCTGGCACATGGACTGACTGCCTATCTGACCTCCACAACCCAGTAACTGGGTAACATATTCACCCTTGGTAAGACTGGCTGTCAGATTTTCGGGCTTCTGACGACCCGTAACGACTGTCAAAGATGCACAAATGACAGCCGGGACCAACGGCGTAACGTGCTTTCCGCCGCACGGAAAAGTCTCAGTATGTAAGGATGGTCACCCATCCACAGGCCAACCCCGGCAAGTGTAGCTTGACCTGATGGATCAATCATTAACTACAAATTAGGACTGATCTGATTAAAAATATGGAGCAAAACTTTTAGATAGATAACAGAAGGGAACAAAGCTGTGTAAAGATACTGTTATTTTTATTCAAATTGCTACTGAAATCCATAAGTGGCAGTAAAATAATAATAGTTTCCTTGTTATGTCAAATTTATTTCTAGTTCGTTGTCTAAATGTCACTTGTCAAAGTATTTATGTTATCTCAATTGCTTTCAAACTCAAACTCAAACTCAAAGTATTTATTTCAAATAAACCAATTACACGCACTTTTGAATTGTCAAGGTGTCGGTCAGTCAGAGAGATGAAGCTAGTTGCCCATTCCAAAGCAGTAGGTACCTATGGAGAAGAACGGGCAAGAAACTCCATGGACACTCTTTTAAACAAAATATGGTTACAAAATATTTGATACGCTCGTTGGGTATGCAGCATCCACATAGACAATTTAAAACAAATTCAGTTTGCAGTGAGCTTCTCCTCTGCTGCCAATATTGGGTAATAGGAAATTTACAAACAAGGAAAACTTCTAACGGAGGAAGAGGCACGAATCTTATGAGACGTTACGGAGAAAATCTTTGATGAAATGGATTCAAATATAGTGAATTTTATTAGGATTCATAGCAGTCTCCCATGAGCTATAAATCTCCATCTCATGGTACATTGATATTACCTGGTGCACTAAGCTAACAAAAATACTTCAACAGTTATTGTGAAAACGGGTTCTTTTGTTTCATGTAGATACGGGACGTGACGAATTGGAAGAAACTCATTGCTAAATGTTTGCGTTTTTCTAGAACTGAAGAGTTTAAACACAATAATAACTATAGATAAATAGAAGCCTATTTAAACACGTGTCTTAAGGTCACGATATCCACAGATTATAAAATCCGATTGCAAATTATTTATCACAAAAACATTGTTTACTGAATCTGTTGTCTTTGTCGCGTCAATAGTTGCCAGAATAAAATAATGTTTTTGCCGTCTCGGGGCCAATATAAAAATTGAATTACCGAACAGTGGATTCTGCATAAATCTAAAATTACCTTTTGAATGCCAATATTAAAGGATTGCATTTTTTTTAACAAATTAAGGTATTATTCTTCCTCTTTATGCTTGCATATCTTACAAAGATAAAGCTGGAAGAAAGCAAAAACATGCTGGCACTCAACAAGTGGATTTTATAAATACAAAAACGTTACAAAAAAGTAGTGTTTAAATTATCTACACTTTAGCTTTTTTGCGCTAGTGGCTCGGCCGGCGTAGAATTCGCAAATTATCTCACATGAACGTATTACTGGGATATAAAATATCCTATCTGTGTGCTAAATGTTATTCAAATCCTTTAAGCAGTTTTTGCGTTATTGAGTAACATCCAAACTTTCACATCGGTTATAAAGTAGGACTAGCTGCTGTCCACAGCATCACTCGCGTAGTCCCTAAACATTTTTCTAAAATAAAAGTAGCCTAAGTTACTCTTATAACATCGACGCATCCAGTACCCACCCATCACGGCACGACACAGTTGGCGCAGTGGATGAGCAATTGACTGCTGCGCACTATGTCGCGGGTTCGATTCCCGTAAGGAACAAATATTTGTACGACCTGCAAGTATTTGTTACGAGTCTGGGTGTTTTTCTATCTATAATATGTATGTATTTACAAAAAAAATGTATATAAGCCAGCCATCTCGTTACCATAACACAAGCATTAGGTTGCTTAGCTTGGGACGATATGGCGTTGTGTGAAATTTCCAAGGATATTATTATTATTATCAGGTTAAGTTTCGCTAGCCGAGGTTGGTCCGTGGATGGATGACCATCTTTACATATTGAGACTCCTCCGTGCCTCAGAAAGCACGCTAAGCCGTTGGTCCCGGCTGTCATTCGTGGATCTTTGACAGTCGTTATGGGTAGTCAGAAGCCCGAAAGTCTGACAGCCAGTCTTACCAAGGGATACCGTATTACCCAGTTACTGACCGGCTTGTGGAGGTCAGATAGGCAGTGGCTCCATGTAAAATACTCGTATTCAGCTGCATCCAGTTAAACTGGAAGCCGACCCCAACATAGTTGGGAAAAGACTAGGCAGATGATGATGGGCACATATTGTTTGTGGCTATAGAGAACTGGTAAGAAACTCAGAACTGGTAAGAATCCCAGTTTAAGCGGGATTGTCCGAAAGGGTTACCGCTACCCCGGAACATAAAGGGCTACGGAAGGAACATGGATGGGTTTTAGTCAGTAAGAGTCTGACACTCCCTTCCGCTCCACCCAGAGCGGGAGCAGTCATTGGATAATTTCCCAGCCTTAAAAAAAAAAAAAAACATAGTTGGGAAAAGGCTAGGCAGATTGATTGATCCAGTATCTATACCGTCTATTTAGATCTATGTTATGGCTTTAGGCAGCCCAATCACAAGGCGATTAGGAATTAGGATGCAACACCCGATGTCCTAAGTCAATCAGTGTTTGCCTAAATCAAATAGACAGAGCTCCAACCTAATTGCCTGATGTCTGAGTACCGCCTGAAATCACAGGTTTCAATTAACGTTATTTAATTAGGTTTAGATTTAAGTTGATCTCGTGCATTATTATAAAAAACAATTCAAACGAAGTTTTAAGTCTCTACCTTTTATACAGTGTGTTAGGTTAAACGAGGGACATACTTTCAGGTTGTTTAGTAGGTACTCATGAAAATCAACTACTTTATCCATGGGGCCAACTATATATAAATACATCAGCCAAAAAAGTATCGGGAATGGATGATTTGTTTATGGTTCCAAATTCGAATTTTTGTTTTTTTGTAGTTGTTAGATTGGCACAACTGTTTTCCATTTTGGCGCGGAGTTTGAGTTGCATCTGATAATCATATTAAATACAGTGCTGGTTTTAGTAATATCATATATAGTGTGTATTGCGAATTTCATAATGGACTAAAATATCGAACAAAGAGTTTGTCTTAAATTTTGCATCGCCAATGGAATTTCGTGTTTGGGGTCACTGAAAATGTTACAGAAGGCTTACGGTGAATCGACTTTATCAAAAACTCGTGCTTATGAGTGGTTCAAAGCGTTCAAAAGCGGTCGAGATGTGATGGAAGATTTGCCTCGCTCTGGTAGGCCGTCAACGTCTGCAACTGAAGATAACATCGCAAAAGTGAAGAAAATAGTGACTGAAAATCCCCATTCAACTCTGAGAGAGATAGCCGCCGAACTTTCTGTATCTCACGAGTCGATCCGTACCATTTTAACTAATAATTTGGGTATGAAACATGTTGCTGCTCGGCTAGTCCCAAAAGATCTGAATTTTCTCCAAAAACTCAATCGCATGAAAGTCGCTGAGGACATGCTAGAACGAGCCAGTTCGGACCCAACATTCATGAAACGCATTGTTACTGTTGACGAGACGTGGGTTTACGAGTTTGACATGCAAACTAGTCAACAAGCTTCGGAGTGGCGCCTTCCAACTGAACCGAAACCGAAAAAACAACGCCGAGTCGATCAAAAGTCAAAGTCATGTTGACTGTTTTCTTTGACTATCGCGGTGTTGTGCACTCTGAAAATAAAGAATATTATTTGAGCGTTATGCGGCGTTTAAGAGAGCAAATTCGACGAAAAAGGCCAGATTTGTTGAAAGAAAATTCTTGGATTTTGCACCACGACAATGCGCCTTCGCACAAGGCTATCATTGTGAACGAATTTTTGACCAAACACTCAACAAATACCATCCAGCAACCACCATATTCACCAGATATGGCTCCTGCTGACTTTTTTCTTTTTCCTAAACTCAAATTACCACTTCGTGGCACCCGTTTTCAATCGATAGAAGACATAAAGGAGAATTCGCGGCGAGAACTGAACTCAATTCCGGAAGCAGCGTTTAAAAAATGTTTTGATGAATGGATTATTCGTTGGCGCAAGTGTATCGTTTCTAAAGGAGCATACTTTGAAGGTGATAAAATAAATTTGGATGAATAACAGACATTTTGTGTATTATTGATCTTTTCCCGGTACTTTCTTGACAGAGTAGTATATCAGCTGTTCCATGAATTATGCGAACATAAATGTACTGAATAGCTGATTTTTTTTTCGTGATATGAGGTATAGTTCCATAGTCAATGTTGTTAATTTTCATGAGTATAGTAACCCCTGAAAGTATGTCCCTCGTTTAACCTAACACACTATATATATTACTATAAGCTCTGTTTCGCTGTAAACAAAACAAAAGGAGTATGAAGATCGTAGCGGGTGGTGTTCTGTAAACCCCCTATTTTTTTGAGGTCGGGATATTATCAAATTACTCCTCTCTGGGTGGAGCGGAAAGAAGTGTCAGACTCTTACTTACTAAAAGCCATCCATGTTCCTTCCTTAGCCCTATATGTTCCAGGGTAGCGGTAACCCTTTCGGATAATCCCGTTGACCCGGCAGGATTCGGCCCTAATGGGCGCCTTCCTTTTGCTGACATCTCTTTGAGGCGCACGCGGGCCTGGTCCTGATCGAATGGTGAGCTACCCATTACTGTGTCCGCAGGCCCACTCTGTAGTCCCTCTTGGCGGAAGAAGGTTTGCATAATTATGATGATGCAAATTTACATTATAGGCTGATTATGATCAGCCTATAATGTTCCCAGTTTTGGGACACAGGCCTCCCCTCTGGGAGACAGAGCGGGCCGTAATCTATCATGCGGGCCCGAATTCGGACTCTTTCTTCTTAATTTAGTGGTGATGAAATTGTTGACACAAAGTATTTCGAATCTACGATCTTCAACTCGAAAGGCGTGAGAATATTTATACTTATAGTCCCCAAAATGCTAGTGCTTTTGATGTCAAACACTTCAAAATAATAAAAATATTCTTTAATTATTGCAGCTTCACTAAAATATAGATAAATTGAAGGAATTTTCTTGCTACAATTTCAGAATGAAATAAATTCTTGTTCAGTGCAATATTTCATCAATTTGTTTGAAAGCGTTTCACGGCACCGCTACAGCGGAAGATTCTGAAGATAATTAAAGTGCAATTGTAGTGGAATAGTGCTCGTTCGACTGTAAAGAGGAAATTGAAAAGTGTTATGAAACATGGAGCTGTTTTGGGTCGCTACCTTACTGACTTCATTACTTACTTTAGAGAAGAAGTTAAGGTTACTATTTGATAAAAGGTTGTAGCCATTCGGCTAATCCGGGGGTACCGCACGATCTCGGGCGAGGCGGCAAGCCTCCTTGCCGGACTGCCGCCGTGGGATCTGGAGGCGATAGTCCTCGCGCGCCTGTACGAGTGGCGCGCGGAGGTACTAAGCCGGGGGGAAACTCCGCTTCCGCAGCAAATTGCGGCGGAGCGGACGGACCTCCGGCAAGATCTCATGGCGGCCTGGAATCAGCGACTGTCGCAACCCAGCGCAGGGCACGCCACGATAGTGGCGGTAAGGCCCCTCTTTGAGGAGTGGCTAGAGAGGCGTCACGGCGCCCTCACCTTCCGCCTGACGCAGGTCCTCACCGGACATGGATGTTTCGGGAGGTTCCTGCACATCATCAGGCGGGAGGAAACGCCCGGGTGTCACCACTGCGAGGATCGCCCAGAGGACACGGTGGAGCACACGGTGCAAACCTGCCCCGCTTGGGCGGAGCACCGCCGTGTCCTCGTAGAGGCGATCGGCGGCGGCGACCTCTCGCGCCCGGCCCTGGTGCAAGCCATGGTCCGGGGCGAGAGGGAGTGGGAGGCAGTCACCTCCTTCTGCGAAAAAGTTATGCTCGCGAAGGAGGTGGCGGGATGGGAGAGAGAAAGGTCCTCCCGTCCCAGCCGCCGCGGGAGACGCTCCGGGCGTCGGGAGCCACGTGACGACTCCCGGCCACCGTAGGCGCGGGCCTGCGGGCGGTGAGTAATGGGTGACTCACCGTCCGATCAGCGCCAGACCCGTGCCGTACGGCGCGTATATGTTCCACGCGCGCCTCAAAGAGATGTCAGCATATGAAGGGGCCCCTCAGGGCCAAGCCTGCCGGGTAAGCGGGATTGTCCGAAAGGGTTACCGCTACCCCGGAACATAAAGGGCTACGGAAGGAACATGGATGGGTTTTAGTCAGTAAGAGTCTGACACTCCCTTCCGCTCCACCCAGAGCGGGAGCAGTCATTGGATGATTTCCCAGCCTTAAAAAAAAAAAAAAAAAAGGTTACTATTTGATAGAGGGTAGGTAGATAGCTGGCCCTTTTATAGATGGATACAAGTAGAATATATAATGTTTGTTGTAAAAAAACCTTTGTTGTTACCCTGCATAAACAATCAGCCTGTAATGTTCCCACTGATGGGACATGAGCTTCTTTTCACTACCACCGTGGCGCCGCCACGGGTGGCGGTGTGGTCGGCAGTGCGAGTTGGTCAGTACCCAATTCAGTAAATGCTTTTATTAATACCCATATATAAGGTGTTAAAAAATTAACTCTATTAATTTCGTGGGAGCATTGTACCTACTCATCGTTACGAACGACTTTTACTATGGAATGAAGGATGAACCCTGAAAACACGAAAAAAATATGAGCTGTTCCATACATTTTATTGAGTTACGTGTGCATAAATGTACGGAACAGCTCATATTTTTTTATTTAGACAAAGTCAAAGTCAAATCTTTTATTTCAAATAGGCACAAAAAGGCTCTTTTTAAGTTTTAGAATGTTTCAGTGATGTAGTATAATGCATAGCACAATAAGCCTATAATATTCCCACGGCTAGGACATAAGCCTCCTGTCTTCGAAAGGGAGCTGTAATCACCATTGGGGCTAGTGCAGATTGCTAGATGTCACACGTATTCGAATTTTTGATGAATTCAAGTAATTATTTAGGTGCAACACACCGTTACTATAAAAGTCAATAAGTGAGAGAGTTAATATCCATGTTATGTGTAAAACTAACAGATGGCAACAAGTGTTCCCGTTTATTTGATTTCCCGAGAGAGTCTTAAGTTTCCAACACCTTATATACCACGTATCTATCACGAAGAAGGTATCGCGATTTGTGACAAAATAAAATGTCCAGGAAACAATTTTCAACAGATTAAATAACTAAAATAGTTATGCAGGACATTTTGAATTCAATGCTAACAAAGTGACTTCCCTTTTTTTTGCGTGTGGGAAATCATCAAATGACTCCTCCCGCTCTGGGTGAAGCAGAAGGGAGTGTCAGACTCTTGACTGACTAAAACCCATCCATGCTCCTTCTTAGCCGTTTATGTTCCGGGGTAGCGGTAACCCTTTCGGACAATCCCGCTTACCCGGCAAAAGTGACTTCGCTAGGGAAGTATACTGTAATAAATGTAACAAACAACAAATGATTGTGGGATCAATAGCAATGCCTTCAAGGTCAGGAGGTTCCTGTTGGAACTTTTCAGCAATTACAATTGGGCTTTAAAACAAGTTATGCGTCAAAAAAATATATTTTCAGGCTTCGAAGCGTTTTCATATTAAAAATTACTTTAAAACAATGCTTGTGGAACAATGAGGTACATGCGTGCAATAATTAAAAAATCATTTAAATAATACTTATCCTCATAGATATAATAATTTAATATTTCTGTGCTTATCCTACATGTGCCTATGCCTCTTCAAAAATACCTTCAGAATGCTGTGTGTGGCCTCCTTTGAGTCGGCGTATAATACAACGTGGCATTACAATGGTGACATTAATTTAACACACGGGTAGGACTAGTGCCCATCAATCATATAAACGTTGATAGGTTAAATAAATCTCAAATTGAAAACATTTTTAAACTAAATAATGATATCAATTCACCTACTTTTTGCAGTTCTTTCATCCTAATAGTATTGCTTATTCGTTTTAATTTAATTAAAATAAATGACCGCTGCGCGACAGTTCTTTACGTACGGGTTGGTCGGTCTAAGATGCTATTTTCTAACATTTTAAATTAATCCGTCAATTATAACGTTTAATGGAAATATAATGTCTTCATGAAACGAGAACGTGAAAACGTATATTATGTGTGTTAAATTAATGTCACCATTGTAGCGCCATGTTGGAGATGCCACTATCTTGCGCATGATTGTGAAATAATCATTGGTGTGCGCATCGGTGAAAATGGCCGACGCACAGGGCAAGGGAAGAACCTCAAAAGCCTTAAGTCATTGGTATACCTATAGGTACAAAAAATCTAAATATTTTTATCGCAGCAGAGACATTCGTCAATTCCAGATATTTCAGTATTCCTATAAAAAAGGGGATATCAAAATGTACATCCCAAGAACGGCGTCTACACTTTCAATGAAGAGAAATGTCTCTCGTCAGATCTTGAAATATCCCCGGGGAAAACCAATAATAACACCGGAGGAGTCACTGAAATTCTATTACGTTTTATGTACCTACCTATAACGAACATTTTATAACACATTTTGCGTAGTACCTAGGTACCTACCTGCTATAATGTTTATATATAGCGACTGGAGAGTGAGACGTAAAAAACGACATTACGATGCTGTGTTTTATATGCATGTGTAGGTATTTTATGTTTTTTTTTGTGGCTGTAAAATTAATGTTTTTGTTTATTTGAGTGTAAAGTAATGTTCGTACACAAATGTAAGCTCAATTTCGCTAAAATTGTCATGGAATTTTTGTAACCAATTTATCGTAAAATATTCTTACAAGCACGTTCTAAATATGTTTCAATAAATTATCGCGTGGGTTATCTACGTAGCTTATAGAACGGACTTCCCTATTACCTACCCAATAAATCTAGATCTACTGGGTTTCATGATCATAAACTATCAAATTAACATAACTACGGGCCATCACCTGTCTAATATTAATACTAGAGATTACTATCTCCATCATCTGATTAAAGATATACTACGAGTACCTACACTATTCTATATTTGTATGCCGAAAATGAACAACTTGTTGCAAATAATGCTGAGAAACAAAACATGTTGCGCCGTGTTTGTGATTTACCTTTTTACTGTCCGGTAAAAGTTGACTTTAATGGGTAACGTACAGTCACGAGCAAAACTATGTATACACTTAGCTAATTACACAGGCGGTTTTCTGTTTAGTTATTGAATGAATTTGTATGTTGTCACACACATTGAATTTTAAAATCCATAGGTTTACCGTACATGTCGTATCTCAAAGTTCAAATAGTTATTTTACGAGGAAATCGGTTCTGAAAATTACTGGGTGTATACATATTGGTGCCCGTGACTGTACACCGGCGGACGGTGCTCTCTTCAATACCGCAGAGAGAAATCCCCTTCCAGGTTCCGTGGTCGGGCTCTGAGCTTTGGAAAGAATCTGTATTTTGCTATCATTATGTAAGTATGAAGTAACGTTGGTTTTAAAATATTCTGCAGCGAAGTCCGTTGATGTGCGCTGGCCTGAAGTCGATAATGCTGTATCATCAAACAGTGTTCGAGACGTTTATAAAGTATATCCTATCATTGCCATATACATTTTAAAAACTGAAAATCGGAGGAGGAAAACATCGTGAGGTGATGTCCGAGAGATATTTCTCAACAGCATGTGAAACTAAGTCAAGCCCATGGGCAGCATAAAAATTCAGACACCAGATTTGTCACTAACCACACGAAAAGAAGAAGAAGTCATATACATCTTGATTACACATACTTTCTTCTGTTTCTAGCAGTAAACACAATGACACGTGACAGTGAATAAAATATCGATGTGGGTAGTAGTATGCGGGTATGCTGTTTGAGTTATGCAAGTTTTTGCAATTCGTACATTTTTAGGAAAGTGTTGAATATGAATGTGGATACAAGTAGAGGAAGCGAATGGATTGTGTGAAAGATGATATGGCTAGAAAGGGAGTAACTACCGAGATGACGACTAATAGAGAAATATGGAAGAAAAAGACATATTACGCTGATCCCAAATGATAAGGGCAGGAGAATGATAAAATGAGATTGGTATTGTAAATTTTTTTAAAGCAAATAAATGAAAACATTCTCGATAACGAGCTTAAACGATATTTGTATATATGTAGGTACAGAGGCTAGCACATCAAGTTACCACGATCTGTCAGATTTCTTTGATAGTATTTCAACTTTATTGCAAAGACGTAAGGTTCATTTTTAATTGAAAAAAATTGACAGTTAGGGATATCTTGATGTGCTGGCGTCTGTACGTGTGATGATTTCCCCAGGTTTTCACAATTTTCCAAAAACAAACAAAGGAACAATTCTCTATTCTCCATAAACAAACATAAAAAGACTTCAAGGTGTGGCAGAATAAAAGAGTTTTACAATATGCGGCTATTCCCATAAAGGTATGTTCGTGGCTTATCTGACCGGCCGCGTGGCGACCGTCAAGCCAGGAAAATGGATTACTGGCTAAATGGATTACCTTCCACCCTTTATTCACTTTAACCACTGCACTTATCTGCGGCATTGTAATCCAATTCTTTCACCCTACGCTTTAACATGTTCAGTGTTGATTGAATACGTCGATTTGAGTTGAAAAATTTTGCTATACAAGTATGAATGAAAAAAATGAAATGAGTATAGAAAAAGGCGTACAAGAAAATCATGTAATGTTTTCGGCATAACACTGAAACGTGGTTGTTCGAAGATTAGTCCCAATAAAAGATCTATAGGTCCTCCCGATATCGTATTGGAAAACAAGATTGTGACCATGTAGCGGGTGTGCTTAATGGCCTGGTCGGGACACGAATCTCGGGCTCTCGGGACCGAGGCGGGAACAAACAGCCTCCTGCGGGTCCGATCCCAATTTATTAGTCGCGCCCCGGAACGTTCGAGCCCATAGAAAATTTACAAGAACTCGTCCGTCGGTTACTCGGTGCAATTTATTCGGATTCGTACCTGAACTAGTTTCGTGATATCTTCTCGACTAATGTGTAATATCTCTTTTATGTACGTGATTTCCTTGGGTTGTTTTCCTTTGAGATGGTGGGAAGGAAAGTAATACTTATACTTGCACCAAATGATACATATTTTTGAGTCGTGCGTCAAGATGTCACTTGGGTTGTAAACTTTAATTTTATATTAAGTCATTGACTGCCACGCAGCAGACACAATAGAAAAACTATTGTTTGTCGGACACACGGTGACCGCGTTGGCGTTCAACGTGTTAATTTACGGTTGTTTAAGATGTATTTCAATACTAATATAATAAATACGAAAGTTTTTACGGATGTTTGTTCCTCAATCACGTCAGAACGACCGAATGGATCAGAATGAATTTTGGCACAGATATAGATTATAGCCTGGATTAGCACAAAGGCTACTTTATCTCATATAAATGTATGTTTACAGTGGGATTATTTCCTTCAAACACTCAGGCGAAGCCGCTGGAAAAAGCTAGAATGTTTATAATTCGTTAATCAGTGCTTGAGGTGTGCATTTTAAGTTATTAGTTAAAAAAAGAACTCTTCAGATTTGTTATTCTTAGTGTTTATTGTCATGTTCATGTTCTTATGTAATACGTTGTCAGTATTTTGTCTGTGGTCCATCCATTGTCCATGACCGAGATACTAATAATTGTCAATGGATTTTTTTTTCTGAAAAAGAGGTTTTTTAGCTGCTTTGCACGGGTGTATTTAGTGACTTTAAATTTAAAAAAATATTAGAAATGTGCATTTTGTTTGTACAGAATAAACATATATTTTTTCTTCTTGGTGTTCATACCAAAATTAATAAAGAAACATCTTGATGAACCTGCGTTTATTTCCATTTCCTGTTTATAACTACTTTCAAACCCACTGAGGGATATATTCAGTGCACGAGTAAAAGTATCCTGAACAGGGGATAGGCAGCACCTGACACCTGCGACACAAACTATTGGTGTGACATACCTGTATCCCTTTAAAAACGGCTCGCGCTTCGTACAGAGGTACGTCACAATGAAGGAGATTTTATAGAACAGAATGATGTTTTTATTTTATTTTATTTAATACTTACCCTACACTATTGGAGGAGCTCGGGGCTAAGTAAGCCGCACAGGTCGATCCATCAGGTTAAGCTACGCTTGCCGCGGTTGGCCGTGGATGGGTGACCATCTTTACATACCGAAACTCCTCCGTGCTTCGGAAAGCACGTTAAGCCGTTGGTCCCGGCTGTCATTTGTGCATCTTTGACAGTCGTTACGGGTCGTCAGAAGCCCGAAAATTTTACAGCCACTTTTACCTATATAGAGGTATCGTATTGCCCAGTTACTGGGTTGTGGAGGTCGGATAGGCAGTCGCTCCTAGTAAAATACTGGTATTCAGCTGAATCCGGTTAGACTGGAAGCCGACCCGCAGAAAAAGGCTAGGCAGATGATTTAGACTACACTATTGATAGCTTTCTTAATGATAACTCACTTGCTGATTGATGTATTATTACTCTGATTGACTTGTAATTATTATGCTTTGGCATACTTTTATTCCATTTGTTTTTTTTTACTTCTGTTTTTTTTAATTTATGGCATTTTGATGATCAAAGATGTTTAACTGAAACTATATGTAGGTACCTACACCATTCTGCATGCCCATTGGACGGTAAAATTTGGAGAACTTGTTTATAAATATGGAAAATCTGTTTCTTTTTACACATGTTTGCAAATAATAAATGATTTGATTTATTTCTTTGATTTTCGCTTTTTTACCCTAACATTTTCCAACCCTACTACAAACAGCGCTGTGAATTCCCTAAGACTTAGGAAATACTTGAACAAATTCGTGCGCTAAGTTAAGAGTTCCAGTTTAACTGAAATAACAATAATTCCTAATTACCAAAAACAATAACAGCGGCTAATTTCCAGAATGTATGCATAGGTACGTCCATAAATTGTGAACGTTATGCACATAAACAAAGACTGGCCGAAACGTTATGACGGTAACAAAACCAGGTTGCAGGTAGGTAGGTGCTCTAACTCCACACTCCAAAGCTCAGGTTACTTTTCATTCTGAATAAATAATTTATTATTCCGCGTCCACAATGATTGCAACTTTTGCCAGCATAACTTTGTGTTCAGTAAAATGTTATTTTACTGCGTTCACGATGGTACCATCAAGTTGAATGTGGTAAAATGGCTCTATATACGTATATTTCGTATCAAATTATGTTGAGGTTGTAGAATAATTTTCTGCCTGGTGTCGGCCATTTACTCGATATAGAAAAAGTAACGAGTTTGTAAAGCTTTGTTTTATTTCAAAATAGGTCGTAAGAAATGGAATTAATAGGTTTTATGTTCGAATTATATGTAGGTAGGTCTTTTTAGACCCTCGTTGTGTACGTACCGGTGCATGAATACGTGATGTAGTGTAGGTCACTAAGAAGTCTAGGAAGCCGGAATATATTATAATGTGGTATATAAATGTTTTTCATTATCTACACTATAACTACATAGTATAAAACAAAGTCGCTTTCTCTGTCCCTATATCCCTATGTATGCTTAAATCTTTAAAATTACGCAACGGATTTTGATGCGGTTTTTCGGCGGGTTTTTTAATAGATAGAGTGATTCATATAGTTCGAAATAGAAATCGTGCCATTTTCAACCATATCCACTAGTCCATGAAATAAAGCTTCTGTATTTAAATGAAACGAAACGGTCCAACAGTTTTTAGTTTTTTTTTTTATAGCCGGCCATTATTTATTGCGGCAGCGGGACGGCTTGAAATTAAAATGAGTTCTTTCGTACATTGCTAGGTAGGTACTCTAGCTGCCTTGCTGGTATTGCAGCACAGGTACGGTAGGCAAAAGAGATAATTGAGCGGGAAATTAACTGCCGTACTAATGAAGTGCGCAGAAGTCGCTTTTCCCCACAAATTGCACTTTTTGCGACCAGTTTTAGTGGACTATATAAGGTGTTAAAAAATTAACTCTAAGAATTTCGTGGGAGCATTGTACTCATCGTAACGAACAACTTTTACTATGGGATGAACCCTGAAATCGCGAAAAAAATATGAGCTGTTCCATACATTTATGCACACGTAACTCAATAAAATGTATGGAACAGCTCATATAAGCATAAGTTGTTCGTTACGATGAGTACAATGCTCCCACGAAATTCTTAGAGTTAATTTTTTAACACCTTATATATAGAGCGCACAGAACAGATAATCTGTTCTGTGGTATAGACTCATCTGTATTTCGAAAGCTCTTCCGAGCATCGCTTTTGCATGAAAAGACAGCATAGTAAAGACAGGTGGTTGTACAGTCACGATCAAAAATATGTATAAAGTAATATGTTTCTGTCTCAAGTGATTTTTGTGTTTTATTTTAGTATGTTGATTATTCTTTTTGATAATAATGACTGATTATGTGAAAGAAAAAGTTTGGGGAATTAAAGATTTATTATTAAGATTTCATGTAAAATGTACCAAAAATCACACCAATAAATGAATTTGAATTTGAAAGATAGCTAATTTCAAAAGCGTTTTTTCCTTAATTATTGAAGCAAATTCTATTTTGACACACACATGATATTTCCGAGTTCATAGGTTTACCAAACATATCGTATCTCAAGCTGAAATAGTTTAATTACACGAAAATCGCTTCTAAATATTACTAGACGTATATATAATTATTAGTCTTCGTGACTGTACAATCTGTGAATATTTGTTAACTGCCTGCATACTTATCTATTTTCCTGTGTATAAAAATCCTATTAAAAAAATCTAAAGAATTTGTTTTGATTAATAATGAAAAATTACTCACGTTCACCAGGCGCCTGTGATGTTTATTTCATGCTCTGTTTACATACGCTACGGTCCTCACACACCTGTAACAAAGCAATAATGTGTTATAAATACTAGCTTATAACTATGTGCAAACATTAACTATCGGCATTAAACGTTCAATGGCTTCGCGAAGCTATTTCAAAGTAAACATTAAATATAGGAACATACGGATCAATTTTGTATATCAATCATATTAATTATTGCTGTTATACGTGCCAACAATTCGCGTAACTGCTTGACATTCATGTCATATTAATAACGTTATTGATCTTACAGAGCATAAAATTGTGTGCGCCAATTTAAATTACTGTTAATTTTCAAGAATTCGAAGAAATCAGTGTACAGTCACGGGCACTACGTAACAAACACTACGTAAACGTATACAAAATTCGAAACTGATTTTGTCGTAGAATAACGATTGCAACTTTGTGATAAGGCCTATTTCTTAACCCATCGACTGCTTGAACGCGGATCTACGCAAGACACAGTGGGTTTTTAATTGTGTCTGTAATGACGGCATATGAAAAGTTAATAGTAATCTCTTCTTCTTCGCTTCGCTTTTGACTCGCTCACGGTCGTGATCTCGAGAAACTGTCCAACCGAAGGTGTAGTCATTTTCCACCACACAATCTCTCTCTGTCTGGTTTTGTTAGATGACAGTCTTTTTTTTAAGAGGGTGGGAAGTCATCAAATTACCTTTCCCGCACTAGGTAGAGCGGAAGGGAGAGTCAGACTCTTACTGACTAAAACTCATTCATGTTCCTCAGTAAGCCTTTTCGGACAATCCCGCTTAATAGATGACAGTCTGGCGCATTCATTGACAGGGCCTCCAACCGCGAATATTATTTCATCGGTCTACGTCATCGGTGACCTGTGCCTGACTGTTTAGAATAGTTATACGGGTTCCAAAATACTGTGTTCGTAACAGCATAAAAATACAAGCATTAGTCCTCGCGAATGTACAGAGGCCAGGCCACATCAAGCTACCACAATCTGTCAGATTTCTTTGATAGTATTTCAACTTTATTGCAAAGACATAAGGTTCATTTTTAATTGAGAAAATTTGATAGTTAGGGATAGCTTGATGTGCTGGCGTCTGTACAAAGGTTCAACTAAGAACTAGAGTACCAAATTAAATGTTTTTTCTTTGTTTGTGTATGTATGTGTATTCAACGGAACGGAACGGAAAAGGAAAAGAGATCACACCCTGGAAAGATAGGAAGGCGAAATTATAAAATTCACAAACAATAACTGGATGACAACAGCCCAAGATGTGGAGTGGAGTGACAGAAAAGTGGAGTGAGATGGTGAAGGCCTATACTCGTTGAGAGGTCCTTAGTCAAAATTATGGTTTAAAAGAAACACTATATTATCATTACTAAGGAATTCATGATCTGCCTAGCCTTTTCCCAACTATGTTGGGGTCGGCTTCCAGTATCACCGGATGCAGCTGAATACCAGTATTTTACATGGAGCGACTGCCTATCTGACCTCCACAGCCCAGTAACTAAGCAATACGATACCCCTTGGTAAGACTGGCTGTCAGATTTTCGGGCTTCTGACACCCGTAACGACTGTCAAAGATGCAATAATGACAGCCGGGACCAACGGCTTAACGTGCTTTCCAAGGCACGGAGGAGTCTCGGTGTGTGAAGACCCATCCACGGCCAACCCCAGCAAGCGTAGCTTAACCTAATGGATCGACCTGTGCGGCTGTTAGTAGTTAGCCACGAGCTCCTCATCATTACTAAGGAATTAAAGAGTCTGAAATAAAATGTGTGTGTACTTAGTGCGGATCGGACACTGAGTGAAAACAGAGTTGAATGCGCCTGTGCTGACCTGTTAAAAAAACTTTTCTATGAAAAACGAGTAGTGTAGTGATTCGACAGTTTCGCTGTACAGGGTGTAAACTTCGCGGTAACATTATGTGCAGGGTGCGGTGCTGTGCGAGATCCCACTTAGCTAATGATGACTCACAGTTTGTGGCTACTAAGTGTGCGACTGACCACAGACTGAGGCGAGAACTTACTGCGGAAGTTAAGAATTACACTTTTGTGAAAGTTGAAGTTTAAAGAACTTAACAACTATGTTGTTGTTCTACGGTAAATTGAGGTTTGCCAAATGAAAATATTTTTATTAGGGTGGGTAGATCACTATACTTTTAGTTTGGTGCGGCAAACACAATGTAGTTGCATGTACAGTCAGGGCAATTAGAAGTTTATCAAACTTACTTAAACTTGAAGTACCCGTATATTTAAGCCATAAATGTAATTTTTCGTCGATTGTGTGTTGTTTGAAATGGCTATAACAACGTGGTGAGAAAAAAAAATCATTGACTTTGCATATTAAAAAAAACCTGAGAGGTTTCAAGGGACACCCGGACGGAGCGAAGTTCCTTTCGATTAATTAGTGAAGGAATTGTAATAAAATTTTATTTCTTTTAAGTTATATTAATAAAAAAAATCTTATCTAAAATTAACCAATCAAAAATATTGATTAAAAAAACATCATATCTTACTAAAAAAAAAAGTGTCGTTACAACTTTTGGTCTTAATTTCCGTCTAGCCCCCTTTCGCAACGCGCGAAAAGGAACTTCGTTCCAACTATTTGTAACTTTTCATACTGATACTTAATAAACTAGGCTGACTGCCCCTACTGGTTCAGCGGGATTGTGCAATAGGGTTACCGCTACCCCGGCACATAAAAGTCTAAGGGAGGAACATGGATGAGTTTATGTCAGGAAGAGTCTGATACTACCTTCCGCTCTACCCAGGTGGTAGAGGCCATTTGATGATTTCCTGCCCTCAAAAAAAACAAGGTTGGCTGCCCCGTTGGTCACGTGGTGCTGAGCTTGGGATCTGATTTCCGGGTCTGGCAAAGTTGGGTATTCGATTTTTCCATTAGGAATTTTGGATTTCGGGGTTTGGGAGTTGGCGGTATAATCATACCGCCAACTCCCAAACCTCGTCACGTCTTTTTTTCGTGAGGGTAATCACCCTCACGAAAAAAAGACGAAGAAAGCACTTTAAGCCGTTTGTTCTGCGCCTGATCTCTCTCCAGTCATATGGAATCCATTCCATCAGACCTATAGCTCACGCACACTTCCCCAGTTATGTTTAAGTTCCGTGTAATAGGGGGAGCCTATTGCCAGTAACCACAAATCCAGCCTCTGGGCCGCTATTGAAAAATTCAAGATAGAAAAACTCAATACAACTTTGTCGGCCATAATGTATTTGAAATTATGATTAAATTAATTAATCAAATCATGACAACATAATGTTCCGCCTAATTTCAGTGACTGTTAACTACTGCTGGTGTCCAAGCGGTCTTTAGGGCCCAACCCAGATTGTAAATGTTGAACGAAAAATACCCATTAGCGAACTAAATGCCAGCCACTTTGTTTGAGGTATCATTAACTGTTAACAGCAGCTATTTATAAACCTGTCCATTTAAATTATATTTAGTTTGTTGCTATAAATAGCTCGGTGTACAGATGCCAGCACATCAAGCTAACCCAATCTGTCAAATTTCTTTAATAGATTTTCAACTTTATTACAAAACAGTAAGGTTCATGTTCTATTGGGAATATTTGATATCTTGACGCTATCCCTAACTGTCAAATTTTCTCAATTAAAAATGAACCTTATGTGTTTGCAATAAATTTGAAATACTATCAAAGAAATTAGACAGATTGTGGTAACTTGATGTGCTGGCCTCTGTACATTCCCGCTTCTAGACGCTTCCTTGTGTCAGTGTAATGCTATTATCATTGATTTATGACAAGTCGAGCATTAACACGTTGTTACTAAGTGAACTTTGTAATGAGGAAATGTGCCAACTATTTGTATTAGCAAAGCTTTTCTATGAAAAGAAACAATAAATAATCGTAAAAAAGAGGAGTTTCACTTAGGGCAGATTTTACCAATGGAACTGAACGCAATCAGCACATTTAAACCGCGTTTAAGAGCTGTCAGTATCTTCATTACTAGCTTCTGCCCTTGTCTTCAAAAAGTAATAGTAAAGTAGTAGTCTTTCTTTCTTCGTGTGGTTAGTGACTAACCTGGTGTCAGAGAGTTTTTATGATGCCCATGAGTCTCTGACTCCCTGCCCCTATCTCTTAGGCATCCGGTTTCCTCACGATGTTTACCTTAACCGTTTTTTAAGCAAGCGATAATAATACAATACGCACATGTATTCGAAAAGTCAGAGGTGGGTTCGAACTTGAGACCTAAGAATTGGCAGTCCGTCGGTCACACCACTATGCTATCACTGCTTTGTAAGTAGTAGTTCTTAAGGGTCGAAGTATCGCGTAGTAGTTTGTATCTATGTATAAGTACATATTATATATATCTGTATGTCAAATGTCAGCCCAATCCGTTTAGTGGTTTGAGCTATGTGTTAATCAGTCACGGTTTCTTTAAATACATATTGCAAGTGACAATTCTCTAACGCGGTTTAGATGTGCTGATCGCGTTCAGTTTCATGGTGAAATTAGCCTTAAATCAGGTTACGATCAGCAAACAACCCCACTTTGACACAACCCCTTTGTATACGAAACTATAAAACAGTTGAATAAATGCACTCGTAAATAATTTATAGCAATCGCCACGAATAATCTTTCATCGCAGCCTGACGGTAATTGCATGTCGCGAATTCATTGCGATTCTGATACAAATGAAACTGTTAAATGTTAATTTTAGATTTACTATCATGTTGATTGTGATTTATTGGAAGCCTTAACGTAGAACGAATAAAAAACTTATACATTTTTAATTTCATTTGTTTCCGTATATTTTTTTATTTCTCAATCAATCGCGAACCTTTTGGGCTTTTTATGCTTAGACCAGGATTGATAATTTTTGAAATAAAAAAATAAAATAAAATGAAGGCAATTCATTTTAGGTATATTCTCTTTCTTTTCCAATGGGTTTCGTCATACTATTTTTTTTCTCACTTTTTACCATTTTTAAAGGCTTCAGCCCTGGTCTAGTTGGGGCCAGTCAAACCATATGCAGCTGAATACCAGTATTTTATCGGCTTCCTATCTGACCTTCACAATCCAGTCACTGGATAAGACGATTCCCATTCTTAAAGCCGCGGTTCCAAGGCCTGTACTGACAGGCCGCGTCAGGCGTTGCTACGCATTTCGCAGCGCGTGCCGAGTAATCTGACGACAGGCCACCGCATGCCTCTTCGGATGGAACGGTTTTCATGGCCTGTCGGCCCGCTTCCTCATAGGCCAGATCGCGCAAGGTCAGGCCATGGAACTTAAGACTCGGGGCTTAAGACTAATTGTCAGACTTTTGCAAAAAAATATTGGGAAACTTTTATCAAGCAATGCGAGCTGAATGCTGCTGATAAAAGTTCTGAACTTAGTACCTACAAATGTATGATGATTTGTTAAATTATTTCATCCAGCTGGACACTGGGCATTATTTTAGCACTGTGTGTAATAAACGTACTTTAAAAATTCTTTGCAATGTATTTCAATCTTATAAACAAAAAATGAAATGTGAATCATTTGGTTAAAATGTCTGCGTCAAAATAGTTTGTTTTGCTTGTCTGTTATGATGTTATTGTAAATCGGGAATAGACAATTGAAATTAGATTTATGAGTAAAGAAGCGCGTCAAAAAAGTTTACAATATGTTCAGTCAAAATATAGAGTTACAATAATTTATTTTCCTATTTGCTTGCGTAATACTTACATTATTCTGTCGTCATAATTGTATGGTCATGAAAATGCATTTTTCCGCTCAGATTTGTCTGTAGCATTTAGTAAATTGTGTTTAAAAAATCTGAATTGTACCTAACTACGTGATTTTATACTATGTACGAGTATTATATATAAATACAGGTACCTATAATATAGTAGACTGCTTTTAGCTACGATGCGTAAAAGATGGGCATCCCTGGTGCGTTAAACGGGATTGTCCGTAAGGGTTAACGCTACCCCGGAACACGAAGGGCTAAGGAAGGAACATGGATGGGTTTTAGTCAGTAAAAGTCTGACACTCCCTTCCGCTCCAACCGGAGCGGGTCAAGCCATTGGATGATTCCCATCCTCAAAAAAAAAATCGCTGGTGCGTAGAGTACGTGGCAGCGCCAACAGCATACTTAGCATGATAGCTAGTAGGCTGGACTGCAGTTACATCAGTCATTGCTCCGCCATTTGTCATGGAATAGCGAAGTAGTGATTGGTGAGTTTACTCTCTTTCTGCTTGTGGGTAGTTTTTAAGGATTACTATCACTAGTCTATAAAAACATTGTTACTAACAAAATGGACACCATAGTCTGAAAGGAATCATTATTAATATTATAATATATGGTATATACCTATAGGTAGGCATGAGGACTAAGCGACGACGTTCTAGTTTTCAATGATCTAATATTCTAATTGAATATGCAGATTGCATTGCTACTAGATCATTATAATCCGGATATAACATAGCATTGCAATTGATTTACTGACAGTGATTAGTACGAACAGAATTGGATATTTATGTTAATTCGAAATTGTTGCTTATCTGCTGGTCGATTCTGTAAGAATCTCACCGTGACAATTTTGATGAAGTGATCTTGAAGTAAGGTGGCTCGTGGCTAAGTACTAACAGCCGCACAGGTCAATCCACCAGGTAAAGCTACGCTTGCCGGGGTTGGCCGTGGATGGGTGACCATCTTTCCATACCGAGACTTCTCCGTGACTCGGAAAGCACGTTAAGCCGTTGGTCCCGGCTGTCATTTGTGCATCTTTGACAGTCGTTACGGGTCGTCAGAAGCTCGGAAAACTGAAAGCCAGTCTTACCAAGCGGTATTGTATAGCCCAGTCACTGGGTTGTGAAGGTCAGATAGGCAGTCGCTCCATGTAAAATACTGGTATTCAGCGGCAGACCCCAACATAATTAGGAAAAGGCTAGGCAGATGATGATTTTGAAGTAAGGTGTCAATCCATATAGGTATTGGTACTTCATGCAAGTGGTACATACAAAAAGTGGACAACAGTGTTGGTGAATATTTGGCGCTGAGATGTGATTGGAATCGCAAGGAGTACAACATCCCGGAGATCGTGTGCATCTCGGCGATGGGCGCCTGGGTGGGCGAGGAGGACGCGCGCGGGCCGCACGCGGGCGATGCTAGAGATTGACACTTTTGACAGCACACGGTAAACTCACATCACTATGTTTTCACGATGACATTTTTTACAGAATATACCTACCTGCTAGCAAGCGGGAAAAACGTCTACCTTTTTTTTTGAGGGTGGGACATTATCCAATGATTTCTCCCGCTCTGGGTGGCGCGGAAGGGAGTGTCAGACTTTTACTGACTAAAACCCATCCTGGTTCTTCCTTAGCCCTTTATGTACCGGGGTAGAGGTAACCCTTTCGAACAATCCCGCTTAAAAAAAAACAAAAGCGTCTACCTAGTTTAAAGTTCACAAAAGAGTCGACCATCTTTATTTTATAACCACAAATCATGTTATCTATAGTAAAAACTTTCATTAATCAATAAAAGTTTCATCTAGAAAACAAGCTTAAACCTTGTAATTGTTTATTTAATTAATCAAGCTTCTGCAAATACCATTAGAGGGAGCGAAGGGTACCGGCTGGCGAACGAAGCAGGCAATAAGTCACTCCCTGGATGTTCCAATGAAGCGATTAGTTAAAATCGGCGGCTATTAGCTTTCGACCCACCGCACGCGACGCGGAGCTAGCTAGCTTAGCGCTAATCGACTTGCCGCTGGACCTGAACAAACACCTCTTCAATGTGAGAATGAGATGGAGCTATACACGACGTATAACTCCATCTTTTTCCTGCTGGATGTAGTAATGTTAGAAAAATACTGCTAATATAAGAGATGGTCGTCGGCCCTCAGCTGATAGGAACTTTGTTGAGATATTTTCTTTTTATTACAAATAGTGTATAGGTGGGTAGTTTGTGTTCGCGTTAGAAGTATAATTATACTTCTAGGTATGTAAATATGGTCACCCATCCACGGACCGGACGCGGGAACCGACACGTGCAGCGGCTATTACTTAGCCACAAGCCCCTGGTTGGCGCTTCTTCTCTTACAACCACATTTTTACTTTACTTGACTGCCCCGTTGGTTTAGTGGTCGCAAGCTCTACTGCTGAGCGCGAGATCTAGGGTTCGATAACCGGGTTGGGCAAAATGTTGTTGGGTTTTTGCGGCTGAAATCTGAATCTTAGTAGTAGTCTGGAGTCTGGATTTATGCCCGGTTGATAGCAATAGGCTCGCTCCCTATTACATGGGACTTAAACAGCAAGGGAAATGTGAATGTACAGACGCCAGCACATGAAGCTATCCCTAACTGTCAAATTTTCTCGATTAAAAATGAACCTTATGTCTTTGCAATAAAGTTGAAATACTATCAAAGAAATTTGACAGATTGTGGTAACTTGATGTGCCTCTGTACTATAATAAATGAACTTCTACCTAACCTTTTGGGGCATCAGGCGTGATTTTATGTTATGTAATTTTTACTTGAACTCAATTATTAAACACATCAAGCTACCGCAATCTGTCAATGTTATTTGATATATTTTCATCTTTATTACATGAGGATAAGGTTCATGTTCAATTGGGAATATTTGACAGTTGGGGATAGCATGATGTGGGTGTACCTAACAACGCTTATTAGCAAGATGCGTTTTCAATCTTCGTTCTCAGTGTAGTCGCACCCTAAGCGCCCCTCCCTTCCCAATGCCATTGAATAAGGTATAATTTCTGCGTGAATGTCTGAATCTGAAATTAATCGGTTCCCGTGAACATTGGAACATTCCTTCCCTGTCTAAACTTGGACGGAGCTTGAACGTGGCCAGATGTTATAATTAGGTACCCATCTCAAGTTACTTTTCACCTCAGAACCTCGAAAGATTCTGTTTATCATTCGAAATTTGAGTGCAAAACTGCATTTTATCTGGAAAGTAGCGTTTTTAAAATTCGAACCAGTAGGTATATTATCATTATGGCGCATCGATCACTATAGTGATCGATGTTATGGCGTAAATAAAAGTAGGTACTGATTAACAAAATTCACTTCTAACGCGTTTTTTTTTAAATGCATCGCCTCATATTTAAAATTATATTATTGAAAGTTGTTCCACTTCAATGTAGTGATCTTATAACTTATTCAATACAAATTCAACTGCAAAATTATAACTAAATATTTATTATCTTCGTACATAAATCTTTGACACAATATCGACACTTCGTAAGGCCTCAAACACATAACTTCGGCTAATTAATTATTAACCAAACAAGTTTGGTCTAGTTTTGGTTTTTTATAAATGTTAGAACAAAATTGACTCTTTCAAATTTTTAGTATACCTAGTTTTAAAAGTTTAATTAATTGTGTCTACTACATTAATTTATGTATTTTTTACCATCTTCTAGGTTCTGAGTATATAAAAATGGTAAAACTTCACTCCTAAGTTATGCATGAAAAATTACACAATGCAAAAGATGAAAACTTAGGAAGCTAAAAAGTTAAAATAACCAGTTGCTGAAGACAGGGTAAAAAAGTTCTGTTATACTTTTCTGGAAAAAGGTTTTGTTATAATATTGTAAAGAATAATGGTTGTTTTACAAGAAAAAATAAATAGCTGGCCATTTGCCAACAAAGAAAAACAAATAAAAAAAAACTGTAATGGCATCAGATTGTTTTTCGATCTCAAACGGCCAGTGTAGACAACCTTTTTTTTAAAAAAAGATTTAAAAAGGTTTTATTGTGAAATCATTTTATTTTTTGTCTTCTAATTGAAAATGGTTTATTCGGTTTAATGTTTTTTTTTTCTGTATGACCACATTGTTCTTCTAAACTACGCAACGGATTGTGATGCGTTTTCCCCATCATTTAGAGAATTGATTCCAGAAAGATTATTATTTACGGAACAATAACAAGTTGTAAAAATCGTGCTTTCTTTCTTTCTCTTTTCTTCTTTCTTTTTTTTTCGAAACAGGAGAAGGTAAAAAAGAAAATATACTAACTAATAAAAAAAATAGAAGCGTTAAAATTTTCAATTCTTGTAACATTTAAAATATCACTAACACGTTGAATGTAGAAATGTATAAGTATTAAAAATGTAATTCTGTTCGATATTGTAGCACGTATTGGCAATTTTGCATACATCTTGGGATCAGACGACAGGCGCGCTCCCCGGAGGCTGTGTTATCAGCGCCACTATGACTCAAAGCAGGCGACATTTACATAAAACTTTCTGTTTGTATTCCTTGTAGGACTGTTATCAAGGTATATGTTCTAGTTTGTGTGACATAACTTAAGTACTGTTTATTAGAATTTGGCAATGGAATTAGTAAGTCATTCATTATAATCAAGGTTACTTTGATTTGTAAAAAGCTTAGTAGATCTATACTTATACCTAGTTCTATATTTTTTTTGGGAATTTAACGTAATAAAACATGGTTACGGCCAAAACAGCTCATATTTTCCCAATACTTCAATGTAACTGGTATCTTACGACTATACATAGTTTTTGTATCGTCCGAAAATTGATGACGTAACACCCCAGTTCAATTTAACAAGCAATAACTTTTCCGTTCGAAGCGATCTTGGATCTATTTCCCTTTAAAAGATGTAGCTAGTTGCAATGAAAATTTATGTTGGTTGTGTAATAAAAGATGCTTCATTGTTACTAGTTCTTAGTAGAAAGTCTGGGACAGTTTGCAATACATCGTAGATATAATGCAGTCGCTACTGCCAGAGCGTCAGCGAGCGTCGCGGGGGCCTTGTCTTTGAAACAATAGATAGCGTCCCGCGACCGATTTTCTCGAGCTCACCGAGATTACAGAAACAAGCTTTACCTGTGCGTTGTCATATGCACTCATATGCTACGGAATGCGAACAAATGGAAATGTGATAAAAGCTTGCTGTCCATTGAGATTCTGTGCCGCGACCCAGACATCGCATTTGCATACAGCAAAAAGACTTACCAATGGGACAAACAGTATCAAAAGCTAAGCTCAAAGCAGAAATATTTCGCGGAAAATGTCTTCAAATATTTTCCTTATTTGCTCACTCACTGTAAATTCATCTGTACAAACGTATTGATCGTCTTTTGAACTGTAAAATAGAAGTTTAAGAGGTCGAAATGAATTCCGTGTCGGCGTGGCTGCAGCGGCTTGTAATTTAATTAGGCGTCAATTTGAACGGGCGCCGGTGCGGGGACGTGCGCCGAATGCCGCGTTCGCGTTCGACAAATTTCATTACACCCAATTGTTGTATGCAGTGTCGGAACCTCGGAGAAGATCGCTCAAGCGCTAATACTGCCAGTTACAGCGTTCGCTGAATATTTCAAAATTCTTCTATCATTCGTCGTAGGTGAGCCGTAGTTTTTTTAAAACAACTCAAGGTTTAAGTTCTTTCCCTGGAGAGTGTCAAGTCTCAGGAACTATCGGTAACAATGGATAAGAATTGTAGCGACTCCTGAAAGTTTTCAACAAAGTCTGAAACAGACTCCTACACAACATAGTTGAAGGGTAAAGTTCATGATATCTAAGCAAAATGCAACAGTCGTCACGGACAGAGTGGTCTCATTTTCCTCAGAAAGAAAAGCCACTTTTTTTCCCTCCCTGTTGGAAAAAATATCTAAGTAATTCATTCAAAAGCGTGCCACCAGAGGCTAAAAAGCGGCTCTTTAATCGAATTTGTATTCTTGAAACTTGTAGCAGATAAGGGAATGCTTAAAAGGACAAATTGAAAACGCCAGCGACTAAGTGATTGATTAAAGCACCACTTTGTTTAGTTCGCTATCAGTGAGCGAGGAGCGTGACTGATAAGCTTCATAAATCAGAGAGATAAGAGCGGTCGAGGCGAATGCTGTCAATAAGTTTACGGTACTGGAAAAACTTAGCTATTGTTAGTTTTGACTTTGAGATGGTTTTCCAATGCAACAAAGTTTTGTTGTGAAATTGTGTCTTGATAGCGGTAGAGTTACAAAAGTTATTCATCTAGCTGACTTTTTCCCGGGATATAATAATATACCTAATACGTAGCGTCCGGGAATAAACGTTAGAAGGTTCAATCAGGGCGTTTTCGCATTTAACGTTCGATCACGCTTCGATAATACAGTGTAGACGCTGCGCTAGCGTTGCGTAGATATAGTGTGATATTTTATTTTGATAGCAATGCTTTCCAGTGTGTCCTTAGTAACTACTTAAGAAGCAAGACAGAAAATAGAAAAAAATTACGTTTAGTTGCGGCAATGAAAAAACATAAAAGAAGAAATTGTAGAAAAATATGCGAAACGGCCATCGCTCAGCATAATACTGCAACCCAATGCGAGGCAGAGTTCCAGCACTAGTTTCCAGCGACAGCCAACGTTGATGAGATAAAGTTAACCGGCAGCATACAATGTGATATTGAATGATGATAGGTACTTCCATAAAAATGAAAATTTTTGACAACAAATGGCGTCTATTCTGATTAGCTCTCACTCTTGCATTTAATTAAATACATTTTCTAGCAGTGTGAATTCTCACTTTTATTAAAAAGTATACAGGTTGAAATTGAGAAAAAAAATCTGCTGTTCCATGCATTATACTCGCTTAACTCGTCAAAATGTAGGGAACAGCTGTTTTATTTTCGCGATCTCAGATTTGTTCCCATAGTGAAAGCTGGTGATAGTGATGAATACAATGACCCCATAAAAAAATACTCATGAATTTAATACCCCATTCATTTCAGCGTATCTTTTAAAACGGACGTATCAGATTAAAAGATCGCGATACTGCAGTTATTATTAGTGTTAGCTACCGCTATAAGTGTTGTTAACACACTCTACGTCACGATGTTGAGGCTATAAATACAACAACTGTCCAGTTGTATACTACAGTGAACTATTTCTTCAGCTGATTATCAAATTTCTCTGATTCTCGGAATCTTTCGAGTTAATAATGACAGGAAAAAATCTTAAAACACAATCTGTGAAATGAAAGATCAATTAAATAACATTAAATAAATTTTATAAATAGGTACGATATCGGAATCACTTTTACACATCATATGAAAAAAATCAGTTTGTTATGATTTTAAATTGGGAACATGGCAAAGAAAAATGGCCCTAATCATCCATGTTGCTGGCCGGATTTTACTCATAGACAGTCAGCTTAATCCTTATTTTTAAAAGAAATATAATATCAGAACAGGAAGAATTTTGCTTTATAAAATAGATATCTCGTTAGTGAGCACTTTGTCCCGGGCTACAAACGGTCATTAGCGAGCGCTTTATTTAGCGATCAAACAGCAGGTAATTGCGAACGATAGACTCATTAGGGAACTAATAAACACCGGTTTAGGTACTGCAGAGACTTGATGTGACCTTATGTTGTAGCAGGCTGGTAAGAAAATAACTTTATCTGCATTCAATTTTCAAATTAATTAGAATTAGGTTTTCAAAAATAAAATACGTATGATATAACATAGAAAAAAGATCGCTCGTTTTAAAAACTTCCAACACCGTGCAGACATTAAATATTATGCAAGGATATAATTGTAAAATTGAATTTAATGTTAATAATTATTCCATTTGATTCCAAAAATTTGTGACGTCACATTATAATATTTCATACAAATTCCGCGTTTTGACAGTTCATAAAAACTACCCTACCCTGTCATCAAATATACTATTAGTTTTAATGCATAGGACAGTCTAAGATTTTGTTTGGAAAAAATATGACTTTTACACCCGACCCGAATCAAATTTCAAATTCTAAATTAACGCGACTAAACCCGCTGCCAAAAGCTAGATAAGAATATTTGTGATAGTGTGTGGTGTGTTTTCCGAGAGAGCGTTTTTTAAACCATAACTTCAAACAGTGACGGCCACCGTTCTTCTGGGAAACCCGTACCTTAACCGCAATTCAAATCGCAGACGGAACTATGACGTCATCTGACGACGTATCATAATCCCAAGTCAATGATAGAAAAAAGAAGAAAATATTTTGTTTGGATACGCACAGGAAATTCTAACGGTATAAATTATAAGGGAACAATTGAGACTAACAAAAAAAAAAAATTACTAGACCTTTGCTAGGCCAAAAAGGCACTAACATGAAGTGAGTAAAATCATGTAAAATGGGACGACCTTATAAGGCTAATAAATAGAAACCTTGACCATACATTGGCACAGGTTTAGGAAAATGTTCGTGATTATTCGACAGACAGATTATCGGTGCCTAAAATATTGGCGTATAAAAGTGTCATAGAAGATATACTTGACAGAAATAAACTTTTCATTTTATTTCGAGACTTTTAAGTCGAGCCAAGTTTTTTGACAAAAATCACAAACATTTCACGAGTTCATACTATTAAGATAAAAGCAATTCCGTGAAACCTTCAGTGTATTTCAAGCAAACCTAATTCTAAGACCATATACGTCATGATTACAGACGAAGTTATGCCAAATGGTAGACGAAAATTGCATACTCTCCGAGTGCAATTCTCGTCAAAAGTTCGACTAAGCATAAATGGCTTCCGAACACAAAAGGTAACGCCGGACTCACTTCGACGTCCATTGCTAGAATACTAACAAATATAATAGACCTCTTGCGTAAGAGAGGAGCGATGTAGGTTGTAAAGTGCATCTACGTAACTGGGATTAATAATTGTAGACTGTTTCGTAGAGATGTTAGCAGCGTCACGATTGGTCAAAAAGTCATCATCTGCCTAGCCTTTTCCCAACTAGCAACTAACCGGATGCAGCTGAATACCAGTATTTTACATGGAGCGACTGCCTATCTGACCTCCACAACCCAGTAACTGGGCAATACGATACCCCTTGGTAAGATTGGCTGTCAGATTTTCGGGCTTCTGACGACCCTTAACGACTGTCAAAGATGCACAAATGACAGCCGGGACCAACGGCTTAACGTGCTTTCGAGGCACGGAGGAATCTCGGTATGTAAAGATGGTCACTTATCCACGGCCAACCCCGGCAAGCGTAGCTTAACCTGGTGGATTTACCTGTGCGGCTGTTAGTACTTAGTCACGAGCTACAAAAAAGTAATTAACTTAAAACCGAAGTTTAAATTTTCCTGTTTCAATATGTTGACATTGTTAATTTAGCGAAATCTGTGAGAGAAATAAAGTTTTAAACAGTGAAAATAACGATTGGAAATGGCTTCTAATGAACGAGGCCCAACTCGATGGGTAAGAAATTGTCATCTCTCCGAAAAGTTTTCTTCAGCAAGACTGAAATAGCCATTTAGTCAAAGGCCCTTATAATAGTCCCCTTCCATTTAAATCCTTCCTACCTCTCAGCTCTTTGTTATTCCTCCAGCGAATTAGTCATTTACAATTCACAAATTTAATTCGGAATGCAATAATTTTAACCGCATCCGTGCCATTTACATAATCTGTTGAATTTAATTTCACGGATAATATCTATTATTTCAATTAATATTTCACGTTATACTGACTTGTGGTTATTGGCCATTATCGTTAAACATGATAAATTGAGATTCATATAATTTTACTTTTAGCTTTATGGATTGAGGAAAAAGTGAACATTATGTTACCAATTGTTTTTCCTAAGTTTTTATTTTTGTATTCTGCCACTTTACTTTTTTGAATAAATTATTATTATTCATAAATTATTATTATTATTATTATATATTGTTAAATGATAGTTTAAATGGCCCTGTAGATACTTGGAAAGTTTTATGTAGTTTGCCGATTTTCGTTGATAATATGCTATGATAGCGACTGCCTCGTCGGTCTAGTGGTCCCAACGCTACTACTCAGCATGAAGTCCTGGGTTTGATTCCCTGGTCGGGCAAAGTGTTATTGGGTCTTTCTATCTGGAATTACTAATTAACCTGGAGCCTGGATTTGTGCCCGGTTGGTGACAGTATGCTCACCTTCTATTACTGGGAATAACACATAACTAGTAAAATGTGAGTGTACTATTAGTACACCTCTGCCCTAACCTGCTCGGGGAATCAAGACGTGATGTTATATAATGTAGAGATGAGAAGTCAATTTGTCAGTGTTACGAGTCCCTCGACATCGTAAGAAAAGTGACGTCATATTAAAGCAACCATCTTTACCGCAAGATAGCGCACAACATATCAGTTTTGTGTGTACATTTCAAAAACCATTTAGTATCAAATTTCTTGAGATGTCAACTTAACAAAATGCGGATAGCACGTTTCCTCGGTTACGTAACAACGCGGAGAATAGAGAGGAAGGGAAATATTGCATCAAAGAGAATTTGAAATATTGCCAACTACATGCGTCGCCGGCCGAATTGATTTTGCTGCCTTTTGTGATCTTTGAAAGATGTTCCACTGTTCTACAATTTATTTCTAGTGCTGCTGTCGAACGACCAATCCATCTTGTATGTGCTTCGAAATCATTCCAAATCCGTAGGGACGGTTTTGTTCGCTGATATGATTCTGAAGCATAATTTACGGGACAGTTGGCTGTTTCTAGCGCACGTATTGCCTCACGCCTGCACAATGCAGAGCCGTTTACAGCGCTTTAGAGTTTCCAAAAGCATTTTATACAAAAGCTTACAGCTTGGAACACGGAAGAGTTAGCATGAATGATTCTATCCGGACACGTGACGCGGCTGCAGTAAATCATTTTTATTGTCAACAGAGTTAACACGGTCCATTTGAAAGAGTGTCGCATAACCCAGCTGTGTATTGTGCCTACAACAGAATGGAATATAAATGGAATATGTTTTTTGCGTTGATATAAAAACCTGATATGATATGAAGATCAGAATCGCATAAAGAGTGGTATAATGTTGGTAATATGAATATGAAATGAGACGATGTAAGCGCAGAGAAGCGTAAAGAGATGACGCCTCAAGCGTTGCCGCGGAGACGGCGCGTGGGCGCTGCGGCAAAGTGATTTAGAATAAAAAAACTTAAGCTCTTTAGCGTGTTTGAAAGCAGTGATATTAGCTATGATACCTGTTGCGCGTCTGAGCGGCTTTCATTACACAAATGCATGCGGCGCGGGTGAGGGAGCGGATTTTTTCATACACCTAGGTACATTTTCTTTAGCATGTCGTGTTTGTCCTCGGAGCGCAGTTAAGTGCTAAAATCAAACTGGTTGCTAAGTAAATTAGGTAATAATTTATAATTTGTACCATATTATTTTATTATATTGGAATAACATCTCACACATTGATTAATTTATTATTGTTAACTTTTAGAATGTTTGTAAATATGTGAGCACCATGTACTTATGACATACCTAATTAAGTTTATTTTTCACTGCTACATGCGTTCTTCTTTTCACCATTTTGGTGTATTGTTTTTATTCTGGGTGCATCGTCTTCACATATTATAGTATTATAATACATGTATACAAAACATTGTGAAACATTTTAAAAGAGTAACGTGGAGAAGAATGGGCAAGAAACTCCACGTTTCTTGCCCATTCTTCTCCACACGAAACTACCTTTTGGAAGGGGCGACTAGAATCAATTCTATTTCTTGTTAATTTTTGACGTTCAAAAGTGCCTTTCTTGGGCCTATTTGAAATAAATGTTTTGACTTTGACTTTGACTTTGTGCGAACTTGAAGTGAATTTTACTTTAAAAACTTTAAGTAGATACATTCAACTTCGTGTTATCTCGTTGACTTTACTTTGTTAGTGTAGTTTTTCATTACACGCTTTGTCTACTGTTTTAGTTATGTAAAGTGTTGTACAAGCTACAAGGATAGATGGCCGTGCCACCCTCTGGGAGTTTGTTGAGTTTTAAATAGCTGCGGGTATATTTGCATAGATACCTTAATTAATGAGGGTAAAAATAATTAGTTATGTTGTTAAATTTATGATACTTATTAAGGTCCACACCTCAGAAGGAAAACACGGATCCCTTATAGGTGAATTTATTGTCTGTCTGTCTGTCTGTCCGTCTGTTTGGTAGTCTGTCTAGATCCCTTTTCTCAGGAAAGTGTGGAAGTTGAAATTAGTATCAAATACGTAGGTTTACAATTCCATCAAGTTTCTAAGTCAAACGCAATACAAAACACACGACATATTTTGATCCTCGCAAATAAATCACAACCTATATGGTATTTCCCGTTGACCTAGACTGATGAAATTTGGCAAGATGCAAGGTCTCACAGTACAAGTAGAGGGAAAAGTCCGAAAATCGTAAGTTTTATCTCATTTTATTTTGTTGCTATTACAAACTTACATTTGCAGTTAGAGATTGACCGTGACATATACATATATGTAGGTGTATGCGAGAATATGTTTTTCAACTACACTATTAAGTTTGTTTTTTGAGGTAAATTTATCCAAACCCTTCATAGTATGGTCTGATACGCACTTGGGTATTTTTTTATTGTTTTATTTTCATTAATCAGGCTATTATTAAGACTTTTCAAATTCCTATTTCAGTGAACATGTTCATCATCAATGTTCTTAAATTGCCATGAAAAAAGTGGAAGATAACACGCTAAGGTGGGGAGAATTTTTTTCAACATCATGTATTTTTAATGCGACAACTTTATTCATGAAAAAGAAACAAACTTTATGGATTCATTTGCATTTATTGTTTGAATTATATTTTCATGGAAAATTTTTGAACGCTTTTTTCGTTTCGTCATGAATGTGTTATTCGTTTTTATGTTAATATTTTTGTTTGTATTCGATAGTAAACAAAGACAATATTTACATAATTTAAAACTTAGGTATGTTTTCTTTTATCTTGAATGGTAGTTATTTTAGGAAATATCTGCCTAGCCTTTTCCCACATAAATCTGCGCTTAACGTGCTTTCCGAGGCATCGAGGAGACTCGGTATGTAACGATGATTCCATCCACGGACCAACCCCGGCAAGCGTAGCATAACCTGAAGGATCGATCCGTGCGGCTGTTATTACTTAGCCACGAGCCCCTCTTATAAACACCTGTCGACAGCAACTAAATCAATTTTTAAGGCATACATTAGAAAGTGTAAATTTAAGAGTGAAAATTATTCAGCCGTTCCATACATTTGGATCGAGTAGGTATCGAAGTTTTGTGTTAGAGAGTTGTTTGTTTCGTGATTAGGATGTTGGTGTCATAGAGAAAGTCGTTCAGTTCGATGATCTGTACCACCCTCTTAATATGACAACGCTTGTCACATACATGTGTCAAAAAGTCACTGTTTTGTTTTCATATCTGTCTGTTTGACCGCTTAGATCTTCTTAACCACACAATAAATTTTAATACAGTTTTCTCTAACGTTTGAAGCATTTATTCTGAAAGGGTTTATGTTTATAATACATTAATATTTGAGCTAGATAAAACACATTCACGTTGCACCCGTGCGAGGCGAGGGGTTGCTAGTATAATTTTAAAAGTACCCAATACTGTGTTGTGTAAACATACAGAAAGCCATTATTAAGCTACATACATTAAAGTTTCTTAATTACAATCTGGCAGGCAGTTAATGGATCGTTTAAATAAAACACTAGCGCATACGCATGTTAATTGGCGTGCATATTAAATTAAATCCGCCATTTGGCTACAGGAAACAATCAGTGCTCTGGGCTACGGATAAGGTCGTCACGCGTTGAGAATTGGGTATTTGTATTTGAAAAGGTAGTCAATAATGTTACTTTTTATGAATTGTCGACGCGGAATCGGTACGTGATTTGTATGAAATATAACAACGTGACGTCACAGATTTTTAGAATCAAATGGATTACTTATTAGCATTAAATGTAATTTTACAATTATATCTTCGTATAGGTATATTAAATTTCTATGTATATTTAATGCCTGTACGGTGATGGGAGTTTTTAAGACGAGCGGTCTTTTATCTATATGATTCCATATTTTATTTTTGACCGTTTCAAATAGTCAATTATCAAGATTTAAATAGACTTTATGAACGCTTTTACCTATTTGTTTAATTTTGTAATTTAGCTAGTAAACATATTTAAAACAATCATTAGATTTCAGGTGCTTTTTTTTTTGCCAAACTATAACTTAGCATGTTTTTAAATATCCACGACATGATTTCCGACAGTCGAAAGCTTATATACTTTTTAGCTGCTCAAATTCGAGTTCAAAAACTGTCGAAATGCCAGAAAAATATCCAGCAAAATTCATAGAACTAGTTTTTATAGATTTTCATAGTGGCACCGAGTTCATAACACCACTACGAGAGCTATGTTTTGCCCGTCTAGTTTTTTTTAAATTTTTGCTGTGGCAACAAATTCATACCTGCGTTCGTACGTCCAGTTTTTTTAGATTTTCACAGTGGCAACCCTGTTGCAGTAGAGAGCGCATTCGGCAGGGCGGTGGGCTCCTCGGGACTTATGCTAATGACGGATTTAAATATAAATATTAAAGCTGGAATTCCGTATGAGGTAAATATTATGACGCGAATATTTTACCTTTTGTGGAATTACCTGAATGCTAAAAATGTATTGTGGCATGTTTTGTTTGATGCATATTTTTAAGCCGAAATAGCCGCATAATTTCCCTTCATTCCAGTTAGTATATTTACAAGTATTATGAGGCATTCTACGTTATTTTTACTTTCATATTGGATCATTTGTTTCCAAGATTACCTCCCTAACACCAGTAGATTGGCTTTTAAGAGTTGGGAAAAACTCTTTAGCCACTGAATAATTATGTGCAGCCTGTAAAAGCATCTCATGAGCCGCAAACTTTTTTAAGGGTGGGAATCATCAAATGACTTCTCCGGGTGCCTCCTGCTCTGGGTGGAGCGACCGACTCTTACTGACTAAAACCTATCTATGTTCCTTCCTTACCCCTTAAATTCTGGGTAGCGGTAACCCTTTCGGATAATCCCGCTGATGAGCAGCAAACCTAACTTTAAAACAGAGAAAAGGTAAAAAAATAAAGATAAAAGGAGAAAAACATTGTAAGTATTGTTTTTTTTTTAATGTAGATACAGGACAAGTCAAGCTTTATAAAGCTTTTGTTTAAAGTGCACTCGTATGTTTGTTCAGATCAAATCTTGCAATTGAATTTTAAAGCAGTTATCCTCAATCGATTGACCGGAAGTTCTGCATGCACGTTTAGTTTGAATAACAATGTATGGTTCGCTAAGTGACGTCATTCTAAATAAAATATGGCGAACCGCCCAAGATGGCGCATTAATGTTTTATGCATTTGCATGGTATGAAATTAAAGGGTTTGCCGAGAAAAATAAAAGAAAATGAAAATTATCAGTTAAAAAATAAATATATAATTATGTAAAAATCCTTTTATTATAAATAAAATTATCTTAAGCTAATACTTAAGTGAAAAAAGGACGTTTGAGCTTCAAACTTTTAAGAAAATATTATAGTTCTGTGTTTATAGTCATGACATATTTACAAAATTGTTAATCAAGTTAGAATTGTCCACAAATGTCATGATTTAATGGTTTATTTATTCCATAGGGTAATAATGAACGTAGAAGGTGATGATTATAATTCTGTAAATACGTACTTGCGTCGGCCGCGAATCATATATGGTTAACATACAACCAGTACTGCTATTCTGTAAAAATCTCACAGTGAAAATGAAGGTGAAGTGAGATTAAAGTGAGCTGTCAATAGTGTCAATCCCTAGCATTAGGTGGAATGACAGCTCACTTCAAGCTCATTTCATCTAAGTTATCGCGATGAGGTTTTTACAGAATGTATCGGCTGATACAGAACTGCAAATTGCAGCATAGCATTGCAAAGACGTAAGAATATTTGTATTTCGTGGGTTATTTTGCACCTAATTTCAGCAGTTATACTTAATTACATGCAAAAATCAAGAAACCAATAACTTAAAAATATAATACTCCACGTAACATAGTATCAGACATTAGCAGATAGTTTTATCGATGTAGTAACGTCGGCTGTGTTTAGTTTAGGGGAGTTTCATTACGTTATTTAACACGGCCTCGTAAACTTTATCTGTTGGTCGAAGCGTCGAAGCAAAGGCTCGTAAAACAGGCTAACTGCTCGGAAGCACACAATGATGGTGTGTGTGGTGTTTTTGCATTAAGGTGAGCATATTCAGATACGCAAGGAAATTGTTTCATAATTTCATCGCTTTTTAGGCACTTGGTAACATGATTTTTGTTGTAATGAGGATGATGCCAGAGTAAAAAAAAAAATTATATTAAGTCCGTCAATCAGATAATAAAAAAAATATCAGCACGTATTTTTTGCTTTATCATATTAACAAATAATGACTGAGATAAAACGCATTAAAGTTGGGGAGTGGGGGGTCGCTACGTCACAAGTAAGTATTAAAAACACATACTCGTGACGTCATGCCACATTTCAACTCAATGTATCAGCGTAATCTTTGGATTACGTAAAAAAAGAAAAATACGTGTCCAATATTTTTTTTGTAAATCTAGCTTACAGACTAAAAAAAAATCTAGTCATCATCCCTATCCTAAGTTGTAATTGATGGATTTATGGCGAAAAGTAAACACTTTATTGAGATTGATTTTAATCTCTGAGAGCACCAGATACACAATTCACGTCAACCGCCATTAGCAGAGAGAAAAGAGCGCGAACTTCAAATTCCGAACGACATACTTGACATTGACTTACAATTGACAACATTGTATTCGTTTACAAAAAACGCTCCAATAGTAACAAACTGCAGTATTATTACAATGATCGAGTGAGCTGTCATTCCATCTAATTCTAGGGATTGACACTATTAACAGATCTCTTCTAGGTCACTTCACCTAAGTTTTTACAGTGAAACTTTTACGGAATAGCTCTGCTAGTGTAGGTCCAGACGCCAGCAAATCAAGCTATCCCTAACTGTCAGATTTTCTCAATTAAAAATGAACCTTATATCTTTGCAATAAAGTTGAAATACTATCAAAGAAATTTGACAGATTGTGGTAACTTGATGTGCTGGCCTCTGTACATATCCTATCTGCATATTTAATAACACGTTACTACACCGTTACCTAGATACATTTGTTTGCGCATTTAGGTTTGCGAGTGTTGCCCGTGCTAAAATTCAAGTTGCGCGCTTTTCACGTAACGGGAATAGAATTTCTAATGCGTGCACGGTACGGGTGGCTTATAGTATATTTACCAATTACGTAATTGTATTGTTGTACACTTAATGACAACATAATTGCATGCATGTATGAAAATTAAATTAATAGCGGTTAGCACTAATGAGAGTGTGCTCCAAATGAGCTTAGCTGCAATTCAGTAGCAATGTGAAATTAAATCTTAATTATATGTACGTTTAATATGTAAATAGTTACAAGCGAGGGTAGTAATTACTGCTGGACTATTTTGCACAAATCTCAACATCAAAACTTAGATGAAGTGAGCTAGAAGTGAGCTGTCATTCCAGCTGATGCTAGGGATTGACACTATTTTGAGCTCACTTCACCAAAGTTTTTTCAGTGAGAGTTTTACAGAAGAGCACTACTTATTTTTCCTCTATAAAAGAAAATAATGACGAAATATTATTAACTAGCTTTGAACAGCGTCGCCGCGTGCATGTAGGCAATTATCCCACGGGAACCATACATTTTCCGGGATAAAAACTGTGCTATTCCAGACTATAATATATCTCTGTGCCAAATTTCATACAGATCCGTTGAGTAGTTTTTTCGTGAAAGAGTAACAAACATTCATACATCCACACAAATTTTCATGTTTATAATATTAGTAAGATATCGCTGGTACCTGTTCTTTTGAACTTGTGAGACCCGCCCGGATTGCACTAATCTTTAAAAGCGTTACAGTACCTGCGAAAAATAAAAACAGAAAGTTATTTTTTTATAATTCAAACAAAAAATCTGAATTTAATCTATACTAATATTATAAAGAGGTAAAATTTGTAAGTTTGTAAGTTTGTATGTAGGGGGTAATCTCCGGAACCAACGATCCGATTTCAAAATTTTTTTTACCATAAGAAAGCTACATTATTCCTGAGTGCTATAGGCTATAATATTTATATCATACATATTAGCCGAGCTATCGCAATTTTAGTCTAGCAATTCGGAAAGAAATACCTGTGAAAACAGAATTATTTGCATGCGCTGCCTAAACAGTTGTTTAAAATTGAAAGCAATGTATGGCAACCCGGTTTGCCTTAATTATTTCTACAAAAAAGTCCGCGACACCATATTCCTTTCTTTTGTGTTTTAACTTTTATATTTCGTTTTATGTTTTAAAAAAGTATTTTTTCGACTTACTTCTAATGTTAAAACAAGAAATTTTCCGCGGACGAAGTCGCGGGCAGAAGCTAGTAATATATAAAAAAGTAAAATTGTTTTATTTATTAGTATGTTAACAGCTGGATGAGCGTTGCCCAGAATCGAGCTGAATGGCGTGCAATTGGAGAGGCTTAAGTCCTGCAGTGGACTGCTGTAGACTGGTGATGAAAGGACTGCTCTTATTATAAATATTCTTCCACTGATAGAAAGATGCACTTTTACCGAATGCCAAATGAGAATAAGTTTTATGCTATAATTAACCTCCATACGGACGAAGTAGCGGGCAAAACCTTATCATACCTATTCCACTCTTAACCTGGGAAAATTTGAATGAAAAACAAAAGAACAATAAGCAAAAAGAACCTCAAATAGGTTGAAATGCTAATTCTTATTTATCCAAGTCATTTCCCGGACTCATACAGATACGACTTCACGGCAATAACCCGGGATAATAGGCCGTTGAAGCACAGTATAACTACGTCAATTAGTACTCTCATTCTCCATGAACCGAACTTAATTAAATACTCCTCAGAATCAAGCTCTTTCCTTAATTTTTTTGTCTCATTATAATTAACGGTTTTCACTTCAGGCGGCTACATACCGCACTCACCCGAGCGCTGTTATGGAAACGTCCGCGCTTCCCCGATAATCTCTCCTTTTACCCCCACAAACATTCAATTACACCTGGAACGCACCGAAAGCTAAGCCGAAAAGTTCTTGTTACAAGGATATAAGGTACGAAATTGAACAGCACAGGTGCTCATTAAGTTGCAAATGTATCTGTGTAGGCGCGCATTGCAGCCGGCTGAATGTTCTGAAGGCAGGTTCATTAGTGCTCACAGGACCATGCATTCGTTTTGTTAGTAGGAAGCAAATGAAATAAAAATTCGTACCGCACGTAGATACGCGACCCGGAAAAATTCCAAAGGATATGAATCGGAAAATCCAGGCGGGGCTCCTTTTTTAGCTCGTTTCGGGATGAGTAGGGAAGATACGGTAAAATGACATACCTCGGCACTTTTATTGTGTATTATTCTACGTTCTCCTTTTATTTTATATTAATCAATTCGAGATTTTCCTATTACGCCCGGGATCCTTTGGAACATAAAATATTAATTTGGGCTTGAGGTCGAAGTGGAAATGGAAGAGGTTTTTGTATGTAATTAAGACGTTTCGCTCGCCATGCTTCGAAATCCTGCTTTATTATATCTATACGAATATTATTTCAAACTCAAACTCAAAGTATTTATTTCAAATAAACCAATTACAGGCACTTTTGAATTGTCAATAAAGCTGAAGAGTTTGTTTGTTTGAACGCGCTAATCTCTGGAACTACTGGTAAAATTGAAAAAATATTTTTGTGTTGGATAGTCCATTTATCGAGGAAGGCTATAGGTAACATCACGCTACGACTAATAGGAGCCATGCAGCGGTTGAAACCGCGCGGTAGCAGCTAGTCTTCAATAAAATGTAATAATAATAATAATAAATAAATAATATCCTTGGACATTTCACACAACACCAAGTAGTCCCAAGCTAAGCAACCTAATGCTTGTGTTATGGTAACGAGATAGCACCGCCGTGTCCTCGTAGAGGCGATCGGCGGCGGCGACCTCTCGCGCCCGGCCCTGGTGCAAGCCATGGTCCGGGGCGAGAGGGAGTGGGAGGCAGTCACCTCCTTCTGCGAAAAAGTTATGCTCGCGAAGGAGGTGGCGGGATGGGAGAGAGAAAGGTCCTCCCGTCCCAGCCGCCGCGGGAGACGCTCCGGGCGTCGGGAGCCACGTGACGACTCCCGGCCACCGTAGGCGCGGGCCTGCGGACGGTGAGTAATGGGTGACTCACCGTCCGATCAGCACCAGACCCGTGCCGTACGGCGCGTATATGTTCCACGCGCGCCTCAAAGAGATGTCAGGATATGAAGGGGCCCCTCAGGGCCAAGCCTGCCGGGTAAGCGGGATTGTCCGAAAGGGTTACCGCTACCCCGGAACATAAAGGGCTATGGAAGGAACATGGATGGGTTTTAGTCAGTAAGAGTCTGACACTCCCTTCCGCTCCACCCAGAGCGGGAGCAGTCATTGGATGATTTCCCAGCCTTAAAAAAAAAAAAAAAAATGGTAACGAGATGGCTGATAAACTACTTATATACTTTTTTTTTTTTGTAAATACATACATATCATAGATAGAAAAACACCCAGACTCGGAACAAATACTTGCAAGTCACACAAATATTTGTTCCGAGCGGGAATCGAACCCGCGACATGCTGCGCAGCAGTCAATCGCTCAACCACTGCGCCAACCGTGTCGGCCAATGGCTTTATCTGGTGCATTTCACGTTCCTATGAAGATAGATTACTAATAAAATAAAATGAGTTACGTTTCCATAAAATATGATAGCAGGATAAATCTCCTTCTCCGGAACTGATGCAAGTTTCGCCGTACCAAGCTGTTTGAACATGCTTCTAAAACCAATGAGCCACTATGTGTATCCCCCCTAATAAGGATGTTCACAAATTCCGCAGACCTGTAATACGTTAATTAGCTAAACGCCAGTTATCAAGACTCCTAACTTTAGATTAAGTCATTATGTAGAGCACATCCAATTACCTCTGAATTGAAATCCGCGAGGTATATGAGAGATAGCGTTTAGTAAGAAGATTTGTCTCGCGTTTCAGTCCATTTTCAATTCGAGCCGCGTTTCCCAGTTTTTTACCTAACGTTGGCAATATAAAAAGTAGTATCTAGCGCTAGCTCACGTTCTAATATTCATTCAAAAGACGCGGTCTCATCTCACGGATCTCGATACTGGTTGAATTTATTTGTGAAGAACAAAAAGAAAATTGCGTATAAGTCGAGGCGGGTGGGCAAACAGTGAATAGTATATTGACTTGCGGCGTGTCTGAGGCGATATATATACGTAATATATGTGCATACAGTGGTGTACAAAAGTGCTATTGTTGCACAGATAAAAGAATTTCAGCTGCCTATAAAGTATTGGCAAGGTTCTGTTGAAAGAAAATACGTAGTTGTTAAACTTTTTGCAATCTCGCGCAGATTGTTGCAGAGTCTGTCTGTGGCGTAACACTACAGATGCTAACATTGTTGACAAAGTAATGCCACTGTGGAGATGCAGCTTCGTAGTTAGGTACAAGCATTGTATACAATTTGTATACACCTAGCAATATTCAGAAGTGATTTTCTCGTAAGACAACCGTTTCAACTTTGAAATGTCAGGTTCGGTAAACCGATGGATTCAAAGATGCATTGCGTGTAACAGCATGTAATTTTATTTAATAGCTAAGGAGAAACATGCTTTTGAAATTAGCTAACTTAATACATATTTTTGCTCGTGACTGTACATAGCATAATGAGGTACTTTTAGTAACATTATGAATATCAAAGACATATTTTAAAGTTAAAAATAGTGACAAGTTTTGCTAATGAGCACAGCCATCACGAGATGTCGTCGTCCACTTAGTTTTTTTTGTTTTAAATACTGGTTGAATATAACATTGAAATTCGAAATACCGCATTATACTTAGGTACATACAGCATAGCAATGACGATATTTCGTCGTCCACTATTTTTTTTTTTTTTTTGCAAAAGTCTAACAAAATATTAATACTGGCTGAATATACAGGGTGTAACCGAAAGGCTATATAGTAAAAGTTGTTCAGTTTGGTGGTCTGTAGCATATGCTTTTGTATGTAATAAACCCTTTCGGTTTCACCCTGTGTAACATTCGAGATTCAAAGTTCCACATACGCACACACTTGACCTTTATTAAGGAGGTAAATTCGATAAAATCATTCAAACGTGATCATGATTGACGGGAACTAATTCATTTACAGATATGAATTTCACGAGAGTTCGAAATAAAATATAAACAACTAACTTCTGCATGTGGCTTCGCCTGCATGTCGGATTATTCATACAAACTAAATCGCCTTTTTCACCCCTTTAAAGGTCGAATTTCCAAAAAACCCCTTCTTAATGCTCCCCTACATTGTAAAGGAAGCCGTGTGAAAAATTTTTCGTTCTAAGTCCAAGTATTTTCGGCTTTCCGTCGATATGTCAGTCAGTCAGTTTGTCCTTTTAGATAAGTGAATTGTTTCTTTATTTATATAATTATATTTTTTTCTTTATATTTATGTATTATGTATTCTCTTTTAACCTTACACACTTTCTCTACATCTCTTTTATCTACTTTCCTATCGCAAGTAGGTATACTGGAAGAGTTTTCTTAAGAAATAAGGATCACCTTTGTACGTATTTTCTGTTCCTTTCTTCTTGTCTGTTTTTATGTGTGTACATAAATGGTTAAATAAATAAATAATAAATAGATATATACATATGGGTGTCTGAATTGGAAGGTAACTGACTGTTGTACAATTACAAACTGTTACTTAGCTGAAGTTCATGAATAGAGCTAAATGTCTATTTGTGTTTTCAGATCGAAGATTAACTATTAGTATGTGAAACAGCTTGCTTTGTTACATGTAACGTTTAGTATTTAGTTCTAATTTTAAAATGTTATGGCGATATAAACAGCTGTTGAAATTGGAAGTAAATTCAAATTAGTGGTTCCCTAATACCCCTAGTGACTGATAAAAATTTTAAAGACAGCATCAAAGCAATGCAATGAATACATACATATCTATAGTAATATTATAAACAGGAATGATTTGATTGTTTGTTTGCAATTTTGAATAGGCTCCGAAACTACAAACCCAATTTTAAAAATTCTTTTAAAATACTGTTGGAAAGCTACACTATCACCGGGTGACATAGGCTATATTATATTTAAAAAAAATAGGGGGGTCCTTACTAAAACTCCAACAAGGCAACATCGGAAATCCAACATCCACGCGGGCGAAGCCGCAGCCAGAAGCATACGTATATAATATTTAAAATGTATCATTTCTTCAGTAACAATATGGGTGAATAAAAACAACAATGTAATTTACAGCCGGGCGCGGCATCCCGGGTAGTAAGCGCTTAGCGCATCGTGGCAGCGAGTCATTATTTTTCGATAAAAAGTATCGCATTCTGGCAATGTTGCAGTGCGCCACAAACTTTATGGACTCGTTCGTTGGCAGAACAGAGCCGACAGAATGTCTGAGGTGTTTGTATTGTAACTCAGTTGCGAACTGCGGCGAGAAAAAGTTGCATTAAGTTGCTGGATTGAATTAACCGACGGGACGGTTAATTCTGTAAAAATTTCGCCGTCATAACTAATTTGAATTGAATTGAGTGAAGTGAGTTGTAGGCCCAACTAATTCTTGAGATTGCCACTATTGACAGCTCACTTTGAACTCACCTCACCTACGTTTTCAAGATCAGAATCGTTCGAATCGTTGATCAGATTTTTTCATTTTAAATATTTTTTTTTTGAGTGTGGGAGGGAATTTATCAAATCACTTCTCCCGCTCTGGGTGGAGCGGAAGGGAGTGTCAGACTCTTACTGACTAAAACCCATCCATGCTCCTTTTTAAGCCCTATATGTTCCGGGGTAGCGATAACCCTTTCGGACAATCCCGCTGACTCGGCACAACACACTACTGTTCACTTTTAAATCGCTTCCATTTATCAACGATGTTAACGATTAGCTTTTATACGGCAGAATTTCTTTTATATCTATATCTTTGCGTAACTTTTGCATGTGCTATTAAACGAAAAGTATGCTCTAAATAAATAAAACGTTGTAATCGAAACGGTTGATTAAAAGTAGTTAAAACTTTTCACATTGTTTTTAGCTCCCACAAAACGAACACCTAATTCACTCGCCGACTCGCACCGCACATTCAAATATTCTCGCCTGTACAAGTGGCAAAACTTTTGTTTTCACGTTTCTTCATCATTCCAACGTCAAAGTTGTTAATTGGAAATGTTCACAAATCAATTCTCGGTTTTGTATTGATTTTACACACGCCAATAATTTGCTGGAATCGCTCTATCGGCGAGGCATGCGAACAATATGGCTCTGTTTCGTGAACATTTTAGACGGGTAGTTATCAATTTTGAATTATTGGAGCGGCATTCCATTCATTTTCGATGCGTGCACGTTGATACGTGTAGCGTTTGTTGGCAATTTTGGTACTGAACGGGGTAATTTCTGAAATTTGTGACAATTAAGATCATTTTGATCACTCATTGTATAAGAAATGCGTTCATAGCGAACACAATGGACAGGTAAAGGGATGCCTTTACGGATCTTATCTTAAACGCTGATAGTTTAAGATTAAGACCTTTCAGAAATAAATTGATACTCCAAATCTACTTACCTAAATAGTTATAGACCAGAAATTAACTGTTGCAAAAATCTATCATTGTTTAGTAAAAATAACCCAAACAAGAAAAAAATGCACACTCAAATACCGTCCCATCACTAGCTAACTTCCCAACAGAAAATAAACACCCTTTATATCAATAGCATATTTGACGTTGCAATGTCAAAGAGTAGAGCAAAGTGCACAGATAGTCAAGATGATTGATAGCCCGCGTGATGGATATGTGGCGCAGCCTCCGTGTGGCGCTGACATTACAGCTGTCAGAATGGTTATGATACATTGTATCCGAGTAATATTGTACTGAGGGGCTTCAAGACATGTGTGGCAGCTGGTTGATTAGTTTCTATGATTAGGCTATGTCGGTGATTTATTGTGTTAAAGTCTTAACAGTGTAAAATGGTGTGAAATATTTCTGTAATAGGTATTTAATGTTATAAGACGTTATGCGGTAGGTTATCACAACAAAAATCGTCTTTAGGGTGGGCATTTTTATATTTTCTTTTTAATCACCGTTTGACCTAATTAGTTGTAGGTACTGGCTTCGATAAGGATTTACGTAGAAATCAATTAAAATACTACAAAAAAGACATCAAAGGCATGTCTTTGATGTCTTTTTTGTAGTATTTTAATTGAAATGCTTGGAAAAATAACACAAGAATAAATACAATATCTAAATGCAATTTGAACAACCACGACGACTGCTTCGACTGTCCCGTTGGTCTAGTGGTCGAAAGTGCTACAGCTGAGCATGAGGTCCTGGATTCATATCCCTGGTCGGGCAAAGTGTTATTGAGTTTTCCAAAGTGGAATTTCTCAATAGCAGCTCGGAGTCCGGATTTGTATCCGGTTGATGGCTATAGGCTCGCCGCCATTTATAACTGGCAAAATGTAGGTAGGTATACTATATAATAGGTACACCTTTATTTGACCCTTTGGGGATTACAGACGTGATTTTACGTATGTTACACCCACTAATTAACCCCTAAAAACTGTACTGTCTATAAATAGTCCTTGTTAGTTCAGTCAAAATAATCCGTTACTTGTTCCTTCACTCGACTGATCTTGACCTTTAAATGTTAGATTAGTCTTTGATTTAGATTGTTCAAACACAAATCTATGAATAGAGCTTTCAGAGACAAGTAGAGGATTATATTCGATAGAGCAAACTGAAACTCTCTATCGACAGCTTGATACTGAGAGATGTTCGTAGACAAGCATAAGCTTACCTTATCGTGTTCTACGATAGATTATCTTTATAATTAATAAAAGTATCAAGACATCTTCCCGTCAAACCGCGCCAATTTTTGTTTTATCTGCAACATCGTGACAAAGTTTTGAATTCTTCGCCTTCACGTCAAAACTAGTAGATTTTTTAGACACAGACCTTAAAATAACCTTTAAAAAGAGAGGATACCTTTCATCCGTATACAAGAAGTGGTTTCATACAATGCGAGTGAAACTGAGGGCAACTTATGTAGTAACAGTGACTGCAAATCACACGCACGTGTCTGACATTAACTACCTATTATAACAATGATCACTTAAGGTGAAAGCTACAGGTTAGCCCGCGAAATTCAATTTCTGCAGGTTAGTGTCAGGTTCTAATATTGATCAAAACATAATTTGCGGCCGTAGCAAGATCGCATTAACAGCATTGCAAGTGCTGCTTTTTTTTTACTGTGGGGAATCATCAAATGACTCCTCTCGTTCTGGGTGGAGCGGAAGGGAGTGTCAGACTTACTGACTAAAACCCATCCATGTTCCTTCCTTAGCCCTTTATGTTCCGGGGTAGTGGTAACCCTTTCGTTCAATCCCGCTGACCCGGCAGGATTCGGCCCTAACGGGCCCCTTCACATCTCTCTCATTCTGACATGTCTTTGAGGCGCGTGGAACACGTACGCCACCGGCACGGGCCTAGTCCTGACCGGACGGTGAGCTACCCATTACTCACCATCTGCAGGCCAGCGCCGACAGTGGCCGGGAGTTGTCACGCGTTGCAGGTGCTGCTGACGTGCAAATTGCGAAAAACTGAAGAAAATTAGAATTTCCCCTATAAGCTCAAGTTAAGTTCAAGCTAAAGTCGTGTCATATGACACGTTACTAGTTTCGCCTTACTCATAACGTGTCATGTGACACGACTTTAATGACGATACGACTTTTAAGTGCGACCACAGTACAAAATTTTATTAAAGAAATAAAAATGCATCTCGGGAGGTAGCCCGGTGATTATGATGGAAAATAATAACGCTTTATGACTTCAGGAAATTAGAAAGTAATGTTGTGACTTGAAGCAATAAAAAATGACGTTCTGCGGCCGGCAGCGTGTTTTAAAAACGACGTTATAAAAAATAAAATACACATCGTAAAAATGTACTTGAGTATGTATTTATGTATTAAATCTTTATGTACAAGTAAAAAAATTACAGTACAAAGGGGGACTTAATGGCTGAGGAGTTTTCTACCTTAGCTTGTTGCAGAGATAAAACATAGCAGGCGCAATATACCTCGAAATACTTGTATTGTATTATATACATAATATATTTTAGATAGATACATCCATACCTGAGGATGGACGGCGCCGGTTAGTGTCAGGTTATGTGTGGATTAAAAAATGAATCGTGGCCGTAGCAATTCCCAGAATTCACCTTAAACGGCGCAAATACTCCAACCTTATTGGGACTTACAAGTTCGAGCCCTTTGGGGTTGAAACACTAGGGCCATGGAGTCCGAGTGCCCACTATGTTTTTCGAGACATCACCAATCGATTGATCTACTCTTCACGTAACCAGAGGGTTGGCCTATTTTTTGGTCAAAGAATCAGCATTGCCAAATAACGCGGCAATGAAAAAAACTTGCAAACTTTTCCTGTTGACACCGATGAGGACGAATTTTTTGATGCCCTTTGATTATATACATTCAGTCAAAAAAGTATCGGGAATGGATGATTTGTTTATGGTTCCAAATTCAAATTTTTGGTTTTTTTGTAGTTGTTAGATTGGCACAACTGTTTTCCATTTTGGCGCGGACTTTGAGTTGCATCTGTTATTTATATTAAAAACAGTGCTGGTTTTAGTAATATCATATATAGTGTGTATTGCGAATTTCATAATGGACAAAAATATCGAACAAAGAGTTTGTCTTAAATTTTGCATCGCCAATGGAATTTCGTGTTCGGAGTCACTGAAAATGTTACAGAAGGCTTACGGTGAATCGACTTTATCAAAAACTCGTGCTTATGAGTGGTTCAAAGCGTTCAAAAGCGGTCGAGATGTGATGGAAGATTTGCCTCGCTCTGGTAGGCCGTCAACGTCTGCAACTGAAGTTAACATCGAAAAAGTGAAGAAAATAGTGACTGAAAATCCCTATTCGACTCTGAGAGAGATAGCCGCCGAACTTTCTGTATCTCACGAGTCGATCCGTACCATTTTAACTAATCATTTGGGTATGAAACATGTTGCTGCTCGGCTAGTGCCAAAAGATCTGAATTTTCTCCAAAAACTCAATCGCATGAAAGTCGCTGAGGACATGCTAGAACGAGTCAGTTCGGACCCAACATTCATGAAACGCATTGTTACTGGTGACGAGACGTGGGTTTACGAGTTTGACATGCAAACTAGTCAACAGGCTTCGGAGTGGCGCCTTCCAACTGAACCGAAACCGAAAAAGGAGAATTCGCGGCGAGAACTGAACTCAATTCCGGAAGCAGCGTTTAAAAAATGTTTTGATGAATGGATTATTCGTTGGCGCAAGTGTATCGTTTCTAAAGAAGCATACTTTGAAGGTGATAAAATAAATTTGGATGAATAACAGACATTTTGTGTATTATTGATCTTTTCCCGGTACTTTCTTGACAGAGTAGTACATACTAGCTGACCCAACAGACGTTGTCCTGTCTTAACGATGATACCTACCCTACCTACCCTACCTACCCTACCTACCCTACCTACCCTACCTACCCTACCTACCCTACCTACCCTACCTACCCTACCTACCCTACCTACCCTACCTACCCTACCTACCCTACCTACCCTACCTACCCTACCTACCCTACCTACCCTACCTACCCACCTACCTTTTCTCACCTTTTAAACCTTCCCTGGACTACGACAAACATTTCAACACCAAAATCAGCTAAATCGGCCCAGCTGTTCTCGAGTTTTAGCGAGACTAACGAACAAAAATCGATTTTTATATATATAGATTATATTTCTGTACATATTATTATGAATATTTAGCTTTTAAATGTAAATATGATTAGATTAACCTTTTCCATATTCACAGAATTGTAACCATTTGAACCATCAATACTATAACTCCCTAACTAAGAATTGTCCTCAAATATCATGATTTCATGATATAGTAAATCCGTAGGGTTATATGAACTTAGTTTGAGGATTGTATCGGTGATTTTAATGATTACAGTTCTATAAATACGACCTTGCTGTGACCGGGAATCATATTTTAATTAATATGAAAGGTACAAATTGCAAAAAAACTTAACAAAATTTGAATTTAGCGGGTTACCCATACTCTTTAACTAAAAATCTAGCCGCACAATTCTAAAGACCACCAACACTGCTATGCCACTTTTTACAACAAAAGTTTACCACCAAGCTGCATCCACAGACAAGGAAAGTTCTCGCCAGTTGAGCCGTGGAGTTACATGTACGGAGAAGCCCACACTAATTAAACTTCCAAACCTCTATCTATCTCATGTCATTAGGTGGCCACTGACCAGTTCGCCGACTCATCTTCAAGAGCGGGTACCGCAAATATCCGTAGTCGGGTTTTACTGCATGTGTGCTAAATTCGATGAAGAATGAATGCTTTTTGTTTAAGGATGATATTTTTATTGTATTTTTTATGTTTTTTTTTCAGTCTTCCATTTTTAAGGCTGAAAATTTTAGAATGTAGGTACGAAAATAAATAAAACAGACATTTCAATCTGCTCTAACGAGCGGCCAGGAAATTTAATTTAGTGTCAACAAACGCTACCCACACGGACGAAGCCACCTAGAACTACCCTCTAATATACGAGGAACTAAGACAAACAACAAGATTGGGGGATTCAATTAAATTTAAAGGTAAACACGGGGGACACTAAATCTGTCACAAAATCGTCCTCCGCTTCCTAATATGTAAATGCAACAGAATATTAAAGTGGTTATTCAGAATAACGGGCACAGTCCGCACGTGAAAATGATTTATAGCATTTAATGTAGTAATGGAAATGCTAATTTCGCACGTTTCAGCGCAATAACTCGCGGAGGTTTTTCACAGCAACTAAATTAACACCCTTTGTGAAGCCGGTTCGCGTGTTCACTCTGATTCGGTGTCCGGAAATGGCGTTTGTGAAGAACCCAGGGTCGCCACCCGCGGCCGCGGGACCTTGCGCCCTGTTTAAGTATCAACCCTATATTTTTCACTATTTAGACGCACCGAGGCTGTAATTTGTTTTCTTTTATTTAGGTCCTTGTGTTTGGCCTTTAGGGAAATTAAATAGTCGCAACATTAATTACAATGCCATTCGCTAAGGAAAACTGCTGTTTCTGTGAACTAAATGTTTACCTACTTTTAACTAAGTATATGTGAATATGAGAGTGGAAAGTTCGGGAAAACTTTTAAATATTCGGTAGAGAGAGTGGAACGACATGGAATCGAATTCGAGTATCGAAGTTTCACTCATCGAGTGAATTCCCGTATTTAGACACCCGATGCAATTTGAATAAATAAGACATCCGGTGCTGGCAGTTTAACGCGCCAATCTCTGGAGCTAACTATCAGATTAAAAAAAAATCTTTCTGCATTTAACAGCCCAATTCTTGAGGAAGGTTAAAAGCTATTGTATATCACGCTACCACTCTTTGGATTCGAGAATAAGTAAAAAAAAGTCAAACAGAAGCTTATGCGAAAACGTAGTAAAAGCGCGGGCGAGCGATACGACGACATGCGGTCTTTGGATATATATTTACGTTAAAAGCGCGGATAGAAGCTACTATCCAATAATGCAGGTTTCCTTTTAACCTACATAACTTTACAAACTTACAACCATTGATTAGGTACAACAGGTTCGTGATATAGGTAAAACACGGCTGTATCTGAGTTTAAAATCTTTCAAAACTACTAGTTTAATGTTGTGAGTTTCCTGAAGCGTGCTACTTGAACATGCTGGTCGGATATATTGCGGGTAATACGGCCACACGGGCCGTATTACCCGCATTATAATGTAAACTGAGATATATACGACGCCATATGTTATACATACGTATATATTATGCATATTGTTTACAACAACGTTGTTTCCTTGGCACTTTGTGTGCAAACATTTATGTCATATTTTTCTTTTATAATAACGGTGTAATTTCATTTGACTGCCTCTTTGGTCTAATGGTTGCCAGCACTACTGCTGGGAACGTGGTCATGGGTTCGCTTCTCGCACCAGGCTATCTGTTATTCCGTTTTTCTATTTGGATTTTTTCAGTAGCCGCTCGGAGTCTGGATTTTTATTTTTTTATTTATTTATTGGCCTATCTACAATTGTTACACTGTTTATCCTTATAGTTCAAGCATTATGATACAAGCATAGTGTACAATATAAAGCGATAGACACAGCATGCAAGAAAAAATTGTGCCCAGTTGATGGAAAGGCTCGTCCCTTTTTATACATGGGACTTGAACATGACTGGCGAAATGCGGGTGTACTATAGGAGCAACGTTGCTCAATCCTTCGATAATACAAAATTCAATTTTAAATTAAAATAAAATAGCCTACTAAGTGCCAATTTCACCAATGAACCTGAATACGATCAGCACGTGAAAACCGCTTTCAAGAGTGTCAAAATTACACAGAAATAATGACACCGACATTCCTTTAACGGGGTTTATGTGCTGATTGCGTTTAGGTTCATTGGTGAAATTCACCCTTAGTTGTTTTGTTCATAAAATGTTAGTTATTTGTGGAGTAAAAATAATGAATCAGAAGGAATTGAACACATAATAATTTGATGCATAAGAACGTCTAAGACTATGATGTACTGTGTGAGATGCCTCACAATCGATACATGCTATCACTATTTTATAACCAAATTCGTTCGCAAAAATGTATGTAACAATAGTTTAGTCCAGCCTGCCACTACTCTAGGCTACCTAATCGCATGTAGACTAGCCATATTGTATTGCCTAATTGTTTGGTCATTACATGGTACCTAAAATAATTTTACGACCTCTGTAACACTGCGTGAGATTTATTTTATGAAATAGTAACATTAAAAATTTACGAGTCACATTAACTACCTAATTATTTTGTAAACAATAACAAAATTCCAGCGTAGTTGTATGACTATTTTGAACTGTGTCTTACAGTGAAGGAAGGAAAGTCGGCGGGAAAACTTAGTGTTGCCAAGGTGAGGAAAAAAGAGCGTTCTAATATTGAACGCCATACGCAGTTAACAATCGAAGTGAACATGAAGATACTGGCCACCGCACTCTCGCGGCCGAACATCAAATTCGAATTGTGAATGCCAAAGCTGTCACATAAAATCCTTTTTACGTTTTTACGTTTAAACTGGCTGTTATGTTCACAATCGTAAATATGCTGATAATATATTAACAGTGTGTTTTGGTTAATTACACGACCAGATCAAAGTTTACTCCCTTTTTTTTTTTAAGGCTGGGAAATCATCCAATGACTGCTCCCGCTCTGGGTGGAGCGGAAGGGAGCGTCAGACTCTTACTGACTAAAACCCATCCATGTTCCTTCCGTAGCCCTTTATGTTCCGGGGTAGCGGTAACCCTTTCGGACAATCCCGCTTACCCGGCAGGCTTGGCCCTGAGGGGCCCCTTCATATGCTGACATCTCTTTGAGGCGCGCGTGGAACATATACGCGCCGTACGGCACGGGTCTGGTGCTGATCGGACGGTGAGTCACCCATTACTCACCGTCCGCAGGCCCGCGCCTACGGTGGCCGGGAGTCGTCACGTGGCTCCCGACGCCCGGGGCGTCTCCTGCGGCGGCTGGGACGGGAGGACCTTTCTCTCTCCCATCCCGCCACCTCCTTCGCGAGCATAACTTTTTCGCAGAAGGAGGTGACTGCCTCCCACTCCCTCTCGCCCCGGACCATGGCTTGCACCAGGGCCGGGCGCGAGAGGTCGCCGCCGCCGATCGCCTCTACGAGGACACGGCGGTGCTCCGCCCAAGCGGGGCAGGTTTGCACCGTGTGCTCTACCGTGTCCTCTGGGCGATAAAGTTTACTCCCTGCATGAGACTTTATTCCAAAAAAAAAACATACGCCTTCAAAAACCAATAATACAAATGAAAAAATAAATGATTTTAGTTTCGGAAGCTCACTGACATCCGAAACTAAAATTTAATGCGCTTTAATGAGTAATGCGTTTCATCTAAGTATTTTTTTAAACATAATATACGTGACAAATATTTTTTTATGTAATAATATATAATTATTTTTTGCCAAGGCATCTTTCCTATTATTTCATACCATAAACTCAATGAATACATAACCTTTTCCATACTTTTTATTTTTTAAACGGCCTCTCTGCAACTACAGTGTATGAAAATTACAGCCCGGTTCACATTCGATCTGGTTTAATTATTTTACAGAACGAACCACCCTTACTACTTATTTATGTCTCAGTGTAGCTTTTTTTCGTTCATTAGCACGTAGCTCATTAGCATCATGGCTAGTCCAGCTAAGTTCCGTTCATCATGATATACAATTTTTTAAACGAATAGATTTATTTACAACACTGGCGTTAAACCTTTGTACTTACAGACTATTATAATTTGACCTATGTTTACAAATAAAGCATTTTGATATTGATTCTGATACATAAAAAACTGGAATATAAATTTTGATCAGCATTAATGGGATTTCCACACACATGATCCTGTAGAATATGGTTTGTCTAGTTTCTCTATAAACATATATTACTGTTCATTGTTTAAAATATTACCAATCTCTTATACACATATTGTATAAACAATGCCGTTTTTCAGAATCAAAACTCTGTTTTCACTACAGGTAGACCGAGTATTCTATATGTTTTACAAGTCCATAAAAAAAATCCATTAACCCATAAAAAAGTCTAAGTTATAAATTAAAATTCTCGAGCTTGTATCTGTGGCACATTACCATTATTAACGGCTAATTTGTCCAAACGCTCGCGTGTCGGGGTTGCCCTTTAAAGTTTATTCAGAATGGCAACACTGATAGGACTCGGAACTGAATTAGAATTGCAAAATAACTAAATGTGAGAGCTGCCCTTCTGTCCTTAGCTTTATGTTTAGCATGGCACGCTACAAAAGAGGTACTTTAAAAAATACTATACTATCTATCTGGCTTACGAAGTCAAAGTTTTACGAGAACAGGATACCCCGATAAGGCTTTGTTTTTTGTTTAGAACTTTTTTCTTTTAAAAGAAAAGGAGATTGTATTTTTTTAGCTGTAGGTATGGGACACGTGAATCGTTCAGGCTTCCGCAGACAGACGCGACGCGACTTTAATAGAACGAATTACAGAAACGCATCAAATGGTAGCGTCGCGCCCGGCTGCGGGAGTCTTTATAAATAAAAGGCTTTAAAAAAAAACAATATTTGTCGCCAGAAATGTTACCAAAAAAATCGAAATGTGATAGAAAATTCTTTGACAAAACATTTTCAATTCTTCGATTCCAATCGCGAGACCCGAAAACTCAATCTACAAACTAATTTTAAAGTAAAATCTAAACAATTTCCAATATCGGGAGATTGTTTGTTACACAGTGTCAGGGCCGGGTCTCGTAATCGTGGCAACGATCGATCAGCTGGCTCGCTCGATGATGAATAGCGAGCAGACGCGTGGAGATCTTGATAGCCTTCGCCATGGAGTAGGTAGGAAATGGAGTTGACAACGTTCGGGTGAATGGTTCGTGAATGATCGTTTTTTGAATGTTTTGAGTTTTATTACACTAATATTTTAAAGGCGAAAGTTTGTGAGTGTGAGTGTGTATTTGTATGGTTGTCACTTCTTTAAGCAAACACTACGGATGCAGAGAGATAGATAAAAACCTGGATGAATACAAAATATACTTTTTATCGCGTTAGTACGTTCCCGTGGGATAATTTTCAACAACCAAGCGGGCGAAGCCGCGGGACAAAGCTAATGTTTTAATATATTGTATACACGAACAAAGACTTCTGCTATTACAATTGCAACTATTTATTTATCTAATTAAAAATGTCAATGATAAACTAACTAGAATAGGAACCAGCAACAAATTACTTGCTTATTAATATAAATATTTTGCAAGTACAATTTACCACCAGAAATTCCGTCATTCCCGCCGTTTCTTATCTCAACTATATTTAACAGCAGGAGTCACGCATAGATAATGTAGCAAGAAGATCACGCAGATTACCTAACAAATGGAGTGTTAATAACCTAACACTCCATTTGTTAGGTAATCTACGTCTTCGCCCGGTAACGTTATTCTATTACCTGAACCCCTTGGAGTCACAGGTCAAGCTATAGGTGAAGGTGATATTCACATATAGCTTGAAGGTTAGTTACAGCTCGTCGGTGCTTAGCTTATCAGACTGATCAACCGGATATCTTTCATGCTGAATTTATTTGTGTCTATAACGGGAGTAACTGGAAATTTGGTAGTGTAAAGGCTTGCTATTTGCGAGCTTGCTTTTATGTATGAGCTATTTTAGTTATTGCTTTTGTTAAGGTAATCCATCCAAACAGATAAAAATGAAATGCTCTTTTTTTGTTAGCGCATCAGTTGAGAACGCCTGGATGTATGTTTGTAATAGCCCGAACTGGATTTTAAGGAAAAGAAAAATTGAAAAAAATCCAGAAATTGAGAAATTTGGGAATACCTGAAAGTGGTTTTATCAATAAGATTTTTGGATGAAATCAAGACCATACATAACATACAGATACACATAAGAAACTGACGGGACAGCGTCTGTCGGGTCAACTAGTTTATAAACAAACCAAGCCAAGTGATCAATGGAATTTGTAATCAGCAAAAATGACGAACTGCAATACAAAATTTCACCCCTTTTTTTAAACCTTGTTTAGTGTAATTTTCTTTGTATAGGAAACGCTTCTGTCAGTGAATGTTTATTATGCAGATGTTGCTGTAAATGGCATGAAGCGAAATATCTCTGTTGATAAACGCTCACAAATAAAATTATAACTTCAGTATGAGAATGAGATGGAGCTATGCAGGATGTTTAGCTACATCTCTTTGCCACTGGTAGAGCTGGTACAAGTCCTGAACGATTTCCCCGTCCATATCGTCCATCATCACGATGTTTTGCGGTAAAAAGTTTGGCATACACATCAATATTCCACTGTTCATACGTTTAAAAACAAAAGCAGTATGAAATTGCCTTGTTATCCAAAAATTATACAGTCAAATAAGTTTAATTTTAAGTTAACAGGAGAACCTTTAAAATAGTAACTTTTCCATTAACATTTAACAGTTATTTAGTTTTAAAAATTTCTTGGAACAAGTAAAAAACAGGTGATGCGATACTTTTGCTCGCGAGAGTAGTTATAAACAAAAAAAAGGCCTCACAACTTACATACAGACGGAAAGATTTCTCAAACTGCAATACATTTAACTACAAATAGCTTCATTACAAAAGACGAAGCAATCATGTTTGTTATACAACGATTATTGCTTAAGTTAACTGTTTGCACACATTCTTAGAGAACACGCAAGCTATAACCCTCTCAATTTGCACGGTTAGGATAACGTTCACTTATCGCTAACCTAACTACACAGGAGATGAAGAGCTTCCGGCTACGTTGTGTGCGCCGGATATTGTCCCGATAGAATGAACACGGCGGCTGTTGCGTGTACGCAGCGCCAGCATCGCATGTCCAACACCAGGCTTATCAAACAGTAATTAACAGTACTAAAGCTAACTCCTTTATCACTAGCTAATCTGTTAGCTACCTCCGTCTTGCGTGCTAGCTTTCATTACTTACGTCAGGTTTTTTTTACACTCGCAAATCGAAATCCAAACTTAACCTATTCTAGAAGACATTACTAGCATATAAAAGTAACCTTTTATTAAATGGAACTTTGCTCAGTGCCAATCTATGACAGAAGTCTAATAAAAACTTTGTCAACACGACATTGCATGACCACTTCCGTATTTTGAATAATAAAATGTGTTATAAAGGGGGATCGTCACGCGTTCGGCCTCGGCATCCGATTAACGTGCGAATTTCGACGATCACGCACTGGCGACTAATTTCCCGATGAACTTAAGATGGCGTGCTATCTCATTTCCTAAATGCCTTCTGTTGTGTTAATATGGCACGTGACTTATTGTGGCGCCAGACTTAGCTTGCGCTCTTCTACCGTGGCCCAACGACTGTTTCCTGCCTCCCTTTCCACACCATTTTTATGTTTCCATAAACTGAATAATGCGGATCCTTTATCCTGTAAATAAAATATAAGTACACATTGTTATATATGTATGATACTGTGCAGATATACTTTTTTTTGAGGGTGGTGAATCATCAAATGACTCCTCAAGCTCTGGGTAGAGCGGCAGGCAGTGTCAGACTCTTACTGACTAAAACCCATCTATATTCCTTCCTTAGCCCTTTATGTTCCGGGGTAGCGGTAACCCTTTTGGACAACTCCGCTTACCCGACAGGCTTAACTGCTAAGACATTCTTCGACATCAAGATATATTTTTTTGGTTTACGAAAATAATACTTTTTTTTTTTTTTTTTAAGGCTGGGAAATCATCCAATGACTGCTCCCGCTCTGGGTGGAGCGGAAGGGAGTGTCAGACTTTTACTAACTAAAACCCATCCATGTTCCTTCCGTAGCCCTTTATGTTCCGGGGTAGCGGTAACCCTTTCGGACAATCCCGCTTACCCGGCAGGCTTGGCCCTGAGGGGCCCCTTCATATGCTGACATCTCTTTGAGGCGCGCGTGGAACATATACGCGCCGTACGGCACGGGTCTGGTGCTGATCGGACGATACGGTGGCCGGGAGTCGTCACGTGGCTCCCGACGCCCGGGGCGTCTCCTGCGGCGGCTGGGACGGGAGGACCTTTCTCTCTCCCATGCCGCCACCTCCTTCGCGAGCATGACTTTTTCGCAGAAGGAGGTGACTGCCTCCCACTCCCTCTCGCCCCGGACCATGGCTTGCACCAGGGCCGGGCGCGAGAGGTCGCCGCCACGAAAATAATACTTAACATTGTCTTTTCTTGAATTATGGTACAGACGCCAGCACATCAAGCTATCCCTAACTGTCAAATTTTTTCAATTAAAAATGAACCTTATGTCTTTGCAATAAAGTTGAAATACTATCAAAGAAATTTGACAGATTGTGGTAACTTGATGTGCTGGCCTCTGTACTTCTTTCTTTTATTTCGTGTGGTTAGGTGACTATAACCTAGTGTCAGAGTTTATGCTCACAGGCAGCCAGTTTCCTTACGAGGTTTTTCTACACCGTTTTTTAAGGCCTTTGCTCAACTATGTTGGGGTCGGCTTCCAGTCTAACCGAATGTAGCTGAATACCAGTATTTTACATGCGGTGCGACTGCCTCTCTGACCTCCACGAGCCGGTCAGTAACTGGGTAATACGACACCCCTTGGTAATCTGGCTGTCAGACTTTCGGGTTTCAAAGATTCACAAATGACAGCCGGGACCAACGGCTAAACGTGCTTTCCGAGGCACGGAGCAGTCTCGGTATTTGAAGATGGTCACCCATCCACAGACCAACCCCGGCAAGCGTAGCTTAACCTGTGGACTGTTATTAATTAGCCACGAGCTCCTAAGCAAGTGATAAATTACGCAAAACGCATAATGAATCCGAAAAGTCAGAGAAAACCTTTTTTATGCTACCTTTCTCAGTTTAGTAAGTTCGTCTGAAATAATCGTGGCTCGGTCAGCAGAAACACTCAATCAGACTGCTGGTTACTCGGTTTGACACGTTTGATTAAGTTCTGTGCAAGTTACTCCGTTTCTCTGATGCATTGCATTGGTATAAGAAATAGCAGTCCAATGCATCAGATATACGGAAGAGAAACGGTCCGAAATAGTTACGTTTATCTCAAAAAAAAGGTTTCTGTGTAAGAGTCTGTATGTAAGTTATGAAGACTTTTTGTTTATAACTACACTCGCGAGCAAAAGTGTTGAATCACCATTGAATACTAATGAAAATGATACCATTTTAAAGGTTTCACTGTAAACTTGATAAAAAACTTATTTCACTGTACAATTTTTGGATCACAATTGTTCTTAAACGTATGAAACGTGGAATATTGACGTGTATGCCCAACTTTTTACCGCAAAACATCGTGCTGATCATCGCCATATGAACGGGGCCTAACTCATTCACCTGAATGATGCATCTATACATGTATACCTCCGTCTCATTCTCACACTGAAGTCAAATTAAAATGATACCTACTGCTTTATAGGTAGGAACCCAGATTATAAGAAACGTCAACATCTATACATAGAAAATACACAACAGCGTCTGTTAACCAACTATCTAATAACTATTTAATAGTTCTTACAACAATCAGTGTATACTCCCGGTTAATTCCTCTCAATACTTGGAAAGCTCCAAACAGGATTTGGTTCTCCACAATTGTGAAAGCTCGACGTAACGGGGTTTTAGCCTACACACAACTGAGATCACCAGTCAGCTCCATATTCGATAAATCATCGGTTAGCTATCGAATTTCGTATCATGAATTTTATTATTTTATTCAAATACTGATCTTTTATTCTGTTACTGGTTTTCGACACCAAAAGCGTGAAAGAAGAATTGATATTACGTCATAGAAACACGTGCATATTAAAATTGTCTTTTCTTGAATTATGGTACTTCTTTCTTTTATTTCGTGTGGTTAGTGACGTTAACCTAGTGTCAGAGTTTATGCTCTCAGGCAGCCAGTTTCCTCACGATGTTTTTCCTACACCGTTTTTAAAGCAAGTGATAAATTACACAATACATATATGAATCCGAAAAGTCAGAGGTGCGTGCTTTGGGTTCTAACTCGAGACCTATGATTTGGCGGTCCGACGGTCACACTACTAGGCTATCACTGCTATAATTATGGTACTGAGTATGTGTTTAATTTTATCCTAAAGAAAAGTAGTTAGAATTCAAGTTAGTAGTTAAAAGTCAAGTTCTGTTGTTAACACAGAGCGAACAAATATTTTATAGCGATCGTGTGGTGTTACGCGAATGGAAAGAATAAGGAATAAGTATGTAAGAGGAAGTCTGAAAGTGACACCGGTGACTGAAAAGTTCTGTGGAAATCGGTCGTCATGTTACGCGGTGGAATGAAGAAAATGTCATCAGGAAAGTTTGGGTATAAATGTGGATGGTTATATAAATAGAGGAAGATCAAAATAGAGCAAAATGGATGGATTGTGTGAAAGATGCTAAAGAGAAATGGATGGATTTTGTGAAAAATGATAAAGCTAGGAAGGGAGTGACTACCGAGATGTCGACTAATAGAGAAGTATGGAAGAAAAAGGCATGTTGCGTCGAACCCAAATAAATCGGGATAAGGGCAGAATAATAATGATGAGATTTTATCACGATGCCAAAGCAGTGTCTAACAGACAATGTTTACTAGTAATCGCCCCTTTAACATGGCTGATGTTACAGACGCCAGCACATCAAGCTACCCCTAACTGTCAAATTTTCCCAACTTAAAATGAACCTTATACGTTTGTAATAAGGTCAAAAATATATCAAAACATTTGACAGATTGGGGTAACTTGATGTGCTGTCCTATGTACTAGTAAATATGATTTACGAGCTCGGAAAATACACACATCAAAAGTGTCTAGGGATCAACATATATTTTTGCAATAACTTTTCTCTTGATTGATATTAATTTAAATTTTCTTTAAGGATTCATCAAATAAAGTGTTTTCGTTTGTCACAGTAACGATAAACCAAGTCACCTTTGCATTAATAAAGAAATTTGCCATTTTCCTAATAAAGGGATTTTTGACATTTGAACCACTAACATTAAAGTTCGAAAAAAAGACTGAAATAACAGTTTTCTTTACAATTTTATTGGGTAACTTAAACAATTAATAATCCGTGTTTCTACCGCGAACACTAACAACACAAGAACATCGGTTTGGCATACTCAAAATGAGTTCATCCAAATCACGCTGTGGAATGGCCGCCCATGTTCGTTGCAACAACAAAAAAAGGTGTTATCAGTCGACTTTGGATACGTTACCGAAGCACTGGTACCGTGGCTGAGCGCCATGAAGGACGGTATCGCTGCACCACACGGAGACAAGACCGATACATTCAAATCTTAACTCGAAGAGCTCCAACAATAACCGCCATGATGTTAGCCGTGAGGCTTCATCACTCTTCAGGGAACTTAATTAGCGACCAAACAGTCAGAAACCGCTTGCATGAAGTGAACCTTCATTCCCGAAGACCGCTACGGGTACCACCTATAGCAATGCACAATCGTAGGATTCGATATCAATGGGCTCTTGAACACAGAAATTGGGCAGAAGAACAATGGCGTTTCGTGTGCTTTTCTGATGAGTCTCGTTTTGGTATGAGACCGGATACAAGACGTATACGACACTGGAGAACCCCTGGACGCCAACAGCGATTAAAATCCTGCCAGGAAGTCCATCCTTATAGTGGTGGAACCATCATGGTATGGGCGGGTATTTGGATCGGCGGAAGAACTGAGTTGATTTGGATCAGAGGCAACCTCAACGCTCAAATTTATGCTGAGACGATTGTATCTGACGTCATCGTTCCTCTACAAGTGCAAATCGGTCCCTTATTTCAGTTAATGCATGATAATGCACGACCGCACACCGCAAGAGTTGTAAGACAGACTCTCGCCGCAGCTAACATCAATGTCCTGCCCTGGCCTGCTCAGTCGCCAGACTTGAACCCGATTGAGCATGCATGGGATATGCTACAGAGAAGAGCTCTGCCGAATATGGAGGGTATCCAGTTGCAAGAAGACCTTTTTTTGTTGTTGCAACGAACATGGGCGGCCATTCCACAGCGTGATTTGGATGAACTCATTTTGAGTATGCCAAACCGATGTTCTTGTGTTGTTAGTGTTCGCGGTAGAAACACGGATTATTAATTGTTTAAGTTACCCAATAAAATTTTAAAGAAAACTGTTATTTCAGTCTTTTTTTCGAACTTTAATGTTAGTGGTTCAAATGTCAAAAATCCCTTTATTAGGAAAATGGCAAATTTCTTTATTAATGCAAAGGTGACTTGGTTTATCGTTACTGTGACAAACGAAAACACTTTATTTGATGAATCCTTAAAGAAAATTTAAATTAATATCAATCAAGAGAAAAGTTATTGCAAAAATATATGTTGATCCCTAGACACTTTTGATGTGTGTAGTTGACACAATGACACATAATTTAATACAGTTTTCCCAATCCAATATTAAATCCCGTATCCCGGGCTATAGAGCCATTTGAAAAAATATTCTTCAACAAAAAAATATCCGTCCGTCCGAAGTATGAACCGGTATTTCAGTCGACTCACCAATTTATTAATTTGTGGAGCTCTCGTTTAGTCGTTGCAGGCGTGTTGATTGTGATACTAACATCGCATTGTTATCTAAAACGGGATAGTTAGCTATCCGGGAGCGAATGACGCGATGTTCACATGCGTTTAAAGTTATTGTTTGGGAAATTTGAGGGTTCGATGCGTTTCAATATTTGGATATGAGATGGACTGTTTAGATTGTTAATGTTTTGCTTATGACCGTGATGACTGAGGCTGGATTTGGGATCCACTCGTGGTCAGGCGTTTTTGTATTAATTAAGTAGTAAGTAATTGGTTTGTTTTAGCCAGATGTGACTGCTTATACTGGGATATTTGGTACGCATACCTGAAAAAAAGGTCATGTTGTTTCTCTAGTAAGTAGATGAAAGTGCTATACTAACTAAATGGACCTATAAGTCAGCCTATAATGTTCCCACTACTGCTGGGACACCGGCTCTCTTCGAAAGGGACTCAGCTGTTATCTGCCATGAGGGCCCAGCGCGGGTTGATGTGTATTCAATTTTTTGGATCTAGAATATGCCGGTTATCCTAACGATGTTTTCCTTCACCGTTTTGAGAGCAATCATTATTATGATGTCGTCGTAACGATGAAATAATTCGAAACCACGTCCGAAGTCAAGATCAACTTTTATCGTCAAAATAAAGAGTCGCTCTTAAAAAATGCAAACTATATCAACAGATTCCATTACCGATTGGAATATCCCGCTGACAAATTTCGGCAATATTTAATGTTTTTCACATCTGTGTTATTTGTTATTTTCCCTTGTCTGATAATTTATCGATAATGTTCAGAATTGAGTTATGATTTATATTTCGCCGGTATGTGGCCGCGGTGAGCATCTAAACCATTTTATGTCATAACAAACTAACGAGTAATAATTTCTACGACCAGGAATTTTGTCGATAAATTGTTCCCCTATTAGTTTTGCTATGCACCTCGGTACGTGACACCAACTTGAACAAGATATTTCACGAACCTAAAGTGGGGAGAAAATCGAAATCTGCAGAGTAGAGATTTATCGACAACGTAGAGTCCGCATGAGAAACCGCCGCTATAAACTTCACTGCCTAGAAACAACTTTGCCAACTTTTTCCGTCGCGGCGTTGTATTGGTCTGCTATAACTTAAACAGCTAACCTACACAGTAAAACAAATGAATGTCGGGTGGCGCAAACGTCGCGTCGCCCACGTTTATTAAAATTAGAGCCGTAAGTTCGTAAGTTCGACACGGCCGCCGCCGCCGGAGACATTCCCGCTAAAAAGTGGCCGCATTTGAAACTCTACTGGTTTACGATTTAGCCTCAGTATGCCAGATTTTTACGAGTTAACTTTTCTGATATAATACCCGAGAGCCGGGACCGTTCGGGGAGAAGTGATTAAACATGAAATTTGCATTTGCACAAACAGCCGCTCGTAAATGATAGAGATAGGTATTAAATACTTCGAAAACAATAACAAAGTTTTCAACTCAAATAAAATGTAAGTGTGTACCTCCGTCACGCGTTTTAATACGGCTTTGAAATCGAATAAGTTTCGCGTTGCGGGTCGCGGTGTGTTGAAGGAAAGCCCCAGTAGTGAGCAACCGTCCCACATCACAATGACGGGGCTACGGGATACAATAGCGGATCTGTTTTGCCGGCCCGAAGTCCCGGGGGACACGCTAACTAAACAGAGAGTTATGTTCCTTGTAAACCGCACTCCGCTATATTGTATGAGTAATTGGTCGTATTGCTCACACATGACACATGTCGGTCTGAGCATTGCAAATTGCTTCCCTATTAATTATTCATGGCCGTACATAGTTTTAATTGCAAACCGAGTGTAATTTAGAGTTAAACAACTTTAAAAGCAGGGGTCGGGAATGTTTGGTCGGTATAGGCGTCTTAAAATGGAGGTAGAATTTCTTAGCTGCAATTTGATGAGGTCTCACCGGAATATACCTAAAATGAATAGTCTGCTGATTGCTGGATTGCAGTAAAAGATGTCGACAAAAGCCTTTGCCTCGTTAAAACATAGCTGCGTTGGTTTTCTAAAGGATCGCTGAGGAAATGCCGAGAAAGTCATTACGATTTCCGCTTAGGATTTTAAAGACTTTAGTTTATTAAATAAATACGTAACACACGATGTTTATCGTGTGTTACGTATTTATTTAATACAGGCTTTATTAAACTCTAACACCTACTGAATCGTAGTAAAAAAAGTGTAGATTTTTTACAAATAATCAAATTGAAACCATTTATTTCAAATAAACCATTATTACAGACATTTTTGAATTGTCAAGGGATCGGTCACTCAGAAAGATAAGTAGGCCTACGGAGAAGAACGGGCAAGAAACTCTCTTTTTAATCAAAATATGGTTAGAACAATACCTACTATTATCATACGTCTTACATACACAAACACCCAGAACCAAAGAGCCCAGACAAGTGACAATCACTTTCAAAATATTTCGTATTTGTATATCGATTACCAGTAGGATTAAATTGACATAAGTTTTTGGGTAGTTTATGTCAGACAGATACATTATGACGTTTTGTCATTTTGTCTATGGTCTATCTACGCGAGGGCGTGCACTTTGTACTAGAGGTAGTACAAAGTGCACATTTACCTAAATAATTATAATAGACGGAGGGTAATAAATTATTAATATGATACGACGGTAAACCTATACAGTTAATGCACTTGAAGCTTAAAAGCCATCTTGGTAATGTTACCATAAGTAACCCGTCGAAGCTAGGAGAGTTGCCAGAAACGTGTACCCTACCTACTTAAAGAGAGGTCTTTGACCTTTAAGAGTTATGGGGGATTACGTAGGTACGTACTTACGTAGAGTAAGTTTCAAAATATTGAAGATTTATTATTTTAATCCAGTGTCAATCATCATGATGTAAAACACATGACGTACAAGATCAACACTGGCTGAAAATAATCATGATTCAAAAGTCACAGAATCAGCTCAAAAACATTACTCCTTCAGAAAAAAAAAAACTAGCGAAAAAAAATAGGTATCTTTGAAAGCACAATTCGCTTTTGAGTCGCGTTTAGGTGAGAATTTAATTAATTTCAACGTTTCGAGCGCTATTCGTCCTGCGGAGTGGAGCCCATAAAACCTAATGGACTTTCTCTGTCTAGCGAAAGGTAATTTTGCGTGAGAGTGAGACGAGACCACTTCTCTCACGACCGTCCTGCAATCTTGCTTGGATTTGCACAAATTATTATAGTGTGATTGCGAAGCCAACGTGGTTTAAACACACGTTGTTTAAATGAAAAGGTAAATAATTAAACGAAGCATTTGAGAAACAGATCGAGACTCAAATGAATATTTTAGTAATTTTATCTCACACAATACCTACAGTTTAATCAAACATATCTTCTAAAAGTATTCATATTTCAGTATCAGATCGCCTTAACTGAGAAACATCATCCAATTACCTGTACAAAATTCATTTACATTCTGTCGATAGCGGGTCTAATTTGCAGGTCAAAAGAAAATTAAATCAGCGCGTCGCTATTCTGAAGGGAGAGCCTAATGCAATGGCGATGTTGCGTCGATAAAGAAGGGGAGGGAAGGACGCCGCAGGCTGCGTCAAAATTTTGTCGATTACGTAATTTCTATTCAAAGTATATCCGAGACCCGAGTGGCTCGAGCAGGGTTGCCAAAACACAGCTCTGGGAGGACTCAGACGCTATCTACTCAGGGCCGATCCCCTAGGAAACATCTTCAGAAATTCAAATGGCAGCGGGCCATCCGACGGGACTAGACGAACATTATACTAAACATCGCTGTGGTGACCCTAGCTCGCATTTTATTGCCCCTGCGCTGCTCAACACAGACGCAGTAGCTTGCAGGGCGATGAACCTTTTATTTTTTGAGTGTCACTTAGGAAAATTCTCGTTGCGTCGCCACAAATGACTACGGTCGACCGCTGTGTCAGCATTTCTAACAAAGTTACGGTTTTCGTACGTACTTAGCTCGGGTAGGTATCTAGCTGCCGGCATTGTAAGGGCCGAGGTTACTATGTATTGTCCTCAACGGCGCAATTCTCAATGAAAGTGTCACCGAAAATAGAGTTCATAAATATTGAAGGTAAATCTTTTCCTGCGGGTTCCGTTTATTTGCGTTTCGTGACGTCACGACGTTAGCGTTGCGTCGGCTGTGCGTGTGGCGTGCGTGTTACGGAACCGTTTGCACTCTGTGTGTAGATTTCATTTTGTATTCATAAGCATCTTACGTTGATAGGTGGGTAAGTCTGTAACTTGTTTAATAGATTTAAAAAGTTTTGAATGGAGGGCGAAGTTTGGAGGGAAAATGTTCGTGTGAGTAGCACGCGAGGTGAGCCAAATGAAATATTGTACGTAATACGTATATTTCGCGAGTATGAAGTTATTAATGCTAGCCCAAGTAAATATGAACAATGAACATAAACAGAATGTTATTTGTGGTGTAAATACTGCGCAATATTTATATGTTTATAAATAATATGATACAAGGCCTGATGGGATGATATAAGTAGGCTATTTTGGCGAATTTTGATGTACATTATACGGAGGCTAGCACATCAATTTACTCCAATCTGTCAATTTTTTTTATAGTTTTTCAACTTTATTACAAAAGTATAAGGTTAATTTTCAATTGGGAAAGTTTGACAGTTAGGGATAGCTTGATGTGCGGGCGTCTCTACAATGCAGATAATTATGTTGGTATATTGCTGCGTTCAGCTCCCTTCGTAATTCTACAGTTTCCCCTGCCAGTAAGATGAAAAACCATTAAAAAGCCGACCATTAAGTTAGATCTCATTACGAGAAGTCGTTAAAACCGACATATAACGTGACCACCGCAAATTAACGGTGACATTCTCATTTAGGAGATAATGGCACAACACATACATACATACACTTGCGAATGACATAACATACACGCTAGGAACGTGTAGTTATTACATTTACATTTTTTTACATTACAAACTTAGCTTTACTTACGGAAAATTCAAACCGCGAACATTTTCCCAAGCATTTCTTTTTTTTCAGCTGCATGATATAAAAAGGTTGTGTCTAAAAAGGTTTCATGTGTTGCGTGCGTAATCTTACCCGGGCTGCCTCGTAACTGTCAGCTGCACTGGTAATCGAACCTGCTCCTTCAACACACGAGGTAACGACAGCTTTTTGCACCCCATACGCGATCCTCACGTAATATTTATGATTTGTACACTTTTTCAGGAAAACAGAATACGGCGGAGGCGCCTGACGTTGCAAAACGAGATAAAAAATATTTGTGAGTAGAAATTTGAATAGGTAATGAACAATTTTGGTTTCCCGGAAAATACAATATACCTATTTGTCACGCTAGGCTGCCAAGTTGTTTTTGGCGCTAGGCGCACTTGTATATATTGTATATTTTAGAACATAGAATCCTGAGCGTAGCGAGGGTTTCAAAGGTTCGGGACGCAGAACAGCTTTGCTGGCGAACGAACACATAACTTTTCACCACACTGTAGGAAAATGTTAGGTGCAAGAAAAACAGCTTATTTTTTTTTCTTGTAGTCGTCTTGATGGCCAGTGCGATTATTCTAAAAATGAGATAGGCGCACTGACATGAAATAAGTATTTAATGCATTTTCAGTGGACTGGCGGTATAGAAAATTATTGAATAGGAAGGTTCGAATTTTTAAAATCTTTCCACGTAAGCGTGCAAAAGCGCAATAGGTCATTGCGCTTTTGCACGCAGATTTCAAATGATAAACAGAATCCATCCGGGGTTGTGAGGTGAAAAGTGAGTGTATATCTAATATAACATACTTTAATCTTCATACATATTGAGATTTTTACACCCCGACACGTTCCTCCAGTAATATTTATGATCTGTACACTTTTTCTGGGAAACACAATATGGTGGAGGCGCCCTTAGCTTAACAAAAAGAAATGAATACATTTTTGTAAGCAGCAGAAATTTAGCAATTCCAGATCAGCTAATTAGTATTTTAGATTGAAATCAAATATAGGTAGTATCAGTAGAAATCTTTTCATTACCTACTGGGTTCAGTCTCTATAGTGCAACGTACGGGAATCGAATTAACAACTTCTCTCTCGCAAGTCTTTTTTTTTGAGGGTGGGAAATAATCAAATGACCGCTCCCGGTCTGGATGGAGCGGAAGGGAGTGTCAGACTCTTACTGAATAAAACCCATCCATGTTCCTTCCTTAGCCCTTTATGTTCCGGGGTAGCGGTAACCCTTTCGGACAATCCCACTTACCGGGCAGGCTTCGGCCCTAACGAGCCCCTTCCTTCATGCTAACATCTCTTTGAGGGAAGTGTGGTCCTGTCCCTCAGCTATCCCGCTTTCTTAGCGAGCATGACTGCTTCGCAGAAAGAGATGACTGCCTCCCACTCCCTCTCGCTCCGGGCCATGGCTTTCACCAGTGCCGGACGTCTCTCGCCTGCCTGCGCGATCCTATCTATCCAACCTTAGTGATGTTGCCGTTTGTCTTTTGTTTTCCTATTCCAATAGCTTTGGGAAGATATTATTATGTAAATAACATAAACTGTTGGTTACGATGTTATCTTAAAAATAACTTAACTTATATCGATATTAATAGTCGGTGATAAAAGTTAATTTATCGAATAAGATATTTATTATTTTGCGGAAGTCTATTTACAAAATAAATAATGATTTAGGGGAAGAGCGCTGGAATCGCCTATGGATCGCCTTTTTACTAAGTGTTGCTAAATCGAATCGAATAGGCTGAGAAATTCGATATTATGTCACTCTGTACCATTCATTATGATTATCTATAATTATAGGTAAGGGTTAGTAGATATTTTTTTTCTAACTACGTCCTTTTATCTGTTTTTTTTTCCTGGGTTCGATTCCCGGGTTGGGCTAAGTGTTATTGGGTTTTCCATCTGGAGTTGCTCAGTAGTAGCCTAGAGTCTGGATTTGTGCCCGGTTGATGGTAATAAGTTCGCCTCTCGGTACCTATATAATACTTAACCATAAAAGTCGATATGTGGTTACTATAGGTACACCTCTGACTAACCCGTCTGGGATTACAGGCGTGATGTTATGTATGTTTTTATATTTTTCTATATCACTACGACGAATTTCTGCTTACTAAAGCATACATTTTATAATAAGTAATATTTGTAACAACTATGTAGTATATTTACTCCATGGTTGCATAATTTTATTTACGAGTAGGTACGAGCGTATAAAATTCATTTGTGGTAAAAACTGTCACAAGGCCTTAATTAACGTCAGCCTTTGTAAATTAAAACCGTTTTAATTTTGTGATGAAATTAAATGTTTACTTCACTTTAGTTTATTCCGCAATAATTTACCCACGTGGCATAACACTATATCGACGCTTAAAAGGCAAAAATTACCAAGCGACATGTTAGGTGATATTGAGTCAACACTATTTCAAGCTCATAATCTTTAAATGACCGTTTATTTAGCCTTTAAACAGCATTATAAGTTGAAATTAAGTAGATATACAAATATACTCCATAAATATCATCATCTGCCTAGCCTTTTCCCAACTATGTTGAGATCGGCTTCCAGTCTAACCGGATGCAGCTGAATAACAGTATTTTACATGGAGCGACTGCTTATCTGACCTCCACAACCCAGTAACTGGGTTGGTATATTCTATAAATATCCTCTCTTTATAAACTCTTGAAAGTTGCAGATATGTCGTTTGTTAAATATTGCCTTTCAAGCGTCGATATCATTTTAATTTTACCCAAAAAAAGCATAAAATAAAAAGAATCACAAGACGAAACAAAAAAAATATATAATGTATAAGCTAAAAAATATGTAGATACAATACCGAAATAAAAGTGCACCCGCATGTGTCCGAAGTATTCTTATTTACGAACTCGACCGTAACACGGATCCCCAAGGTGCCACCTAATACCACCCTCAGAAAACAAAGAGAGAATACAGTACACTTTTGCATATTCCACTACAGAACAACTACCAACATCCTACACCTGTTTTTAAAATGGATTCTGTGCTATTTCGTACTTAATCCTCAAAAAACTTTTTTACAAAAAATAAAACCGACTTCCAAAACAAACACTACAAAGTGACAAATAATTTTGATTTCGGAAGTCGGTGTCTTCGGTTTTGTATTTTCATTTTTAGCCACCGACTTCCGAAATCAAAATTATTTGTCACTTTGTAGTGTTTGTTTTGGAAGTCGGTTTTATTTTTTGTAAAAAAGTTTTTATTTTTCACTTTTTAGTTGTGGTACCTACCTACACAACCCCCCCCCTCCCCCCCAAAATTACACTACCTGGTATGTAAATTACAGTGACAGGAACTTATTAGAACATCGTCCACATATATTAAGTAGGATTTTTTAGATTTTTGTTGATTTTTCAAAAACCGCTTATTCGATTTCGATAAAATTTATATGGGACCATTTGGGAAGTATACCCTTTCCAACAAAAAAAGAATTTTTCAAATCGGTTGGCAAGCAACGGAGTTATGCGCGAACAAACATAAAAAAAAAAAAAATACAAACATCCGAATTGAGAACCTCCTCCTTTTTGAAGTCGGTTAAAAAGGTGCACTCTCGTTTATCCACTTTTTGCCACTTTTCGTCCACCTAATGTACGCTTCCTACGTTAGGTGGACGAAAAGTGTTTTGCTATTTATCGTTATAGATCTTAATTTCAAGTACTTATTAGAAAATGTTTTCAGATTTGCACATTTTTTGGCCTCTGTGTTTGCCCAGGCAAGGCATGGCGCCTTAAGTATTTACAATATTAGATAATGAACAAAAATAGTTACGTAAATAATATAATTAATGTGTTTTTTCTGAAGACTGAAGTAAAGTTTGTGCAAGGGAAAACGAAATATCGATCTATCCCTGTCTTCATATTTTTTGATAGGTACAGTTAGAAATCCAGATTCGGACCATGGTTAGCCATTTGACATCATGATCTAGACGGATAAAATGACGTGATTATTAAAATTATGTATTGGACCCTGGTATCTCGGCTAAGCACGTGTCTCATCATAAACAGCTGTAGGTATATGATGATAAATGCGTAAAGATTTCTTATTCACACACAAGAAGTTGATAGTTCACATCTAAATCTATAGCATAGCAACATAACAGCGAAAAATATAACTTGATACAACAAGCAAAAGAGCTAACAGAAAACGGGCCTCATCAATAGAAAGAGACGGAAATGAACCGGCCCATTACGGACCGGGCCCCGGAATGACGGGCCCGGATTAGAAGAGGTCAACCCATCTTCCATCTCTTTCTTTTTATTACAATCTTCCACTTGATTTTTCAAAGCGTGTCCCATTATACGCATAGGCTTTGACATTGCAAGGGAAGGGTTTCTAGCTACATACCTTGTTATAAAAAGGACTGTTATTGAGGCAAGTTCAGATGATCATAGGATTCTGTAAGTACCTGTAACAAATGCAAAAATGTAAATCAGTTTACCAGTTAAAATGCTTGAACGGATTTTGATGCTAATGGCTGAATTTGCTTAAGAAAAATATTATTGGTATTTACTCAATACTTAATACTTTATAGCAATCCATAATGTTAAATAAAACATTTGGTATGTTACATTGAATCAATTATGGACTCTGTCGGGCACAGCAAAGTTAAATTAATTGGTAATAAGAGAGAGGAGGAAGGTGTTTTTTTGTTTTTTAAAAATTAAAGAAATATTAAATTAAAATAGTAAAATGGCTTTTGGGGTTTTTAATTTAATTTAAAAAACTAAGTCTACATTAATGAGGCACTTTGTGGAGAGGATGACTGGTTGAGAAACTGGTTTCGTCTTCTCTATAAGGTGACTCATTATCGAATTGTTGTTATTTTATTTTATTATGTATAGACTAACACTAGGTATAAGGTACTTTACTAACACTAATGGATCTGTGTTATCCGATTATTTAAATAAATAATAATTAAAAAGGCGCGAAAAAAAATAAATTCAATAAATCATAGTTTCAGTTTTAGCTCTGACGTCATATTTGGAAAACTCATCCTGTATGATGCTTTCTATGAAACATGCATCTCTGCCGCGTTCCAGTTCCCAGTAAACAAGACTAATGGATGATGCTGCTATCTCCCGTCGCCTGGGACACGAAACTCGTAATTATTACCACAATACACTTTGTGGTGTTAATTATATCAGCCGGTAGCGATCGCAGCGGGAATCATTGGAATCGAAAACTAGTTGAATATTATTGGAAATTTTGTATTGTTGATTATGGATAAAATGGACTATTACCACAGTATGATGATAATGATTAATGATTTTATGATTGCTTATCATACCTCTTTTGTTTGTTGAGTTAAAACCATCGGTCCAATTACCTTGTTTTTAGTTGAATTAAAGTTCCGTCCATTAATTTCATAAATAAAGACTTAAAGAGCAACAATGAAATATGTTCAACATAGCTTTGCATTGAGGTTTAATTGCTGCGCTTGTCGGGGTGGGTCCTTGGATGGGTGACTATTTTTACCTACATACTGAGACTTCTACGTGCCTCGGAAAGCACGTTAAGCCGTTAGTCCCGGATGTCATTTGTAGATCTTTGACAGTTGTTACGGGTCGCGAGATGCCCGAAAATCTGACAACCAGTCTTTCCAATGGGTATCGCGTTACATAGTAACTGGTTTGTAGAGATCAGATGGGCAGTCGCAGTCGCTCCATGTAAAATACTGGTATTCAGCTGCATCCGGCTAGACTAGAAGCTGACCCGGCCAACATTTGGAAAAAGCTAGCAAATATAATAATAATAATAATAATAATAATATCCTTGGACATTTTACACAACGCCCTATCGTCCCAAGCTAAGCAACCTAATGCTTGTGTTATGGTCACGAGATGGCTGATAAACTACTTATATACATTTTTTTTTTGTAAATACATACATATTATAGATAGAAAAACACCCAGACTCGTAACAAATACTTGCAGGTCGTACAAATATTTGTTCCGTGCGGGAATCGAACCCGCGACATAGTGCGCAGCAGTCAATCGCTCAACCAATGCGCCAACCGTGTCGTCAAATGATGCAATAAAATTTACTTATCAAACTAAAGAGCAGTGGCTGCTCAGGGGTAATGGCCGCGACTTACGCGTAGACAGTAGGTTCGATCCCAGGCAGGCGCTTTACTTTGTGTAAATTATTTCATTATTATTATCACCACTGTTCTCAAAACGGTAATGGAAAACATCGTGAGGAAACCGGTATGTCCTAGAACCAAAAATTTAAAGATCTGACGACCCGCAGTGAGCCTGCGTGGTAGATTACGGCCCACTCGAGGGAGTGGGCCGTAATCTACCACGCAGGCTTGTAAGTCTTGGTAAGAACCAAGAAGAGGTCTATGTCCCGGCTGTGGGAACATTATACACTGATTATGTTTCAACCTGAAAACCTGAAAGGACAATAAACAAAATCTTTCTTAATGAACATCACACGGCGAAACGAAGTTAAGTCCCAGCCCTCACAGAACATCTTTATTTGACTGAAAGAGGCAACTTCGTGAAACTCTCAAAGGTTTTCCTTTCAATGGTATCATTTCAGGAGTTTTCAACAAGTAACTTTAGCAGTTTAACAATCTTTAAAAGGGGATACTTAAAGTTCACAATAAAATGCAACGGAGCATGTTTGATTAAAAGTTCCCTAAACTGTTTTGTAAACATTTCAGTTATTTTATAGACAACTTCTGATGTATAAATAGCGAGCTTTTGCCAACGGCTTCGTCCGCGTGTATGTAGGAAATTATCCCACGGGAACCGTACATTTTTCCGGGATAAAAAGCAGCTTATATGGTATTTCAGACTATAATCTATCTTTGTGCCAAGTTTCATCCAGATCGGTTAAGTAGTTTTTGACTTTATTCGTTACAAATACTTACATATAAATATTTCCTATTTATAATAATATAGTAAAAATAATCTATACTAATATTATAAAGAGGAAAGAAATGATTTCTTGTTTGTTTGTTTGAAATGAATAGGCTCCGAAAGTACTGGATCGATTTAAACAATTCTTTCACCGTTGGAAAGCTTAGTTTTCTAGGAGCAACATAGGCTACTTTTATCCCGGGAAAAATAACGGGTGGAAAAAATAACGGCGGGAATGACCACGGGAGCGAAGCCACGGGCAAAGTGATAGTAATAAAATAAGAATCTTGTATTCAAGACACATTAAGTTCATTTGCGGAGCCCTAATGGCCCAGTAGTAACGGCTGCAGGTTACATGTTGTAGGTGAATGGTTTGAACCATAACAGGTGCTTTGCTTTGTGTTAATTATTTCGTCACCACTGCTCTCAAAACAAATAATTTAAACTATTTTTTAACAATAAAAAATATTCCGAAACGTTTATGCGTATTACACTAACATATACAGGGTGAAATTGAATTCATGTGCAATATTTTATAGGGTGATTGTATTAATCATTATGACCAACTTTCACTATTAGAACAAGTCTAATATCGCGAAAAAAAACAGCTGTTCGCTACATTTTGACGAGTTATGCGAGCATAACGTATAGAACAGCTGATTCTTTTTCAATAAGTACATTTAAATTTAATACACAAAACCTTTCGGAATAATCTCTCTTAATGATGTTGAAAACTGCATCAAAATCCGTAATGTAGTTTAGAAGAACAACGTGGTCACACTGACAGACAAAACTGTAACTAAATGACCCACAGCGGGTGGAAACCATGCGAAGGCAAAGATTGTACAATCAAAGAGAAAACCTAAATTTTATGTATTCAAAGATTCGTCGAGTCAGTCACGGAACCACACGGAACTGTTTTATATGTAAAGAGAAATGCTTTATAAATATAGATTACCTACATGTCATATTATGTCATTTTACACGGCACCCTGAAAATGTTCGCGTAAATCTGCAGCATTTGTATTGTGTGGCATGCTAACTGCGGTCATCACACATAGATATATACCTCTACCCGAAAGAGACTATCCATAAACTACGCCACACGAATTTCATGATTTTCAGAGACCCAGTCACAGACAATCATATTTGTATGTGCTCTGGTGTGACATTGAGTTTGTTATATTTTATACTAGGTTCCGCCCGCGGCTTCGCCCGCATAATATGTCGACAAATTACACAAATAAACCTTCCTCTTAAATCACTCTATCTATTAAAAAAAAACCGCATCAAAATCCGTTGTGTACTTTTAAAGATCTAAGCATATACAGGGTGGAATTTTGTAATGCCACCTGGAGGGAAAGTACTCTTAATACTGTAGATAGAAAATTTTACTCAAAGGAAACATTCCTTTATTTTTGAATAGAAAGAAAACTGCATTCAAAGATTTCCAAAAAATCGCTTGCCACACACCCAATCGAACTGACTAAAATCTGCAAAAAGTACACACTGTACTTTTATTGCCGCGATCGTTAGTATCAATTATAAGGATGAAATCTCTCGAACAAACTTGATAAATTAAATGATAGGAAAATCATGAAATCTTTAATAATTTACAAAAAATTGTAAACTAGTTAATTACTTGCTCGAAATGGGCTCCATTTTCTTGGCTATACAAATGTATTCTTCTAACAAATTCATTTCTTGTAACCTTTAATAACGTGTTGTGGTGAATATTATAAATCGTATTCTGAACTTCAACTCTCAACTCGTTTACATTCGCATAAGATTTAATGTAAATTTGGTTTTTAACATATCCCCATAAAAAAAAAATCTAAAGGGGTGAGATCTGGTGATCTCGCAGGCCATCTGATTGTGCCGTTTGTACCAATCCAGGTATTAAAGGTATTTATTTAGAAGAATACATTTGTGTATCCAAGAAAATGGGGCCCATTTCGAGCAACTAATTAATTAGTTTACAATTTTTTATAAATAATTAAAGATTTCATAGTTTTCCTATCATTTAATTTATCAAGTTTGTTCGAGAGATTTCATCCTTATAATTGATACTAACGATCGCGGCAATAAAAGTACAGTGTGTACTTTTATTGTGTGCAAGTGATTTTTTGGAAATCTTTGAATGCAGTTTTCTTTCTATTCAAAAATAAAGGAATGTTTCCTTTGAGTAAAATTTTCTATCTACAGTATTAAGAGTACTTTCCCTGCAGGGGGCATTACAAAATTCCACCCTGTATACAGACATTTGGACGCGGGAAGCGACTTTGCTTACTATGTAGTGATATTTCTGCTTGAGTTGAAGTTTAGAGTTTTATACTTTAATACGTTGATTAATACGTGTGATGTCAAAATCTGACATCGTGTAAAAAGGATGTCACTTGATGTCACTTTGTTAACCGCCTCCCTCATTTACGTGTGGCGTAACTTATGGGTGGCCCCTTTTGGAGTGAGTAGTGCTGTACAAAAGCTGATATTGTTTGATGAATAAGGCAGTACTTTGGCTGCATTATGACGTTGGGAACCGCAATGATTTAATACTCCTATTACAATAATTCATGAAACAGCCTAAGGAAATTGTTTTTACTGGCTTCATTTGTTTTATTTTAGATATACCTGGCTGAGTAGGAAAGTGGTTGTAACTATTAGATTTGGTGATCTATATTATTATGTGATTCAAGAGTAAATTTTTAGGAACTTTATTATTTCAGAATTGTCTCTTTATCAATATTTTTGATTTAAATTTATTTTTAAGCAAGCATTTGATTGATGTGATTCAATGAAATTTAAAAAAAACATGAATTACATGTGATTAAAATGGGAGTCAATATTTTTTTAGAAACTTTATTATTTCAGAATTGTGCTTTCATCAATATTTTTATTTGAATTCATTTTTAAAAAAGTATTTAATTTTTTTAAAGGCCTATAGTGCCGATTCGAGGGAATTTAGAAATATTATTATATTTCTTAATAAACGAATCAAAATATATTTTTTTAATCATGCAAATTCCCCCCTAGTCTCTTGAAGTCTTGGCTCATGTTAAAAATTTCGATTTTCCGAGACATCAATTTTATAACACGTACCTTTTGGGATGCCAAGTTATCTTTCTGCCAACAAGCAAATTGCTTCTGTGGTGCAGCCATGAATAAGATACAAAGGCAAATTGAGGAAATCACTCTTGCGTTGTGTGAATAAGGTTATTTTTTGTATAATCACTCTTCTAAAGTTATGCCTACATACTTCATCTAGCCGTATTACTATTTAGGTTATTCCATAACATGTCAGAGACCAAGGTTCAGGAAATAACCAAAAAAAATCTGAAACAGAAAACTAGAGTGGAAACTATCTAGACACGTGATAAGAGGGAAGGATAAATCGAACAAAAATAACATAAATATAATTTAGAAAAAAGTATCTTGTATTTGGTCCCAAAAACACGCCTCTTGTAACTTTATAATTTACTAGCACTTTGCCCGCGGCTTCGCTCCCGTGGTCTTTCCCGTGGGACCCGTTATTTTTCCCGGGATAAAAAGTAGCCTATGTTACTCCTAGAAAACTAAGCTTTCCAACGGTGAAAGAATTTTTAAAATCGGTCCAGTAGTTTTTGAGCCTATTCATTACAACCAAACAAACAAACAAACAAACAAAGTTTTCCTCTTTATAGTATAGAAGTATAGATAACTTATACCCAGTGGTTTCTAGAAAACGGTAAAAGAAAGAGGTAGACTGCAGATAGGTGGGATGATGACATCAGGTCAAGGTCAGATCAAGTACAAAGTCAAATCATTTGCTGTCAAAATCGGTGAAGGAAAACATCGTGAGGAAACCAGCATGTCTGAGAGATATTTCTCAACAGCATGTGAAGCTAAGTCAGAGGCCCATGGGCAGCATAAAAACTCAGGTTAGTCACTAACCACACGAAAAGAAGATCATTTGTTCCAAAGACGCACAAGAAAGGCACTTTTGAACGTCAAAATTAACAAGAAATATAACCGATTCTAGTCGCCACATATACTAGTCGTACAACATGAGGGAGAGTGGCCAGAGAGACACATGAATGGAGAAGGGAGGAGACCTTTGCCGAGTGGCTAGAGAATATACAAACCATAAACAAACGAGAAATACGGGACAGTAAGCTACACTTTATGCGAGACTAAAAGACTAATCCATCAATCTGCTTAGCCTTTTCCCCAGTATGTTGGGGGTTCGGATTCCAGTTTAACCGGATGCAGCTGAATACCAGTTTTTTACAAGGAGCGACTGTCTATCTGACCTCCACAACCCAGTAACTGAGTAACACCTCTTGGTAAGACTGGCTTTCAGACTTTCGGGCTTCTGACGCCTGTCAAAGATCCACGAATGACAGCCGGGACCAACAGCTTATCGTGCTTTCCAAGACACGGAGAAGTTTAAGTATAAAAATATAGTCACCCATCCACGGTCTAATCCGGCAAACGCAGCTTAACCTGATGTATTGATCCGTACGGCTGTTATGTGTACCCGAGTGACTCGAGACTAAAACACAAGTATTAAACAATAATTTCCCATCGTACAAGTAAGAAACGATACAATGGTAACTGGTTAGTATAGATAACAAGCAATCCTCCTGAATGTACATACTTACTTAAATTGACAACAGCTACACCATACTGCAAAGGGCTGATTTCCCTGAGGGTCTGAGGGTTCTCTGTAGTTACGGGAAATACGAAAAACTTCCCATATCATGCCCGATGGAGAGGATCGTGCTAAAGGAGTGCAATATAATTATGCAATTTATTAAAAGAGTACGGAGTTAGATTAAGCTTTCAATGTGTCGTATACTTGATTTGTAAATACGGAGTTGATATGACAGAGGGGCATTAAATTACACTACGTATACTATACGTGTTTAGTATTAATTAGATACGGTATAAAAATAAAAAGCACCAAAAATGAGTTTTTTTTTTCAAACAAACAAAAAGATTACGTATCAGAATAAAACGACTTTAAAACTTATAAAAACATTTGCGACTAAACTACTGCTCCTATTTAATTGATTTTTGTTACAGAGCTTGAAAATGGTCCCTAGTATAGACAGTTTAAAGGAAAGCCCCTCTGTCGTATCAACTCTGTATAAGGTTAGAAAAGCCGGTCGACTCTGTAAAAGTCACACAGTGAAAACTTAGATGAAGTGAATATGAAGTGAGCTGTCGTTCCACCTAATGCTAGAGATTGACACTCACAGATATAGATAGACATAGATAACGCAAGAGCAACTACTTCGCGTGCCTAGCTTACGTACAAAAATCGTAAGTGGTCACTTTCGCGCTCAGTCTGCATCGGTATACAGCGCTAGTCGGATCATCATACATCACTAAATAGTGCTTGTGAGTCATAATAGGTAGTCAAAAAATGGCCCGCTTGGTTTTCGATCATCATACATCACTAAATAGTGCTTGTGACGTCATAATAGGTAGTCAAAAAATGGCACGCTTGGTTTTTATACAGATCGTGATAGGTACTTGCGTTATCTATGTCTATCTATAATATCTGTGTTGACACTATTGATAACTCACTATGTGAGCTTTTTACAGAATAGCACTACAGACGTCAGCTATTGCATGAGAAATCAAAGTACAGAGGCCAGCAAATCAAGTTACTACAATCTGTCAAATTTCTTTGTTATTATTTCAACTTTATTGCAAAGACATAAGGTTCATTTTTAATTGAGAAAATTTGACAGTTAGGGATAGCTTGATGTGCTGGCGTCTGTACCTTTTGAACAACAATTTTTCCAGGAGAAGTAGGATCATGTAATGCACGCACAAATTCTCTAGAAGAAGGGGCCAATAACCCAGTATTGCAGGCATCTGTACCTAGGCGTAGACACCTTTTTTTTGAGCGTGATTAATCATCAAAATCCTCCCGCTCCGTGTGGAGCGGATGGAGTGTTAGACCCTTACTGACTAAAACCTATCCATGTTGCTTCCTTAGCCCTTTATGTTCCGGGGCAGCGGTAACCCTTTCGGACAATCCCGCTGACAGCGGTAGATACCTGGCAAAACAAAACGTCTAGAGAAAACCGAGTTTAAAATTAAATCGTGAATCCATATTGAGCAAGCGTGTTGATGAATGCATAAGCTTTTTCAGTATGTGAAGGGGCCTTTGCCCTGCAGTGGGACATTTCCATCCAGGCCAATATTATCATATCCCGATACGATGCCAGACTAAACATACGAGACCAATGCATTGACGTGGGTATCTTTTAATAAAGTACTAGATTCTACCAGACGTTTGAAAATTATCCCATAGGAACGTACCACCCGGGATAAAAAATCTCTTATGGGTTAATCCAGGTTATAAAATATCTATGTGCCAAATTTCATTCAAATTCGATCAGTAGTTTTTACGTGAAAGAACCACACACACACTCACAAACTTTCGCCTTTATAATATTAGTCTGATTTATGAGTGAGCAATTTTGATATTATTTTATTATGCTTGGTTTTTGATGCCCTTACATAAACTCTAGTTCTTAACAGCTATATGTATTGACTCAGTTATCTGTTTAAGTTACTTCCTTAAGTCATTGACTGCCGCGCAGCAGACACAATAGAAAAACTATTGTTTGTCGGACACACGGTGACCGCGTTGGCGTTCAACGTGTACTGAGTGTTATGAAACGCTATGTGTCTAGATCTATCATTTGCCGAATCTTGCTCGATCTCGTTCGGATCGGCTTTTAGTTTAACGGGATGCAGCTGAATACCAGAATTTTACAAGGAACGACTGCTTATCTGACCTCCAAAATCCAGTTACTGAGTAATACGATACCTCTTGGGAAGACTGGTTGTCAGACATTCCGACTTCTGACAACTCGTAACGACTGGCACAGATCTGCGAAAACAGCTGGGATCAACGGCTTCACGTGCTTTCCGACGCACGGATGGGTTTTCATATGTAGATGGTCACCCATCCACGGTCCAACCGCGGCGAATCGACCCGTACGGTTATTATAATTTAGCGACGAGCCCCGAATACATAAACTCCAGTTAAGAATATATCAGAAGCAGAGTAAGTATTAATAATTTAATGAGCCTGTCATTATTAGCACGGACATGTCTATTAATATATTTCTAATATTTGTGTCGGATTGAGTCAATAATCAGAAATATTTCTGAACTAACATTTGTTTAGTAACTCAAGATAATTGCTGTGTGTTGATTACCAAGTCTATTTATAAAATGTCATTAATTTTTGTTGGTATGAGTAAACCTATTAGATTAAACAGTGACGCATTATTTTGCCGACATCATATGAAAACCTGCAGCTTCCAAGTACATAACAATAAGTGTGGGAAATAGTGTTGACTTGCGATGCACTCGCAAGTAAAGTGGCATAAGATTTAAAATAATATTTACAAGGCAGCGCGTTGGTTTATTTCAATACTGAAAGTCGAAAAGTAGCATGATAATAACGATAACTTGTCATTGTTTTTAAGCGAGGAGTAGACTTTGTTATTGAGCGTCAATAAAATTCATCATTCAACGGCAAACTAGTGCAGACCACTGCTAAATAAAGACTTGTACGTGTTACGCTTCCGTGGCGAATCTAGGTGTCTCATTTAGGTTAAACCTCAGTCTTTTGTCTTTTGTAAGTCATTCACCCATCTAGCTTGGCATAATATCTGCCAACACATCTCTTATCGACTCTTGGTAATCATTCAGTCTCGACTTTCCATCAACGGCCCAATACGTTTTTCTGAGGCCTGATTTCACCAAAATAAACTGAACGCGATTAACACATCCAAATCGTTTAAGAGCTGTCACACTTGAATTCAGTTTATATGTGCTGATCGCGTTCAGTTTCATCGCTGAAATTGGCAGTAAGTGCCCTGCCTACCTCTACTAACTTTACCCCGAGAATTTAATAACTGAAGCGTTTTGCCACAACGAGACACAGGCGTGAAGCTAAAAACCGGTTCATACCGCTTTATACCGGTAATAAAGGATTAAAAAGCGGTAAGTGTGCGGCCGGTATCACGTTGCGGCGGCGGCAGGTGGCAGCCCTCATTTATCTTGCGCCGCGCTGATGAATATTTACTCATGTTAACTAGGTGTGCGACGGTCATTAGTTGCCGAGAATAAGTACCTATAATCGGTCGGAGGATGTATCAAGATAATGAACGAAATTATCATGATGGAGTACTGATGGTGAATAAAAGACAATCTTTCTGAAGCTAATATAGCTGAAATAAATTGCTACTTAGGCAAACTGTGTCTGCACTGCAACTGCCTTTTTCAGTTGCTGCCCGGTGTCTGTATTTGTAGTAAGTACAACATTGAAGAAACGTGGTTGTACTATATAGGTAAACCTCTGCTTATCTCTTCTGGGAAACAGGTTTGATGTAATGTTTAAAAACAATATTTCAAAGATCTTTTCAGATCACTAAGATAAATACCTAAAATACATAATGGGATTAACACAATTCACGTAAACACTGTGCTGATTTACGTATTCAACTCTTGCAATAGTTTACATAATATTTCAACCGAAATTACTCGTATAATCTCGCGGTTTCAATCTGAGAGCTATCTATAATGAACTCTGATTAATATTACGGAAGTAGATTTAAATTAATACAATAGTAACATGCATATTTAACGTGATGCAAGCTGCGCTCTACACTTGCTGTTAATTCGAAACCAACGTTATTCGGGGTTAAAACTGCTATTTAAATTCCGAATTTAAACTGATATTAAAAGGAGAGTTTAATAGTTAATAACTGCGGTTGAGAACGTAGCCAAACGTGGCGAATAAAATCAATCTGCCTAGCCTTTTCCCAACTATGTTGGGGTCGGCTTCCAGTCCAACCAGATGCAGCTGAATACCAGTTTTTTACATGGAGCGACTGCCTATCTGACCTCCACAACTCAGTAACTGGGTAATACGATACCCTTTGGTAAGACTGGCTGTCAGATTTCCGGGCTTTTGACGACCTGTAACGACTGTCAAAGATGCACAAATGAGCCGGGACCAACGGCTTAACGTGCTTTCCGAGGCACGGAGGAGTCTCGGTATGTAAAGATGGTCACCCATCCACGGCTCACCCCGGCAAGCGTAGCTTAACCTGATGGATCGAACTGTGCGGCAGTTATTACTTAGCCACGAGCTCCTCGTGGCGAGTAAAATATATGTAGGTAAATAGGCTGCTAATTTCCATGACCTTTAGGTGCACGCTTTAATATGCAACAAAGTGTTACTTATTTCATCGCTATAAAAAGCAAGGCTAAACTTAATTAGAGTAACAAGGCTCCTGGAAATTACGGGGTGGTCCCCTCTATGCAATATTTATGGCTTTATGCTGCCCTCAAGGCTGCGTGCCGTAAGGAGCTGTTTATCTTCCTGCTCCTAAAGCTATTAAGATGCAATCTCGTTGTTCCATTCTACTTTCATAGCAGGTGCACGCAAGTGGCTGTAGTTTCTAAAATTATCAAGATTTCGCCGCTCATTTGTGTAGTTATACAGCAAAAGATTGCTTGATATATGGCTGCATGCTTCGTGTAAATTTCCGATGATCTAGTACGTTTGAATAGTTTATATGAAACGTTAACTTTTGTTTACAAACTATGTGCAATGTGTGAACTAACACTGAAAATCTACGGTCTGGATTCTGTTCTTTTTATTATTTTGCCTCGGATCAGCGCACCGACGTAACGACAGACGAGTTTTATGAAAGCACATAACAAATGCAAGACGTGACAAGTCAACTTTTTATACGGCACACAACAACAATAGAGAATATATTACAATTTGTATTTAACATGTCTGGGTTTAGTCTCAAATTCTCGGCGAGAAATGGCGGGCTTTTAGCTGAAAAATGGAATGTTTCCATTACTTTGTTTGATCGCTGGGAAGCTTCGCATACAGAAGACGCTCGTCTATTGAAGTGTGAGTGCAATGAGAATCTTTTCTTATTTCTTCGCTGTCTAAATCAATATCGTCCTCTTCCTTTGTCTGATCAAGCAAATATTTTTCGATAAAGTTTCAATGTTTTTATTAGGATATCTGTGTTTTGTATTCGGTATTTTTCTAAATTAAAGAGACGTTAAGGTTAAAACACTTATAAAATAATGCGCATTCACAATCTTTGAATCGAAGTATTATGGAATAGTTACATAAAACAATGTAGGTACCTATTTGTTTGAAGTGATCTTTGTAATGACGATATTATTTTCATTTTTAAAACAAATAGCTGGAACATAAAACATATAAACTAGATATACACAAAACTCATAGACTATATGGCAGCCCACAACGCTGCTCACAGATAAGCACTAAATATATAAATAACATACAACTATGTATACTTTCACATTCATAAATACAAGCATCGGGATTGTCCTAAAGGGTTACCGCTACCCCGGAACAAAGGGCTAAGGAAGGAACATGGATGGGTTTTAATCAGTAAAAGTCTGACATTCCCTTCCGCTCCACCCAGAGCGGGAGGGGTCATTTGGTGATTTCCAATCCTCATAAAAAAAAGTATGTTCCTACTTATAAAAAACTTCAGCTAATAAAAATCTAGGCATTTATAATGCGGCACTTCATCAAGACAACTACCCCATTCACAAACATCAAACTTATTTAAATTTCCACCTACCGGCTTATTAAAATACCAAAGTTCAACCAAGTTTATTTTCCCAGTCATTGGCGAGACGAGGCGAGTTTCCAAAACAGATGGAAATTAAAAGGTTTGTTTCATACAGATTAATGAAGATAAAATTGCAGGAGTAAGCCCTGTAAGTAGGTTGGATAAACAGCTTTGGGCTCCTGCGTGCCCTGGATTATACCCTCTACTTATTAGAGGGCCCTTCGCTATCCTACGCAATCACTGTGATTAGAGTGGGAAATGACTTTTCATATCCGGAAAACTTATGTTTATTTTGTTAGATATTAGTACTGTAACTTAAATGAAACCTTGTGGAGCTTAGAGCCTGGACGGTTAAATAACTGACTGCATTCGACCTTTCAAAATGATAGATGATTTGATAGGTTTTTATAAAACAAATGAAGGAGTCTGACAGTAGATTGACGCATTAAGCGGCATTGTCGAAAGAGTTACCACTACCCCGGAACATAAAGGGCTAAGGAAGGAACATGGATGGGTTTTAGTCAGTAAGAGTCGGACACTCCCTCCCGTTACACCCAGAGCGGGAGAAGTCATTTGATGATTGCCCAGCCTCAAAAAAAGAGGCTTGACGCATGTATTCGTTACAAGCAATATAATTCAATAGCTGCTGCCCCGTGTTTGTATTTTGTAGGATAGAAATCCCTGTAACACGCTCTCCTCTGAGCTGCCTAAGGTCCCTCTGCCCTTCACAGAACTAAGTTTTTTTCTATTTATTATTACGACCAAAAGTCAATTGACACAGCGTTTCGGTCGACCTGATACTGGCCGTAAACTCCATTGGCAAGTCGGCCATTTTTATTACTATTTTTAAGTGCTATCTTATAAACTACAACTACCATTGGATATTTAAGAGACTAACAGCAAATAAAATGTATTACAGTACATTTAATTCTCGTCATAAAATGGTTGATTTGTTCTTGTAATTGCGATTGTACTCGTAAAACTTCATTACTATCTCATTTGGTAAACAAAAGGCGGTTAAGTGAGATTCGCAGACGATGGGTTCCGTCAGTTACAAAATTTAACACTGCATATTTAAAAAATAAAATGGACGTTTCTTGTATATAGACACTGTTGACACTCTGTAGGTACGGAACCCTAAAACGGGTAATTAACCTTTTGGACGCCATTGTCACATATACATGACAAGCAAGCGCGTGGCTTGTACGCCAACGACATAAATATGTGACAATAGCAACAACTCTGTAACACGAAATAAACAATTTAATCATTACTTTCGTGAGTGTTTATATAGATCTTAAAAATTGAAGCTCTCGTACGTATTTAATGACATGAAACAAATTAAAAGACATCATAGATATTGGGAAATTCATGATAAATAGAAAATAAATTTGTAGCTTGGCGTGGAGGGCACGCGCGTGCTATAAGCATGCGCTCTAGCGTTCAAAAGGTTATATTTCGATTTTGCTAAAATTGTTTTGTTTAAATGTTAATCCGAAGCTTTGCGTTTGATATAATTAATATTTTTTTTCTGTATTTCTTACGAATATCGAGAAATTCAACTTCACTTAACATCTATGATTAATGTGAAAATCATGATTTTCACACGAAGTTAGTTTACAAAATACGTTAAGTAATGAAAAGTACACTGTATGATTACCTCAACGCCTTCTATTTACTTTTTTTATATTACCTACTAAAATACCTAGCTAATGGCTGTATTTTAATAGTTTCATGTAGATTCTAGATCGTTGTTAACTGATACGGTTATACAAACAGGTTTTTCGCAGCAAACATGTGCTAATTACTTTAGTGCAATATACGTTTTCTGTAATATTTTCTCTACTAGCCAGTTCAAATTTTTTCACACAACTTTGATGTTATTTTAATAATCTGCAGATTCTTTCGCAACCAAAGTTTTGTACATACAATATTTGTTGGCTTGTCTAAAATCTTGGTTTGGTAGTGTTGTAAATACTCTCTTTTTTATTTGTTGAAGAGCAATGGTGACCCTATTTTTTTTTTTTTTTTAAGGTTGGGAAATCTTCCAATGACTGCTCCCGCTCTGGGTGGAGCGGAAGGGAGTGTCAGACTCTTACTGACTAAAACCCATCCATGTTCCTTCCGTAGCCCTTTATGTTCCGGGGTAGCGGTAACCCTTTCGGACAATCCCGCTTACCCGGCAGGCTGCAATGGTGACCCTGTGGTAATGGTCACGACATGCGAGTTGTAGGTCGCAGGTTCGAACCCAGCCAAAAGATTACTTTTTGTAAATGATTTTATCATCTCTGCTCTCAACACGTTGAGGGAAAACATCGTAAGGAAACCTGCATGTCCAAGAACCAAAAATTCGAAGACATGTGACATCTACCAACCAGCACTGGGGTGTTGGATTTCTGCCCATTTCCTCTCATAGAAAGGAAGCCCGTATCCCAGCAGTGGGAACATAATAGGCTTTTTTTTTATGCCTGGGAAATCATCCAATGACTGCTCCCGCTCTGGGTGGAGCGGAAGGGAGTGTCAGACTCTTACTGACTTAAACCCATCCATGTACCTTCCGTAGCCCTTTATGTTCCGGGGTAGCGGTAACCCTTTCGGACAATCCCGCTGAAATAGGCCGATAATGTAATTTATTCAAGGTCTCATTAATAAGCCAAGTTTAATTAAGTTATGTGTTTCCCTTGTCTAAATCAAAATGAGAAAGCAGAATACAAACTGACGCTTGAAAATTATATTCAGTATAAATTATAATATAACCCTATCATTATTCTCCAGGTAGGTACTTGCCATTTTCTCATTCAACCATATCCTGAGACCGCAACTTGAGTAACAGATTTAGTAGCATTTCATAGTTTCGCTCTACGTGCCTAAGTTCAGAATTTATGGGGCTAAACTTAGTAAAGGATATGAGCCACGAGCCACGTAGCCTTCCTACGTTATATGTACAGGCGTTAATACTCGTTCCCGACTTAATATTACCCGCCAACTTTAATTACAGGAAGGAGAATTAATGTATTGTAGAATTAAAATTAGCAAGCTCCTCGTACGTGGGAACGGTTTCATTATGCCGCTGCTATGGAGTTATTTGTGTACTTGTGAATCTTGTAATACTTAATTGTTTTATAAGCAAAGCAGGAGCAATTAAGTAAGTTATTTCTTCTCGAATAATTATATTTTAAAATCTTCTTTCTTTTCGTGTGGTTAGCGGCTAACCTGGTGTCTGGTCCTGGTGGTGAGATATTTCTCAACATGTGAAGCTAAGTCAGAGGCCCATGGGCAGCTTAAAAACTCTGACACCAGGTCAGGCGTTAACCACACGAAAAGAAGAATAAGACTCGGTGTAGCTTCACATGCTGTTGAGAAATATCTCACCACCAGGACCACGAAATTTTCCTTCACCTTTTTTTTAAGCAAGTGATAATTATACAGTACGCACATGATTCCGTAAAATCAGAGGCGCGTGCCTTGGGTTCGAACTCGAGACCTGTAACTTGGCAGTCCGACGGTCACACCAATATGCTATCACTGCTAAAATATTCACACTACACTATAGCTTTCGAGCTCAGTCGACAAAGCGAATCTATTGCCACGGAGGGCACTAAGAATGTGCATAGGTAGATTTTACGAAGATTTCGGTTCTGGATTCGAACAAATCGGATTTGCGTTCAATTTTCGCAGACTTTCGGAAGCTCTCCGAATTCAGCCGAGCAAAACCCGACCCGAATACGGCGCAAGAAAATTTCTAAATTCCCAACTCGCCTTCGTAATTTAGAATTTGAAGGATTTAAATCTTCGTGGACTTGTCGAGATTGACCCGGATCGCAATTGGGATTTTTTCGACGATCGCTCACTTTTGAAATGCTATCGAGAACACGACCCTTTTTAAGGCAATCCTTCTTTATTTAACATTCGATTTTATAAAATACGCAGCGTATTCAGGAAATTATTTTCCGATATGATATATCGTTTCCCGAAAGCACTAGAAAATGTGGCAACAAAATTGTCATTTTCGGTATTTACAGATAAAAAATTTTAGTGCTTGAGAAAAGAACGCTCTCCGTTCAAATATTACAGCTATTGAGAGGCAGGAAGGAAGGAGTCGCGCAGGTGGATATCACCTGTCGTGCCGGGAGGCGGCAGTTCCGTAGCGCGCGAGCTCACACGAGCTTACTCGAGCCGCCGACCCTCCCCACCAACATTTGTTACCTTTACGGCCAACATTTATTACCAAGCCCGGGCGCTCGGCGCTCGTCTCAGTAAATATACTTAATTAAAATTACCGCACGCGACCCTTGAGAATTCGCACGTGAACATGAAGACGCGTTATGAGATAAAACTTTAGTAAAGGTCGACCGGTGCTCGCATCTGTCTCGTTGAATGAGTAGTTCACTGAAAAATATAAAGTACGTAAGTACGTCGTAGAAGTTTCAGTATTTATTGTAGCAGCAATGCAGCCGCTATCCCGGCGAGTTCGGCGAATTTCATGAAACCCAAATAAATATGTTTGCATTATAAGTTATTGCTTCGAAAGCTTTTCTCGTTTGCGTAATCAGACTAGAGATATATTACGATAACATGGTCCGCCCCTCCAAAATTCAAAACGTTTGAAAGTATTTGTTAAAGTAATTACAAAGCGCCACCAAGACTCACAACGCATGTTGCTGCCGGCCTGCTACTGAAGACGTATACTTACAACTACATGCATACTTTTTCGTATGACTACAAACATTGAAACAGAAATTTGGAGGGGCGCGCCATGTTATCGTACCTAGTTTACCTCTACACGTTTATTATTTTATCTCTTTTGATATTCTGAAAGAAACATTGGTAAATGGGGGATCTTCAACGTTTAGGAAGAGAGCGCTCGTGTCTAGGGGAGTCGTTTTTAAACTTATATTTCGCTCGAGCACTCGAGCGCTTGAAAACTTCCGCAAGCACTCGCCAGCACCAAATAGTTAAGGTGAAAAATTTAAGTAATATGTATACTTTATGTCCTACTTCATATTTGAGGTAACCACGTCTCGCTTTTATGAAGCTGTATTTAACTACGGAATACGAGTTTCAAAACTGCACGTGCCGTATAAATTAAATTCATATAGCACGAAAAGCTGTAGTAGGTAGATATTTAATATTTAAGTCTTACCGTGACGTAAATTATAATTAAACAAGCTGCTACCCTCTCTTTACTCAAATAAAAGTAACCTAAGCTACTCTTTATAATATTAGCTATCGGTCACTGAAAGTCCAGTCAAAACCAGGCTAGTGGTTTGGGAGATTAGCCGGAACAAACAGTCAGACAAAGAATTAATCACTGGCTGTCTAAAACCGACCCCCGTACAAATGCTGTATCCTCTAGCAGGCATAGCGCCACCAAAAGTCCGTAGAATGGTAGCAAGCTCCAGCGAAAGAGCTAAACTGGCCTCAGACAGACGACACCCCATGCACGACCACATCATTGTGCCACAAAGGCTGAAAAGCCAAAACAGCTTTTTAAAGTGTGTCGTTCCACTCACTGTCGAACCAAATAAAGAAAGACTGAAGCTGTGGCGAGACAGTGCTTCCTTACCCACTCCATTCGTTCCACTTGCTGAACGTCTCCCTCCTGGGAGCGACTTGCCTTGGTCAACTTGGAAGGCTTTAAACAGACTCCGGACCCAGGTTGGCCGAAGCAAGGAAAACCTGCTCAGATGGGGATTCATAGACAGCTCCGCCTTGGAGTGTAAATGTGGTGCTGTTCCACAAACGATGGGACACTTAATCTCGTGTCCTGTGTGTCCTGCCGTATGCACGTTACAGGAACTGATGGACGCTAGTGATGGCGCTAAACACGTAGCTGAATTCTGGGTCGAGGAGATGTAGATTGCCATCGACACGCTAAGAAGAAGAAGAAAGAATTAATAAATAAGTCGATTTTTGTTATAAGTACCTACCCTATATACTTTCCTATGCATTTAATAAAAAGCTGTTATTTATCATTACAAACAGACACTTCAATTTTATTTATTGGTATGTATAGATAAACGTCAGTGGTGATTATCTAACCCATATCTCTCTTGAGACACCAAGGGCCCTCAGTCCCTCATCCACCCATAGTTTCCGATAGGGATATAACTCGAACTTCGAAAGTTAAGTCTCATATTCCTATAATATTCACATGGCAGACCTACTACAAGTACAAGTCAATAAAATAGCGGAACTTTGTTACGACAAAAAGCTCCGTTGTCGTCCGTACAAATGCCTGTATTGGAGACACAAATTCTTCGTTTATTTTGTGTTACCGCACGTCAGGTCCATGCGGGGATCGGATAAGGACACCAAAAAAATGTGTACAATTTCCTGTGCTTCGTTTAAATTGTGTCATACTTTATTTGCTGTCTCTCTTTCGCTCTACTTGCGCGATTTCAAAGGGATGATGAAGAAGAGAATGAAGAGTAATGGGGTTTCCGTGCTGGAGGCTGCATGCATCCTGCTAATTGAAACTTCAAAACACTTTAGGATTTATGGAGTTTTTAATTTATTAATATCGAGTTTCTGTTTTTATAATTAGATCTAGCTGCTGCCCGCAACAATGTTATTTTTTTTACAAACTTCCACCCCCTATTTCGCCCCTTTACTGAGGAAGTTTTCTAAAATTCTATCTTAGCTGACGGCTCCTACTCATAATCTACCTCTGTGCCAAATTTCATCTTCGTAGGTCAAAAAGCTTTGAGATTTCGTGACCTTTAGACATATAGATTAATTAAAACACTTAATATTTTTTTGTAATTCTTTCTACAACAAATTCGTTTCATATTTGCACGATATTTTGATTTAATAAGGTATAGAAACGAAAGGGACATACGTAAATAAACTATTATTGACTATACTGTATGTTTCGTTAAAATGTTTGTACAATTTCACGCCATTTTGTTGGCTAACTGACGGTTGTTTATATCCTCCGTGTCGATTCTAGGAAATACAGAGATCGTCCAGCTGTATTATTGGCACAGCTGTCCATTTCAGGCGTAACACACAGCACAGTTCAGTCTAGGTCAGTTGATTGTGCGTAGTGTTATTGAAACCTGAACTTTTGAACCATTTATGAAAAATATTTTCCGTGTGCAAAATAGTTACTAGGAAAAATGTTGGACTAGAATTAAAAAATACGTAGTGCTAGTCGGACACCGCACACAAAGCGTGCCGTACCATCGTACAGAGGCCAGCACATCAAGTTACCACAATCTGTCAAATTTCTTTGATAGTATTTCAACTTTATTGCAAAGACCTAAGGTTCATTTTTAATTAAGAAAATTTGAAACCAGTTTACAAAAAACGCGCTAGTTGTATTTTTGGAATCCTTTAAATTCTTTACTTTACTATTTATTCTTACTTTTTGTTTAATATATCAGCAATAGATATATACTATCTGTGTCAAGATTCAACTATCTGTCTAATACAGGTTATGAGATACACCCCGCTGACAGACCGATAGACGGACAGCGGTGGGTTGCGTTTACCTTCGGGTATTGAACTCTAATAAAATAATGGGTTAATACTATGAAATATTTAAGGCTACGAAATTTGTAAAAAAATATTATAGAGGTTGACTTTAATATTAAAAGTAATTTATTCGAATCAGACTGAGAATAAACACTTCTAGTGCCAATTTCACCAATGAAACTGAATGCGATTAGCCAATCTAAACTACGTTTAAGGTTTAAAAACCGAACTAAAAGAAGAAAATTAATATTGTTTTGAAAAAAGGCGTGGGGTGCATGGTGGTGGTGAATATTACTTTAAAAAGCACCCTACACTTTTTAAAATATAAAATATACTTATTTAAAAAAAAAACTATTTCTATAAAAAGTGTGTTTTTTTTAGATTTTTTAAACTATTATTTTCCAATGATGAATAATGCCCCTTAATAATGCCCATGAATTTAATTTAACGCTGCGTATAAGTTAAGTGCGCAGTAGGTATAATTCAACCGTCGTCCGTGCTAGTACTTTAAAACCCACAGGTATAATGACCATAAGTTATGCATTTGTTACACGACACGTAAATAAAACTTCGCAAACAATCCACATTCAATCGTATAATCCGACATGACGGGCCATTCCCAGCAACATTTCATAATACCTACATTTATGATTCATAAGATACATTAAAAAGGCTTATACAGAACCGGGTTTACGATGAAAGATCACCGTTCAGTGGTGATTAATGAAATGTAATTAATTACCGATGGTTCGCATGTGACGGGCTGGAGGTATGTATATGGAGCGGGGATTAGCAGACCGCAGTACCCTCGTATGACAGCTTTAAAAGGATATTCCCCTTTAATATTTAATGGGTAAATAAATATTAAGTTCGGTAAAAAAAACGCAAATTTTCGGCACGTAATAATGAGAATTTATATATTTGTTAGTATGTACCTAGTTATGGTATCCTGTTAATATTGTTATTACTTTTATAAAGTCCACACAATTTTTTCACAATCTCAAACTGTCAAATTTTCCCAATTGAAAATTAACCTTATACTTTTGTAATAAAGTTGAAAATCTATCAAAGGAATTTGACAAATTGGGGTAGCTTGATGAGCTAGCGACTGTAGTTTCATATGCATTTAGTAAAAAACTGTTATTTTGTGATTACGAAAAGACACTCCACTTTTATTTATTTCTATTGTACAGATAGTACGTTAAAATCAATTTTTTTTACGATAAATTGTGTGTAACAACACACACACATTGATTGAAACGATGTGTTTCAAATTCATGCATTTTTTCAGGATTCAGTGTCGATTCGGTCTCGCTGCCTTTTGTGTGGAACTGAATTTGAATTGTTTTGGCACCAGAACAATATGAAAGCCTCTATTGTTTCGGCTTTGATTTTAGGCACGAATGTAACGAAATAGTATCTACCTACGATGTGGAAATCAATTGTAGAATAAAAGGTTGCGCATTTTTGGTCAATGGAAGGAATAGATAGTTTCCTTAGATGCAGTAATCGCGAGGCACAGTTACGAGCAAGAATATGTAAAAAATTCAAAATCGCTTCGAATGAGTCTGTAAAGGTATTATAATTGTGTTTTAAATAAATAATAATTATAATTAACTAGCGGACCTGCTAAGCTTATTCAGGACTAGCACTTTGCCCGCGGCTTCGCTCCCGTGGTCTTTCCCGTGGGACCCGTTATTTTTCCCGGGATAAAAAGTAGCCTATGTTACTCCTAGAAAACTAAGCTTTCCAACGGTGAAAGAATTTTTAAAATCGGTCCAGTAGTTTTTGAGCCTATTCATTACAACCAAACAAACAAACAAAGTTTTCTTCTTTATAATATTAGTATAGATAAATACAGATTAAATCACTATCAAAATTCATCACGAAACAATCAAATAAGTACTAGTACTAGTATAATACTACGCGACATATCGCGCGTTCGATTCCCGCACGGAACAATTAATATTTGTACGACCTGCAAGTATTTGTTACTGGGTGTTTTTCTATCTATAATATGTATGTATTGACAAAAAAAAATGTATATAAGTAGTATATCAGCAATCTCGTTACCATAACACAAGCATTAGGTTGCTTAGCTTGGGACGATATGGCGCTGTGTGAAATGTCCAAGGATATTATTATTATTAATAATATTATTATTAGTCGTATTGCTAAAACTTCTAGAAACCATATCGGGCCTTACATATAGAAACATATTTCTGTACGTATATAAATATCTTGAAATACATTTCAAGAGTTTAACAACGGAGATCACTGGGTGTTCCTCATAATATAATTCTAGGAAATAAAGTAATCAGTTTTTTTAGGAACAGTTGAAAATCGCTACTTCGCGTGTCTCCCTTTAATACGGGGGTTCATTCAATTAGCCTTCCCTACAACATGGAATTCCCTGCTTAATTAATAAACATATGCTATAACCTACGTAGGGTTATTTACGTTAATTAGGAACGTTAACCGGTAATGGGTTACGCTGTTATTTTCAACTTAATCAGTTTGAGCTAAATAACGTTACGCGTTATCGTCTGTCTACGTACGAGTATAATTAATAAATTCGCAATTGAAAATGAACCTTATGCATTTGTAATAAGGTTGACAAACTATCTAAGAAATTTGACAGATTGGGGTAACTTAATGTGCGGGCCTCTCTGTACAACAATAGTATGGTCAACAGCATATATATAGGTACATACAAATATTTTTTATTTTTATTTTTGCCTGTCTATTTGCTAATCCCCGAAACTGCCGGATCAATTTTCACCGGCAATTCTCTGGCAGATAGGTGTGGTGATATAAGGAGTAAAATGAGCGTCCACGTGGGCGAAGCCGCGGACAACAACTAGTCATAACATCATGCTTGTATTCGGCGAACGAGAAAACAACGGTGAATTGTATCGATTAATTTAATTCTATAAAATATACACATTTATTACGGTCTCAAATTATATTTTCATCAAGATACAACCTGACCCTGACGTCCAAAATGCAAAAAAACTTAAGAAAATTTAAATTTAGCGAGCCACCTCCACGCACATAGCCCCTTCCCCCATTACGCCACTCCATACTTCGGTCTGCTTCCAAAAAGTAATAAAAAAACAAATAACGCATTTCTCAGAATTCTGTTGCGAAAACATCGCATCATTCATCGCCTTCATTATTTTTGCATGTCAAGATTTCCTGGTTTTGTATAATCTTACGTACTATAAGACTATAATTATCAGGATTAACTAAGACGTTCCGAGTGATTCGTGTCAAAGAACACCCCATCCCTTCGCAATCCGGATATCAAGAAACATCCATAATTCAATTATGGAAAACAAACGAACTTTATAGATGAACTAGCTTCGTGGATGTCGGAATTTATTCCAAGGGACAGTACTACCGGTATAAAAAAGTATCATATGTGTGTACTAGCGGGGTAAAAAATGTCCTATCCAAAGTGTTTGTGAGCCAAATTTCATCCCGATCCATACAGCCGTTGTGGCGTGATTGAGCAACAAACATATCCATCCATACTTACGCATTTATTATATTATAGTATAGATTTTTTTCTAAGAACCATATTTCCTAGGGATTTGGACGTTTTGCCTCATCCATTTAAAAATAATCTCTTAATCCTCTAATACTCCATTCGAGCTACACCCATATATACACTTACATAGATGTATATTTCGTAAACTCTCCGCCACGTGCTCCGACCCGTACATACCGCCCGTTTCTTCCACATTCATGCATCTTTTCATATATGCGGCTGCGAGTTTCTCCAGGTTGTAAAATGTGTGTCACGCGAATTCACGAAAAGGGTGCGCAGAGAACGATGAGAGGTCGTATGGCCACATTTTTAAAATGATGGTATTCTCTCCCATGCATTAGAGGGTGAGATTCTCTGATATTGGCCAGATTTGCTACCACCGAATATATCCGGAAGACCACTGTACAGGGTACAAAAAAAAATGAAATCCCACCAAAACAGCACTACATAGTATTAAAGCAAAGTCGCTTCCCACGTCTGTTATTATGTCTGTATGTATGTATGCTTAGATCTTTAAAACTACACTACGGATTTTGATGCAGTTTTTTTTAATTGATAGAGTGATTCAAGAGGAAGGTTTATATGTATAATAACGAATTGTTTTACTACCAATTTAACGCGTGCGAAGCCGCGGGTAAAAGCTAGTTTAAGATAAAATAGGATGCCAAAACTAACGCTTTTTCACTGTTAAAAAGTTATCAAACCCCCTAACTCCACAAACCTTACATCTGTGTCAAAATCTATGGATTGGCCGTTCCATTGAATTATTGCATGACCAGTGACTTAATTTCTTACCATAACAGTCTGTGCGAAGGCCACGAATCGGCCAAGTCGTACATTTTGACCAAGATGTAGGTTTGTCAAGTTGGACTTTGTGTAGCTAGGCTTGGCTGCATACTAAATCTGATAACATTTTGAAAGTATTAGTCTTGGGAACCTACTTTATATGAAATATTTTAGTTTATATACCAAATAGTTAAATTCATAACATCAATCTTTCTATGAGTCTGTTAAAAGACAATTTTAGATAGCAGAAAGATGTAAATATAGCTGAAATATACCGTCGCCCGGTCTGTTCGTCGTGTTTGTTGTACAAACTTTTAATTGGATAAACAATTTACTGTTAACGAAGTAAGGCAAGGGTCTCGCTAAAAATGGCGCCGATAGATTCATATTGAGCTCAGTTCATTGGAAATTTTGTCACTACTTTAGTATTGAGATTAATGATATTAAATACGGTGGCGAAAAGAGATCTTATGGGCTGTGATTTAAGTCGTTGATTGCAATAAAAACTTTCTTATTTTCAGTAAATATATATGTACAGACGCCAGCACATCAAGCTATCCCTAACTGTCAAATTTTCTCAATTAAAAATGAACCTTATGACTTTGCAATAAAGTTGAAATACTATCAAAGAAATTTGACAGATTGTGGTTACTTGATGTGCTGGCCTCTGTACTTAACGGTATTATGGAACATAAGTTGTAAACAATGAAGTGAATTTTTGTTCTTCTTCTTAGCGTGTCGATGGCAATCTAAATGGACTCGGTGAAGAATTTGGCTACGTGTTTGGCGCCATCACTCGTCCATCAGTTCCTGTAACGCAGGACACGATATTAAGTGTCCCATCGTTTGTTGGAACAGCGCCAGATTTACAGACCAAGGCGGAGATAGAAGAAAGAAAAGAAAGAATGATAAAAATGTTTATTCTGCACAAACAAAACGCACATTTCTAAAAAGAAACTAAAAAGTCCGACATCTATGTACAGACGCCAGCACATCAAGCTATCCCTAACTGTCAAATTTTCTCAATTAAAAATGAACCTTATGACTTTGCAATAAAGTTGAAATACTATCAAAGAAATTTGACAGATTGTGGTAACTTGATGTGCTGGCCTCTGTACATCAAATTATTATTCAAATTATTAAAACACCAGCCTGTTTACGTTTATTTACGTTCTAATAATAAAATAATGAAGACATCGATTAGTGTCGTAAAAGATGAAACGCTCAACGCACAAATAAACGTTTGTTTGTTTGCATGTTTATACAAACACAAACAGAATGTAAATATACTCAAAAAGTTAATGAAATCTAATGTACAGACGCCAGTACATCAAGTTATCCCTAACTGTCAAATTTTCTCAATTAAAAATGAACCTTATGTCTTTGCAATAAAGTTGAAATAATATCAAAGAAATTTGACAGATTGTGGTAACTTGATGTGCTGCCCTCTGCACAAACGTCCTAAATATTAAGGCAGAGTTAAATTAAGCACTAAACCGAATCAGTGTTTACGGTGTATAGCTATTTACTCAAATCGTTAGGTGAGTGTAAATATTTCGTGCGGGTCACGCCAGTTTAACGTACGTGACCGTAAGCCATGCTCTTTGTTAATTATATGCGACGTATGAGTCTCTAGTACAGTAAATAAACAGATTTTTTTGTATAATATTGTAATAATTTATTGTTTGTTTTTATTTTGTTTGTTTCAAGGGATCTTGGTTGTGAACTCGTAGATCAGTCTGTTAATACAGATTACAATGGATGGGCAAGCATTCTTTACACATCAAGCGGGTGATTCTGTTAAACGTCACCGTGAAAATTTAGTTGAAGTAAACGTGAAGTGAACTGTCATTCCACCTAATCCTAGGGATTGACACTATTGACAGCTGACTTTAAACTAACTTCACCTACGTTTTCACCATGCCATTTTTACGGAATAGCAGTACAGGTTTATTCTGTAGAGCACGTAGATTTAGAAATAAAGCCTCTGAGTATTTATTATAAGTAAATGGATTGGGACGAATATTGATTAGGTTTAGAAAAGAATAAATTTGAGAGTAAAGCTGACAACCAACAGCTGAAATAAAACACTATAAAAATTACATACGCTCATAATAAACAAAGTAAATCAAACTTCATAGTTTACGTAAAGCGTACAATACCATGCTTCAGAAAGCGTATAGCGTGTCGCCAGAAAAATAAAACTAAACAGAATATTAAACACCAGAAATAATCATAAAAAATGCCTCATTGTCACGTTATCTTTCCAGTTAGGCAAACGCGTCTAATTGAGAATGTCGAAAAGTTCAAATTTCCCCCCACCTGTAGTGAAAGGTACATGGAATTAAAGGTATATGGTGGATATTAGATATTCAGAACATCTTTCGGCAATTTCATCGTTCAGCGTGATAGGTGGCAGCTCGATCGTGTTCCGAATACCTCCAACATAAATAACCAATGAAAAAATATCTCTCTCTGACCTGATTTTTCATTTCCTAACTATACTTTTATTGAAATCATACAGCTTCAACCGCACCGCCTACGATTGCGGTGCACACTTTTATATCCACCTATAGATATTTAGTTGAGTAATGGATATTGCTTGCATTCTTCACGGTAGGACTACCGTTTTCAAACGACCTCTTAACTTGATTGGATTCGGGTTTAGTATTCCATAGCAGTGCACAATATAAGGGGGACTGGTTTATGGCCTGAAAATATGCTGCCTCATCTGAAAGAAACTCGTGTCAACTTATGATAAAGTCAAAATAGCTTTAACATCGGCTACGGGGATATGGGGATATTTGATTGCTACGCCGTAGCTCGTTCGTAGCCTTCGTAGCTCGTAGCCTTCGTAGCGCGTAGCATTGGATTTGTGACGACACGCGTGACGTAACGGCCGCTCCCCCGCCCGGGCGTGCGTCACTCCCCCTTCCCTCCTCTCGACACGCAAATCATTGGCCAAAATCAACAGCGATTTAATGCCGCCATTAACTACCGGAAGCTGGATAAATGTACGGTGCATGTGTTCGCTCAACCGACTTACAATGCAGGCGATTTATATCAGGCGACACGATTTACGTGTAATACTAATTAGGCGCGACATTCACGGTATGTATTTACTGTTTACTTAATATTTTGTGTTTGCTCGCCGGTTTAGGGCACAAGGGCGTGTCTAGGGCTGAGACGGAAAGTCAAATGTCTCCAAGTCGGTGTAACGCGAACATTTACATAAATATAACAACCAGCCTTAAGGACTTTGATGGAATGGGGTTAAACTACAGTTTTGGAGAGCGAGTGAGCCATTTTCTTTGGGCTCGAGCGTCAAATATGTCGTTTAAGTGAAATGTTGATGAAATAAGGGTGATCTGTGATTTTGTTTAGGTATTTTGATTAAAGATGTGAATACAAATAGAAAGCGTTTATTCACATTACTGTTTAAGCTCAATTTCAGAATCCTTTTGTCTTTGTTTCTCTGACAATTTTGTCTTGTTTAAATGATTGAGGGAACCAACCATTAGAATATGTAGATGTTATGCGAAATAAGGAATCTGCATTCAAGGAAATGGGGTTTTAGAAAGGCTTTTAGTCTGTGAATATGGTGAGTATAAATGTATTCAAACAACGAGAAACAAGTATCGGTTTGCTGCAAACGGGGTCCGGTGCTTCGACGGTTAGTGTTTGTTAAACGAAACACCCAGCACCCCTATGCAATATTCCCGGATTAAAGAGCACCGGTTACCGATAACCTAATAAAAAATCTAAAGTTATTTTCATACCGTTGTGTTTTTAAAACTAGGTAAATTGTTGAATAGCTCACGAATGTTTTGCACAGGGTTTTTAATATTTTGTGAATCGAACTAAATTCTTGTAATGCGATTGAGTTAGAATGTCGCGCTTTTATTTAAAGTGGATAAAACCACACGTGACACTTGTTAACGTAAAATATTTTAACAAAAAAATATTTTTGCTTACATTCAACGGACAACAGCCGGTGTATTCTGTCAATATTTCACCGTCAAAACACAGATGAAGTGAGCTTGAATTGAGTTGTTACTCCACCAGTAGGTCGATTTTATAAACATCTCACCGTGAACATTAAGGTAGAGTGAGCGTGGAGTAATCAGTCGTTTCACCTAATACTAGGGATTGACACGACTGACAGCTCACTTTAGACTCGCTTCACCTACATTTTGACGGTGATATTTTTGCAGAATAGCACTACTTATGTTAGGGAATAACACTGATGAGAGCTCACTTCACTTAAGTTTTCACAGTGATATTTATACAGAATATATCGACAGAAACTATACAATTGTATCATAATTCCCAAACTACAATCGCCAATCAGTAATTGTAGTCATTGCACTACGAAAATCACCCTTATTCTTAAACCACATAAAAGCGTTATAAATGCCAAATTGTTACCACCACCACAATTGTACGGATAATACCTATTTATCTAACATATTCAGACCAAGCACAGAACTTTCCCACGAAAGTAAATACATAATGTCGCTACATCCCCGCACAGAGTGGCGGTGTGTCAAAGCCTTGCGCCCACAGGAAATTATCGCAGATTGTTTGAACGTCAGCAGCGAGCGACCCAGTTCAGGTGCGTTTAGGCCGGACGCATACGTGAATATTTCATTGGCTGGTAGTGTTACATGGATTTTTTAACGCTGGAGATGAAAATAGGATTTGCAACTTATTGGTTCGTTAGCTCATTTATTTGGGGAAATACATAATCTTACTAATTGGACTCAAACTCAAACTGAAGCATTTAATTCAAATAAACCAATTATACTTTTGAATTTATAAAGGGTCGGTCACTTAGAAAATGAAGCTAGTTGCCCATTCCAACGCAGTAGGTACCTATGGAGAAGAACGGGCAAGAAACTCCAAGGAAACTCTTTTAAACAAAATATGGTTACAAAATATTGGTGACATCATTCATATTCTTACTATACATGTGAGAACGATGCAGAACGTTAAAAGCATTCGTCATAAAATATATACAAACAATTCAAAATTTAATTAAAACAAGCCGTAGCCGCTAAGAGATGACCAGTCACTACTGACAGCGCCCTCTAATCCGATCACCATGAACGGCAAGCCGATCCCTTGGGCGAAGCATGCCAAGTACCTGGGTGTCACTCTCGACCAACACCTCAGTTTCGCAGAGCAGATAAAGCAGGTCCGTTCGCGGGCCGCTTTCGCTCTCGGTAGGCTCCAATTCATGCTTACAGAACGCAGCAAATTGTCACTCCGGTGCAAACTGCGTGTCTATAAGGCTGTAATCCGTCCCATCATGACTTACGCTTGCGTCGTTTTCGCGCACGCCAAACCCAAGTATCTGCATCGAATGCAGACACTACAAAACCGGTTCCTCCGTAGGGTCTCAGGAGCTCCCTTTTACGTCCGTAACATGGACCTTCATGTAGATTTTAAACTGCCCACAGTTCAGCAGTTCATGAAACGCCTCTCGAAGCGTTTCTTTGACACTGCCATAAAGCACCGCAATCCCCTGATTGCGGCCGCCTCCCGATACACCCCGTCCCGCATCAGTAAGGTTCGCCGTCCACGGCATACCCTCATTGCCCCCGACGATGCCACCACTCTCCTCCAGGAGAGCAGCCCGGCTACTAGCACTGTTAGATTAGCACACAGACACAAATTTCCGTCGTTCCGTCCTCGCCGTCGAGGCCCGTCGCGACGACCCTGTCCACTCTCATCCCCCCGACCCTTGCTCGAGCCAGCCCGCGTTGCCGCTGAGCCAGTAGTTTTAAAAACCCCCGATCCAGCTGTCCCTTGCTGTCCCCCCCCAGCGACGCCCTAAGCCGAGGTCCGAACCCCGCAGGGGGTGCCCTTAGCGTGTAGTCGCTTAGTTTTGTAAGTTAGGTTTAGTTTTTATTAAGCCCTGGCTGGAGGCTACAATTCTTTTGTGGCAGCCACAGGCAAGCCCGGTTAAGCAGTAGACAACCCTTTGGTTGAACTGCGAGATGCCATACACAAAAAAAAAAAAAACTGACAGCGCCCGTTCACGAACATATCACCTCCTATTTTCATCCACTGTTCGTGATGAGTATAAGCGTCCTTCCGTCAATACCATGCTTCCCTAGTCTGTGCGAGTCACATTCAGCCATGAGCCGGCCTATTCGCTGAATTCTAACCGAAAAAAAAAACTTAAGCAATTAAAGTGAGCTGTCAATATTGTCAATCTCTAACGTCAAGTAAAATGACAGCCCACTTCACCTAAGTTTTCGAGGTTAGATTTTTATACTAGCACTTTGCCCGTGGGACCCGTTATTTTTCCCGGGATAAAAAGTAGCCTATGTTACTTCTAGAAAACTAAGCTTTCTAACGGTGAAAGAATTATTTAAATCGGTTCAGTAGTTTCGGAGCCTATTCATTTCATGCAAACAAACAAAAAATCAAATCTTTCCTCTTTATAATATTAGTATAGATTCCGGCAGGTTTTATATGCTATTTTTCAAATCAAAGCAAAATAATTCTTGAATTTACTTCTTTCTCTTGAGGATGAAACCTTGCCCGCAAACTTAAATTTTTCTTATGTTGTTTGCAATTTCTAGGTTAGTTTCACGTAAACTATGCGGGATCGTCCGCAAGGGTTACCGCTACCCCGGAACATAGAGGGCTAAGGAAGGCACATGGATGGGTTTTAGTCAGTAAGAGTCTGACACTTCCTTCCACTCCACCCAGAGCGGGAGAAGCTATTGGATGATTCCCAACCCTCAAAAGAAAAAAGAGTCACGTAAACAAAAGAAAATTAGAAAATCGCAGCAAGCCAGGAAAGAAGGAAACTTTAAGGTGAAAGGTGCAGGGTAGACCTTTAACCTTAATGTTCTTGTGATCTAAACGCAGCTTCGCGCCTTCTCTTGCATGTTATGATATAATTTCATATATAACATTCGAATGGCAAATATTATTATTACGTCACTGTTATCACGTAACTTAGGAATGTGACGTCATAAATAACTTCGTATGAGTTATAACGGCAGATGCCTTCATGGTGAAACATTTACATAATATTCGTTATGTTAATTTAATTTGCATTAAAGTAAGTACCTACCAGTTAACCCGATGTGATATTTCATGTTTCAAATTAAATTATTGCTTCCCAAGTATAATTTTCAAATGTCGTCTGTGGATAGTTTGCATACGGAATTTATATAAAATTACAGTCAGCAACAAAACGCCTTTAGCACATAAAGTGCGAATTTCAGCAACGAAATTGAACGCGATCAGCATACTTAAATCACGCCCACTGTCCATATTCCACAGAAAATAATAACACTTTTTTTTGGTGATAAATGACCCCTCCCGCTCTGGGTGGAGCGGAAGGGAGTGTTAGACTCTTACTGGCTAAAACCCATCCATGTTCCTTCCTTAGCCCTTTATGTTCTGGGGTTGCGGTAACGCTTTTGGATAATCCCGCTTACCCGGAAAAGAATGACACTGAGGTCTTAACCGTGGTTAATGCGCGATCGCGTTCAGTTTCACTGGTGAAATTCACCCTAAATTGAAAAAAAAACATAACTTACAATTTAACTACTGATGAATAAACCGATCTAGTACAAAGATTACTTTGTACTTAACTATTGGTCAACAACTATGTTCAGGGAGTTATGTTGCTGACTGTACCTTACCGCGTCTCAATTCTCAATGCTTTCAGCTCGATTACAGAGGTGGCACCTCCAAGTGAATTGTTACGTGGAATAAGTGCATTATAAAGGGTGTGTTTTGTGTTATACAGGCTGACTTCGAATTCATTGACAATCTCTAAGGGGTTGAAAGAATGTAAGTACCCGTGAATTGGAACAGCTTACTAAGACACCAATAGTGAAGTTATTTGCCACTGCTCGCAGTCATCAGTCGCATGAAATGGCAAAAATAAGAAAAATTGACAGTAAGTCAACTTGCTAGGTTGGTAGACTGTGTTTTGTATGTATACGTTCTCTGATATTTCGGAGTTAATCTTATAGTTTTTTTGGACTAACCTGGTGTCAGAGTTTTTATGCTGCCTATGGGCCTCTGACTTCACAAGCTTCTTCTTCTTCTTCAACAGCTTCACATGCTGTTCAAAAATGCCTAACAAAAAAATCTCAAATCAAATTCTCTCAGGCATACCAGTTATAATTAATACGCATATGAATCCGAAAAGTCAGCGCTGCGTGCCTTGGGATCTAACTCGAGACGTAAGCCTTGGCAGTCCGACGGTCACACCATTAGGCTATCACTGCTAATCTTATAGTAATTTACATCCTAAAATATGTATTCAAAGTCAGTCAGTACATTTTAATGGCTGTAGGTTGCATGAGAAATTAAAGGCTGAGTCTCGCAGCGCTTTGCAGCGGTGTTTGCTCACCGGTTAAGCACATAATGCACACGCACGGGTCGAGTATGCATGCACTTATATAAGCACTGCTTAGAGACTAATGTTTGGGATTTTTTTCGGATTTGATAGAAGTGAAATGAGTGATACATTTTCCATTAGGTATCGAAAGCAATGGATGCTTTTATTATCTAGTAATTTGCATGATGTCTGGGTAAAGAAAAAAAATATTTAGGCCGTTAGACCGATAATCAATAAATATAAGACACGTATTTTTTGATGGTTTAAAATAGAAAAAGATGTTACACACGCAAATCCAGGGCTGACTCCAGGCACAGATAATAACGCGTAAGAAAACCAAATAAACCTGCAGATTCATTCAAAAATGCATCATCATCATGCAATTAAAATAAAAAAAAGATGTTACTTTATCAACTCGAATGCAGAAGAAATTAATAAGAGAAACTATAGAAAAATTTTAGCATCCCCAAACGAAGACGAACTGCCTGGTCGGGGTGGCTGGGTGAGTGGGGCCCTAGGCCGGGGCCTTACATGCCTAGACGCAAATCCAGGGTTGACTCCAGGGTGACTCACCGTCCGATCAGCACCAGACCCGTGCCGGACGGCGCGTATATGTTCCACGCGCGCCTCAAAGAGATGTCAGCATACATGAAGGGGCCCCTCAGGGCCAAGCCTGCCAGGTAAGCGGGATTGTCCGAAAGGGTTACCGCTACCCCGGAACATAAAGGGCTACGGAAGGAACATGGATGGGTTTTGCATGATTTCCCATTCTTAAAAAAAAAAGGGTTGACTCGCGGCATAGATAATAACGCGTAAGAAAACCAAATAAACTTGCAGATTCATTCAAAAATACGTCCTTAAGGTTTGGCTACTTACTTATAACCATCTTGAATAAACAAATGCCCATTGTCTTATTAATTCTAGCGGTGAAGGTCACAAGTCGTAGCTTGGTACGCCACTGTATCTTATATCAGGCTTATCCCAACAAGGAAAGAGCACGAACAATATATTTGATCGCAATCATGAGATGAAATAAAACGATATTTGGCAAGTCTCCGGCCGCGGGGAGATACACAGCATCCATTTGATATCTTCAGATACTTAATATTCACAAGTATACACATGTACTTGTGTTGTAGCAGTCTATTGTGTTTCGACGTCTTTAGTGAGTTATTTTTGTTTAAATATAATATTTTTGTACCTACTTGTGATTTGGATTTCCAGTACCTTTATAAAAGAAGCAACACAAAAAAATCAGCAGTTCCCTACATTTTGACGAGTTATGCAAGCATAATGTGTGGAACATTATTATTTTTTTCGCGATTTCAGATTTGTTCCCAAAGTAAAAGTTGTTCATGAGGAGCTCGTGGCTAAGTTATAACAGCCAATCGATTCAAGAGGTTAAGCTACGCTTGGCGGGGTTGGTCTGTGGATGGGTGACCATCTTAACATGACGAGACTCCTCCGTACCTCGGAAAGCACGTGAAGCCGTTGGTCCCGGCTGTCATTTGTAGATCTTTGACAGTCATCACGGATCGTCAGAAGCCCGAAAGTCTGACATCCAGTCTTACCACGGGGTATCGTGTTACCCAGTGCACTGGGTTGTGGAGGTCAGATAGGCAGTCGCTCCATGTAAAATACTGGTATTCAGCTGCATCCGGTTAGACTGGAAGCTGACCCCAATATATTTGGGAAAAGGCTAGGCAGAAATAAAAAAAAAAAAAGTTTCTCATAATGATGAGTACAATGACCCCTTATAATTTTGCCCATGACTTCAATTTCACCCTGTGGGGGCTAAACCACTAGCAAAAGCTAGTTAATCCATAATTAAACACCGATCAATCTCTCTTTATCTCTCAATGCAAAACAACCCTTAATCCAACGTAACTAAAGATAACATTAATCATTAACCTTTATTAATTCCAAAGCAATACAAAGGTCACAGCCATTAAAATTAAACAGTTAAACGCGAGATAAAGCCAGAAACGTACCGAATACTCGCCCTTTTGTCAGGCTGAGCCAACGCGCTCCGCTTTTATTGGGGTAACAACCCTTAGGTGAGCTGTAGCAAGTGTACACTGACACTGCGACACTTCGACACTAAAGCCTCGTCTACACGGGGAGAGTTTCTCGTCCGTCAAGAGACGAGACTCGCAAGGTGGGTATAATACTACTGTACTACAACATACTACTGGTTATAGAAACCTCGTCTACGTTCATGTCATACGAGGCACGTCAGCCAATTTTCTGGAACTGTGGTTAGAAAAGTCGATATAACGATTTTCTGTTTTTGTAATTGTTTTAAAAGGTACGTTGTTTTATGAATAGTACTGCATTTCCGGCACTTCTATGCGAATTTTTCTTTCATCAAATTCATCTTCCTACACGATAGTATCGTACGTATGAATACTATGAATGTATCAAACCATGTGAGCTGGTACAGCTTATACCAACCACTCTAACACAATTAGATTCAATTTTGCTTACATTTCTATTTCCTTGACAACACTCAATTGCTATCAATTTTATTAGATAGTCTCGTTTACCATGCCACGCGAAAAATGATCTTCGTGTAAAAGAGCCTAAACTCGTTGATACATTACAACAATACTCTCAGGAGTTGCGTAAAGTACAACAATGCGGTAGCGAGCACTGCTCATTGTTCAATAGAATACACATTGGGGAATATTTCGACTTTTTACCCATCGATACCGAGTGTCATTTGATATATTGACGTCGTTTAACTTCCTGTAATTGACTTTCTTGGTGGGTTTTACGTGCACCTAATTTTGGAAATAGATTGTGGGGAAACGAGTCCATACCTTCCTACTAGACGACACGGTTGGCGCAGTGGTTGAGCGATTGACTGCTGCGCAGCGTGTCGCGGGTTCGTTTCCCGCACGGAACAAATATTTGTACGACCTGCAAGTATTTGTTCCGAGTCTGGGTGTTTTTCTATCTATAATATGTATGTATTTACAAAAAAAATGTATATAAGTAGTTTATCGGCCATCTCGTTACCATAACACAAGCATTAGGTTGCTTAGCTTGGGACTATATGGCGTTGTGTGAAATGTCCAAGGATATTATTATACTCCAAAGGTCGGCATCAAACAGCGGCTATCAGCACTAGTAAAGTCTCGAATACTGAAGTTCTTGGTCATATCTCCAGGCAGATTATAAACTTTAGGGTAACAGGCGTGTTAGGTCCCTGATTAGGTATACCAAATGGAATCCACCTTCGGAAACCCTGTTAATAAATGCGCTAGTCTGTCATCTAAAAAAGTAGGAGAGGGATCATGAGGCGCAAGAAGAAGATTGTGACATGTATTTTTACGTCCAAACGTTAAAAGAGACAATTGAAGCCCATACCAACTTCTTGCACAGCATAAGATATCGTAAGAAGAATGGTAAATTCTTATTACGTCCTAACAGACTTACTACGGATGCCACGGGTCTGCGGGATTGTCCGAAATGGTTACCGCTGTCCCAGAACATATACGGGTAAGGAAGGAACATGGATGGGTTTTAGTCAGTAATAGTCTGACACTCCCTTCCGCTCCACCCAGAGCGGGAGGCGTCATTTGAGGATATCCCATCCTTAAAAAAGACTTGCTACGGAATCTTTTTGTCTACTATCCACAAGCACATACGACACCCCCACCACACCACAGCATAAATATCCTCATATAGCTCATGTAACACGCGAAGGTCGCAGAAAGGAGAAGGACATGGATATTAATCTTCATAATTGCCTTTCTTTAAGGCATTTGTGATTGAAAGATTGGCTGTGGCATCAAGTTGATATCGTAAAAGAGTTTATAACCATTAATATGAGAGACGGAAGTAATGACGAGATAGAAAATCAAGACCACATGGCGCTATAACTCATCAAAGTAGCATTTATTGCAGAATATAAGGAGTCGTTGGTCTAGCGGTCGCAAGCGTTACTGCTGAGCAAAAGCTCTTAGGTTCGATACCGGTTCGGGTGAAAAGCAAAGATGTGCTAGGTAGCTAGGCGGTGTGCGAGAAAAAAAGTCAACAATAGGATCACTTCATAGCTTGTGCTTTTTTTATGAGTGTGGGAAATCAAGTGACTCCTACTGCTCTGGGTGGAGCGGAAGGGTTTGTCAGACTGTTACTGACTAAAACCCATCCATGTTCCTTCCTTAGCCCTTTATGTTCCGGGGTAGTGGTATCCCTTTTGGACAATCCCGTTTATCATAGCTTGTGCTAAGCTAGTGTTGTTATTGGTGAGTTCTACGCACATTACGCAGCTACGCATCCTGGCACATCTCTGGTGGAAACGCACCCTTATTGAAGTAAACCATTTGGAATTCCTCAGTAGCAGCTCATCTGGATTTGTGCCCGAGCAACGTGTAATAACATACGACTGAACCTTTTGACCGCCATTGTCACATATACGTGACAATGATAACACGAAATAAACAATTAAATCATTACTTTGCTGAGTGTTTATAAAGATTTCTTAATAATTTAAGCTCTCGTACGTATTTAATGACATGGAACAAATTAAAAGTCACCATGGATATTGGGAAATTTATGATAACAAGAAGAAATAAATTTGTAGCTTGGCGTGGAGGGCACGCGCGTGCGTTATGCTCTGGCATTCAAAAGGTTAAATATAACTGGCAAAATGTTTATGCACTTTAAGTATACCTCTATCTAACCCCACGAATAAATACTGGCGTGATGTTATATGATATTACAACAATGTCGGTATCACAGCTAATCCTGATAAATAGACATTAATAGAGTCGAATAGCACAACGGACTTAATTGATACAGTAACTAAAGATTATCGAATAATCGGAATCGGTTTGATATTCGTTTGGTTGCTTTAAGGCCTAAAGCAACATATCGAATTGGAGCTTAAATTAAGCTAAATTGCGCAGTCGTGGCATCGGGAGCGAGCGAAGGTGCGATAAGTTTAATGAATGAGAGATATTCGTGAAAATTGCACCGTAATACTAGCTACGATCGATGCGAGTTAGAATCAGTGATATCGGTAAAACTGCGTTCAAGGCAATTGGCAAACGGTTTGTCTTGGCTTGATAGGGAAAACCTAATATCAGCAACTGCCTAGCCTTTTCCAACTATCTTGGGGTCGGCTACCAGTCTAACGGGGTGGAGCTGTATTTTATAATGGAGCGACTGCCGCATAACTGATCTCCACAATTTTATTAGACGTTCGAGCTTCTGACACGCCGTAACGATTGTTAAATCCATTTATTTATTTATTTATAACATAAAACGGCCAAGGCCAATTACATTAGTTACACGTTATACGCCAACAGTTTTTGCATTGTCTGCTGCGTGGCAATCAATAGTCTTATCACATTACATAAATGTGGTCCATGAAAGACCACCTGGACTATCGGCTTAACGTGCTTTCCGGTAGGGAGGAGTCTCGAGTGTAAAGATAGTTACCCTTCCACGAACCAACCCTGATAATTGCAGTGTGTAATTGTATTACTTAGTTCCTCATCACCACAAAACATAAATTTCGTAGTTTGGGTTAGCATGTTATATACGAAATGTTTTTTGTCCTTTAAAAACTTGAAATAAAATAATTCTTCTTTATTCACTTGCCACAAATAGTACGAGTAGCAGAAACCGGCACGTCCTAGAACCAAACATTCTAAGACATTTGAAATCCACCAATCCGCACTGGGTCCACGTGGTGGAATAGCCCACTCCCTCTCACAGGAAAGAGGTCTGCGTCCCAGCAATGGGATTGTCATAGGCAGTACTTGACTAGAATCAATTCTTGATTTTGATTTCTTGTTCATTTTGACGTTCAAAACTGCCTTTCTAGTGCCTATTTGAAATAAATGATTTGACTTTGACTCAGACTATGTGGTATGCGAGTACGAGTAGCATTAACATTTTACTCAACGTGAAGATTGATCAGAATTTTTATTATTTTACAAGATCAAAACGAGGTGTTAACTGATTTATTTACACGATCAATGACTATCTAATAATATACAAAGTGAATATTTTAAGCATGTGATCCATTTCTATATTTAGTTTGTATTTGATTTAATAAGACGCGGCTGTTGATGTCATTTAGGAAACGCTTATTGGCCCGTGCCAACATGAAATGCGCATCGCATGACATCCTCAATTTGTTGCTTATATGTGCTAAGGTTAGCAATTCAAGGTTTCCCGTATTAATAACATGCTTTTTCTTGCTTGTTTGGATTAACATATTTTTTCGATTAATTGGTAGTACTCTGGTAATTAATACAGGTCTTAGATTTTTTTTTTGCTTCGATCTAATAGAATTTCTTTTGATACGAGTATCCAGTACTCAAAACAATGGTTAGTAATAATAGTAAACATTAGTTTAGATGCTGAACAATTTTGGTGGAAATGCGATCTGAAAATTATAAAGATTCTACTATTGAAAAAAGTGCTTGGTCACCCAAGTTCTTTAACAGATGAGTTACCAATTTGAAAAACTATTACAAGTTAACATACGTAACAGCACGCCTGTAACCCCGGAACGGATAGGCAGAGGTGTACGTACACAGGTGAAGTACGCTCACATTTCGCCAGTTAAAAAAAGTTTCTAATATTGGTTTCTTAATTTCTGAATTCTGTTTTAACTGCATTCTATAGACGAGATAAAGTTGAGCTAATTATAGACCTTACCATTAAAAGCTCAACTATTAAAAATAAATATGCGATATTTCCGTACGTAGGTACGTATGTACCTAGTTAAAATATCGCTTTTAAAAGCACCTACTCGTGACGTAATCAAACGGTCTTTTAAATCACAGTCTTTGTTCTAAGTAAAGTGGTCTGACTGTCAGACCATTGTGATGAGAATTCATACAACTTTTCCACTTACTCCCCTGAAAGAAACTTAAGTTCTACTTTTACAGAACCACTATTGTAATGATAACATATCTTTTCTTATCTATCTACAACTGAATAGAAATAACTTTTGTTAGATTTTTTTGTTTCTTGGTGTGGTTAGTGACTATCCTGGTGTCAGAGTTTTTATGCTGTTCATGGGCGACTAAGCTTCACATGTTGAAAAATATTTCTCTGGCATGCCGCTTTTGGCTAGCCGCACGGGTCGATCGATCAGGTTAAGAAACGGCGGTTAGTTCGTGGATGGGTGATGTTTACATACCAAGATCTACCGAGCCCCAGTAGGCATATTAAACTGTAGATCCCGTCTGTCATTTGTAAAACATTGACACTTCTTACGGGCCATCCGAAGCCCGAAAGTCTGACAATCGGTCATACCAAGGGGTATCCTGCTATCCAGTAACTGGGTTGTAGAGGTCAGATAGGCAGTCGCTCCAAGTAAAATACTGGTATTCAGCTGCATCGGGTTAGACTGGAAGGACGAGCCATAGATAGTTGGGATGATGATGCAGATGATGGCTTTTCCTCTATTACTTCTGTGAAGTTGGGTTATTGGGTATTCGACAGGATAGTCAACAACCTTACTTTTTTATTTTTATGCATTGTCAAATCGTGGAATATGTACGTGATTTGTATGAAAATGTGACTTCACCGATTTTTGGAATCAAATGGAATAGGTACTTATCAGCATGAAATCCAACTTTACAATTATACCCTCAAATAATATTTAATTTCCAACAAACAAATTTCTATACCAAAAACAACTAAATTGAAACACTGCATAGTATACAGGTATCATTCATATTGAAACTAACCGTACGCGAGGTATTTCAGGTACCATAAGAGGCATTACTGCTCATTTCCCGCCCAAGATTGAAATCTAGGGGTGTGCCAGACCTCTAACTTACAATCAGAGCATTACGTGTTCTTCAACACCACAATTGAAACCAGTGATTGATTACATTTCGTGTAATATAGCGTTTGCCCCACGAAATACTATTACTTAACAAATAAAGGCGTTGCACGCGATCTAAGGTATAAGAATGTTTAATCTTTATAATCTACACAGTTCATAAATTACTACGGATGTAGATGATGTACCTAGATTAAAATCGTTGGTTAACTTTTGTAATGAAATCGGACGACAGAGTAAAAGTTCGCTCAGTGTCTGTCAGGCTGTCAGGGTGCTCACATACGCGCCTTTTAAAATGGACCGTAAATTTGTTCCCGTGGCACTCTGGCGGAACACGAGCTTTTTTGTCTTTTTACTGCGTGGAAGGTTAATGACTAGGGATGGGCCGAAATTCGGTGCATATTCGGTTCAACCGAAATTCGGCAGCTTGAAATTCTTTGCCTAATTAATTAGACATAAAAATTAGACATACTATTACAAAAATTAAATTAACTTAGTATTCTTCTAACAGACATCTGGATTACAATTCGTAAATTGAATAAAAAAAACACGTTTTTGGTTCACAAACTAAACATTCATTACCATTTCTTGCGTTTTTTGCAATTTGCAAGTTAGTGTCAGGTTGTATATTGATTAAAATATGATTGTGTGGGGGCGGGGTACATCTAGCAATAATATTGAAGTAAATGCGTAAACAAGTCACGATGTGTCGCTCTCGAGAAAGCGCTTGAAATTGAACCGAAATTCGGCCGAAGTTCGGCCGAACTTTTCATTTTAACCGAATGTTCGGCCGAAGTTCGGATTCGGTTCAAACCACATTCGGCCCATCTCTAATAATGACTATTATGTAATGTTACATTGGTAGTTTCGCTTTGTTTTTAAAGCCCATGTTGGTGATTAAGAAACTATAGAATTTATAAAATTAACCGCAACACACATCTAGAGTTGCCAACTATACTGTTAAAAACAGTATTTTACTGTTGAGCAAAAGTAAAGTATAATATCATCATCATCATCATTCTCCTGCCCTTATCCCAATTTATTTGGGGTCGGCGCAACATGTCTTTTTCTTCCATACTTCGCTAGTAGTCGTCACCTCGGTAGTCACTCTCTTTCTAGCCATAAAAAAGTAAAAATAAAGGGGTAAGGTTTAAAATAAAGTATAATATAATATGATACTGTTTTCAACGCACCAAAGGCGCATATATCCATAAATATTATGTTCAAAAATGTAACATAAATTGTTTCCTATCCACTATCTGTTCCTGCCTCTTCAGCCTTTACAGAATTTTTTTTTTCTGCTATGAATGCGAAGTGGCGGGATGATAGACATTTGAAAAATAATAAAGTATATGAAGCCTTCAAAAAGATGGTAGGTACATACATTGATTAGTTATGCAAGAAGGTCTAAAAAATATGTATTTAAATCTTTGAAAATATAAAATACTGCTTATTTTCTTTGTATAAAAAGTTGGGAACCTTACACACACCCCATCCACATATAACTCGTCTGCCTTCAAAACAAGAGTGAACAGGCATCTTCTGGGCATGCTCGGCTTAAGGCGCAGATATATGCCAATGGCCTTGAATGCATAGCTTGCGCGTTCTGTGCTGAGCTCACTCAACGCATTGTACGTCCACTCGGTAATAGGACTCGCCCATCAAGGAGCATTGTCCCAAATTAAACGCTTTTTTTACTTTTTATGACGCAATCAATTTCTTTTGTATTGAGTTTTTTTTTACTCATTTGATTGCACGCGTTTTTTAAGCTTTTTTCGAGAGATCAGCCTTAAACATAACTGGCGAAACATGGGTATAGGTACCATACACCTCGGCCAACACTTACGAATGAACGCAAGCGCGATGTTTATCAGGCCGTGTAGTGTATGTCATCGAGAAAGGGAGCCAATACCAAACAAAATATATCACTGAGCAAACGGACAATGTTTACTCAAACACTGACAAATTACGTGCGACTACTGGCTAGCCGTTTTATTTGCTTCCAGTGCAACGTTCAGTTACTAACAAGCAATCATTATGCTGTGTTAGGTAGATAGTTATGTACTTAGCAGTCATAGTACGTAGTTGTGTTTTGTGGTGTTTAGCGCGATGAAAACAGGTTTGGTTTGGTTGCAGGTGTAAAATGCCCAGTTACTGACTGATTCTGACTGGGTTTCAGGTCTCTAAGAACTGGTAAATGTAATGCATAAGTACTTAGACAATACTAATTCATATCCAATCTAATATTATAAATACGGAAAAGAAGTCTGTTTGACTGCCACCTTTACACGCCGCCGCAGCGGTTTTGGTATAATTTATTTATTTAAAGTACAAAACCAGTTAGCAGTATATGCACACTAGATCGTTTATAGGTAGGTATGCTAAGAGAAAGACAAAGAAAAGGTTGCACCGTCGAGATAATTATATACGGAGTTTTATAAAAATATAAGTTAAAAATAATAATACTCTTGGGTTTACGTTCATCCGAATGTGCTGCCTATGGTATTCAGTTTAACGATCAAATTGCAAATAAACGGTGTTCAGTATCTTAGCACTAGTTTCACAGCCAGCGTCATCGTCCAGACACCAAGTTTTCAAAGCTACCTCTGTAAATAACGTGTGTCCGATTTACAAATACAAAAATGCGGTTGAACAAGCGCGCCTTTACAAACAAGAAACCATAGGGTCCTAATATTATAATTATGTGATAAATCCTCTGTATGTTTGTTATCTTTTCACGCCTTAAAAACTGTTTTATTTTTCTTTAAATGGCATCGCGTAGTTCAGCCATAGGGTTGTCTACTGCTAAACTGGGCTTGCAATTAGGTAACCACTGAAACGTACGGATAAATAGGTAGCCTGCGCCCTGGATAGACTTAAACTTCGTTTTATCCGGGATTATTTATTGAAAAAACTAGTGAACCGCAACCGCTACGCACGGTTTTAAGACTTAGTATCGAGATTTAATTATTATACAGGGTGATTTTTTTAAGTGGGCGTGTATGGCCAAATTATTTATCAGTCATTGTTTTCCAGAATTCGATACTTATTAGCGACAGTATTGAATGGTGTAATAAAACAGTGTTTTTTTATGCGCCGTGTTCGATTCCTGGCTAGAATATTGATTTTTCAAAAATCCAATGATGCAGTTTTAGTTTTCATCAAAATCGAGCCCGCGACTCCTTTGAGTACTTTTCACTATTCCTCAAAGTTTCTGATTTGGCCATCCACGCCCACTTAAAAAAACACACGGGATATTATGTAAGTTTAAGATTGATGTTCCAGGGTAGCCCGCGAAATTCAAATTTTCTTAAGTTTTTTGCAATTTGCAGGCCAGTGATAGGTGAAAGGAAATGACTTTTTACAAGGTCAAAGTCATTCCGGAACCTTTATGAGCTCGGAGGGTTGTATTAATGATTTTGATGATTATAATTCTGTAACTACATACGTCTTACAGCCGCGAATCAAATGTTCATCAACATACAACCTATCACTGGCCTGCAAATTGCAAAAAACTTAAGAAAATTTGAATTTCGCGGGCTGTTTGGAGGATTCACCTTAATAGCAACGTATTATACATTATATAAACCAGGAAACCTGCATGCCTGAGAGATATTAAGTCAGAGGCCCATGGGCAGCATAAAACTATGACACCAGGTTAGTCACTAAACACACGAAAAATAAAGATTATGAACCTTCCATAATAAATTCTCTATGGTAACAACCGCAGTGCGTTGCGTAGAAGACTAACGCTTTCTATCAGACTACAATAAAAAAAAATATATATATAATATAAATGTTGAAATACAAAATACTCTCAAACAAAGTCCTGAGAAACGGCTATTATCGTAATAAATCAAACAGTAGCACAGTTACAGAACCTATTATTAGGACGAAAACAATATGTCAATTAAAAATTTTAATGTCTTCAAAATGGTTGATGTTTCATACAAACAAATCTATTTAAAGGACTCACGTGATTTTGTAAACAGGAATACGGGTTCCTTTGTATCATTTATGGCTAATTAAGCTTTCTGAGTAAATATGGCTGCTCGCAAAGCTGTTCTAAGCACATAATTGCAACAGCCAAACACCAATCAGAGTACAACCTCGATTGATAGTAAAATTCTAATTAACGCCAGCGAAAGAAACCGCGGGAAAAAGCTAGTTAAATATGAAAGGTGTAATTTTTCTGGTAATGTACCACAGTGATAGCTTAGTGGTGTAACCTTCGGATTGCTAATCCATAAGTTACAAGTTCGAACCCACCTTTGACTTTTCGGATTCGTTACTTAAAAATATATACATCACTTTGAGACTGAAGAAGAAAAAAAGATTAGAGAGAGTACGAGAAGAAAAGATTTTAAAAGCATAAATATTCCTAAACTTAACATAGTCGCACACGGTACCGGTCACATGTCAGTGAAAATGTTCAATAAACTCCCCGATGATATAAAATTATCTCTTTGCAAACGGGACTTCAATTAATGACATTTAAATTGTAAACATATCTACATATTATACTAAGACATTTATCAGGTTTATTATTGCTACTACTATTGGTATATATTTTTTTGATTATTAATAAAATTGCATTTAAAGATAATTATTTTTATTGTTCTCAATTTAATTATTAATTACATTTATGACATATTCAGTCAAAAAAGTATCGGGAATGGATGATTTGTTTATGGTTTCAAATTCAAATTTTTGTTTTTTTTTGTAGTTGTTAGATTGGCACAACTGTTTTCCATTTTGGCGCGGAGTTTGAGTTGCATCTGTTATTTATATTAAATACAGTGCTGGTTTTAGTAATATAATATATAGTGTGTATTGCGAATTTCATAATGGACAAAAATATCGAACAAAGAGTTTGTCTTAAATTTTGCATCGCCAATGGAATTTCGTATTCGGAGTCACTGAAAATGTTACAGAAGGCTTACGGTGAATCGACTTTATCAAAAACTCGTGCTTATGAGTGGTTCAAAGCGTTCAAAAGCGGTCGAGATGTGATGGAAGATTTGCCTCGCTCTGGTAGGCCGTCAACGTCTGCAACTGAAGTTAACATCGCAAAAGTGAAGAAAATAGTGACTGAAAATCCCCATTCAACTCTGAGAGAGATAGCCGCCGAAATTTCTGTATCTCACGAGTCGATCCGTACCCTTTTAACTAATCATTTGGGTATGAAACATGTTGCTGCTCGGCTAGTCCCAAAAGATCTGAATTTTCTCCAAAAACTCAATCGCATGAAACTCGCTGAGGACATGCTAGAACGTGTCAGTTCGGACCCAACATTCATGAAACGCATTGTTACTGGTGACGAGACGTGGGTTTACGAGTTTGACATGCAAACTAGTCAACAAGCTTCGGAGTGGCGCCTTCCAACCGAAAAAACCACGCCAAAGTCGATCAAAAGTCAAAGTCATGTTGACTGTTTTCTTTGACTATTGCGGTGTTGTGTACTCTGAATTCTTACCGGAAGGTGTAACGGTAAATAAAGAATATTATTTGAGCGTTATGCGGCGTTTAAGAGAGCAAATTCGACGAAAAAGGCCAGATTTGTGGAAAGAAAATTCTTGGCTTTTGCACCACGACAATGCGCCTTCGCACAAGGCTATCATTGTGAACGAATTTTTGACCAAACACTCAACAAATACCATCCAGCAACCACCATATTCACCAGATATGGCTCCTGCTGACTTTTTTCTTTTTCCTAAACTCAAATTACCACTTCGTGGCACCCGTTTTCAATCGATAGAAGACATAAAGGAGAATTTGCGGCGAGAACTGAACTCAATTCCGGAAGCAGCGTTTAAAAAATGTTTTGATGAATGGATTATTCGTTGGCGCAAGTGTATCGTTTCTAAAGGAGCATACTTTGAAGGTGATAAAATCAATTTGGATGAATAACAGACATTTTGTGTATTATTGATCTTTTCCCGGTACTTTCTTGACAGAGTAGTAAGTAAGTAATTGACATTGAACATCTGACATGGCTATATTATTATTTTTTTGTGACATTGATAATCTGTTCATCTAAATGACATTTATTTATTATTATTACTCTCCCTCATAGTAATTAAGTGGCATGTAATTTTTGTATGTATTTTTTTTAAATTGTAAAATCTTTAATATTCGACTCAATGTAAAAATTGTTATGAATAAATGAAATGAAAACATCGTCAGGATACTGGCTTGTCTGAGAGACGGGGCCTGGATCTCACAACATGGGGAATCCTAGTGTGGAGGGGTCTAGGAACTCAACCAACGATTGTAATCTTTGCAAAATATTTTTTTTTTCTTATTTCTCAACAGCATATTATGAAGCTAAGCCCGTGGGCAGCATAGAAACTCTGACACCAAGTTAGTTACTCTAACCACACGAAAAAGAAACCAGATCAAATACGATCACAACAGTCACGGAAATTACTTTTCATTTTAATAATATTTATGTTGCACCGTTTCCGACTCTCATAAAATAAGATAAAATTCAACCAATTCCATCTTCTGTCTTATTGTAAAGAGGCTACATCATGCTACCCCAATCTGTAAAATTTCTTTGATAGATTTTCATCTTTATTACAAAAACATTAGGTCCAGTTGGGAATATTTGACAGTTTCGGGCAACTTGATTGTCAAATTTATTTGATACTATTTAAACTTTATTATAATGACATAAGGTTCATTTTCGAATAGGAAAATTTGACAGGAATAGCTTGAATGCTGGCGACTGTAGAACAAAGTTGCTAAACTTCAGCACATAAGTGCACAGGTGATAAATTCATGGCGTATGATTTAGTTGGTAATAAATGTGTGTCGAATACCCGAAGCCGACGAGACCATAAAATATGTGGTTAGTAATAATTTAACGCTGCGACCATCCGAATCCATTAAGAAATGGGTGTTAAGGGGAATGCTCTCTTCATATATACTTCTTCTTCTCTATTATTCTTATTTTAATTTAAGTATTCAATTTATATTGTCTTTGTTTTGTAAGAAAGAAGTTTTATCATAATTCATAACAACCTCTTTTTTAGTTCTTTTTTTTGTTGATTATTATTTGACTACTCGTTTAAACTACTTATGACTTTGTTTCTTATTTTTAGGTTAATAAAATGATGTTTATTTTACAAATTCTTTTTTTACTTAAAATATCTAAAAAACCTTCCTATTTTTTATTGAGTTCCATGACCAACAAATAGCGATGCTGTGTTTATTGTTCAAACATCGAATACGTTTTGATTTATTCAACAGACTATGACTAAAGTTTTTAACCAGCCATAACCACCAGTACTTATACATATTTTTTATTAAAAACTCATCATCTGCCTTTTTCCAACTATGTTGGGGGCAGCTTCTAGTATTACCGGATGCAGCTGAATTTTAAATAGAGCAACTGCATATTTAACCTCCATAATCCAGTTACCTACTGGGTAACACTTTACCCGTTAACAAGACTGGTTTTCAGACTTTCGAGTTTCCGACGATCATTTTTATTTAGAAGAACTTACGACTATTTATAAGCTATATTGCTATGATATGAAAGCGCCTTAAGCAGTGGGTATTAGGAGTAAAGTATAAGGATTAGTTTGGATGCAGATCGCAGGTGGCACTTCGATGGCTGATGGCCTCTCGGCCTTCCCCGGACCGCTTCCTAGCCGGTATTGGGGACATAAACCCGATATTTGGACTTTAACGATTACGACGTTTATAAGCAAGCTTAGTTATGGATAAAACAATGACACAACAGCACTTAGCATTTATATCAGAATACTACATACAACTCTACATATAACTCTGCACGTTTTAGTAAACTGATACAAAATCAGTATTTTAGATGTTGATTAAAATGTATTTTTTAGTCTTAGATACCCTGTATTTTTTTCTATATTATGTACTTCTTGTCCTCTAAGGAGAATGAAAGAAAAAAACTAATTTGATACAAATAACTAACTAATTGAATTTAATACATATTTGTTTTTGCCAAGTAAAGGGTTAAATAACATATTATATTAGTATTTATTTTATTTAAAAAAATAAACTTAAATTACTACACAATTGAGTATTTGACAGGGTAGTATTTTTATGGCATATCCCTTGTGACATCACAGATTTTTTTAAATCAAATGGAATACTTATAAACATTAATTCCAATTTTACAATTATATCTTCGCAAAATATTTAATTACTGTACGGTGATGCAAGTTTTTAAGGTGAGCGGTATTATTTTTATGTGATTTAATATTTTATTTTAGACCGTCTCATGCATTTTCAGTGGAGAATGGCAGTATAGAAAATTATTAAATAGAAAGGTTCGAATTTTAAAAACTCTTTCCACGCTAGAGAGCATAATCCAATTTTGGGCTCAGATTTCGAATGACAAACAGACTCTTTCCGAGCCTGTGAGGTGAAAATAACTATTTTCTTACCCTGTCAACATCCCTATTGTGTAGTCAAAACATTGAAACGTATTTTATCTCTCGCTAGCTTCTGCTCGCGACTTCAGCGCAGCACAGCGGATGCCTACGTTAATATCGCTTTTAGTGTACAAAATTTCAGCCCATGCCGTTCAGTAGTTTTATTTATCTGTGGATAGATTAGTCAGTCACTCAGACACGGTTTTCTTTTATTTATACAGACTAGCTTCTGCCCGCGACTCCGTAGGTTCGCGTGGTAGTCGCAAGACTCCACCATATACTAAAATAACAGCCACATCCTGCCCGTGTTATTACTTCGCTTTTTCCGTCTACCCGTATTTTGATTGACTAGTTTGAACAAAAAGCGGTCATTGTATTAAAAATTATAATATTTAGACACAGCCTGGTGGACTTGGATAGATAATGGAGTAAATGTACGTATGTACGTGTAGTAAATTATTTTATGTATTATCAATAGTTTTCGCAGCGCACGTCTAATAATGGCCTTTATATTCACAGTTTTGTACCTTCGGTATTGCATTTTATTTCTCTAATTTTAGTGAAATAAAATACAGACTATGCCACTTGCTGATAATGTAGTTTTGTATCGTGAAAGAATTTTTAAAATCGGATATGTATCCATTGCAAACAAACAAACATAGAAAATAATCAAAACTTTTCCATTTCTAAAATAAGTTTTGATGTAGTAGATAATATGTAGGTTTTATACTGATAACAGAACGAAGAAACAGAGAAGTAGAGAGTGATATGTCATGCACTGAAAATAAGGAAATTATTCACTCACAAAGTTCTTTCAGATTTCATTTCCCATGAGAAAGTCAAACACGATTAAAATTAATAGCGTTACGTATCAGACCAAACCTTAGACTCCAATTGCAATTTTAGTTATTACATTACGTCCTCAAAATGCATTTACCTATAAAAGTAAACCATTCACTAAGTGGAGTGTCTACTTCACGAGAATATTATAAAGGGTAGTATGCACATTAGGTAAGGGAAGTATTCACACAGTGGCGTACAACATACCACACAGCGCTTTAATCCGATTACAGCCGTAAATAGCGCTTCAACATGCTTGCTACCTGCAGTAAGGAGGTTGACAAATATTTCCCACTAAAAGGCTTATTAATGCTTTAACAAACCATTTTTTGTTCATAATTCCCAAAAGGTTCCAACATTATGTAACTGGCCACTTTAGAAAGCGCAAGTGTAGCCCGCGAAATAAAAATTTTCTTGAGTTTTTTTTTTGCATTTGGCATCATGACGTTCGTTCGTTCGTTTAGTGTCGCGTTGAACCTGTCAATGGGAGCCTTAACATGTCAGACACTATTTCCTACTACGATAAGAACATTGAACGAAACAAACAGTAATATTACTACAGCTAACACTATGTTTAGATTAATACTAGCAACCTCAAGTAAGGCCACGGCAAGTGTCGCAGAGCGTTGGACAACAGCCAATGTTATAATAGTAGTAACTATCTGATCCAATTCTATTATAGATAACGAGGAAATTAATTCTTTTTTTAAATTTCATAGAAAAACATTTTATTGAAATAAATGTTTAGGGCTGGAGGACATTTTGTGTGAAGGGCACTTTATGTACTGTTAGCCTAAAACCTGTCATTTTATCACAAAGAAGCTTTAGGGCTCCAAAGTCTGATTTTAAGTCTTGTATCTACAGGCAGTGGTGGCCCAATGTTAACGGCTTTTTTTTTGGCTGGGAAATCATTCAATGACTTCTCCAGCTCTGGGTGGAGCGGAAGGGAACGTCAGACTCTTACTGACTAAAACCCATCCATGTTCCTTCCTTAGCCCTTTATGTTCCGGGGTAGCGGTAACCCTTTCGGACAATCCCGCTTACCCGGCAATGGTAACGGCTTGGACATACAATTAGTAGGTCGTGGGTTCGAAATCGGCGAATGTTCTAGAACTCGAAAATATGTGACATCTTACCAACCCGTACTTGGGCCCGCGAGGTGAATTACAGCACACTCCTCACAGAAAGAAGAGACCTGTATCCCAGCTGTGGGAAGATAATAGGCTGACTATACTGTTTAATACAGGTACAGACGCCAGCATGTCAAGCTATCCATAACTGTCAAATTTTGCCAATTGAATATGAACCTTACGATATTTAAATAAAGTTGAAAATCTATCAAAGAAATCTGACAGATTAAGGTAGCTTTATGTGCTGGCCTCTGTACAATCTATACTAATATAATAAAGCTGAAGAGTTTGTTTGTTTGAACGCGCTAATCTCTGGAACTACTGATCCGAATTGAAAAATAATTTTGGTGTTAGATCGAGGAAGATTATAGGCTATGTAACATCACACTACGACCAATAGGAGCCGAATAGCTGGTGAAACGGCGCGGGAGTTGCTGCTCCCGTTCTTAAATAAATAATCTCTTTAGGTATTTGTCATTAAGCATGATATAGATAAGTGCACACACTTTCTAACCTTTCTTTTTTTAAAACGGTTATTTCTTAATCAAGATATCTAAATATTCTAATTAGTTAGATATAGCTGTGAGCTTGTCTGGCTGGCCAATCAGCCCCAAATAAAAAAAATGTTTTGCAACCGTCAGAAGAATATTTCGTAAGTATGTAAATATGAATATTGTTGGCAATAAGCGTTGTTTATAGTAAACAGAGTTGTGACCTAGTTTTTGTTTTAATTTATGGGTTACAGTTATACAGATGAGGATCCTGCAGCGCATAAATAATGTTCAGTTACGGTGTTATGATAAATTGCTTTGGCTCTCATTCATCAAAATCTTTGCCTCGCGGAATCATTGAACGGAGGCAATAAAAGCGGTGCTATTTCCGCAGACTTCCAGGAAACAACGTTTTCTAAAATACCTCAGAAATTGGTATTTGAAAGTTGCACGATATCGCAGAAGTTGAAGTGGAAACCGGATTTTAAAACTGGAAATTCTATCGACAGAAACGAGAAGAATATAATCGCTGCAAAAACCTGTAGAATCACAGTTTGTACAATAGTTATTTGTTATGCAAGGCTGGAAAGTTGAATTTTGGCGCGAGTACTTCTATTGAAACCTGAGTAAGCGAAGGATTCTAGGGTTGAACCATGAGCGAAGCGAGTGGTTCAAATATAGAATCCTGAGCGTAACGAAGGTTTCAAAGGTACGAGACGCAGAAAAGCTTTGCTGCCGAGCGCAACACACAATTTTTCACCTCACTACAGCGAGGAAACTGCTAGGTGCAAGAAAACAAGTGTTATATGTTGAGTTTTATTTTGTTCGAGCGTCTCAGATACATTGACTCATGTGAAGAAAATAACAGATACTTGGCAATGTATCTTATGAGTTACATAGAATATCTCCAAAATTAAATACCCTGTATTTTGTTCTATATCCTACTTGTCCCATAAAGAGAATGAAAGAAAAAAACTAATTGAATACAAATAACTAACTAATTTAATTTTATACATATTTATTTTTGCCAAGCAAAGGATTAAATAACATATTATATTAGTATTTATTTTATTTAAAAAATTAAACTTAAATTACTACAAAATTGGGTATTTGACAGGGTAGTATTTTTATGGCATATTCAAATGTGACGTCACAAATTTTTTTAATCAAATGGAATACTTATTAACATTAATGCCAATTTTACAATTATATCCTCGCAAAATATTTAATTTCTGTACTGTGATGGAAGTTTTTAAGGTGAGCGGTATTATTTAATATTTTATTTTAGACCGTGTCATGCATTTTCAGTGGACTGGCAGTATAAAAAATTATTAAATAGAAAGGTTCGAATTTTAAAAACTCTTTCCACGCTAGAGAGCAAAAATCGATTTTCGGCTCAGATTTCGAATGACAAACAGACTCTTTCCGAGCCTGTGAGGTGAAAAGAAATTTTAATACCGAGTTCTCCATTCTTGTGGAAATGGAAAATGCAAACTATTTAAACAAAAAAATAACTTACCTTTATATCATAATCGGTGAACACAGAAGCGCTTCGAGGATAAAAAAAAACACTATCTTCCAACTTCCGTAACAACGAGTTCACGGAACAATTCTGCACAGAATGTAAAGTTCACTACACTACACCGTCTATTTGTCCTCTAATGTACTAAAAGATGTAACTTAGGCACTTTGAATATGACTGAAAACTAAGCACTAACACTACTGATCGTCTCACCTACACCAAGTTCGCAGAACTGTCGCACCTGGAACAAAAACGGATGTTTAGTTAATTAGTTTGCGCTGGTGTGGGTGTTAGTGAGTGTTTTATGTGTTGAAACGTGAATGGTCTATGGACAATGATCCATTCGGAATTCAAAATGCTTTTGAGAGAGCTTTGGTGGCGCCAGTGGTAAATGCCCCGTCTTACGAGATGTATGTCGTAGGTTCCGAACTGGCGTCAGGCGCTTTACTTCGTCTTCTTCTTCTTCGTGTGGTTAGTGACTAACCTGGTGTCAAAGTTTTAATGCAGCCCATGGGCTTCTGACTTACCATCACATGCTGTTGAGAAATATCTCTCGGGCATGCCGGTTTCCTCACGATGTTTTCCTTCACCGATTTTAAGCAAGTGATAATTATACAATATGCACATGAATCCGAAAAATCAGAGGTGCGTGCCTTGGGTTCGAACTCGAGACCTATGACTTGGCAGTCCGGCGGTCACACCACTAGGCTATCACTGTTTTACTTCGTGTAACTTATTTAACACGTTGAGCGCCAACGCGGTCACCGGTGAGCCGCGAACAATAGTTTTTCTATTGTGTCTGCTGCGTGGCAGTCAACGACTTAATGACCACTGCTTCTCAAAACGGTAAAGAAAAACAAACATCGTAAAGAAATCGGCAGATTCAAAAATTCGAAGCATGTGACATCCACCAACCCGCACTGGGCCCACTCCCTGTCACCGAGCAGGCCTGAGTCCCAGCAGTGAACATCATAGGCTGAATAGGCCACGCTTATGCTAATGGTTTTATAACAATGAAATGGATGTGTCGATTCTGGGACTTAAATCAAAGATTACTTTCGTTTAACGCAGAAACATAATACATATTTATTTTTAGACAATAAAAATGATAAAGGGCAGATTTCAGTCACGCAACGGTTCCTTTTCGAACAACCTAATCATATAACTTCTACAGAAATCCTGATCAATTTTGTTTGACATTTCTTACGTCCTGAGAATCGTAGGTATGAGGATTCAATTACCATAAAAATGGCGCGATTACGAAGCAAGTCATGGTATTATGAAGAAGTGATCAATACAAAACACCTATCGATATACAATTGGGGTGTATAAGTCATTGTTTACCGCTCAAGCCTGCCGACTCTGCGGACGTGACTAATCCAGTTTTCAACTGGAACATATCTGGCCTCTGCAATCGCTCGACGCTCCCTCGGACCGTATTATCATTCGTACAAAAGCCCTCCCTACGTAATAGCCCACGATCAACATCTAGAGGAATGTTTGCAAAAATTTTCCCATCAATCTTCCCCGTGCAAAAAGCCGCCAGGACTAGACACTTGATTTATCTATTTGAATATTAGCTCGCCATCGTTGGGGGGCGCTGCGATAATACGCATTCCAGCCGCGAACTATTTTCATAACGTGTTATGTATTGTTTTTATTATTGTCGGCCATTAGTAAAAATTCAGGTCACAACAGCGACAAACGTATGTGGAGTGAGTTTGTGATAAATTGGATTCGGAAAATGATGGGGTATTTTTCGTGAAAAAAAGCGTTCGCAGTGACTAACGAGATAAAATGTATGTTAACTACGTAGGTAGAGGTAACAGATCGGTGTTTAAATTAGCGCTGTGATCGAGTGGCGTCGGGGCCCGAGTGGAGCCGAGTGGTGCCGACGAGTCTAGTGGCGATGCAGTGGCGTCCGTAATCGGAACGAATGGGAAAATGATACAGCAACATCGCTTTGATGGGATGTTGATAGATTATGTTGACTGTATTCGGGTCAGAAAGCCACATCAGTAAGAACTAGATAAGTAAGTAAGTAGTTATTTGTATGAACTGGCCAATATTGATAAATTGATCTTGAATCGGTCAAAAATAAAATAGGAAACCACACGGAAATAGACTTACTTAAAACTTCCATCACCGTACAGAAATTAAATATAATGCGAAGATATAATTGTTAAATTGCATTTAATGCTAATAAGTATTCCATTTGATTCTTTAAATCTGTGACGTCATATTGTTATCACTACATAGTATAAAACAAAGTCGCTTTCTCTATCCCTATATCCCTATGTATGCTTAAATCTTTAAAACTACGCAACGGATTTCGATGCGGTTTTTTTTAATAGATAGAGAGATTCAAGAAGAAGGTTTATGTGTATAATTTGTCGACATATTTTGCGGGCGAAGCCGCGGGCGGAAGCTAGTATTTCATAAAAATCACGTACAAATTCCGCGTTTTGACAGTTCATAAAAAGTAACGTTATTGACTACCCTTTCAAATACCCAATTATTTACTCGGTACAGATTAGCTCGACTGTTGGTAAAATCAGTTAAATAATAATCCTAATGAAACGAAATACTACGCTGTATATTTTACTTGGTTCTGCGCGCAGGTTTGAACGCGTGGAAGTCGGAAGTTATCCCTCAAAAAGCATACTGGCGGGATAACATCTACCTATCCTATCACTAAACCCGACCATGGACTACCTATGTGGCAAATTGCATCCAAATCCAAAACAAACAAACTCATTATCGCATTTGTAATATTAATTAAGGAATTACAACATCACTGCGTAATCAATACATTTTCACACAGCAAAATTAAAATGTGTTCTAGAAACCAATTTTAGAAGCCCAAAAACCAGTAACCGCTACATTTTAAGTAATTTCCGACCATTCATTCAGCGGAGCGGCCGCTCTTACATCACTGCCTCATAGTTCCTTTAATTTAACACAGATTTTAATTAAATTCTGCAGGAATTCAATACCTATGCCTAAAGGCGAAAGAGAAATTAAAAAATAAAGGAACGACTCACTCTACCGTTATACACTGTGCCGAGTGGTTTTGAAATCAAATCATCAATTAGAACAATCAGTGGCTGTTCTTCAATTAAAACATATGTATTTTATACCTACAGGCCTAAGTTCAAAGGAAGACAGTTCATATGTAGGTACTGTAACAAATAGTGCATCCAATCAGCCAGCATCACAATCCATTTGATATATAAATATACAGAGTTGATATGACAGAGGGGCATTAAATTACACTACGTATACTATACGTGTTTAGTATTAACTCGGTACGTTATAAAAATAAAAAGCACCAAAAATTAGGTTTTTATTTTTTCAAACAAACTAAATAGCTTACAAATCAGAGTAAAACGCAACCACCCTTTGTAAATAAAAACTGACCTTGTAACGCAGCGGCACCGACGCGTGCACGCCGGAGCGCTGTTAGGAAAGATACATCGTGTTCAAACGGGGCAAAAACTTTAAAAAAACATTTGCGACTAAACTACTGCTCCGAATTGATTAATTTAATTGATTTTTGGTACAGAGCTTGAAAATGGTTCCTAGTATAAGCTGTTTAAAGGAAAGCCCCTGTGTCGTATCAACTCTGTATATGTACAGTGTGTTAGGTTAAACATACTTTCAGGAGATACTATACTCATGAAAATGAACAACTTTGACTATGTAACTATGCCTTTTCATATTACAGAGTTGGTCCCATGGACAAAGTTGTTGATTTCCATGAGTACTATACAACCTGAAAGTATGTCCCTCGTTTAACCTAACATCTATACTAATATTATAAAGAGGAAAACTTTGTTTGTTTGTTTGTTTGGTTGTAATGAATAGGCTCAAAACTACTGGACCGATTTTAAAAATTCTTTCACCGTTGGAAAGCTTAGTTTTCTAGGAGTAACATAGGCTACTTTTTATCCCGGGAAAAATAACGGGTCGGAAAAGACCACGGGAGCGAAGCCGCGGGCAAAGTGCTAGTACTTTATAACTTAAAACTTTCTCTGCTGAGATACAGGCCTCTCTGTGCGTGGACTGTAATCCACCACGTTGGCCCAGTGCGGGCTGATAGATGTCTCAGTAATGTCTTTGATTTTTAACCGACTTCAAAAAGGAGGAGGTTCTCAATTCGGATGTTTGTATTTTTTTTTTTTTTATGTTTGTTCGCGCATTACTCCGTTGCTTGCCAACCGATTTGAAAAATTCTTTTTTTGTTTGAAAGGGTATACTTTCCAAATGGTCCCATAAAATTTTTATCGAAATCGAATAAAAGGTTTTTGAAAAATCAACAAAAATCTTAAAAAAATCCTACTTAACATATGTGGACGATGTTCTAATAAGTTCCTGTCACTGTAATTTACATACCAGGTAGTGGTATTAAAATTTTGGGGGGGAAGGGGGGGGGGTTGTGTAGGTAGGTACCACAACTAAAAAGTGAAAAATAAAAACTTTTTTACAAAAAATAAAACCGACTTCCAAAACAAACACTACAAAGTGACAAATAATTTTGATTTCGGAAGTCGGTGGCAAAAAATGAAAATACAAAACCGAAGACAAACGATGTTTTCCATTTTGAGAGCAGTAGTGATGAAATAACTTAGCGCCTGTCTGCGTTCTTCGAACCCACTACCTACAACATGTAAGTCACGGTTGTTACCACTAGGCCACCACTCCTCTCAAATACTATAAATATATTTTAATTATCGTTCATGTCTTACTTGATATTGAAGGCAAAGTTAAACGTACATAGATAGAACAGTAAGACTTATCGTAGATTTATGAAAGAAATAGTTTAATAACATTTTCTCGAAGTCAATAACAAATCAGCTGTCTTCAGAGGGCAACAAAGAGTTTTCAATGATCTTGAAAACAATTAGGTAAGACTAATTAGGTACGCGAAGGGCAAGGCCATACCTAATCACAATATTTCTATAATCCTAAACCGAGCGATATAAAACGTATAAGGTTTCATGAAACCTGAATGTGTCTGGCCATAAGTAGCTTATACTAATAACATTGCTCATTGACACATTTATTCACTGTCTATGAACACTCGGACCGCTTTTCTTTTTTGATCTCCTTGGTGGCGCGGAAGAGTGTCAGACTCTTACTGACTCAAAACCCTTCCATGTTCCTTCCTTAGCCCTTTATGTTCCGGGGTAGCGGTAACCGTTTCGGACAATCCCGCTTACCCGGCAGGCTTCGACCCTATCGGGCCCCTTCCTTATTGCTGACATCTCTTTGAGGCGCGTGTAGAACACGTACGCGCCGTCCGGCACGGGCCTGGTCCTGATCGGACGATGAGCTACATTTGGACCGCTGGACAATAAATAGGTACATAAACTTTATTTCATCACTTTTTTTTGGGATTGGAGATCATGAAATTACTCTTCCCGCCGTTGGTGGAAAAGAATGTCTCTCTCTTACTGACTAAAACCCTTCCGTTCCGTGTATGTTCTTTCCTTAGCCCTTTAATTATGTTCCGGGGTAGCGGTATCCCTTACAGACAATCCCGCTGACCTACATTTAGCTCTAGGTTTATCATTATAATTAGTATACGAATGAATGGGAACTACTTTTATTTCCGCATAATCAAAATATAAATGGGTTTGCACAAATTTATTCTGAATTGCGACGTGCTTAACACTGAAACAATAATATATTTATTTACTCTGTTTGATTGCTGTTTGTGTGGGCACACGCGATTAACGATGTTTTTGTGATCAAAGCGACAATTTCAGTTCAAATTCCGATAATTTCTGTTCGCATATAATTATATTACACCGACATTAGGAAGCATGTGTGAACCATTCATTGTTGTGTCTGGCACGACACTTAGACACTGAAAATTATTCGTCTAAAGAATCCGTATGCGATTAATCGTTACAAAATGTAAGGTCACATTCTCTACGACGCGTTCACTAACCACGTTACAATTACAACGATATTTTACACATTACACGCCCAATTAGAAGTATAAATTCATAAAGTAAAATACAAAATGAATTCCAAGAGAATCTTATTAACAGTGAATGTTATAATGGTTGATTGAAGTCGGCAAGTACCACAATAAAGTACCACACCAACATCAAAGTGTGTGCTCAATCAAGGTGTGTGGTGAGCGCCGTGAGATGAATCTCACCGTGACAATTGTCTCAGCATCGGTCATACCAAGCACGGTGGGCACACTGGGCACATAATTGATTGGGGTCGAAGCGACACAAGTGGTCCGAGAGGCAGTTTCCTAACTAGCTTTGTAGTAGCAAGCCTCGGAGCAATTAGGCGGAAGGGGGAAATTGCATCTCTTGGGTATAGCTCACAAATTGCCCCAAACGTCAGCAACTCCCCAACTGAAATGACAATTTGCCTTTGGCTATTAGTTTTCCGGAATTCGTAAGTGGGCATTTCTGAGTGTTAGGGGCGAAGTCGGCAACTTATATGTTTAGATACGGCAACTAGTAAGTTCGGAGAGGTCTCAGCGGGGGTATATGCATTTGCAGAATATACTAATTATACCAGCTCAGCTACATATTAGTTTCGTAATAAACGTACAACAACGGAATTGTTGATAATTGTTTCATGATTTATGGTACAATAAACACATTTTATGTTGCTATGAATATTTACAAGGCTGTATGCACAATGTCGGTGAATGATAATCATGTTTATGTTGAAAAAACTTAACTACGAGCGAATGATTTAAACCAAGTCTTCTGTTAACCTTTGCTGCGCTCTCTGCAGGTTTAAAAGCAACCAAAACAAACAGCAGTTCATTTCGAATGAGTTAATTGAGTTCGCGTAACGAGCACACGACCACCTTTAATCAAGAAATAAAGTTACCTAAATAAAATACCTAAAATATAAAACAAAATCTTGGGCGGTTTTTGACCTCTGAATTCCTCTTGAGTCTTGTTAATTTTTTAGTTTTAGTATTTTTTCCCTACCTTTATTATGTAGATAGATATCCTATTATTATTTTTAAGTAAATAGTTTTTGAAACCATTTTTTTTTATTGTATGTACCTACACCTTTTTTTTTTTTTAAGGCTGGGAAATCATCATGTACCTACACCTGTCACACTGTTGAACTGTTAACCCAATGATAGATCACTATGTAATATTTTTTCTTTAATAAATAAATCTTGTTTATAATATTTGTATTTATTCAATAGGTAGCATTCAAGCAAAGTGGAAAGGAAGGCTATAGATACCCGCAAAATGGCACGTTGTCACGCTGCGTGCCAAATACTCTGTTACACAATTGACACACGATCTTAAGTGAAACCTTCAAATATCTTCAATATAGTTTGTTTTTAAGTATCATGTTGAGTGTCTATTACTAACAATCGGCGAAATGCGAGTGTAATTCACATCTGCCTAACCCTTCGGGTTATATAGGCGTGATGTTATGTGTTATGTTGTAGTTTATATAAAATATCAATATAAAATATCAATTGCTAAATAAATCTTATTGGTCGTAGCCATTACAGCAAGCGCAAAAAAAAACATTAAGAACAATAATAAAAATCCAAAGGACGATTGTCGAAATGTCGAGTCTGTTATCTCCATGTTTGTCATCAAGCACGTTATCATAATTTTAGGCGTGAAGACCGAGCGTGTCACGCCGAAAAATATTCATGAAAGAAAATCAACTGAAATGAAAATGAACGTTCGGAGAAAATATGAAAATTGAGCCGAGGTGGCCATTTTAGAGATTTATTCTTCCGTTGTTAGAATTATTTCGCAAAAATGTGTTAGATATCAAGATAAGATTTCTAAAGTCACGAAGAATTCACTAATTAGATCTTTAAGTTTGAAGAAAACGTATTCATATTGAAAGTAGTCACAGATCACCGGGAGAGCAAACTGTTCTAATTAGTTATCTAAGGTAGGCTACGTGTTGGTCTCCGGCACGCTCATTTATCAAATGAACCAACGATGACAGTGCTCATCTCTAGTGAATTTACATTTTCAGTCCACTACAGATATTTAAATGCTCAGACAATATATCTCTGATATTTCTAAAATATTTTGTTACTGAAAGATGTGTGCCGCGGTGGACATTTGGCAACAGGCCAGTGCTTTTGCTGTTTTCTCCCTCACGACATCTTCTATAAGATAGAACGAAGCGCAGTCTTTGCGTCTCGAAAACCATTATAAAATTAATGACATCCATAATAATTCCCTTTTTTTCTACAAATAACAAAGAAATTTAAAATTTCCACCAAGTTTTCTTATTCTCTTAGCTTCGCATTATATTTCGGCTGCCATTAGAGAGCTTACGCATGCCTGTTTCTATTTCGTTACAGCCTTAAAAAAGACGCAGAAAATATTTAGTAATTTCTTTACTTACCCGAGCATTTTTTTTAATTACCATCAACCGTCATTTTCAAAATGTAACCGAATTTTGAATATAATTTAAGGCAATATGCGCGCGCCCGAGAAGGTTCTTTCGCGGATTAGATACGGCAGATAATAAAGCAAAAAAACTACGTCGAGATGAATGAAAAATGCACGAGTGGGATGTGTAACGTGTGCAGCGTGCGGTGTGGTGTCGCGGCGCGTACCTTGTCGCGAGATCGCGAGCGCAGCGATGCAGCGGTGCAACGAGAGAGCGCAGGGCGACGCGAGCCGCCGCCTGCCTCCGAGCGACTGCCGCCCGGGCCGCCGCGCGCGCCCCGCCCGCGCCACGCGCGCGCCACGCACCGCCTGCACCGGCACACACGGCCGCGCCACCGCACGCCGCGCGCTGAGCTACCTACCCTCGTCCGAGCCCGCAGCGGGCTCACGCACCACGCGATTATCGATGTGTTCTGTGAGATGTGTCGCGCGGAGCAGGGACCGCGGGGCGCGGCACGCACCGCCGGCGGGGGCAGCGGGAGGGGGGCGGTCCTGCGCGCTGCGTCACGCATCTGTCTCGACGCTTTCTTGCGTGCTCCCGCAGCCCGCCATCTGCAGAGACGTGCTGGCCGGGCTCGCTCGGAGCGGCTCGGGCGCGCGCCGCCCTCTCATTGCGACGGTGTTAATGCCCTACGCGAAACTCTTCGCATTACATCCGTAAAGCTCAATAGAGCCGAATTATCAGATATTTGCCGTTCAACGCTGGCAAGGTCATATTTTTACTTATACGATAAACTGCTCGCGCATCTTGGAAAATGTTCATGTTCTGTTTTTGAAGAAGCGCGGGCAATTTTCCGTTGTTTCCCGATGCTGGTAATATTTTAATTAGTGCTCAACTATGAGATCCGAAGACAAAGCTTCGTTTAATTACAACAAAAATTAATATTCTCCATCAACATAGATAATGTTGATGCAATTTTCTGCTACCCTCTGGTATGTGAATGAAACCACGTGTTACCAAACAATCACAGGTTGAAGTGCATAAGTTCTATTTTACTTGCTCTAAGGCTAGGCTCATAACTTCCAATCTATTGAACTACCACATTAGTAAATACTAATCAAACAAATACCCAATAACCCACTGAAGAGAACTGGATAAAGCGAATTCTGTTTCCCTATTGATTGTGTTGAGTAAAGGGATGTGGAATCAAAAGGCTCTTGAAGCGAGCGTTTGTAGCTAGTAGAACAGCGAACATCAATCACTGCGGAATCAATTCGTAGGAATCGCCGATATATTTGTTATTCAGGCGATGTACCCTCGAGGCGAGGATACACTAAGGTGGGTTATAAAATAATTACAGACGTAGGTGCCGTAGAGAACACTTTTAATATTCTATAGCTGTATTATGTGATTCGGCATGACGGAAATGTTCGTAATCCATCAAGGGTTACGATAATATTTTAACTACGAACTAACGTCGTTCGAACTTATATGTTTACCGGCCAGTTCGCGCCTTAACATTTGAGCTATTGCAGTTTTTAAAACTTTGGAAATTGGGTATTTGGAAAGGTAATCAGTAACGTTACTTTTTATAAACTATCAAAACGCGGAATTTGCTCGTGATTTGTATGAAATATAACAATGCGACGTCACAGATTTTTAGAATCAAATGGAATACTTATTAGCATTAAATGCAATTTTACAATTAAATCTTCGCATAATATTTAATTTCTGTACGGTGATGGAAGTTTTTAAGACGGGCGGTCTTTTCTCTACGGGATTTCATATTTTATTTTTGACCGTTTCAAATAGTCAAGACACACTGGCGTATCCCGCAAAACAAAATCTTGAACTACATACATATAAATCAGCTGGGTAGTGGACATATAACATCATTGACAACACATTATAAGCCATTAACCATCCGCTATCGAATCTAGACCTAATTAACAAATAACAAACGGTCTATAATATCTTAGCAAACTGATCAAATCATATTGATGACTCCACATAACATCATTGACATCACATTAAAAACCATTATCTGTCCACTTGAATCTAGACCTAATTAAAAAATAACAAACGGTCTACAATATCAAATCATATTGATGTGTCCACATAACATTGACATCAGAATATAAGCCTTTAACTATCCACTCGAATCTAGACTTAATTAACAAATAACAAACGGTCTATAATATCTTAGCAAGCAGATCAAATCAAATTGATGACTCCACATAACATCATTGACATCACATTATAAGTCATTAACCGTCCACTACCGAATCTAGACCTAATTAATAAATAACACACCGTCTATAATATTTTAGCAAACAGATCAAATCATATTGATGACTCCACATAAAATCATTGACATCACAATGTAAGCCTTTAACTGTCCACTCGAATCTAGACTTAATTACCAAATAACAAACGGTCTACAATATCTTAGCAAACAGATCAAATCATATTGATGACTCCACATAAAATCATTGACATCACATTAAAAGCCATTAACTGTCCACTCGAATCTAGACCTAATTAAAAAATAACAAACGGTCTACAGTATTTTAGCAAACAGATCAAATCATATTGATGACTCCACATAACATCATTGACATCACATTAAAAACCATTATCTGTCCACTCGAATCTAGACCTAATTAACAAATAACAAACGGTCTACAATATCTTAGCAAACAGATCAAATCATATTGATGACTCCACATAACATCATTGACATCACATTAAAAACCATTATCTGTCCACTTGAATCTAGACCTAATTAACAAATAACAAACGGTCTACAATATCAAATCATATTGATGTGTCCACATAACATTGACATCAGAATATAAGCCTTTAACTATCCACTCGAATCTAGACTTAATTAACAAATAACAAACGGTCTATAATATCTTAGCAAGCAGATCAAATCAAATTGATGACTCCACATAACATCATTGACATCACATTATAAGTCATTAACCGTCCACTACCGAATCTAGACCTAATTAATAAATAACACACCGTCTATAATATTTTAGCAAACAGATCAAATCATATTGATGACTCCACATAAAATCATTGACATCACAATGTAAGCCTTTAACTGTCCACTCGAATCTAGACTTAATTACCAAATAACAAACGGTCTACAATATCTTAGCAAACAGATCAAATCATATTGATGACTCCACATAAAATCATTGACATCACATTAAAAACCATTATCTGTCCACTCGAATCTAGACCTAATTAACAAATAACAAACGGTCTACAATATCTTAGCAAACAGATCAAATCATATTGATGACTCCACATAACATCATTGACATCACATTAAAAACCATTATCTGTCCACTCGAATCTAGACCTAATTACCAAACAACAAACGGTCTACAATATCTTAGCAAACAGATCAAATCATACTGATGACTCCACATAAAATCATTGTCATCACATTAAAAGCCATTAACTGTCTACTCGAATCTAGACTTAATTAACAAATAATGAACGGTCTATAATATCTTAGCAAACAGATCAAATCATATTGATGACTCCACATAACATCATTGACATCACATTAAAAACCATTATCTGTCCACTCGAATCTAGACCTAATTAACAAATAACAAACGGTCTACAATATCTTAGCAAACAGATCAAATCATATTGATGACTCCACATAACATCATTGACATCACATTAAAAACCATTATCTGTCCACTCGAATCTAGACCTAATTACCAAACAACAAACGGTCTACAATATCTTAGCAAACAGATCAAATCATATTGATGACTCCACATAAAATCATTGACATCACATTAAAAGCCATTGACTGTCTACTCGAATCTAGACTTAATTAAAAAATAATGAACGGTCTATAATATCTTAGCAAACAGATCAAATCATATTGATGACTCCACATAACATCATTGACATCACATTAAAAACCATTATCTGTCCACTCGAATCTAGACCTAAATTAACAAATAACAAACGGTCTACAATATCTTAGCAAACAGATCAAATCATATTGATGACTCCACATAACATCATTGACATCACATTAAAAACCATTATCTGTCCACTCGAATCTAGACCTAATTAACAAATAACAAACGGTCTACAATATCTTAGCAAACAGATCAAATCATATTGATGACTCCACATAACATCATTGACATCACATTAAAACCATTATCTGTCCACTCGAATCTAGACCTAATTAAAAAATAACAAACGGTCTACAGTATTTTTGCAAACAGATCAAATCATATTGATGACACCACATACAGCATTGACATCACATTATAAGCCTTTAACTGTCCACTCGAATCTAGACTTAATTAACAAATAACAAACGGTCTATAATATCTTAGCAAGCAGATCAAATCAAATTGATGACTCCATATAACATCATTGACATCACATTATAAGCCATTAACCGTCCACTACCGAATCTAGACCTAATTACCAAATAACAAACGGTCTACAATATCTTACCAAACAGATCAAATCATATTGATGACTCCATATAACAGCATTGACAACACATTAAAAGTCATTAACCATCCGCTACCGAATCTAGACCTAATTAACAAATAACAAATGGTCTATAATATCTTAGCAAACAGATCAAATCATATTGATGACTCCACTCATCATTGACATCACAATAAAAGCCTTTAACTGTCCACTACCTAATCTAGACCTAATTAACAAATAACAAACGGTCTAATAATATCTTAGCAAACAGATCAAATGATATAGCTGACCCCACTCACACTATAGCCACTTTCTCCCGTAACAAAATATACAGGAAAAACGTAAAGGAAAATGTTTTAACAGAAAACGTTATTGAAATTAATGTTGCACTCCGGTATTCAGCGGCTGATCTGATGAAAAATGACTGTAGATAAAATTGCACCAACGAGGTTACGATCGTACCGTATGGTAGCACCCTCTATCGAGTGATAATAGAGTTATATTCCCGGAGAATTCCAGTTAGATTACTATGTAACTCACCTGACAACGTGGACATTCCACTTAGTGTTCACTTTGTTTTGCACGTGTTTATAAACTGGATTGAACCACTTTTAATACAATTGACTATTTGAAACGGTCAAAAATAAAATATGAAATCACATAGATAAAAGCCGCTCGTCTTAAAAACTTCCATCACCGTACAGAAATTAAATGTTATGCGAAGATATATTTGTAAAATTGCATTTAATGCTAATAAGTATTCCATTTGATTCCAAAAATCTGTGACGTCACATTGTTATATTTCATACAAATCACGTACAAATTCCGCGTTTTGACAATTCATAAAAACATAACGTTATTAACTACCCTTTCAAATACCCAATTGGAGAGTTATTCTAAGATAATACTTAGTGTCGGTTTTGGCGAAGAAGAGGCATCCCACTATCAGTGTATAAGATACAGTTGCCAACACATCAAGTTACCACAAACTGTCAAAATTTCTCAATCGACTGTGAACTTAAGGGGAATCCTCCAACCAGCCCGCGAAATTCAAATTTTCTTAAGTTTTTTGCAATTTGCAGGCCAGTGATAGGTTCTATGTTGATGAACATTTGATTCGCGGCTGTAAGACGTATGTAGTTACAGAATTATAATCATCAAAATCATTAATACAACCCTCCGAGCTCATAAAGATTCCGGAATGACTTTGACCTTGTAAAAAGTCATTTTTACAACTTAAGAAAATTTGAATTTCGCGGGCTACCCTGGAACATCAACCTTAAAAGTCAACGTTTTAAGCTTTAAAATCATTTGGGAAAATTTAGACATTTTGGTATAATTTGATGCGCTGGTGACGGTCATTCTTATAGGAAATCCGTGGAAAGAAAGAAAATAAAGAATATTGACACAGATTTTACATCTTATTGCGATTAGAACTTAAGATCCAAATTCGTTTACTACCTACCACTATTAAGTTGTTGACCAACTGTGTAAGGTTACCCTAACCGAACCATTTCGAGTCTTTTGGCAAGCCCCAAATCAAGTTAGAACTCGAAATTTAGCAAAGGTAGCATAGGTTATTGGTATGTATTAATTTACCCTTTATTTTATTTCATCTATGATGTATATATTTTTTAATATTTTTATAAAAATATATAAAAAATAGGAGTAGTCCACCAGTAACGGGACCATGGTCCAAGCTACCGGTGGTCAGGGCACCTATATGTACATATATATTCCTCTTATTATATATCATCGGAGCATACAAAAGAAATAAAGCGGAAAACTTATACAGATACCTAATGGGTTTATTGTGGGCTAAATACGAAACGGCGGGATTGTCCGAAAGGTAACATAAAGGGCTTAGGAAGGAACATGGATGGGTTTTAGTCAGTAAGAGTCTGACACTCCCTTCCGCTCCACCCAGAGCAGAAGGGGTCATTATACGATTTCCCACCCTCAAAATAACGGGACTTGAAATTGTTCATACGGATAGCATTCTCATGACTAGTCCCTCTTTTTTGGTGGGGTGAGTAAGGGTTGTGCCGGATCACAATGTTTGGGATAAAAAAATTAAGATCTAAATGGGTGCTAAGGAAGAGTTGAAAGGAAGTCTAAATTTATTATGTAACTTTGTAAGTCTTCAAAGCTAAACTTTCACCAGTTACAAACGAGGAACCTCATAAACTTTCAACTTTCTTTGGCATCCATTTATATTTATACATGTCAGTTTTTTCGTCGGTGAAGCCAACAGTCCTGTATTTTTTTGTGTACTGACTGCCAGCAAATTAAGCTTTCCCAAACTGTCAAATATTCCCAATTGAATATGAACCTTACCGTTTTGTAATAAAGTTGAAAATCTATCAAAGTAATTTGACAGATTTGGGATAGCTTGAGGTTGAGGTGGCCTTTGTACCCAACTTGCCCTGTTTCACAAACAGTTTCGAAGGAGATTTTTTTTTCAACTCGCATTTCGCGCAGAAAAGGTTTTATGCACAATGCATTTCAAAATCCACGACACCAATATTTTCATTTTTTTATTTGGGTTACATACTGTTGTTAGTTGACTGCACCATCCTGCAAAACAAAATCTACAATACACCACTACATTTTTTTACTTGCACACCGTTCCACGAATACGTCCAAATTTTATTTAGGAACTTATACAAGGTCCTAAATAAAATTTGGTTATATTGAAATTTGAACTTTGTCACGTCAACATTAAGCTTTTGGTTCCAAACATGAATTTGATCGAAGATTCTGAATTCAAGCTGAATGTATACCTAGTATAAGCAAAATAAACAGATGTTTTATCTGGAAGTATGAACTTCATTGAAAATGAAGGGATTGATTTTAATTATTTATTTCGTTTAAATATTGTAATTGAAAAATCATAAATTTCAAGGGTTCATCACTGCGGTCCAACAAATACTCTAAGATTATTGTACAACTTTAACACGGAACCCACAAGGCGTGATATCTGCTCGCACTTGCGCGGTTTTTTTAATCAGTGCCTTTAACTGACAAATAATAATAATAAACGTTTATTTCAGATAACCAAGATCCATGTATACCAATATTATAAAGAGGTAAAATTTGTAAGTTTGTAAGTTTGTATGTAGGGGGGTGATCTCCGGAACTAATGATCCAATTTAATTTTTTTTTTCTCTGATAGAAAGCTACATTATTCCTGAGTGCTATAGGCTATAAATTATATTTATATCATACATATTAGCCCAGCTGTCGCAATTTTTGTCTAGCAAGTCGGAAAGAAATACCTCCGAAAACAGAATTATTTGCATGCGCTGCCTAAACAGTTACATTATATCGCAATTTTCCGCGGACGAAGTCGCGGGCAGAAGCTAGTAAAAATGAAGATTGGAATAAGTGATAATACTAATGTTAATAATTAGGTTAATAAAACCTACTTATACACAGCGATCATACTAAGGTACAGACGCTAGCACATCAAGCTATCCTTAACTGTCCATCCAAAATATTCCTCATTTAACACAAATTTTATCTTTTTGTAAGTTAGAAAATCTATCAAGAAATTTGTAGTATTTGGGTAGCTTGTTGTGCTGGCCTCTGTACCAACTGAAAAGAGCCGTTTCATCTCATTATTTTGCATATACTACACACGCGAAAAGATTCTGCTGACGGGAAGGGCTTGTGTTTTGTTTTCACCGTTTTTGATGAGAGGGGTAGGTAAGGAGACGCGGGTGTAACTTGTTTTTTTCTAAACCGTTTGTCTCCCAACGTTTTGAATAAACTTGAGTAGATTGTTACAGATAAAATCATAGTTTAAAAACAAGACGTTTAAAACAAACTATGATAACTTACCCGTGTTCATATGATACGCCCCGGGACTCATGACGTCACAAAACCCCAAGTTTGTGGTGGGCACAATCCGCGCTGATAGGACAAAAGGACGGAATTTATTCTTCCGGATACTAATGTACGGAATGTATTGTATGGTACGGGATCCGCAGCCGCTCGTAATAATATGTCCTGAACCGTGGGTTTTACTGGCTTCAAACAATTCATTTTCTTGAAACAAAAACATGGGGAAACTCGTCACGCCTCAGAGGTTTTTTTTTACTCTGACCTAATTTTTATGTACTACAGATTTGTTTTTAAATTCGTTTTGTTCTCATGTGTTTTGTCTCTTATCCGAGGATAGGTATGTATAGGATGTGTTTTTAAATCGAATGAATCCTTATTTTATTTATTTATTTAATACTTTAAGCACAGAAATGTACAGAGGCGCCTATTCTCCTTTGTCACGCCATCACGCGTAAACGGCTGGACCGATTTCACTAATTCTTTTTTTGTTGCGTTTGTTATTGCTAGGAGAAGTTTCTTACATTAAAAAAAAATAGTAAGAAGGAAGGTAGGTAGGGTCGGTAGGTAGGTAGGGTAGGTAGGTAGGCTAGGCTAGGCTAGGTACGTTAGGTAGGGTAGGTAAAGTAGGTATCATAGTTAAGACAGAACAACGTCTGTTGGGTCAACTAGTATACTATAAAATCTCACGTTAGCCTGTAAAAAGCCCCGAAGCAACTCAGTCTGAAAAACGAAAATACAGGACGCGGCACAGCCTCTGGAAATCGTAAAGCCTCTCCCTCATCCGCATTCAATCTTGATGTGCAAACATGGTGAACAATAGCTCAATCAGCCGCATACTCCGCCATTATGTATAACGTTCGAGACCTATGCAAATTGTTTGAGCACAGACCGTTTTACCAATACCAGATTTAGTATGTTGTTCATGATTATATGAGTAACGCGTGGGAACAATAATTTTGAATTTATTTTCAGATGTTTTCCTTTCATTTAATTTATCATGTTTGTTAGAGAGATTTAATCCTTATGATTGACCCTATCGATTGATGCTATAAAAGTACCGATGTTTTTTTTTTTAGATTTCATCCGATTCGATTCCTGGTTGTGGCAAGAGAATTTCCTTAAATGCAGGTTTGTTTCCTTTTAAAAAATAAAAGAATGTTTTGTTGGAGTAAAATTTGATATCTTAATTTAGAGTATTTTCCCAATTAGGTGTGGTCAAAAAATTTCACCCTAAAATTTAACCGTGTTTGATTGTGTCCTAGTGGGTATTACCACGCCATTATAATGTATCTGATTTAAAAGTATAGAACCATTATGGTTCTATACTTTTAAGAGTGCAAAGTAAAATTATTTTTCTTTGTGATATTGTTTTTATTTACATAATACTTTGATGTGTTTGACTCATTTAACAGTTACAGCGCAGGCCTCCTAACAAAATGAGATGAGACATCAAACAACTTAAGTACGTATTACACTAACCATAGACACTAGCAAGTTGTCAGAGATAAGTTAGCCATTAGATAGACATGAGCTCCGGTTGCAAATATTAAATGAGTAAAATAAGAGCGTAAAGCGAAACTTTACCTAAACTTCTCACTTTCTGAAGGGGCAAACAATACACTTTGAAAATTTCACTGTATGAACGACAAGCATCACTCCTTCGCTGCTGTTTAACTTTTATTTTGTTTTTTTGATCTTCTTTTTATCAGCAACAGGCAAAGGCGGGCCTTTGTATCGCAGAGTTAGCTGCAGCACTCTCTCAGCCTCGCGTACGCCGCTCAGGCGAGCACCAGACACGGTGGCGTAGTGGCCGGGCACCGTGGCCTCGCCAGCGAACAACAATATGGGAGGGATAGGCTCGCTAGGCCCCGGCAGCGGGCAGGCCAACGAACGCTGGTGTTGCCCGTCCGATCCGAACTTATCATAAGAATAAGCCCCGCAGAAAAAAGGGTCAGATGTCCAATGCGATCGTAAAATTGTCATTGGATACGGTATAGTGTCGTTCCCTGTCGAGATACGTAGTATTTCAGTCAGGCCTTCGGCTACGTCTCTATCGCAAAGCCCTTCCATCATTAACGCCTCTTGGCCTACCACCCAAGCACACATGACATGCTTACTATTTGGCACTACTTGTATTGAAGTTATTCCTCGAGTCCAATCAGTACGATCACAAAGCTCGTTACAACAATATGAAAAGTTCAAGTTTCCCTTGTGCCAATACCAGAACGGGCGACAATATTCCATATAAATTTTATTGCAATACCCAAATCCTAGACAGCGCATGGCATCTATTTTCGATGCTGGGAGCGTAGGACAGAACATTTTGATGGCATTGTTAAACAACACTCCGAGGGACACCGTTATGATGACGTAGTCACAAGGAAATTCGTCACCATCCGTAGTACATACGGTAGCTCGATAACCTTCTTTCTGTGAAGTCCCCCAGTAGATACAGTTCACAGGCTTACAATAACGAATAGCTCCTTCCGGTATTTGACGTAGCAACGGTGCCAGTATACCTACTAACCCCAAAGGCACACGTACTTCGCCGCCGGGCATGTTCATGTAGCAGCCGACGTGGTCGGCGCACAGCATCGCCGTGTCGTCCCCGCAGCGCGCGCTCAGCATGTGACACAAGCCGAACATTATTCTAGCTGCGTCATGCTGCTGTTCCTCGGGATACTCGTGCAGTTCTTGTTGGATTCGCAGACTCATAAAATTTATTAGGGAACCTGCCTGCTTATTACCGCCCAGGCAGTATATTTGCGCCGCTTCCTGTTCTATCTGACGAAATTTATGGTATGCAGCTAATGTGGGAGGAAACGCCATTTTACCAGTTACTATTCGGTTGAAGAGACCACGAGTGTGTTCAGAGCCGGGCACACCGGGACGGGGAGGGCTTTCGGTGGCGGACATCGTATACACAGGATGGGTGAAGCTGTTATCGGGCTTCCAATGTGATCCTAACTCAGCAACGATGTCTCCGAGCCAGCATGAGTGGATCCGACCACCGGGTCTGAAAAGAACTGGCATTATTATGGTAGGTCTAACATACTAAAGTATCATATTCTTTTATACACGAACCTCTCATAAGCTTCGAGCACCACTATGTTGGTAATCCCGCGCTGCGCGAGGCGGGCTGCGGCTGACAGGCCCGCCATGCCAGCTCCTATGATGACAACTCGGGGCTCCGGGTAGCATTTTTCGACATCGCAAGGGTCTATCGCGCATAGAGCTCGGTCCTCTAAGTTTGGCTCACAGCACTCGGTAACAGCGAAGGAGCTTTTGATCGTTGGCGACCTGGGACATTCGGCAATCGTCGCCGACAACTTTGATTTCCTAAAATGTAAAGTTTAGAAAACTAATAAACACGCTTTAATAGAAAACCAAACTGAAAAGGACAAAAATTTGTCTAGCAGACAACTACGATAGTAATTCGATTTTTCGACATAATGGTGTCTCGTGATACCTACATTTATTTCTGTAGAATCTACAGAGTTGAAACGACAGAGAGGTTTTCTAAACTAGGGACGATTTTCAAGCTCTGTACCAATAATCATTAAAATAGGAGCAGTAGTTTAGTCGCAAATGATTTTTTAAGTTTTTGCCCCGTTTGAACACGATTTATCTTTCCTAACAGCGCTCCGGCGCGCGCGCGTCGCTTATGCTATATTACAAGGTCAGTTTTTATTTACAAAGGGTGGTTGCGTTTTACTCTCATTTGTAAAGTTTCTTTGAAAAAAAAACAACTCATTTATGGTGCTTCTTATTTTTAAACCGTATCGAATTAATACTAAACACTTAGTATACGTAGTGTTATTTAATGCCCCTCTGACATATCAACTCTGTATAGTTGTGAGATTGTGTGTGTTGTGTATTGTTATATTGTGTCTAAGCAAACATAACTGTCTACGTAAGTAACTAGATTCAGTCTCAAACTTCACCTGCAGCTGCTGCACTCCACCGTAGCCGATGAGAATCAGCCCTACTCTTATAAATCTTTGTTGTTAATGTCATCATGCACCATTTTTCTGTCAATCTCTTAGTAATTTAGAGTGCTTTTAAATGATAATTTTGAGGAAAAGTGCAGCAGCGGAAGCTTACTTGATTGCTGGGTCCTTATGTTGAGTTCACATACCTTCGAATCGAACTCTTCAGCCATAGCTTTCCCGCTGAAGAGAATTTACTGAAATTTTTCATATGTACAAGCGAAATTTCAAAGTCTTATCACTTACAATTCACGTTACATGCCTAAAAAATAATAAGGTACGGAGTTTGTGGAATGGAGCACAAATGGAAATGGAGCACTGAAGTGACAGAAAAAGTTGTGACATCTCCGTTGTGTCATAGAGTATTGGTTTAGTTTTTATTTTATAATTGTTAAAATAGTTCCAGGAGCAGCTTTTAAGTTTATGCCCCAGCTAACGGGGAGAATAGCAAATATTTAGGTCTCAAATAAAAATGGGCTTGTGGCTCAGTAATAACAGCCGCACGGATCGATCGGTCATGTTAAGCTACGCTTGCTGGGGTTGCTCCGCGGAAGGGCGACCCTCTTTATATGTCTCGAAAAGCACGTTAGGCCGGTTGGTCCCGGCTGTCATTCTTGGACCTATAACCGTCTTTACTGGTCAAGCTGTTACGAGTAGTTCGTAAGTTCGAACTATGACAGGCGCTTTACTTTATGCAAATGATTTCAACACCACTGCTTACAAAACGGTGAAGGATAACATCGTGAAGAAACAGGCATGCCCTTGATTCAAAAATTCGAAGACATGTGACAACTAACCCGCACTGGGTCCGCGTGGTGGATTACGGGTACGGCCTACACCTTCTCACGAAAGGTAGCCCATGTCCCAGCAGTTGGAATAATATAGGCGTTTGCCTCGGTCGGCAAACGCCTCGGTCGGCAAACGCCTGCCTGGGTCGGCAGACACCAAAGAAGTAAAACAGTAAAATATAAATATTTATTAGTCTTTTTACTCTTCTTTTCGTTAGCGTCAGAATGGCTGGTCAAAAAATAGTCGTATATCTCTGAATATATCATATGTAGCAATTATTGAAGAAATGTAGCAAATATAAGCAATTTGGTAGCAATTCTTGAACATACTTTCAGAGCGGCTTACCATAGGCAACCAGCCATTCTGACGCTAATTCTTTTCGTGTGGTTAGTGACTAACCTATCAGAGAACCTTTATGCTGCCCATGGGCCTCTGACTTAGCTTCACATGATGTTGAGAAATATCTCTCAGACATGCTGGTTTCCTCACGATATTTTCCTTCACCGATTTAAGCAAGTGATAATTATACAATACGCTCATGAATCCGTAAAATCAGAGGTTTGCCTTGGGTTCGAACTCAAGACGTATTACTTGGCAGTCCGACGGTCACACCACTAGGCTATCACTGCTATATTTACAGTGAAACCTGGTTAAGTAAGACATCAAGGGACCTGCAAATTTGTCTCACTTATAGAGGTATACCACTTACCCAGTGTCTCAGATATCCAGGTATAAATAAATATCTGTCTCATTTAGAGGTCAGAATACAGGTTATTTCAGTTATAGAGGTGCGAGTATTAAATAAAATAAAGAATTATGTAAATATTATACATAATTTTTTATCTTTATTATTTAGAGGTTAAATGCATATAAAATTCACTCGCAGTCGGTAACTATGACGATAAAATGGAAGGAACAAATCCCAGATATAGAGGTTTGCTTCGTCTCACTAACAGAGGCAATTCAGTGCCAAAGTGTTGGGACCTCAGCATGAGTTCCAGTTATGGAGGTTTCTCACTTATCCAGGTCCCACTTAACCAAGTTTCACTGTATTTGTTTATTTACTAACTTCCGCCCGCGGCTTCGCCCGCAAAATATGTCGACAAATTATACACATAAACCTTCCTCTTGAATCACTCTATCTATTAAAAAAACCGCTTCAAAATCTATTGCGTAGTTTTAAAGATTTAAGCATACACAGGGATATAGGGACAGCGACTTTGTTTTATACTATGTAGTGAGTAGTGATAATACGTTAAGCACAGAAATGTATAGAGGCGAACTTAATTCAATAGACATTTTCTACCAGTCACCTTTGGGTGATGCAGAGATAAACGGTGGTAGGTGCAATAGGAAGAAGCTATAGTCTGTTTTACTACAAGCTTAGCTTAGCTTGGTCGCGTACGACCATATTGTAGTGTAGATATCCAAGTTTGAATGCTATACTGTGGTTGATGAGTTTAAGTCTTCCCGATCTCGAGACTTCGGTACAGTTACCAACCACAATAAAAACCTTTGTCCAAAACTTGACCGCAGAATATAAATCTACGAAACATACACACAAGTAATGTGTAAAGTAACGAGTTCTTTGTATAAGAGCAAGCGAAACGGTTAAATGTTTTATTTGGCAGGCTAACGGGAGCGTTCTGGCGCCGTTGTGATTTTTCTACTTTGTTTTTGCGGCGCACTAATTGCGAGACTTCTACCAAGTTTGCTTACTGTACACTGAGTAATTGTTTTCACCATTTGTATAAAGTATATTTTCTTTAGGATTCAGTTTTTCTTAGGGGTTCGCCTAATAAAGGAGTGTTCTCTTCTGTACCTGTAGTAAGGTATAGCTTTTTTTTTAGCCTACACTGTCCCATTGCTGAGCAAAAGCCTCTCCCAAATCCTTCCTGACATCTTTCTCTTGAGCCACCTCGATCTATCCTATGCGGTATGCGTCTAGGTCGTCTCGCCACCTCTTTCTGGGCCGGCCTCGACGGCGCTGTCGATCCTGAGTAGGGAATGCAATCCCGCGGATCCGCAATCCCACAAATGCGGGATCCCGCATGAAATTTTCGGGATAACAAATGCGGGATTACACGTGCGGGATCCGCAAGATTTGCAAGATTTTATTTTTTTCCAGCCTGATTTCGCATAACTATTTTTGTGCGAGTCGAGTGACGAGTGAATGGGAATTTCATTCTGTACGGGGATTCCCCAAAATATCTGTCGCGTGATTTTATTCTCTCCTAATGCTTGCACTATTTCAGACATGAATTCGTTACCTTACCGTGCGTACACTAGTGTGAAGTTTATGACATGCGATTTAAATTGAAATAAATGGTTTAATTAATTAATTAATTAATAACTAGCTATTGTTAAATTTGGAATCGAGAAATTAAAAAATTAGTGCTAAAGTTAATTATAAGGAATACGACAGTAATAAATTTATATGGCAGCACTTTTTAAGATCGGAAGATGGCCTTTCTGCTCAGTGTTGTCCTTCTATCATGGAGGAAACAGAGGGAAGTATCTGGAAGCAACATACAATTTTGTTAAGTCCGTTCCACCTACCAGCGTTGAATCTGAACGCGCATTTTCAGCTGCTGGCTACACATGTAACAAAATTCGTTCAAACGTAAAAGATGAAACTTTGAACACCTTATGTATACTCCGAAAACAATTTTAGAAGAAAGGGTCCGAATCTTATTATTTTTTTTCAGATTTTTGTCATTATTTCTGTAAATAACAATAAATACTATTTGTTTCTTCTTAGTAAATTCTATTGTTTCATTAACTGACTTAGAAAATAATGTTGTGGGCTAATAATTATAAAATATTGTTGAATCCTGCAAATCTTGCGGATCCGCGAGATTGATGGCCTCAATCTTGCGGATTTGCAAGATTAGCTTTTGGGTGCTGGATTGCATTACCTAATCCTGAGACCCACCTTGTTGCGACTATTGCTTAGCGGAAGTTCGCTTTATATAAATATAGCTTTTGCCAGCGGCTTCGCCCGCGTGTATGTACAAAATTATCCCACAGGAACAGTACATTTTCCGGGATAAAAAATATAATCTATCTTTGTGCCAAGTTTCATCCAGATCCGTTTAGTAGTTTTTGAGCTTATTCGTTACAAACCTACTTACATACAAAACTTACCCCTTTATAATATCATTGTCTTGCTTTGCGGACAATATTGTTTCAATTTAAAAGGAAATAAAACAGCAGTTGTTCTTAAGCGTATCTTTATAAATATCACTACACTAATGCTTACATCGAATTTTAGCTTGACTTACAATCTAATATTCATTTCTTCGACGGTAACGAGATCACAATATGACAACGTGGAACACGAGACACGAGCACAGCCGGCCGATTCTGTAAAAAATCGCCGTGATAACTTAGATGAAGTGAGCTGTGGTTCCACTTAATGCTAGGGATTGCCATTATTGACAGCTCACGTTAAACTCACTTCACCTACATTAGCACGGTGAGATTTTTACAGAATATCACCACTGGTAGCAGTCAGTAAACACAACACTCACGCGCACATTCACTCGCTTTCGAAGCAATTAGTCCAGAAGTGATCCAACATATGGTAGAAATGTCGACTGACGCCGAGTAGCGAGTGCTTCTCGTCCGTGTAGCTCTGGAAATAAAACCATTGATACTATCAAATTGGGGACACTAAAGTGGGAGTTTTACAAGCTGTTCCTATCGTGAACCTATCGTATTATACAGTCAATCTGCCTAGCCTTTTCCCAACTATGTTGGGGTCGGCTTCCAGTCTAACCGGATGCAGCTGAATACCAGTATTTTACATGGAGCGACTGCCTATCTGACCTCCACAACCCAGTAACTGGGTCACACGATACCTCTTGGTAAGACTGGCTGTCAGACTTTCGGGCTTCTGACTAACCGTAACGACTGTCAAAGATCCACGAATGACAGCCGGGACCAACGGCTTAACGTGCTTTCCGAGGCACGGAGGAGTCTCGATATCTTAAAATGGTCACCCATCCGCAGACGAACCCCGGCAAGCGTAGCTTAACCTGCAGGATCAATCCGTGCGGCTGTTATTACATAGCCACTATCGTATTATACAGTATGTTAAGTTAAACGAGAGACATACTTTCAGGGGTATAGTACTCATGAAAATCAACAACTTTGACCACGGCACCAACTCTAAAATATGAAAAAAAAAATCAGCTCTTCAATACATGTTCGCATAATTCGTCAAAATGTATGGTGCAGCATATTTTCATTTCCATGAGTTCTATACCCTCTGAATGTATGTCAACTTAAGACACTGTATATTCAAGGCCAATCTTTACCAAATGTGTGAATCCTATTTACAGATTTAAACGTAAATTATTCAAATCGTGTTACTGTTTAAGTACTGCTTTCAGTCAGCAGGTGTCGAAGTTAAATTAATTAATATTGTTTTGTTGTAGACAAAACTAGGGATCATCATCATAATCTGCCTAGTCTTTTCACAACTATGTTGGGGTCGGCTTTCAGTCTAACCGGATGCAGCTGAATACCAGTATTTTACATGGAGTGACTGCCTAATTGACCTCCACAACCCAGTAACTGGGTAACACAATACCCCTTGGTAAGACTGGCTGTTAGAGTTTCGGGCTACTGACTACCCGTAACGTCTGTCAAAGATCCACGAATGACAGCCGGGACCAACGCCATAACGTGCTTTCCGTGGCACGGAGGAGTCTCGATATCTGAAGGATCAATTCGTGCGGCTGTTATTACTTAGCCACGAGCTCCATACGAAACATTAATTGAATAATAACGTTGTTCTCACCATTTGTTGAAAGTCTATATCATTATGCTGCAACTGCTTAGCCAACAGCATGCTATGCTGATAATGCACATTGTCATCATCAGTTCCGTGCACTAGCAGGTACCGGCGCCCGCGCAGCTTCTGCGCCTGTCGGATGACGTCAGAGCGTTCGTAGCCTATCGGATTCGCTTGCGGCGTGTCCATGTAGCGTTCTGTGTACATTGTATCTGAAAACGGAAGACGGTGGTACCTATAGTTCAGAGTCCATATTTGGCCATAGACACCGGACATGGTTCGGTATGAGTAAGTGATGAAAAAACATAATTTTACATTCAAAGGACAATATTCATCGACACCATTGAAATTCACTCGTTGGCTCCATTCAGTAACTTTATCAAGAATGCATTCTGCCTATTATGAGTTTTACATAGTCCTCTTAGGATTTAGAATCTGAGTAACCTGTGGATGCCGCAATGGAATTGCAGCTTCCAGCCAGGGTTTAAATCGTAGTACTGCTGCAATACTCGTTTTCAAGGCTGTTTATGAGCAGGGCAGGTCAATAAATGACAATTTACAGTTTTATAGAAGGTAAGTAAGAGGTCTTACCATAATAAAGCCAAGAAGTGACAGGCGCGACTGCAGCCGCACAGCTGAGCGTCTTCTGATCATCTTGTATGAGCATCATGGTTGACACAAACCCACCATAGCTCCAGCCCCACACGCCGATGCGGTCTGCGTCGATGAATGAGTATACGCTTAGCAGACTCCTGAGGGAGATAAGGGAATTCAACTTAGTATGTCTCACGGGAAGGATATGAACGAAGTTAGCAACAAGTAACAAGATAACATAATATAGTAACAAGCCGCGTGCCCGATGGAATTTGTTCCTGTCAGCAAATATGGAGAGACCTTCCATACCAACTTTTATTTCCTGTATAAGCCTTGTAATGGATTTCTTTTTTAGAAAGATAAATCATCAAATGAATTCTCTCGCTCTGGGTAGAGCGGAAGGGAGTCTCTTCTGACTAAAGCCCATGCATGTTCCTTCCTTCCCTTTACGTTCCGGGGTAGCGGTAACCCTTTCGGATAATCCCGCTGAAAAGCCCGTAGAGCATGAATTTTTAAAAAAGCCTTCCTTAGTGCTCACCGTCGTCCTTGGCGAATCGTCATTCTTCTGCCCTTATCCTAATCTATTTGGGGTCGGCACAACATGTCTTCTTCTTCCATACTTCTCTATTAGTCGTCATCTCGATAGTCACTCCCTTTCTAGCCATATCATCTTTCACACAATCCATCCATCGTTTCTTTGGTCTCCCTCTACTAGTATAGCCATCCACATTCATACTCACAACTTGGTGGGACAACCATGGTTTTTCACGGCAACAAAAACGTGTGTGTAGAAAGGCCTTACGGGTTATCAGATAAGCAGAATTGTCCGAAAGGGTTATCGCTGCCCCGGAACATAAAGGGCTAAGGAAAGGACATGGATGGGTTTTAGTCAGTAAGAGTCTGACACTCCCGCTCCACCCGAAGCGGGAGTAGTGATTTGATAATTTTTCATCATTTAAAAAAAAGGATAATCAGATAGTAACGTAGTTATAAGCTTAGTATAGTATACATTCCAGGTTCCATCATGCTGAACCCGTCTCTTAACCTAGGATTTTAGCCGCCAAATTTTACTGCACAAACTCGAGATTGAATTAAACTCGCAATGTCACACGTTGTTTCAAATTCACTGCACGTATGTTGATTGATTTAACGCCATAGTCAACAACGTAGTTTTTTTTAATGTAATCTAATATTTGTTTTTCACAACACACAAGTTTTGTTCGGAAAAATATGAAAACGATTGCTTGCCAGCCTTATTTCATGTTCATATACATTTCATGACCTTTGTAGAACTTGTAAATATTCTATTTTATCATAATAAAGGGCACTACCCCGGAACATAAAGGGCTAAGGAAGGAACATGGATGGGTTTTAGTCAGTAAAAGTCTGACATTCCCTTCTGCTCCATCCAGTTTTTTTTTTTTTTAACTCAAGCGCGACGGAACTCCAGTAGCATAAACTTCATGGAAATTGTACTACCTACCTCAAAAAAAAACCCAAAGCACTTTTTTCAAATAAACCAATTACAGGCACTTTAGAATCGTCAAGAGGTCGGATAATCAGAAAGATGAAGTAACCCATTCCATAATGTAGTAGGAACTTGTGGAGAAGAACGCGCAAAGAACTCCACAGACACTCTTTTAAACAAAATACCAGGTACCAGAATCGCATTGCACTGTCACGTCGCGCCTGCCGGCCCGCCTTTATACGATAAAAAGAGAATAAAAAAGCTTGAGTACTTTAAAAACCTATAAAGGTGTCAAAGGATAAAACTAAGGTTTCCCACTTTCCAAAGACGCAATGCGACGTAAACGTGTTCGAAGAGGTCAGTTAATTGGCTATTCAGGTCATTTGCTTCAACGGCTTCAAATTACACACTTAAAATTAAGTAAGGATTCTCGGGGAATGGTATATTAATGAAATGTATGGCTTTGGATAATCATAATACTTATCAGGGATGCTACGGAGCTTCGACTCTGATTCCGTAAGGTCGGAACTAGCGATTGCTTTTGCAATTTCGATTCTGATTTTGAATGGGAGATTTTAGTCGGTGGCGCCCGCCTTTTTTTTTTTTTTGTGAAGGGAGTTTCTTAGTTCAACCTTAGAGGTTTCTTGCCTGTTGATACCTCAATAAATTAAGGCATCCAGCCAGGACTTCGGACGCGATCAGTGCGTTCAAATAAGTTAATACTTGTCGCGCGGGTAACCCCCTCCATGGTGGAGGCTTTTCTGATTTCTCTTTCACTTGTTGTTTTTTTGCCATTTGGGATCTTGTTATTATATTTTATAAGACCTACCCTTAGCACATCTCTCTTGGCTTTCGTCTCCGATTCCGATTCCGGTTCCGGTTCCGACAAAACCACCTCCGTTACATCTCTAATAATTATCATTCATTTTGTTCAGGTTACTCTCCGCCAGCTACGATGTACCTGGTATTATGCATGTACCACTTTTTTATTTAACGGCTTCAATTTACATGCATTCAGATTTGTATACCACTTTTACGACTCTTATTTTTTATGTACTACACAAAAAATCCATTACCAAAAACAAGTTAATAGTACCTACGTAAACATCATCAAAAGTTGAATAGAATCATAACCAATTTGCATGCATACAATTTTTCAATTGAGTGCCCTAAACGCGAGGTTCAAAAAAGACAGAAGCGAAGTTTCAGTATTACTAAGGACCAATTTTACTCATGAAACTGAACGCGATCAGTACGTCTAAACCACGTTCGAAGGCCGTCACTGTCATAATTCTTAAAGAATGTTAAGACTGACAGTTGTTGAAAACGGTCCAAATATGTTGATCGAATTTAGTTTCATTGGTAAAATCGGCCCTAAATCAAGCATTTTGAAAACGCGATATCTAATTATGCACCACTATCTTGCATATTCATACAAACAGCTATCTTCCATTCTTACCTGATGGTAGCCAAAGTATCGGAAACCTCGACAGTTCCGAGCGCGTTGTTCACGGCGTGCATGGCTTCCACGCCCATGACAGCAGAGCCGCGCACGTCGATGGAAGCCACGATGTAACTCCTATTCGTTGTTAAGTACGTATTGTAGTATTCTGTAAAAATACAAAAAAGTGAAAAAGAGTTAGATAATATCACGCCTTGTTCCCCCGAACGGTTAAGCAGAGGTGTACCTATACTACACCCTCATTTTGCTAGATAATTTTGAGACTCATGTAATAGGGGGCGAGCCTATTGCCATTAACCAGGCGCAAATACGGTTTGAATTCATTTATTTCTAAAGATTACAAATCACTTATAAAGAAATAAATACTGAAAATTACTCGCTTCATAAATTTTTGTTGTGCAGGAGTAGTAAGAACTTATAGTGTTAAACCTTACGAATTTATGAAGGCAAACAAATCAAGACTTCGGGCTCGTACTGAGAAATTCAAGATAGAAAAATCATTAACACTTTGACCGACCCCGGGAATCGAACCCAGAACCTCATGCACTACAGTAGCGCTTAGGTAGGTTACTTTAAAATTGTAATTAAATGTGTGCTGTCTACAAGTATGTAATAAATACAAAAATAAAATCGTTTTATTTTGGAAAATAAAGAGATCAGTAAATTGTTACTAACAGCTTTGCACTTAAAATGTTATAACACTATTGTCAGTAACTTAAACCAAAGACAAATTAATGAAAAGACCACCCATCAACTAGATAAGCGGGATTGTCCGAAAGGGTTACCGCTATCCCGGCACATAAAGAGCTAATGAAGGAACATGGACGAGCTTTACTCAGTAAGAGTCTGACACTCCCTTCCGCTCCACGCAGAGCGGGAGAAGTCAACCCTAAAAAAAAACCCATCAACTAGAACAACAAAATACTAGGATATAAGGTCCTCTAACAAATCACCTGATAGCATTATAAACACCACATTAAAAACCAAACTAAACCGAACATGAGTAATGCAATATTATTCTTACTGCACAAACAACGTACGAAGACAGATGAGGTCTTGTGCCGCACGGAAACTTTTGAAATAACTTGGAAAGTTGTGGACTCCTCATCAACTCGAACTGCATGTGTCCTCATTTATACCAATGCTTAACTTTCAGACGTCGAGCAACCGACTTTGTTTGTAGCGTGACAACATGGTTGTATTTCCAGAGGCGTTAGGCATTGTTGTAATGCATTTCGTGAATTGTCTTTGGTCTTGATGTACCATTGACGTCCAGAAATGAGCAACATTGTTTAACTTTTAATGTTTTGGATACGAGGTTTTTGACTTTGTATTAGTGTGTGTATTTTTTTCTTTTGAAATATGCGTCTCGTTTGTGCAGAAAAAACAACTTTTCTCTTTCTTTAAGTTTTATTGTTGTACAGAGGCCAGCACATCAAGTTACCACAATCTGTCAAATTTCTTTGATAGTATTTCAACTTCAGTGATCGATCGACTTCCGCTAAGAACAGTCGCGTCGCACACGCTCTTGCGCTAGTTTGTGTTCGGGTATAGCGCTGACGCAGCAGCATACCGTTCGTTACCTCTAGCCGTGCGCAGTCGCCGCAATGACCCAGTTACCGATTGTATTGCACAATTATTTGTATAAACAAAGTGTTAAGGTGAAGTTATAATTCTAATAATTATGGCTTCTTCATCATCAATTAAAATTAAAACTGAAACGGAACATCTGTTGTATAAATATTATACTGAAGAAAAGTTGGAACGCGAAAAGTTGCAAACTTTGGTAAATGACCTGAAAAGTCAATTAGAACAACTTAAGCACCAGCTTAAAAACATCCAGGAGCAAAAAGTTGCTGACCTAAAAAAGAAAAATGTCACTACCGACCAACCAATCGAGTATGAGACAGACGAAGAGGAACTAGCAAAGGAAACAGAGTGGGTACGACAGAAGAGCAGAAAAAAAAGGAAATTGAACTCATCATCACTGTCCTCACCACCTCAACAAGGAGCCGATTCCAGCAAAAAACCCAAAGACAGTGTTAAAACAAGGAAACAGCCTACACCACCACCTATAGTAGTGGAAAATGTTAAAAACTACCAAGAGTTCTACGATCTTCTTTCCACTAATGTAACGAAAGACTCGTTCATTACGAAAATGATGAATGGAGAAAAGGTTAAAATTAACTCTTTTAATGATGAGTCATACAGATCCATCACCAAGCTATTATTACAAAATAATTGCTTTTGGTACTCGTATGAGAATAAACAAGACAGACCGATCAGGGTGATGGCAAAAAACCTTCATTCTTCCTGCCTGCCAAATAGAATAGTTGATGACGTGACCACTCAAGGATATAAAATAGAAGATGCGGTCAACAAACTGAGTTGGAGGAGCAAAGAGCCACTCAATATGTTTATGCTCTCATTCCATAAAGATGAAGACATAAATAAAATCTACGGAATTAAGTCCATACTGGGTTGTAAAGTAGACATACAACCGTTAAAAACATCAAAGTTAATCCCTCAATGCAAAAGGTGTCAAGCATATGGCCATACACAGAAATACTGTTCCAAAGAACCCCGGTGTGTGAAGTGTACAGGCAAACACCTAACCAGAGAATGCAATAAACCAGCAGAAGCAAAACCAAAATGTGTTCACTGTGGTGAGCCCCACCCAGCAAACTATAGAGGATGCATAGTAGCTAAAGAGCTACAAAACATTAAAAACAAAAATACCAGAAAGAATGTGCCGATACCAAACTCTCAGGGTCCAAGTACAAACAAAGACAAAATTCCTAGTGTCACCAAACTAGCTACGAAAAGTGTTTCGTATGCACAAATGACAAAAGGAGTCCAATCTTTGCCACAGTCACATATGAAACCAATGAGCCCTAACATGGATGAGAAAATTAATAAAATTATAAATCTTTTAACCACGTTTGACGAAAGGCTGAAGAAACTTGAAGGTAGCACTAAAGTACCTACCAAACAAAAAAGCAACATAAATGGCTAACTCACTTAGAATTATGGCATGGAATGCAAATGGACTGCTGAAACATCAGAATGAACTTACGGCAGTCCTAAATATGGATAGCATTGATGTATGTCTTATATCAGAGTCACATTTCACTAAAGAGTCCCATGTTCAATTAAAGGGTATAAAGTATACCATGCATTGCATCCCAATAACACATCAAGAGGTGGTAGTGCTGTCATTATAAAAGAGAATATCCTTCACTATGAAGAACTCAAATATGAAAAAGAAGAAATACAAGCTGTGGCCGTCTGTGTCAAAACGAAATATTGTTCTGTCACCATATCAGCCATATACTGTCCACCTAGGTATTCACTAAAAACAGATCAGTACATGACTTTCCTAAACGGTCTTGGAAACAGATTTATTTTGGGAGGCGACTTTAATGCTAAAAACACATTTTGGGGATCTAGACTGACAACAACCAAAGGAAGAGAGCTACTGTGCGCAATTGAAGAAACACAGTGCAAAACTTTATCAACAGGAAAGCCCACTTATTGGCTCACTGACACAAAAAAGATTCCTGATCTTATAGACTTTTTTATTTATAAAAATTTATCACCGCATCTTCTCCGCATTAAAGAAGGTTATGATATGAGCTCAGACCACTCACCTATAATACTTACTCTAAGTGAGACTCTAATGTTGAAAGAAACCTACCCCACATTGGTAAATAAGAATACTGATTGGGCAAGCTTTAAAATGGACTTAGACTCTGTAATAGATTTAAAAGTTCCACTAAAGAAACCAGAAGATTTAGATCGGGATATCAGCCAGTTTATTACACAAATCCAACAATGCGCCTGGAAAAACACGCCTACCTTTAAGATGAAAAACAGACTTACCTACTACCCAGCAGAAATCACAAAACTCATAGCTGAAAAGAGGCGGCAGAGACGAATATGGCAACAAACAAGATTTCCACAAGATAAAAGGATTCTGAACAACCTTACAAAACAACTAAGGAGTGCAATTCAGAAGTTCAAAAATGAATCAATGAGCAGTTATCTAAAACAACTAACCAGCGATCGCTCGACAGATTATTCTCTGTGGAAATCCACAAAAAGTTTAAAAAAGCCAATTATGCATATTCCACCTATCAAAGACTCTAACGGGCGGTGGGCAATAAGCAACGAGCAGAAAGCTATTAGGTTTGCACAACATCTGGAACTCATTTTTAAGCCGAATGAAGAACAGGAAGACTATGCCTTGTTAGATGAAACATCAATTAATAATGATGAGCAAGAATTAAAATTCGTAACACCTAGAGAAGTATACAACGAAATCAAGCGTCTTAGTCTAAAGAAATCACCTGGCTATGATCTTATTACTGGAGAAGTTCTTAAAAACCTCCCACGTAAAGCCATCGTAAAACTGACGACTCTTATCAATGCTACGTTCAGACTTAAGTCTGTACCTGATCTGTGGAAAGTTGCGGAAGTTATAATGATACCAAAGCCTGGTAAACCACCTCACGAAGCGACATCATATAGGCCGATCTCCCTGCTACCGGTCATGTCAAAATTATTTGAAAAGCTCTTCTTAAAACGGCTAAAACCCATCATAGAAGAAAGAAAATTAATCCCTGACTACCAATTTGGATTTCGGGAAAAACATTCAACAGTAGACCAAGTACACAGGATTACCAACATTATTGAAAAGGCTTTAGAAGAAAACAAAGTTTGCTCAACGGTCTTCCTAGACGTAGCGCAAGCATTCGATAAGGTTTGGCACAAAGGGCTTATTAACAAATTAAGAAACATGCTCCCTAAACAGTTTGCTGACATCTTAGAGTCTTACCTATCGCAGCGTATGTTTAGAGTACGACAAGATGACGCATATTCAGAACTCAAGCCGATAAAAGCTGGAGTACCGCAAGGAAGTGTCCTAGGTCCCGTCTTGTATTTATTGTACACTTGCGATATTCCTGAGCTAGAAAACAATACCATTGCGACATTTGCAGATGACACAGCTATAATGGCCACAGGTGTTACTCAAGAAGAAGCAGTGGAAAAAGTTCAAACAGCCGTCAATATCATCTTTGACTGGACAAAAAAATGGCGTGTGAAACTTAATGAATCAAAATCTGTTCACATAGACTTCACAAACAAAAAGACAAATTATCATCCGGTAAACATAAATGGTCATGTCATACCATACGAAAATACAGCCAAATACTTAGGCATGACATTAGACGCAAAGCTTCGCTGGAAAGCTCATGTTAAAAAGAAACGCGATGAGCTAGAGCTTCGCTACAAGTCGATGTACTGGCTGATAGGAAAACATTCTTCGCTGTCAGTACACAACAAAATACTCCTGTACAAACAAGTCCTCATGCCTGTATGGACTTATGGTATTCAGCTTTGGGGCTGTACCAAACAAAGCAACATCAAAATTATACAGCGTTTTCAAAATAAAGTACTCAGAGGAATCGTCAATGCGCCCTGGTACATTCGAAATGACGACCTTCATCGGGACCTTAAAGTAGCCCTCGTCACAGATATAATTAAAAAGAACGCCGAAGCTCATGAACGAAGGCTTCACCATCATGTGAACATCGAGGCTATCCAGCTCCTCGACAACACGGACATAGTGAGAAGACTAAAAAGGACAAAACCTTTTGAGTTAATTTAGTAAAGTGTTAGTTTAATGTAGTGAAATGAGTGCTACCCATAAAGAACACAAGAACAAAGTGTCTTCCCCTTAATAGAGACAATAAGAAAAGTGTTAATGGACACATTCTTAGGCTTAGTCTACCTAGCAAATTAAGTCAAAATTTAATTACTCATTAGCTTTAGTATTAAGCTAGATTGTATTTTTTATGATGTTTCTGTATTAGGACACATCATTCAATAAAAAAAAAAAAAAAAAAAAAGTATTTCAACTTTATTGCAAAGACATAAGGTTCATTTTTAATTGAGAAAATTTGACAGTTAGGGATAGCTTGATGTGCTGGTGTCTGTACCTATAGATAACAGGAAATATTTTTGGTTGTAGGTAACGGTAGCTGTATCGTACACTTTTGACTTGTGGGGAAAATTTTCAATGCGTTAATTTTTCACTGAATAGCCAACGTCCTAGAATATGTGCTTCTTCTTTTCGTGTGGTTAGTGCCTAACCTGGTGTCAGAGTTTTAAGGCTGCATATAGGCCTCTGGCTTAAGCGGGATTGTCCGAAAGGGTTACCGCTACCCCGGAACATAGAGGGCTACGGAAGGAACATGGATGGGTTTTAGTCAGTAAGAGTCTGACACTCTCTTTCGCTCCACCCAGAGCGGAAAAAAAAGAAAGGCCTCGAAAAGAAAGCGGAAGAAAAAAAAAAGGCCTCTGGCTTGACATGCTGTTGACAAATATCTCTCAGACATGCTGGTTTCGTCACGATGTTTTCCTTCACCGATTTTTAAACAAGTGATGATTATGCAATACGCACATGAAATCCCGTCAAATCTGAGGTGCGTGCCTTACTATGTGCTTTGAACAATGTGCCCTACCAAGTTAAAAATAGAAATAAACCAGAGACCAAGATTGTCTTTTACAAAAAATCTCCAACCCATTCTTTCACGTGACTAAAATCTAGATCAATAAAAGTAATCATGAAATCTTACCTAAATCAAAATTATCCTTAACCCTGCTGGTGCCTGGACCTGCATAAACCCTCACTATCATGGGGTACTTCTCTCCTGACTTCATCTTAGGCGGCAGCAGAAGTTTCACGTGTCCTAGAGGATTCTCTCCTAGTGATACCACGTTGAAAAGTACCATAGGCAACTTGTATAGCCTCAGTTTTTCTTTCAGTCTTAAATTGTCTTTGATCAGTTTGAAGCTGTCGGCCTGAAATAATGAAATAATAAAATTATAGTCTAGCTAGGTAAACGGAATAAGGATTCCTCTTTTTTAATGATTTGTTATATGAGCAATCTTTTGCTTGCTACGTTGCTATTTCATTTCAATAAGGGGTATTTGCAATCAGTCTTTTTCTCGAGCAAGGAAGACGAAGAACTCCAAAACCTAGTAGCGTTCTTCGTTAAACAACAATGGAAATATTTTTTTGTGAAGGGCATCTTGCAGTTCGACCAAGGAAATTGTCTACTGCTGCTTAAAAGGGTTTCTTATGAAAGACCTACTGCAAACTTACCGCACTATTATATAGGAAGATCTTCGGCGGATTGTAAGCTGAGCTGCACGTCACAATAGCATAGCTGGAACCTGGCGAGAAAGATGCTGACACGTGGTGACAGGACGGCTCCCTGCACGACACGCACCGCACCACTCCCCCAGAGGTGGCCCACATCTGCCTCAACCACGGCACATGGCCCGGAGACACGATGTAGTAAACTGTATCAGTGTCTTGGTTCCATCCTAATATCGAGATCACTGACGAGTTCCCAGGACTCAAGTCCTCGGTGGTGAGAGATAAGAAGTTAAATCGACCCGCATGGGGGAACCGTTGGTCACCGTTGTACAAGTTTTGTATCTCCAACATCTTGTTACCCGATCTGTCGAAGAATGGCGTCCTGACATCGATCCAGCCGTTTGACTCTGATTGCTCCTTTACGATACTGCACTTATCCTTTTCTAAGTCGCAGTTGACTAGTACGCTGACGTTTTGGCGTCTGTTGAGCCATAATACTATGAGGTTTTGTTCGGATGCCCAGTTGACCCTTCCCAGGTAGTGGTCTAGTCCGACTATGTCGACAGGTGCTGGAATATTCCACGGTTCGCCATGAGGGTCGTCGAGTTTGAAGACGCGTAACCCTACGATTGGATTTGTTCGACCTGCCTGACAATAAAATAGATATTGTTAGAAATCCCATGCTAAAAATACAAGCTGTTAAAAAATTTACTCCAAGAATTTTGTGTGAGCATTGTACTCATCGTGACGAACAACTTTTACTATGGGACGAACCCGGAAATCGCAAAAAAATGAGCTGTTCCATATGTTTATACACACGTAACTCAATTGTAGTACTCAAGTGTATGGAACAGCTCATATTTTTTTCGCGATATGTGGTAAGTGTGGCAGTAGGACTATTCAATACAGTTTCTTGGTTAAGTACAGTTCCAGTGGATTTTACCAGTCAAAATATTGTGATATCAGTAAACCTATTTCATTATAAACAAGTTAGGTTACCTTTGGGTACTTGAAGTGCACTATTTCAGGATACTGGTTGTTCACGTCGAAGGGCTGTCCGTAGTAGGGGTACGTAGCCGTCGCGACATTGCTATCATTGAAGGTAGCGACTGCCAAGTAGCTGCCTCTGGGAGAGAACCACATGGCTTCAGCTGCGTTGAACATCTCCTCTGAAAATAAGATGAAAAATTTACTGTTTCATCCTAATTAAGTTATAAGAAGTACCGCTTACTGGTGCACAAAGCCTTGTGTCAACGATTAAGATAAAATGAAACTAATTATAACAGAAATGAATTTTATTACAATTAAATGTATCATAATTATGATAGTGTCGAACCCAGTCGGCATACAACATGACGGGACTGAACTCATTTTAGGAATGATTCCAAGTTCTATTTAGCCACTTATAATCATCATTATTTAAGTGGACTCGAACCCAGTACTTACTACGGTGGTCTCCACCAACCCGCACTGGGCCGCGTGGTGAATTACGTTCCTCTCCCTCTCACAGACTGGTGGCTCGTTCCCAGCAGTGGGAATGTTATAGGCTGATTACGCAACCAACATCATTTGATGAAAATTTTATAAGAAAAACCCATCTCACCTTCATAAATCCAGTCAGCGACACCATGGTATATTTCCCCTGGCTTGCCATCCTTAGTGAGGGCCACAGCATTATCAGTGTCCACATCATGCACGTAATACACGTTGTTCTCTCTGACGTATGCCAGAGAACGTCCAGTGCCCCATACCACCACATCCAGGGAATTCCGGCCCAGTCTTATAATGGATCTAGATAAAAAAAGAGAAAGAAGTTTTAAACTGAACAAATAAAAAAAACGAATGTTTCGAATGTTCGAATTTCGAACCATTGAGCAATATTTGAATCCCGAACTTGTTGACAATGTTGAAGTTCTAACTACAAAAAATAATTTTAAACCGTATCTAAGTTGTCAATTTCAGTTCATTCGGAGTAAGGTTTGAAATACAAAAACTGGCTGAAAAGTTTAAGGTTGGACCAAAAATAAAGCTCGTTTAATAATGAAGCGATATTTGTTAATAATAGTGGCATTGCATTAATTCAGGAGAAGTTAGGATAAAATTAATGCCATTATCAAAAACTGATACACTATCTGAATGATGTAACCAGCCAGCATATTCGCTCAATGACAAAATTCGACATTTTTATTTGGACACTGTCCATGTATAGAATATTTTATTTTATTCTTCCTATAATTCCAGTTGCTTCATATACTTATAATATTTACTGAATCAAATTACAAAATACACCAACAATTAACTGTTAATGAAAAAAATATTATGTTTTACATAATTTTATGTGAATAATTATATTGTTACTCATTCAATCCATATCATGTAGGTACCTGGGACAGAGGACACCTAGCGGATGTGGTATTTCTATGATGGTATTAATTATCTACATATTTTATTGAAATTCGTAAAACAATACTGAATAACATGTTTTATGAGAATTGGATACATAATAATTAATAGAAATAGAATTAATATTATAAAATGTAAGGAGGAGAAACAATTGTTAGACGCACACAATAATATTTAAACAAACTGTAATAATAAGTATAACCATTGTAATATACTTATCTACCTATTTGGCTCTCGCAGACAGGCGCAACGCGACTCTAGTAGCACAATTTCTATGAAAATTTAATGGAAATGTTTCTATCAGAATCGCGTCGCCGCACAGTCGCATAGCGCCTGTCTGTGGTAGCCTTTACAGGTAGACGACCTAAACAAAAGAAGGATGGTTTTGTGGTAACTTACAAGTTATGTACCTACTTAACCTCCCGATAACGGTTTGGTCATAATATGCGACAGTGAACAATGTACCTATTTTAGTTACCTACCTACATATTTAATCACGTTTTACCGTTTGGTATTTTAAACCACAGAGCGATACTGAACGGTAAATTCAGGTACACATTGCTTGGCCTCTTTGTTTTTTTTTTGAGGCTGGGAAATCATCCAATGACTCCTCCCGCTCTGGGTGGAGCGGGAGGTAGTGTCAGACTCTTACTGACTAAAACCCGTCCATGTTCCTTCCGTAGTAGCCCTTTATGTTCCGGAGCAGTGGTAACCATTTCGGACAATGCCGCTAACTAAGATACAACCTGACTTAACCCGTGTGGTTAGTGACTAACCTGGTATCAGAGTTTATATGCTGCCCATGGGCCTCTGACTAAGGTTTTTTTTTCTTTTTTTTACTACTCAATTGTTTATTGCGTTCCGTTAGGTTCCATAGGTTCTTATACGTACGACGTATTGACCTTAAATTAGTTACTTTGATCACTTACTTGGACTCAAGGTCGTATATCCAGTACTCGGCGGTGCTGGAGTGCCTGTATTTCTGAAATAGAAAGTTGTATTGTTAAGTCATGTACACATTATACATTAAATACTTAGATTATAACCTAGCTAGACTGGTACAGTTAGCCACGAAAGTCGATAAAAACTTTAGTTTTAATCATCCTAATTATTGAACAAATAAAAAAATCGGTTGGTACCTAAAGGTGTAACGTAGTATTAGGGCCTGTGCCCACAGGCGACGAATATTACTTAAAAATATGACAATTAAAATGATAATCAACGTAGGTTCAAAAACAAAACCTTAGACTTGCCGTGTCATTGAAATTTCAATGATTCGAATCCAACAACTCCAGAATTGACACATTTTGAATTTTACTTCTACTTTTACTAGGTACTATTTTATTGTGTACTTTTTACTTATATTACGCGTATTGTATTATCACGTGCTTAAATATCGTTGAAGGAAAACATCGTGAGGAAACATGCCTGAGAGATATTTCTTAACAGCATGTGAAGCTAAGTCAGAGGGCCGTGGGCAGCATAAAAACTCTGACACCAGGTTAGTCACTTAATCACACGAAGAAAAAGAAGAATTAACTTTATTGTGTAGAATACAAATTGTACCAATTCTGGATTTGTCGAATCGCCCACAAATAAATTATCATCATGCGAGTCACCTATAGAAAAAAGAATATTATTTAAAAGTGTCGACTCGCACGTTTCGGGCAAATAAATTCGTGCGAATAGTCAACTATCACGAATTTATTCGCACGAATAAGCCTCTTAAACGACTTTCGTTGCGGACCGTACCTACTACGTTCGATCTATTAATTAATTTTATCACATACGAATGTTAATTTGATATTGAATGCGTTTTGTGGTAACGGTTGGCCGAATGTAGAATAACAACTTGAATTCTAATTAAAATCGTTTTTCCTTTCATTGCTTATTTATGAATTTAGATTTGTGGTTTACTAAAACTAATAAGATTCCACTATTCTTTAATTCACGTTAAAGAAAGAACGAAAGAAAAATAAAGAAAGAAAATAAAGTTTTCTTCTGCACAAACAAAACGCACGTTACAAGAAAAAAAAACATAAAGTACATCCACACAAAGTAGCCAAAAGCCTAATAATCAACAATCAACCAATATTTTTTTATTGTCAATATTTGTCCATTTCCTTATGTCAGGATCAGCCAACCAAAGACAATACATATTGCGTAATTATTTTGTCTGTGTTGCGACACTGGCAGGTGACAAGAAACAAACTACCTTAACACGACAAAAATGTCAGCTTAACTGGACCAATAATTCATTAATAATAGAATATAATATTCTTTATTTATTTAATACTTTAAGCACAGTAATTAACAGAGGCGGACTTAATGCCATTGGCATTTTTTACCAGTCAACCTTTGGGCTTTGCAGAGATAAACGCAATGAAAAAATTGAGGAATACATTTTTTTTTACTATGTACACCATAACATTAAAAGGTGTCTTTCATTTTATGATGTAAATAATAAAAAAAATGCTTATTCCTTGCTTACTCCCAATTTTCCAAAATTATTATTTTTGTACAACAATTTTCCTACTACGTAAACTAAAAATAAGTAATTTGTATCAAATGCTAATTGAATTGTTATTGTCCACACGTGGACTCGATTAGATCACATACGCAGTTCTTATGATAATAATCATGATTAAAAAGTAGACTCGACTGGTGTTACTTAATCAATGAATTATTTAATTTGTATGAATACATCCTAGGAGCTCGTGGCTAAGTAATAACAGCCGCACGGGTCGATCCATCGAGTTAAGCTACGCTTGCCAGGGTTGGTCCGTGGATGAGTGACCATCCTTACATACCGAGACTCCTCTATGCCTCGGAAGGCACGTTCGTCCCGGCTGTCATTTGTGCGTTACGGGTCATCAGAAGCCCAAAAATCTATTATGGGATCGTATTACCCAGTTACTGGGTTGTGAAGGTCAGATAAGCAGTCGCTCCATATAAAATACTGATATTCAGTTTCATCCGGTTAGACTGAAAGCCGACCCCAACATAGTTGGGAAAAGGCTAGGTAGATTGATTGACATTTTAAATGTCTTCGACTGTTATGTTTCCTATTAAACAGGTTACCATTTGTTTATTTTTTAATTTATTAATACTGACACACACTTCCTTCCTTAAATTATTATTTAGCGCATGGCACTCGTGGGCAGCGGCTGAAAATCAGCTTCAGTTTTGTGTCTGTATTGTCATCTGACATTGTGCTAAGCTGGGGCTGTTGTGGCAATAGAATAATTGGGTATTTGAAAGGGTAGTCAATAACGTTACTTTTTTTGAACTGTCAAAAAGCGGCATTTGTACGTGATTTGTATAAATATAACAATGTGAACTCACAGCTTTTTTGAATCAAATGGAATACTGATTAGCATTAAATGCAATTTTACAATTAGGTATATCTTCGCATAATATTTAATTTCTGCACGGTGATGGGAGTTTTTAAGACGAGCCGTCTTTTATCTATGCGATATCATATTGTATTTTTGACCGTTCAAATAGTCAATTATTTTCTGTTTTTTTTTTTAAATAGTTTTTTGCTGTAACACCAATGAACATTTTTTTCGTTCTTTAAAACTGTCTTTATTAATTAACTAGTTCAGCTAGCGTAGGTACATATAATTATAAATTTCTCTATTTTACGCAAAAAATACCGTATTTCCTTTTCCAGGCACAAATCTCACGGCGTAAAATTTCATGAAAATCGCTACAATAGTTTATACGTACCAAACACGCATACAAACAAACTCTCGCTTTTGCAAGAAGGATGCATCGAGAGATCTCGAGGTCGGTCGTGAACCAAGCGTGTCTAAACAACAAACAAAAACGTGTACGTATGTATGTATGGATGCTTCGTAATACTGAATCGAAGAATTAGGCACGCCTTGACCTGAACTATTAGATAACGTGTGTCGCAAGTGGTAAGAGAAGGGTGTCTAGCCAGTAGCCGGTGAACGCTGTGAATGTAGACAGTATTATATTATTACCTACTTGTAGTATGTAGTAGTCGCGGATATAACATGATTCTGATAACAAAACGACGTGAATTTTAATTAAAATTTGACGTATGTTATTATGGCGTTAGACTGTTATTCATGGGCACGCCACGATAGTGGCGGTAAGGCCCCTCTTTGAGGAGTGGCTAGAGAGGCGTCACGGCGCCCTCACCTTCCGCCTGACGCAGGTCCTCACCGGACATGGATGTTTCGGGAGGTTCCTGCACATCATCAGGCGGGAGGAAACGCCCGGGTGTCACCACTGCGAGGATCGCCCAGAGGACACGGTAGAGCACACGGTGCAAACCTGCCCCGCTTGGGCGGAGCACCGCCGTGTCCTCGTAGAGGCGATCGGCGGCGGCGACCTCTCGCGCCCGGCCCTGGTGCAAGCCATGGTCCGGGGCGAGAGGGAGTGGGAGGCAGTCACCTCCTTCTGCGAAAAAGTCATGCTCGCAAAGGAGGTGGCGGGATGGGAGAGAGAAAGGTCCTCCCGTCCCAGCCGCCGCGGGAGACGCTCCGGGCGTCGGGAGCCACGTGACGACTCCCGGCCACCGTAGGCGCGGGCCTGCGGACGGTGAGTAATGGGTGACTCACCGTCCGATCAGCACCAGACCCGTGCCGTACGGCGCGTATATGTTCCACGCGCGCCTCAAAGAGATGTCAGCATATGAAGGGGCCCCTCAGGGCTAAGCCTGCCGGGTAAGCGGGATTGTCCGAAAGGGTTACCGCTACCCCGGTACATAAAGGGCTACGGAAGGAACATGGATGGGTTTTAGTCAGTAAGAGTCTGACACTCCCTTCCGCTCCACCCAGAGCGGGAGCAGTCATTGGATGATTTCCCAGCCTTAAAAAAAAAAAAAAAAAATAAATAAAAAAAAAATAAAAAAAAAAAAAAGACTGTTATTCATGACACGAAAAAGTATGTGTGTAACTATGTGTTTTTGACATTTTAACAAACCTATTTTTTTTGACAGTGGGAAATCATCAAATGACTCGTCCCGCTCTGCAGATGGAACGGAAGGGAGTGTCAGACTCTTACTAATTCAAACCCATGCATGTTCCTTCCTTAGCTCCAGACAATTCCACTTACCCGGTTTCGGCCCTGACACTCCCCTTCACATGCTGACATCTCTTTGATTTTAACATACTTACCTACGTTTTTTGCGAACACAAAAATGTTTTGGCAAAAAAAAGGACATAGTGACACTACCTACGTGCCGAGCAACAAAAAACTTATTATAATATATAACTTATATCTTTATCCTTAGGTATATTATTCCTCCTGCAATTTTGGCAGTTTGAAAAGTAGGTACGGTATTTTTATTGTTTGCTAGAACTATTATTGTTAAGTTGATAAAACAATTACTCTGGTATACGAAGCTAAAATATCTATTTACAGCACTTCATTTATTTTAACACTTTAGTGCATATCACTACCATTGTTTTAATGCCGGATTTTATTATTTTCGTAAACAGTCAGCAAAGAAAGTCGATTATGTACCTTACAAATCCAAAATTTTGACTTTCTGTGAGTTATACTTCAGAAGATATTCGTTATTTACAGCCAGCGGGCCCTTTTTTTTAGGTAAAAAAAAATGTCTTTTTGAAAAGCTATCACTTGTTAATAAATCTCGTTAGGGCCTGCTAGATGGTCTCACTCACAACCCCGGTGTTAATTAAATTCATAACAGCAGTGATAGTCTAGCGGTGTGACCGTCGGGCTGCCAAGTCATAGGTCTCGAGTTCGAACCCAAGTCACGCACCTCTGGATTTACGGATTCATGTGCGTATTGTATAAATTATCACTTGCTTAAAAATCGGTGAAGGAAAACATCGTGAAAAAACCTTGGAGGAGATATTTTTCAACAGCATGTGAAGCTAGAGGCCCATTGGCAGCATAAAAACTCTGACACCAGGTTAGTCACTAACCACACGAAAAGAAAAAGAATTAAATTCGTTACTAAACGTACCGATCATCAGATGACACGTTGTTACGTTTCACGCTATACCTACGTAACAAATACGTACCAACTTGGATTGATTACGCCAATGACGATTATTATCACAATTTCCAATCATAGCACAGAATTTCATAACTTGAATCGTAGTTTTCACGCTGTTCTTAATTACTCGTAAAGAAAATTGTAAACTTTTAGCGTGGAAATTGAAAATCATTTACATAGGTAACCTACTTAGGCATGCTTGATTTACTTACACTGAAAATTGCATATAAAAGTGCTATTGGAAACATTAGGCAATAGGAAATATCCGAATTGAAACTGAAATTTTATTTATTTCAAAATTATGCAATGCTGCCAGTCTTCTGGGCACGTTTCTGGATTCGACAGCGATGCGGAAGAGTACTTTGACGCCTAAGTGTCCTTTCTGTTTTTGTTTTTATTTATATATAGTTAGTTAGAAGTGAACTGAATTTCAGCCTATATGGCCGGCAGAAACTGACGCTTTTATCCCATGGGGAAGGCAGAATCTATGGAACACCACTTGTTTATTTAATTTCACATTTTTTTTTTTGGATTATTTCCATATGTTACAAATACTAACCTCTTAATATTTACGTAACTAAAAAGACTTAAAATATGAATAATAACTATGTACAAGTATATCAAACGGAAGAAAAAAAAAATCAAAGGGCATCAAAAAATTGTCCACATCGCTGTCAACAGGTAAAGTTCCCAAAAGGCTAGCAGCATTGCCACATTTTATGGCAATGCTGATTCTTTGACCAAAAAATAGCCCAGCCCTCTGGTCACGTGATGAGTCGACCAACCGCTTGGCGATGTCTACCATATGTTTGTACTTTAACATATTGAAAGTACAATCAATCCATTTAATTGCAATGTTCAGTCCACGATACTAATCAGGAAAATTATCTTAACATCTGAAAAGCACGGTCAACAAGTTATTTTAAAACGAAACAAAAACGCTATTAAACAAAAATGTCTTTACGCTATTCAAAATTTGTAGTTCCTATTTGATTCTTGTATTTATGTATTAAAATTATTTTTGTAAAATCAATCATGTATTATGTTGTGATATTTTTTTTTTAATTCTGTGTTTGTGAACACATGTATCATTAATGAATACTTAAATGATTACGACTATGACTATTCCCTCGTCTTATTTCGCCCACATTAAACAATTAAACAGGTTAGTATCTATTTCATTGTTTAGTTATCTACCAAAAACATTGATAGAAATGTTATCAAAATGTGATCACTTCTCGAGCATTCCCTAATCTTATTGCGAAAACTACAGGAATGTACTAGGGGAACATAACAGTGGAAGAATTCCCTCAGAGGGAATCCCAACTTCCAGCGACGGAGTGGCGCGAAAGTAAGATATGAAGCAATCCAGTTTAAGAAGGCAAAAGAACCTCTTTTGTCGATAAACTCATTGTTAAAGGAATTCACGTAATCGATTGATCAAGATGAAAAAGTGATTACGGAAGATTGTGATTACCTACTGTCTCATCTTTTTTTTATTTATTTGTTGTTCTCTATGTCGGCATGGTAGTGAACTAACTACTCTTATTTTTTCAATCAAAATAATATATAGGAACAAACGCTAGCACATCAAGCTGTCCCAAACTGTCAAATATTCCCAATTGAACATGAACCTTATCCTTTTGCAATAAAGTTGAAAATGTTATGCAATTACCTCCTTGGAATATTTTTAAATTACCCTAAGAATAGTACTATATCTGGCGATAGAGTCCCTACCTACTCACTACATATAGTGTTATTTTTTTTCCTTGAATTTAACAGGCTATCAGAATATTTCTGAGTTAAATTGAAAACAAGAAAAATTCATAAGTAGTTTACGAAATAATTAAATTATCACGTTTTAAAAAAAAGTTGTTAAATAAATATTCAAAGAAACTCACTTTCTGTTTGTTCGTCATTAGCAGCATATATTTCATGTCCTGGGAAAACGTCGACATTGTGAAGTTGCGAATTTTAGCCTGTAAACAGAAATTAACAATAATATTGAAATAAAACTTCAAATAGCTTCAGTAACCATTCACCAAAATTCATTTAATTTAGAGCTGATTTTTCAATCGCGTAATAACTTTTATCTGAAGAATAAAAATGGCGGCCTAACAAATTTTTTACATAAGCAAAAGCTGTCAAACTGCCATATTTATTCCTCCAATAAAACTTATCTTATGATTGAAAAATCTGCTTTATTATTAAAAATATGTCAAACTATCATATTTATTCTTCCGATATAGTTATCTGAGTATTGAAAAATCTGCCATTAATCTACAAACTCATACCTACCTACTGCTACTTTATTATTTACTATTTTGTCGTTAAAAACGACATTAATCACAATAACCAATGAGAGTACCAACAGAGAAGTTCTACGAGAACACTAAACACCTTATATTTGAATAAAGAATTTGAAATTGAGAACTTGTCAACCTCTACATTATTTTTACTTAAGGTGACTTCCTGCAACGTTTCCTGCGAAATTCATTTGTTTTTTTTTGTTTCGTATAGCGTTTCTTAAGGTGAAAGCTCGCAAAATTAAAAACTTAACAAACCAGAGTAATTGACCTTTTATGTAGCTAGGTATAATAGCTGAACAACAAAAACACTTCAACAATCGACTAAACGCAATCCAAGACATACAGTGACAAAGATGACGCGAACACTTACAGCGCTCAGCAAAAAAGAAACGCAAAAGAAGCAACAAGTATAAAAAATGGCCAAGTGCGAGTGGGACACGATGGGTTTCGTACCATTTAATATTGAATTCGACGTATTTTATATATCACTGTTTAACCCATTATATTCGCTTATTAGAAGCCGTTTGCTTATAAGAGCTCAACGATTTATTCGGTTATATTTATTGTCGTTTCGAAACATTTTTTCTTATGAACCTATGGGGTTCATAATGACATTTGAGGATTCGACAGCACGTTTTATGCAGTGTACAGCAGCGTAGTCTCACTTGGAGCGCGAATATGCGCCGAAAGGCATAACAAAACGTCATCTCTATAGGCCCTTAGAAATACACCAATTTCAAATACCGTATGAACCCCTCATACGACATTTGAGGGGTTAAAGATACAACCCTGTGACAGAGGAACGGATGTTGTGGTTCATAATGTTAATTACTTCTCATATCTTTTACTATATAAAAAAGTTCTTCAAACTGAACAGCTGTGCTACTGGGTAGTTTGTTGCGCCACTTTTTCATCCTATCTAAAGCACTAAGAAGCGGTGAAGTGCGGTCGTTTTAGGAAACTGTCTCATGTAATTTTGACCTTCAAAAAGTGCTGATTGAAGAGCCTAGTTTGAACAAAATGTTTTTTTTTTTGGTGAACACCCTTTGAGTACGGAACCCTAATAAATATCAAAGAAAAGAATCGTTTATAAAGTACAAAAAACTTGAGTTTCTTAGTTCTTACCAGGTCCTGTTCATCGAGTACTGTGGAGTACGTCTCTTGAGGCACATCGAACTTCCAAACCCCGAGACCTGCTTCTTTGTAGATGTATTCGGTATCTGAAATTTTTAATAATTTATTACACGTTGTATAATTAGGTCAGATAACTCACCGTGAGTTATCTGACAGCCAGTCTTACCAAGGGGTATCGTATTGCCCAGTTACTGGGTTGTGGAGTGGAGGTCAGATAGGCAGTCGCTCTATGTAAAATACTGGTATTCAGCTGCATCCGGTTAGACTGGAAGCCGACGCCAACATAGTTGGGAAAAGCCTAGGCAGATGATGATGAAGTACAGTGAGTTATCCTCGACTGCCCCGTCGGTCTAGTAGACGCAAGCACTACTGCTGCACAAGAGGTCCTTTTTTTTTTTTTTTAAGGCTGGGAAATCATCCAATGACTGCTCCCGCTCTGGGTGGAGCGGAAGGGAGTGTCAGACTCTTACTGACTAAAACCCATCCATGTTCCTTCCGTAGCCCTTTATGTTCCGGGGTAGCGGTAACCCTTTCGGACAATCCCGCTTACCGCACAAGAGGTCCTGGGTTCCAATCCCGTGTCGGACAAAAGTTTTTGGGTTTTTCCATTAGTAATCAGTCAGTAGCAGCTCGAAGTCTGGATATACACCCGTTTGATAGCAATAGGCTAGCCTATTATATGGCACCAGCCAAATGTGGATGTACCCACCTACCTACTATAAGTAGCCTTCTGATTAACCTTTCGCGGTATACCAGCGTGATGGCGTCCTGCCTTTTCCTGCCAGAAAATTGTTTGCCAGATTATCACTTGCCAACCAACGTTTCGCCGATGTTTTACTTTGACAACTAACGATTAGCAAATTTTTGTATGACCACGTTTCATTTGGTAGAATTATTGTTAAGCTGATTATTATAATGACACAAAACGTTTGGGGCATTTATCATTTGTCAACCATTTCACTAGGCCACACAACTATTAGACGAATGACGAATCGCTTTTGTAAGAGGAAACAGTTAGGTTAGGTTAGGTTGGGGTTCCTTGTCGAGTTGGGTGCCGTCGTAGGCCGACTCCACCCTCGTCCTGTGCTGTTGCTGGGGGATCTCAACGCCAAGTCATCGGCGTGGGGATCCTCTGTGACCGATGCTAGGGGCGAGGCGCTGGAGGAGTGGCTGGTTACGACTGGCTTGGTCGTCCTGAACCGGGGGTCGGTTCACACGTGCGTGCGGCAGCGGGGCGGCTCTATAGTGGACGTCTCGTTCGCTAGCCCTGCTGTCGCGGGCCGTGTCCGCGACTGGCGTGTCGCCGTGGAGGTGGAGACGTTGTCGGATCACCGATACATCCGCTTCGACGTCTCCGCCCACACCGCCAGCGGCCGCAGTCCAGCGGCCCCGCGAATGGACGGCCCGCGCTGGGCGCGTAAGCGCATCGACAGGGAACTTCTCGAGGAGGCCGCTATTGTCCAGGCCTGGATCCGGGAGTCGACGACGAACGGACCCGTCGACGTCGAACAAGAGGCGCTGTGGTTCCGCGGGGCGATGACGCACATTTGCGACGCGTCCATGCCCCGGGTCCACACGCTGTCAGCAAGGCGCCAGGTGTACTGGTGGTCCGCCGAGATCGCACGGCTACGTATAGCGTGCGTCGCGGCGAGGCGCCCGTACACCCACTATCGAAGACGACGTCGTCGGGTCCCTGACGAAGAAGCCGCGCTGTATGAGGTGTACCGCGCGGCTAAGCAGGCTCTGTGGCTGGCCATCGGCGATGCGAGATCGCGAGCCAGGGGGGAGATGCTGGAGACTCTCGACGGAGATCCGTGGGGGCGCCCCTATCGTGCGGTTCGAGGGAAACTGAGAGCCGCCGCGCCCCCACTCACCGAGAGCCTCCAGCCCGAGCTGTTGGAGGAGGTCGTTGCAGCCCTCTTCCCGGCGAGAGCGGAGCACACTCCGCCGCCGATGGCTATGCCCACAGCCGCAGAGCCTCCGGAGGAGGAACACGCCATCGACGTCCCAGAGGTGACACAGGCAGAGATGAGGGCAGCCGTGATGCGGCTCCGGGCCAAGAATGTGGCTCCGGGGCCGGACGGCATCCACGGCATCGCGCTGGCCCTCGCTCTGAAGGAGCTAGAGCCCCAGCTGAGAGGACTCTTCACCGCGTGTCTTGAGCAGGGCCGGTTTCCAACATTGTGGAAGACTGGCCGTCTAGTCCTGCTCAAGAAGGCGGGGCGCCCTGCGGACTCACCGTCCGCGTACCGGCCCATAGTGCTGCTCGACGAGGTGGGCAAGATGTTTGAGCGAATCATCGCAGCCCGCCTCGTCGGCCACCTGTGCGAAGAAGGGCCGGATCTGGATGAGTGCCAATTTGGCTTCAGGCACGGGCGCTCCACCATTCACGCGATCTCGCGGGTGAGAGTCCTGGCGGAGGAAACGGTGTCTCGGGGTGGGGTGGTGATGGCGGTGTCGTTAGACATTTCCAACGCCTTCAACACCCTGCCCTGGAGTTGTATCAGAGAGGCACTGCTCTATCATCGAGTGCCTCTCTACCTCCGTCGCATCGTTGGGGCTTATTTGTCGGAGAGGTGTGTCACCTACGTGGGACGTGATGGCGGTCACCAGCACCCCATGTCGTGCGGTGTTCCGCAGGGATCGGTCGTCGGACCGCTCCTGTGGAACATCGGCTACGACTGGGTGCTGAGGGGTGAGCTCCAGCCGGGCGTGCAGCTGACGTGTTACGCTGACGACACGTTAGTCACGGCCCGGGGGAGCTCGCACAGGGAAGCGGCGTTGCTGGCGACGGCGGCGGTCTCACAGGTGGTGAGCCGCATTCGGCGCCTCGGCCTGGAGGTGGCCCTCAACAAGTCGGAGGCCATGGTGTTCCATGGTCCCCGACGGGCGCCGCCGCCGGGATCACACATTGTGGTCGGGGGGGTCCGCATCGCTGTCGAGCCTACCATGAAGTACCTAGGATTGGTGCTCGACAGCCGGTGGGACTTTGGCCCCCACTTCCGGCGGCTTGCGCCCAAGTTGTTGGGCGCGGCCGGGGCGCTCTCAACGCTGCTTCCCAATCTGGGGGGCCCGAGCGCCACTTGCAGGCGGCTCTACGTGGGGATCGTGCGATCGATGGCCCTCTACGGGGCACCGATCTGGGCGGCTGACCTGACGGCCGGGAGTATCTCTGTCTTGCGAAAGCCACAGAGAGCTATGGCCGTCAGAGTCATAAGGGGATATCGCACGATCTCCTACGAGGCGGCATGCGCACAGGCCGGATCCCCGCCCTGGGACCTGGAGGCGAAGGTCCTCGCGTCACTGTTCCGGTGGCGCGAGGAAATGCGGACGCGGGGCGAACGACCGATGCAGCAACAACTGGAGCTGCGTCGGTCACAGCTCCACGGGGTCCTGGTGGCGGACTGGCGGGACAGGCTCTCACGCCCTACCGCCGGCCTCAACACCATCGAGGCGATCCGACCGGTGCTCAGCGAGTGGCTCGGAAGAAGGCACGGCTCCCTGACATTTCGGGCGACACAGGTTCTCTCGGGGCATGGTTGCTTCGGGAAGTTCCTGTGTCGCATAACCAGGGAGCCAGACGCTCGGTGTCACCACTGCGTCGACTGTCGGGAGGACACGGCACGGCATACGCTGGCAGAATGTGCCGCATGGCTGGAGCCGCGCCGTGCCCTCATCTCAGAAGTAGGCAGCGACCTGTCGCTGCCGGCCGTCGTTAACGCCATGGTCGGCAGTGAACAGGCCTGGGACGCGGTGGTATCCTTCTGCGAGCAAGTCATTTCGCAGAAGGAGGCTGCGGAGCGGGAGCGGGAGATCACCTCCCTCAACCCGGCCCGCAGCAGGCGCACCGGGCGTCGGAGGAGGGCAGACAATGCCCTCTTCCAGCCCCCCTAAATGGGTCCAGGGGCGACGGACGCGGGGCTAGTCCGTCGCCCCCCACAACAACATCTGGACCCGAGGCGGCGGCGCGTAGTGTTCCACGCGCGCCCCTCCAAGACGGTACGAGGGGAGTGTCGTACACCTCACTCCCGCTCGGCCGAGACGAGGCCCGCTGCGGCGGGCCGGCACCACGGGGGTTGCGGAAGAATTCTTTTTGATTCCCGCGACCCCCGGCGAAGGTGTGAGAGGGAACACCCGGGGTGGTTTTTAGTCAGTAAGAGTCTGACAGACCCCTCCGCCCTCCCCGGGGCGGGGGACATCCATGAGGATTTTCCCCCCGGATCAAAAAAAAAAAAAAAAAAAAAAAAAAGGTTAGGTTGGGGTGCAGGTTGAAGAGCCTCCTCGTGGCGCACCCTGGGCAACGGCGGCCCCCACTGCCCATCGGCTTTTGGTGGACAGTTGGGGCCGACGGCTAATCTTCACAAACGGGGAAGGGTCATGGTTCCAATCACCGATCATCTCTGATGGTCGGTGAAGGGAACCTGGCTAGGGGCGGGACGGCCACTCCGTCGTTGTCCACCTTGCGTCTACTGCCCCCCTCTGCAAAATAGGTTATGTTACGTTAGTTTAGGTTAGGTTAGCTAGGTTTTGCGGAGGGGTCCAGTGGGCGCAGGGTGGAAGGTGGGAGAGGAAGACAACCTCTTTAAAAAATCACCCCAATCCCAAGGTCGAGCGTGCCGATGGGATGAATGGCCGGAGGGTTTCCGGTTACTAGCGCGGGGGGGAAACGGGGATAGGGACCACACCCTTCAAAGGAAACCAATATGAATAAGTCTAATGTCGAAACTATTCTCCAGGCGGGTACCCTTCGGGGAGAATCCCGCCCCTCTTTTGAGGGCAGCCCCAGCGTATCTGGAGGGGGCAACACTAGACCAAACGCCAGGAACACCGGCGAGCAGGGAAGCGCGCAGCTACTTCTGCAGAAGGAACTGCGCGTTTCATTAACACCGATTGACGGCATCATGAGCCGAGGAGGCTCCAGTCCCGATCTTTGTGATCGGGGCTCGCACGGAGGCAGTACGAGGTCTGGATCAAGATCCAGATCCAGATCTCGTAAGCGCAGTTGGTCCTCAACCGAGGACAACTCGACGGCTGCCAAAGTGCCGACGATGGCACGCAGAGGAGGTCGCGCGGTGGCGGGCGGAGCCCCCACCCGTGACGTTCGGGGCCGCTTCTTGCGGCCCGATTCTCCGTCTCCGGGAGAACGAATGGAGGGCACGGAGAGCGACCCTGGAGCCCCGTTGATGGATCTCAGCGGGGGCTCCACCTTGTCTCTGCTCGGTAGCAACCGAGCAGAAGCAAGCGCAGCGAAGCGGGCGCAGCGGAAGGCTGTCGTGGCTGACGAAGTCAGCGAGTTGGCCCGACAGGCCCGAGAACGGCGCGCCGCTCGGATGATTGGAGGGAGTGCGTCGGCTGTGGCACTTAGTCGCCAGGCGCTGGACGCCGTGGACGTTGTCCTGAAGGTTGCCACCGGATCTGGCAACCTGAAGGGCACGTTCACGCGTGCCCTAAAGGAAGCAGCTGAGCAGATGAAGGAGGTGGTTGAGGTCCTCCTTGATAGAACCAGCTCGGAGGAAACGGCCAAGTTGTGGGAGGAGAATGGCCGTGTCCGAGCCGAGCTCGAGGACCTCAAGCGGCAGTTTGCCGGCACCCAGAGGACAGCTCCCGCCGCCGCTGGCGCCTCCCGCGCAGCGGCCCTTATGCCGGCTCCATCACCGGCCCCACCTTCGTCCTCTGCGCTGGCAGATGCGGAGGTGGAGAAAATAGCCCGCATCTGCATGATGCAGTGCGGGAAGATGGTGGGCGCGTGGCTGGAAGCCATCGAAACGAGGCTCCTTCCAGCCGAGACTCTCCGCCCTCCGCTCGCTGCGGACAGGCGTAGGAAGGATACACCAGCCACGGCGACAAGAACCAGGACGGCCGTAGGAACGGGCACGACAGCGCCCGCTCCCCAGACGGCGGCGCCTCTGGCGACCGCGCCCGGGCCTCTAACGGAGGCTTGGACGACGGTCGTCAAGAGGGGCCGGAAGAAGAAGGCAGCACCGCCGGCACCGGCGCCCAAGAAGAAGACGAACAAAGGACCGCCTAAGGTCAGAGCCCCACGCTCCGCGGCAGTGGTAATCACACTGCTGCCCGGAGCCGTCGAACGGGGCGTCACGTACAAGGCGGTCCTCACTGAGGCAAAGGCCAAGGTCGCTTTTCCCGACCTTGGCACACCGACCGGCCTCAGGCTGAAGTCGGCGCTGACGGGGGCGCGTTTATTGGAGGTGTCTGCCTCTAGCGGGGAAAAGGCGGACGCTCTGGCCGCCAAATTGAGGGAGGTCCTCAACCCGGAGGACGTCCGGGTGTCCAGGCCTATAAAGACGTCGGAGTTGCGCATCGACGGCCTGGACGACTCCACGACCGAAGCTGAGGTCGCGGCGGCCATCGCCCGTGCCGGTGGGTGTCCGCCGGACCAAGTGCGGACGGGCGACATCCGCGCCGACGCCTCCGGACTCGGCATGATCTGGGTGCGGTGTCCGGTGGCGGCGGCAAATAAGGTCGCCGAAAGTGGGCGCTTGTTGGTGGGGTGGGTTGCGGCCAGAGTAAGACTGGTGCAACCCAGGGCTTTACGGTGTTTCCGTTGCCTGGACGTAGGACATACATGTCCGGGCGCGGTGCACCTGCGAAACGGACCGCAGCGACCTTTGTTTCCGCTGCGGCCAGCCCGGCCACAAGGCGGCGCAGTGCTCCGCGGCGCCGAACTGCAGCCTCTGTACAGCTGCAGGGAGGCCCGCCGGGCACCGAGCGGGTGGTAAGTCCTGTGGCGGCCCCGCCAACAGGAAGAGAAGAAGGGGTGCCAAGGCTGCGGGGGGCTCTATACCCCTCCCTCAGTCTGGCAGCCCCTCGGCCGACTCCCGGCCTAGGAAAGGTGTCGTGGAGGGGATGGACTGCGTATAAATGGCGCTGTTCCATTTCCTCCAGGGCAATATCAACCACTCTGCCAGGGCTCAGGATCTTTTGCTCCAAAGCATGGCAGAGTGGTCGATCCACGTGGCGGTGGTCGCCGAGCCGTATTTCGTCCCCCCCCCCGCGACAACTGGGTGGGTGACCTCGACGGCTTGGTGGCCATCATCGGCGGGGCTCTCGTCAGCCCGTCCCGGGGACACGGCTGGGTAGCCGCCCTCGCGGACGGCGTTGGCGTGGTTGGTGCGTATTTTTCGCCCAACAAGAGCCTCGCCGACTTCGAGAACTTCCTTGTCGAGTTGGGTGCCGTCGTAGGCCGACTCCACCCTCGTCCTGTGCTGTTGCTGGGGGATCTCAACGCCAAGTCGTCGGCGTGGGGATCCCCTGTGACCGATGCTAGAGGCGAGGTGCTGGAGGAGTGGTTACTCACGACTGGCTTGGTCGTCCTGAACCGGGGGTCGGTTCACACGTGCGTGCGGCAGTGGGGTGGCTCTATAGTGGACGTCTCGTTCGCTAGCCCTGCTGTCGCATGCCGTGTGCGCGACTGGCGTGTCGCCGTGGAGGTGGAGACGTTGTCGGATCACAGATACATCCGCTTCGACGTCTCCGCCCACACCGCCAGCGGCCGCAGTCCAGCGGCCCCGCGAACGGACGGCCCGCGCTGGGCGCGTAAGCGCATCGACAGGGAACTTCTCGAGGAGGCCGCTATTGTTCAGGCCTGGATCCGGGAGTCGACGACGGACGGACCCGTCAACGTCGATCAAGAGGCGCTGTGGTTCCGCGGGGCGATGACGCACATTTGCGATGCGTCCATGCCCCGGATCCACACGCTGTCAGAGAGGCGCCAGGTGTACTGGTGGTCCGCCGAGATGGCACGGCTGCGTACAGCGTGCGTCGCGGCGAGGCGCCCGTACACCCACTACCGAAGACGACGTCGTCGGGTCCCTGACGAAGAAGCCGCGTTGTATGAGGTGTACCGCGCGGCTAAGCAGGTTCTGTGGCTGGCCATCGGCGATGCGAGATCGCGATCCAGGGAGGAGATGCTGGAGACTCTCGACGGAGATCCATGGGGGCGCCCCTATCGTGCGGTTCGAGGGAAACTGAGAGCCGCCGCGCCCCCACTCACCGAGAGCCTCCAGCCCGAGCTGTTGGAAGAGGTCGTCGCAACCCTCTTCCCGGCGCGAGCGGAGCACACTCCGCCGCCGATGGCTATGTCCTCAGCCGCAGAGCCTCCGGAGGAGGAGACTGCCATCGACGTCCCAGAGGTGACACAGGCAGAGATGAGGGCAGCCGTGATGCGTCTCCGGGCCAAGAACGTGGCTCCGGGGCCTGATGGCATCCACGGCATCGCGTTGGCCCTCGCCCTAAAGGAGTTAGAGCCCCAGGTGAGAGGACTCTTCACCGCGTGTCTTGAGCAGGGCCAGTTTCCATCGTTGTGGAAGACCGGTAGGTTGGTCCTGCTCAGGAAGGCGGGGCGCCCCGCGGACTCGCCGTCCGCGTACCGGCCCATAGTGCTGCTCGACGAGGTGGGCAAGATGTTTGAGCGAATCATCGCAGCCCGCCTCGTCGGCCACTTATGCGGAGAGGGGCCGGACCTTCACGAGTGCCAGTTCGGCTTCAGGCACGGGCGCTCCACCATTCACGCGATCTCGCGGGTGAGAGTCCTCGCGGAGGAAGCGGTGGCCCAGGGTGGGGTGGTGATGGCGGTGTCCTTGGACATATCCAACGCCTTCAACACCCTACCCTGGAGTTGTATTCGAGAGGCACTACTCTATCATCGAGTGCCTCTCTACCTCCGTCGCATCGTTGGGGCTTATTTGTCGGAGAGGGGTGACACCTACGTGGGACGTGATGGCGGTCACCAGCACCCCATGTCGTGCGGTGTTCCACAGGGATCGGTCGTCGGACCGCTCCTGTGGAACATCGGCTACGACTGGGTGCTGAGGGGTGAGCTCCAGCCGGGCGTGCAGCTGACGTGTTACGCTGACGACACGTTAGTCACGGCCCGGGGGAGCTCGCACAGAGAAGCAGCGTTGCTGGCGACGGCGGCGGTCTCACAGGTGGTGAGCCGCATTCGGCGCCTCGGCCTGGAGGTGGCTCTCAACAAGTCGGAGGCCATGGTGTTCCATGGTCCCCGACGGGCACCGCCGCCGGGATTACACATTGTGGTTGGGGGGGTCCGGATCGCTGTCGAGCCTACCATGAAGTACCTCGGATTGGTGCTCGACAGCCGATGGGACTTTGGCCCCCACTTCCGGCGGCTTGCGCCCAAGTTATTGGGCGCGGCCGGGGCGCTCGCAACGCTGCTTCCCAATCTGGGGGGCCCGAGCGCCACTTGTAGGCGGCTCTACGTGGGGATCGTGCGATCGATGGCCCTGTACGGGGCACCGTTCTGGGCGGCTGACCTGACGGCCGGGAGCATCTCTGTGTTGCGTAAGCCACAGAGAGCTATGGCCGTCAGAGTCATAAGGGGATATCGCACGATCTCCTACGAGGCGGCATGCGCACTGGCCGGATCCCCGCCCTGGGACCTGGAGGCCAAGGTGCTCGCGTCACTGTTTAGGTGGCGCGAGGAAATGCGGGCGCGGGGCGAACGACCGATGCAGCAACAACTGGAGCTGCATCGGTCACAGCTCCGCGAGGTCCTGGTGGCGGACTGGCGGGACAGGCTCTCACGCCCTACCGCCGGCCTCGACACTATAGAGGCGATCCGACCAGTGCTCAGTGAGTGGCTCGGAAGAAGGCACGGCTCCCTGACTTTTCGGGCGACACAGGTTCTCTCGGGGCACGGTTGCTTCGGGAAGTTCCTGTGTCGCATAACCAGGGAGCCAGACGCTCGGTGTCACCACTGCGTCGACTGTCGGGAGGATACGGCACGGCATACGCTGGCAGAGTGTGCCGCATGGCTGGAGCCGCGCCGTGCCCTCATCTCTGAAGTAGGCAGTGACCTGTCGCTGCCGGCCGTAGCGAAGGCTATGGTCGGCAGTGAGCAGGCCTGGGACGCGGTGGTATCCTTCTGCGAGCAAGTCATTTCGCAGAAGGAGGCTGCGGAGCGGGAGAGGGAGATTACCTCTCTCAACCCGGCCCGCAGCAGGCGCAGGGCGTCGGAGGAGGGCAGACAATGCCCTCTTCCAGCCCCCCTAAATGGGTTCAGGGGCGACGGACGCGGGGTTTAGTCCGTCGCCCCCCACAGCACCTGGACCCGAGGCGGCGGCGCGTACTGTTCCACGCGCGCGCCTATGGCGCGGGGGAGTGTCGTACACCTCACTCCCCCTCGACCAAGACGGGGCCCGCTACGGCGGGCCGGCACCAGCGGGGGTTGTGGAAGAATTCTTTTTGATTCCCGCGACCCCCGCGCAGGTGAGAGAGGGAACAGTCGGGTTCGGTTTTTAGTCGGTAAGAGTCCGACAGACCCCCCCACCCTCCCCGGGGCGGGGGACATCCATGAGGATTTTCCACCCGGTCAAAAAAAAAAAAAAAAAAGGTTAGGTTACAGTATGACAAACAACGCACGAGCCGAGCGAGCGAAGCGAGCGTGCCGCGGCAGCGGCCGGCGATGTGCCAGAAGCGAATCGCTTTTGTAAAAGGAAACAGTTTGGTTAGGTAAGCTTACCCACATAATATTACATAATTATTAAACGAAACCCAACTAGATTTGGTAAACAATAAATAACTAAATGAATATTTATTAACTAAAATATTCTGCTACTTAAAAGTTGGCATTTTAAAAAGTGTCATTATGAAAAGCAGACCAAACGTACAGTTGGTAACTGTGAGGTTGGGAAATAAAACAAAATTATATGATAAGTTGGCAAATGATTATTCGGCGAAATAAAATTCTGCGAGACGTTGGTTGGCAAGTGAAAATCTGGCAAACAATTTTCGGCGAAAAGGCAGAGAACCCAGCGTGATGTTATTACACGTTGTTTAATTACGAAAACATAGGTAAGTAGGGTGAGATAGTCTCGTTAATTTATAAATGTGAATTCCGTTCTCATGGTGTAAGAATGTCTTAGAACTCTATTCCCAGAGATGGATAGTTACTAACACCCACAATGCGACAGTTATGTTTTATCTAAGACATCTTGAACTAGGGCCACAAATGCCGATACCGTGCTGCTAATAACATTTTTCTACGGGAAAACCCAGTAACAATAATAAATCCAATCTAGGAATCGAACCCAGAACCCCTACGCTTAAGACGCTACAAGCTGAGGTGATACAAATTTGTTTGGATCGGCCATGATAGGGCACATTATATATGTTAATATATAATGTGCCCTAGATTTAGTTTTCTAGCACCAAAACTAACTGTAAGAAAGGGGCTAAGCAGAAACAGAAATCCTTGACATTATTTCATCAAAATATTCAAGGTTTTTCTTCCAAACAATTGGAGATTGAATTGTTTTTGGAAAAAACAATGTATGACATTATTTGTTTTACTGAGCACTGGTTAAAAGATTATGAAATGTTAATTAATTACGAGAATTATAGTTTGGCCAGTTGCTTTAACCGTAAATCAATGCTGCGTGGTGGTTCACTAATCCTAATTAAAAGTTGTATTAAATCAAAAACCCGTGAGGACATAGTTGAACTATCGGTTGAGCATAGCATTGAACTGTCTTGTGTTGAGCTCGATAAGCATGTTATAGTGTGTGTTTACAGACCCCCTAATTATCAAAACTATCCGATATTTGAGGCAGTAATGGAAGATGTTTTGGCAAAACTTGCTATTGGTAATAAATCAGTAGTTATCTGTGGGGACTTTAACATTAATATTTTAGAAAATAATTCAAATACGAGTAGATTATTAAATTTGTTTAAATCATTTAATTTGTCAAATGTGTTTGTAGAACCAACCCGAGTAACTTTGTCTACTGCTACATGCATTGATAATGTTTTTTGTTGTTGCGACTATTTAAATAAATCCATTATTAATTATCTCCCTTCTGATCACAGTGGTCAAACTGTAACTTTTCAGTCCAACACACCTATACAAAAAATCGAAATACAATCCAGACCAATAACATCTGTTAATTTAAATAAATTTAATATCACATTAAATTGTAAGTTAAGCGATCAGGAACTTTCTTTGAAAAATATTAATATTTTATATAAAGAATTCTTTACGGTAGTGCAAACCGAATTTAATAATTGTTTCAAGAAGACCACTAAAAGTATCAACCCTAAATTTATATTTAGTGACTGGGCCACTAAAGGACTCAGGAAAAGTAGGGAAAGACTTTTCGAGCTTTATGGCCTTAAGCCTTTTATTAACACAGAATCTTTTAATAAGTATGTTTCTACATACTCAAGAATTTTTAAAAACACTTGTAAAGCAGCTAAAGCCAAATACATTAGTAACAAGGTTAAATCAGCTGAAAATAAAATAAAGACGGTTTGGAAAATTATCAATAACGAAACGAACAGGAGCAAAAGACATAGTTCTGATTACGTACTGGAGACGTCATGTGGTTCCATTTGTGATAGCAAACAAGTAGCTCAAGAATTTGTAAATTTCTTTACCAGTATTCCCCTAAAAACTACTGAAACTCTAAATTCCTCGCCTTCCCTCTCTTTTGATTTCTTAAAGGCAAACGTTTCAGCCTGCCTAATTGAATTCAACTTTAAGCATGTTAACCCCATAATAGTACTTAAAACTTTTAAACAAATTAAAATCAAATTAACCGAAGATCTTTGGGGAATGTCCAGTAAAGTCTGTACCTCGATCATTGAGACGATAGCACCTTATTTAGCCTTCATATTTAATTTATGTGTGGATCAAGGCATCTTCCCGGATTTAATGAAATACAGCAAGGTAATACCACTTTTCAAATCCGGGGACAGTAAAGACACCAATAATTATAGACCCGTATCCGTGTTGCCGGTTTTCAGCAAGATCTTTGAAAAGATAATGCTTAATCAAATGCTTAATCATTTTAACACGAATAAAATACTTAACGATCAACAGTATGGTTTCACCAAAGGACGTTGTACAACTGACGCTGGTGTGACCTTATTAAAACACATTTTCAATGCGTGGGAAGAGGCTCAAGACGCCATCGGAATCTTTTGTGACCTCTCCAAGGCATTTGATTGCGTTGAGCACGAAACCTTGCTGTTGAAGCTAGAGCATTACGGACTTGGAAAACTTGCGCTTAGTTTGGTAAAATCTTATTTAAACGATAGACAACAGCAAGTTCAAATAAAAGGTGTCAATTCACTCGGTTTAAAAGTAAAAATGGGTGTGCCACAAGGTTCTATATTGGGTCCTTTCCTATTTTTAGTATACATAAATGATCTTCTCCATTTACTAAAAAATCAACCACAAATGGTGTTATTTGCTGATGACACTTCTTTAATTTTTAAGATAGATAGACGTGCAAAAAATTTTGCCGACGTAAATAACGCCCTACTGCAGGTCCAAAATTGGTTCACTGCAAATAATTTAGTATTAAATGGAAAAAAAACGAAGTGCATTAGATTTTCTTTACCAAATGTAAAAAGTAGTGATTGTGAGATAGTATTGAATCAAGAGAAACTAGAATTTGTCGATAAAACTGTTTTCCTGGGGATCACGCTCGACTCAAGGCTACAATGGGGTCCTCATTTAACATCTCTTGCAGGACGGCTAAGTTCTGCAGCATATGCTGTCAGAAAGATCCGTCAGTATACTGATGTAGATACCGCGAGGCTAGTCTATTTTAGTTATTTTCATAGTATTATGTCTTACGGTATTTTACTTTGGGGACGAGCTGCAGACATCGAGTCTATTTTTATTCTGCAGAAAAGAGCTATCAGAGCCATTTATAATCTTCGTAGGCGCGATTCTCTAAGGGAACGGTTTAAGGTTATTAACATCATGACTGTACCTTGTCAATATATCTATGAAAACATCATGTACGCACGGAAAAATCTGCATCTTTTTAGTAAAAGAGGTGAAAGACACAACTATTTCACTAGAAATAGGGACCAATTAGTTCAACCAGGTTTCAGGCTGGCTAAAGTAGATTCATCTTTCATGGGGTACTGTTTAAAATGTTACAATAAAATACCTCCCCACATTCTGGAACTTAATGAAACAAAATTTAAAACTTGTATAAAACGCACACTATGCAGCCAAGCGTATTATAAATTGGGAGATTACATTGCTGATAAAAATGCTTGGGTCAATGCTAGTCCAGCTCCACAAGGGCGCATCAACTAATTTATTAGACTACTGAAAACTGTTGGAGCTGCGGAAGATCAACAACAACAAAAAAACATCTTTGCATTGTATAAATTCAATCTCTTAATTTTGTATAACTGCTTAGCACATATGTGAGTACTATGTACCTACTATAAAGCGACCAGTCTCTGGGTGCGTCTTTCATTGACTTGAATATGCCCTGGCGGCTGAGAGTATGCCATGCTCACTTTAATGTCTCGCTGATGGTGGCGTGTGTGTTGGATCATTTAGCTCCCTTCAAAATGGTTGAGCTGAATGGTGCTAATATATGCGTCATGTTCGTGAACGGGCGCTGTCAGTAGAGACTGGTCATCTCTTAGCGGCTAAGGCTTGTTTTAATTTAATTATTGAATAGTTTTTACATATTTTATATCTGATGCTTTTAACGTTCTGCATCGTTCTCACATGTATAATATTAATATGAACTATGTAACCAATATTTTGTAACCATATTTTGTTTAAAAGAGTGTCCATGGAGTTTCTTGCCCGTTCTTCTATACCATAGGTACCTACTCCTTTGGAATGGGCAACTAGCTTCATTTCTCGGACTGACCGACACCTTGACAATTCAAAAGTGCCTGTAATTGGTTTATTTGAAATAAATACTTTGAGTTTGAGTTTGAAAATCTATGTAGATATATTAACAAGCTATTAGGTATATTTAATATTCGATTTTGCCCCCCGGCAGTGCTAATCATAGAGATGTCAGCTCAGCCCGCTACCCGGCAAATAAATGGCTAAGGAAGGAACATGGACGGGTTTTAGTCAGTAATCGTCTGATACTCCCTTCTGCTTCACCCAGAGCTGGAAGAGTCATTCATGATCATGCAGTGAATTATACCGACCCGAACATGTTAGTACTACCCCTCACATTTATGCTTGCGACCACTAGACTATCGAGGTAGTTAATAATGTATGACACAAGTTTGACCGACACCGTTGTACCGTGCCTTAAGGGGAAAGCGCCAGAGTAGCCCGTGAAATTGAAATTTTCATTTCATTTCATTTGGAATTTGCAGGTCACTGATAGGTTGTCTATTAATCAAAAATGATTCGTGGCCGTAGCAAGAATTGTAATCATTAAAATCACCGAAACAACCCTCTAAGTTCATGAAACGCTTCTAGGTCAATCTCTGTAAATAGGCTCTTGTTACGGCCGCGAATTATATTTGGATCAACATGCAACCTGACAAGGTCCTGAAAATAGCAAAAAAAAACTTATGAAAATTTAAATTTCGCGGGATACTCCGGCACATTCGTCTAAGAATGCGCGGCGAGGAACATTGACGAGTAAGCGGCCTGCACTCCTCTCGTCTCGCCGCACACATACCTAAGGCGCGGTACCACCATCGTATGACCAACAATTTATTTTCGCGTTAACAAACAAGTATAACGCTCCTGCCTTCGTGTTATTCGACACGCTTAAGAAGGCATTGCCTTACATCTTAACAATATTCGTTGTGTTACTTCGAGACGAATTTTACAAATAATTTCTTAATTCAGTGGATTAAGAAATCAATTGAAAGTACCTATGTTATATAATTGAGGTGTAATTTATTGGATCTGACAATATAACACACCTTTTTTTGTAATGATGTTAAATCATAAGACTCCTCCCGCTGTGGGTGGAGCGGAAGGGAGTGTCAGATTCTTACGGACTAAAACCCATCCATGTTCCTCCCTTAGCCCTTTGTGTTCCGGGGCAGAGGTTACCCTTTCGGACAATCCCGCTGACCCGGCAGGCATCGGTCCTAAAGATATCTAACATAACACACCTGAGATCCATTGTATAGTGAGCTGTTCTGGGAAGAAGCTGAGGGTCAGTGGAACTACTTCTTCGAGGGTGAACGTCTTCAAGCCACCAGTTAAGTACGGCGATGACTCCGTGTGGCTGCTCAGAAGCGCCAGGACCAGGCTGATGATCGTTTTCAGCGACTGTAAACAAATAAAAATATCTTCCGTAAATATCTTAGTCAGTACCTACCTAAATATGTAGTAAGTCAAGGTAGTCCGGCCTTATGTACAGTATACACAAATTTTCCCAATTGAAAATGAACCTTATGTTTTTGAAATAAAGTTGTAAATCTATCAAAGACATTTGACTGATTGGGGTAACTTGATGTGCTGGCCTCTGTCAAACACAACTGTCTGATTTTGACAGTTGCTTGAAATGGTTGTAACTCGGTCAAGTGACGTAAAACTGACGTAAGATGTCAATTTGCAAAACTGATCGCAGGACAAAATGTTTATAAAGAAAAAGATTTATGGTGTGTTCCAAATACATCAGATGAAAATGTAAACAGTGCAGATCATGTGAATGTGTTACTAATTCCCTTAGTATTGCTTTAGAATTTAACCTGAACAGGATTTGCTTACACTGCTTATCTGGTTAGACTGGATGCCGACCCCAACATAGTTGGGAAAAGGCTAGGCAGATGATGAGGGTTTACTTACACTTTTATCAGATACTTTTTTGGAAAGACTATTGATAAATTAGTTTATGATAAAAAATAATTTAATTTAATAAATACCCATCATCAGGACCGTCCACAAAACTCATAGGTTAAGTAGATACGGTCGCCAGCACATCAAGTTATAACAAACTGCCAAATTTCTCCAAATGATTTTAATCCTTAAACGTAGATTGTTATTTTCAAAATTGATAGAGAATTTGACAGTGTGTGGTAAATTGATGTGCTGGCGACTGTACGGAGGCCAGCACATCAAGTTACCACAATCTGTCAAATTTCTTTGATAGTATTTCAACTTTATTGCAAAGACATAAGGTTCATTTTTAATTGAGAAAATTTGACAGTTAGGGATAGCTTGATGTGCTGGCGTCTGTACATAGGTACTATATGCAGAAAAGGATAGTATCTGTACTGCTATTCTGTAAAAAGCTCACCGTGAAAACGGAGGTGAAGTGAGATTAAAGTGAGCTGTCAATAGTGTCAGTGAGCTGTCATTCCACCTAATGCTAGGGATTAGGTGGAATGACAGCTCACTTCACTTTAGTATTCACGGTGAGGTTTTTACAGAATCGACCTACTGGTCATACACACAAAACAACTTTTTAACCGACTTCTAAAAAAGGAGGAGGTTCTCAATTCGACTGTATATTTATATTTTTTTTTTAATGTTTGTTCGCGCATAACTCCGTTGCTTGCCAACCGATTTGAAAAATTCTTTTTTTGTTGGAAAGGGTATACTTCCCAAATGGTCCCATAAAATTTTTATCTAAATCGGATAAGCGGTTTTTGAAAAATCAACAAAAATCTAAAAAAAATCCTACTTAATGTATGTGGACGATGTTCTAATAAGTTCCTGTCACTGTAATTTACATAACAGGTAGTGGTATTAAAATTTGGGGGGACGGGGTTGTGTAGGTACCACAACTAAAAAGTCAAAAATTAAAACTTTTTTACAAAAAATAGAAACCGGCTTCCAAAAAAAATAATTCTGATTTCGGAAGTCGGTGGCAAAAAATGAAAATACAAAACCAAAGACACCGACTTCCGAAATCAAAATTATTTTTCACTTTGTAGTGTTTTTTTTGGAAGCCGGTTTCTATTTTTTGTAAAAAAGTTTTACTACTTACTGTTGATTTGAATGGGTCAAGATTTAAATGTCTCAAACATCCTAACATCAATAAAAACAAAAGCATAACCGTCATTTCAATAGCTAGGCACATGTTAACCGGTTTAATAAGCGTGTAGCGATTAAGCGACATTACATGGAAATCGATTTACTGCGATTTACCTTATAAGTATCGAGATATCTCGATACACGATGGTGTTTATAGTTTCAGTTGAATTCTTAAACAATATACGTCAATAAGCAATGAAAAAGGTAAGTAGGTGTTTAAAATTAGTGTATTTCTAAGAGCATATATTATGACGACACATTACGTTTTTCAGGCACTTTCGACGCGCATTTTCGCGCTCCCTGTGAGACTATGCTACTTTACACTGCAAAAAACGTGCTGTCGACATTCAGACCACGCTTAACCCTAAACTGTCGTATGAACCCCATAGGATCATAAGAAAAATTCTTTCGAAAGGACAATAAATATAACCGTATAAATCATAGAGCTCTTTAAGCAAACGGCTTCTAATAGGCGAACACCTAATGAGTTCAGGAAAGAAAATAAGTTTTTTGGACCCTGGTCAAGGCACATTAACACTTAAAACATAAAAAAATTCAACAGTATTGGCCGCGCCAAAGAACATCCTTTACGATTTTTATTAAGATTTATTTGACTGGAACATTATTATTATGACCAATAATGATAATACGTGAGCAAGACAACACATCCTCTCATTTAAATAACATTGAACCCGCTTTCAATGCTCATGGCGCAGAAGAAATAGGTAATTGTTTGAATATTTTGTTTTGTATTTACGATAAATAATAGCCATCCATTTCCTATACGGATTCCAAAATGTTTATTATTAGACCTAGGCTAGGTTAGGTTAACTGGGCTATTGCCGCACTTAGCCTCTTTATTGGACCTTTGTACATATGAAATCTTCTTTTTACCCCAACCATCCAAGGTCTACCCAGAAAGCTAGCAGCTTTTACAGGCTGTTGCATGCTCCTGGGAGCGATGCCGGCGATTGAAGAGTTCGTGACCGTTGATCTGCCACAGTTCTGCACTCCAGAAAGACGTGCTGTGGTGTTTCTTCTGTCTCCATGCATCTTCTGCACAGAGGGCTGTCTGTTATTAGTCCTAGTGGGTGCTTCATCATCATCTGCCTAGCCTTTTCCCAACTATGTTGGGGTCGACTTACAGTCTAACCGGATGCCAGTATACCAGTATTTTACATGGAGCGACTGCCTATCAGACCTTCACAACCCAGTAACTGGGCAATACGATACCCCTTGGTAAGACTGGCTGCCAGATTTTCGGGCTTCTGACGACCCGTAACGACTGTCAAAGATGCACAAATGACAGCCGGGACCAACGGCTTAACGTGCTTTCCTAGTGGCTGCTTTTAGCTGAAAATACCTGCACCTAGGTACTAGGTACGTAAAATTCTTCAGTTATTTTGTCCGTTTGTGTGCAATGGAAAAGTAATCTAAGTATATTGTTTCGTTGAATAACCAATATCACGATCGTCATAACGTACGCATTTAAATTGAATAAGTCATTGTTATGTCCGTGACGATTTTCAATGGTGGACGCCAAGGATTATTTGCCGGTGATAATCAGGCCTGGCCTAAGTAATGCATAAGTTGTGAAGAAAATTCACGGCACCGAAATGGCTGGGTATGTATGCAGGTACAGTACTCCCAAATTAATAATGCACATGCAGATCTTCGCTAATTGTCGTATTCCCGGAAACACCCGAATCATTGAATCGTTCGAGTCCCTTGCATTTTGCACCTTGTTCGAAAGAAATAGGAGTCAATTTCATGTGTACACAATCGAAAACAATTCGGGCGGTCGGCGGTCATTCAAAGGTCCGTCAGTCGTCTTGTCATATTGGTGGTGACTGCACGTGTTCTCATTGTCTGGAATTATATAGAGCTACTATTACACACCTTTCTTGGTTTTGTTTTAAAGGTGAATTTAATTTCAACTTTAATTATCTTATTCAAATTGAAATAGTTAATTTTGTAAAATATATAAATATACTAACAATTTTCACGTTTTTTCAATACTAAAAAATTAAAAATACCAACGTAAAATACATATTAAGTACTAGAAAAAGCATATTAAAAATCAGATTTAGGCTTATATGAATTATAGCTCGCTATTTACTTACATGGAAATATTGAATCAAATTTCGTTACTGATAAATCAATATTTATCTCTTTTAGGACAAAACACATAATCACACTAAATTATGCATGAAGAAAATGCACTTAACCACTCTATATACATATCGTCTTCCGACGCTCGGGAAATACGACCGTTGCCGAACAGTGGCGAAGATTTCTATGCGCATTATCACTTTTGGAGACCTGTACATCAAAGTGACAGCGGACGCGTAACGCGCGAAATTTAAATTTTCTTAACTTTTTTATGAATTTGTAAGTCAGTATTACGTTCTTTGTCAATCCTTGCATGGCGGGTTGTGCTGGGGCCGCTGCTGCAGGTGCAAAAAACCTCAAACGGCGTAAATGCTCCAATCTGATTGGGACGCATATTATGTATTATGTTCGAGCCGTTTGGGATTGAAACACTAGGGCCATGGGGTCCGAGTGCCCACTAAGTTTATCGAGACATCGCCAAGCGATTGGTCGACTCTTCACGTGACCTATTTTTCGGTCAAAGAATCAGCATTGTCATACAACGTGGCAATGCTGCCAGCCTTTTGGGAATCTTTCCTGTTGACAGCGAATTTTTTATACCCTTTGATTTATTTTTCCCTCCTGTTATATATTTGTACATAGTTATCATTAATATTTTAAGTATCAAAACTTTGAATACCTACAATTCAAAAGGATTGTTTTTTTGCCTTGGTACCTTTCATGTGCATAAGGTGTGCTTATTATGTGTTAATTGTTAAATAAATAGTTATAATGAGCTCTCCTAATCGTATAAGAAAATGCACTTTGTAATTGATTCATGCATTCATGCTATAACTACCAAGTTGTGATTCGAATGGACGGACAATTTAAGTTAGTGGTCAATTTACTCAGTAATAAGACATTACAGAAAAGACTCAGACAAGCGGTAACAATGGCGTAACCTCTTTTTTTTTCGAAATAACATTTGCGGAACCGATTCGCACTCATGGAAAGATCTGTTAAACAATGTGTTTGTAAACATAACTTGCAAACAGACCATTGATCATTGTAAGGCAAGAGTCGCACTACTGGGTGTAACTGAAAGGGTTACAGACATACAGGATATGCTACAGACCACCAAACTGAACAACTTTTACTATAGGACCGAAATATACTATACTATACTCCGAAATCGTGAAAAAAAAACAACTGTACGCTTCATTTCGATGAGTCACGTAACCAAAAATAGAACAGCTGTTTTTTTTTTGGTTACACCCTGTATATGCGACATACGACTGCAACAGCTTGGCGACTTGACGCTACGTAATCTAATATCAAGTAATTATTTTGTTCACATGGCTAAGTAATAACAGCCGCACAGGTCGATCCATCAAGTTAAGCTACGCTTGCTGGGGTTGACCGTGGATGGGTACCGAGACTCCTCCGTGCCTCGGAAAGCACCTTAAGCCGTTGGTCCTGGTTGTAATTTGAGCATCTTTGACAGTCGTTACGGATAGTCAGAAGCCCGAAAATCTGACAGCCACTTGTTACCAAGGGGTATCGTATTACCCGGTTACTGGGTTGTGGAGGTCAGATAGGCAGTCGCTCCATGTAAAATACTGGTATTCAGGTGCATCTGGTTAGACTGAAAGACCGATTTTTCAACATAGTTGGGAAAACGCAGATTGAAATTATTTTGTTCAAAGCGCTGGTTTTCAGAGTCGCAACGATAGGCAAGGGGACTTGTACGCTCTCACTACTTGTCGCTGCGACAGTCGAATTTCAAGTTCTGTCCAATGTTTGTTTATGTAATTGGTGTTGTACTGTTTTAATTATAAATAAATTGAGTTTATCAAACTTTATGCTGAGCCTAAGCAAATACGCTTTAAGCTATACTTTTTGGCCTCGCACAGGTCTTTATTTTTAATTCTGTTTTTATATAAATTTTGTTCGTCATAATTATTGATTTTTAGTTTTGCTGTTCGTGTCCCAGATAAAATATTTTTCACCTCACAGGCTCGGAAAGAGTCTGTTTGTCATTCGAAATCTGAGCCCAAAATTGCATTTTTCTCGCTAGCGTGGAAAGAGTTTAGATTCGAACCTTTCTATTTAATAATTTTTCTATACTGCCAGTCCACTGAAAATGCATGACACGGTCTAAAATAAAATATTAAATCACATAGAAATAATAGGTACCGCTCACCTTAAAAACTTCCATCACAGTACAGCAATTAAATATTTTGCGAGGATATAATTGTAAAATTGGAATTAATGTTAATATGTATTCCATTTGATTAAATTAATCTGTTACGTCACATTTGAATATGCCATTAAAATACTACCCTGTCAAATACCCAATTGTGTAGTAATATAAGTTTAATTTTTTAAATAAAATAGTTACTTATATAAGTAATATGTTAATTAACCCTTTGCTTGGCAAAAATAAATATGTAATAATTAGTTTTTTTCTTTCATTCTCCTTAGAGGACAAGTAGGATATAGAATTTTGGAGATATTCTATTTATCTCATAAGATACATTGCCAAGTATCTGTTATTTTCTTCACATGAGTCAATGTATCTAAGACGCTCCAACAAAATAAAACTCAACATATAACACCTGTTTTCTTGCACCTAGCAGTTGCGCTCGGCAGCAAAGCTTTTCTGCGTCTCGCGAATACTTCGCTTGCTCAGGTTTCAATACAAGTACTCGCGCCAAAAATCAACTTTGCAGCCTTGCATAACAAATAACGATTTCTTTCTTGTTTCTTTCAAACTATATTGTTATACTAGTAGGTATATTAACAGTATATACTTCTATAGTATATTATCAGTATATTAACAGTTTAACCATTTACGCACTTTAGATTACAGGCACTTTTAGAGCTAGCATCCGCAAGCTGCTTATGAAAATTCCAAGAAGAATATTCAAGAAAACTCACTTTTCACCCGTTCAAAGGTTTTCCTTTTACATACCTATAACAATCGAGTGCATATAAACAACTCATTGTTTAATTACCTATCACCCTGAGGTGATAGGTAAGTGTTTGCATCAGCCTTTCCTAAACAATATCAAAAACAAGGACTGTTTTTTTACATAGAATACACGTCACTCTTATATTCAAAGACCATGGATCCGTCCTTTTCCCACGGTTTTTACGACGTAACAAAACATTGAATAATATATTATGCAATTTTAAATTTTAATGCTAATTAGGTAATGCAATCTGCTTATAGCGAGAGCTCGGTCATATTTACCGAGATTAATCCCGGCCAAAAATCGAAAAAGATCTCGCGAGATGATATTTCACAGGAGTATGAATACTGTTCTTCGAAGCGGAGGATGTGTTTTCGGGGGTCTAAGGAAGAATTTATTGCTTGCTTTTTTTATTTATTATTTTGTTATTTTTATCTCATTATATATTATGCTGCTTTCAGCGGTATTTTCCGGAAGGGTTACCGCTACCCCGGAACATAAAGGGCTAAGGAACGAACATGGATGGGTTTTAGTCTGTAAGAGTCTGACACCTACATCTCTGCCTAACCCTTCAGGGTGATCTTATCTTTTATAAATAAATTACCTATTGTTAAAAAAACATTTCATAATTATTATTAATTTCCTATGACCGATTCTATTATTGTGACAATTATAAAAAAAACAAACAAATCCGTCAATCTTGCCGAGATCTCGGGTGATTGATTTTTCCGAACTCTGAAGATCTCGAATTCGCATAAATCTCGTGAGATTGTATTCCCTAATATCAATGAATGATACACATAGACTTACCGGAACCATCATTCTCCTGCCCTTATCCCATTTTATTTGGGGTCGGCGCAACGTGTCTTTTTCTTCAATACTTCTTAATTAGTTGTCTTCTCGCTAGACATCCTCTTTCTAGCCATAAACATTACGGATAAATACCTAAATTCTCTAAAATATTATGTGAAAACCCACCTCAAAATCCATTGCGTAGTTTATTTTATTATATTCGATAAACTTACAAAATAGGTAATAAAACGAAAAAAGGTCGGTACACCTTACCTACCTAGTGTTTATTTCCTAATTAGAAACTAAAAATCATTTCGACACAAACAATTACTTTTCCGCAAAGAAGCTATTTGCCAAAAAAAAAATGTACAAGCCGAGAAACACTGGTGTTGAACATATCCAAATCATGTTCACTGGACAGTTTATTAAAACTTCTGCTCGCAAGAACAACGTGGTCACTCAGAAAGATATGAAAAGCGACTTTAATTTATATTATGTATATCTAATTCTATACATAATATAAAATAGATCATTGGTCTGCTTAGAATATATATAAAAATGCTAGCAGCTGCCCGCGGCTCGGCCTGCAGGTCCCTAATATTTTTTTTCAAATATAATAAAAAATTGTCTTAATTATAACATTAGCTATCGTCAGTGAAAGTCTCATCAACATTGGTCCAGCCGTTTGTGAGATTAGCCAGCACAAACAGACAGACAAAGAATTTAAAATATAGATTTTTTTGTTATGAGTAGGTACCGTATATGCACTTAGTAAAAACCTGTTATTATGTAACAGATTTAAATTTTATTTATTTGTATGTATATAGATGGAATTTTCTTTGGGGTACCTACTAACGACTCTAATCACAGTAATCATTTAGCATTGTTTAGGTCAACATCATACTAAACATAAGACTATGTGTATTAGGTTCCTATGCGTGTGCGCAAATACATAGAAATAACTCCAATGATTGATAGAACTAATTTGACAAATAGTGTACTTTTCTAAACGTTTTCCACGCTTTATTGTCTTGTTAAAATTCTCTTCAATGACAACTTTTGTTCTGCTATCTTAAAAATAATATGCTATATAAGTCACATTGTCGGACGAATTGTTTAAAATATGAATATTCCGCTTTTCATTTTTTTAAGGCTAAGTAGTTAGGTACAGACGCCAGCACATTAAGCTACCCGAAACTGTCAAATTTTCCCAATTGAATATGAACCTTATTCTTTAGTAATAGAGTTGAAAAATTATCAAATAAATTTGACAGACTGGGGTAGCTTGGTCTGCTAGCCTCTGTACATGTGTTATATAAATCACTTGGTGACGGTTGTACTTACTAAATTAAATTAATGTTCGTTCATGTATTACAAAATTCAATTTATTATTTTGGCCGGTTCTTTAGAGGTTTAGGATTTTATGACGGTAGGCATGCAGCAATAAACCCCTCACACTCCTGAGAAAACCAAGCTAATAAAATAAAAATACGAATAAAATCGGCTAATAAAATTACGAATTTTATTAGCCTTCGTGTCCACGAACCGATTTGGACTTAAATACTACGGTTTATACAAAATTAACCACAGAGGAAAACAAATATTTTCACTTTTAATCACTATTCAATTTAATTCAAATTATTTGACTATCGCATAAACTAACAAAGATATCCTTCCAAAAACAATGACCGTGATAGTATCATAATTTGACGGAAATACTCACCATTTCACATGCGTACACGCAAGTACCGCAGGATGCGAGGTCGAGACCTCCTCAATGAATGCTAATGGTCCAATCAGTGGTCATCACTCACACACCGCACCGTTTGTTGATGCGCACGAGTTGACGCGAAGGCGCGCGGTTACCGACTGCGGAGACCGCGAGGCTGACAAACAGCAACTGACCGGCCTCCCAGATGTGAAGAGCTGGTTCAGAGTTCATTTATTTTTCTATAACTATCATTACAGATCTTAAACCTAATTCGATACAGTAGCAATAAACAATTATTGGTACTAGCTGCTCCCGCACGGTTTCACTCGCTGCTTGGCTCCTATTGGTCGTAGCGTGATGTTACATAGCCTATAGCCTTCCTCGATAAATGACTATTCAACAAAAAAAAAATTTTTCAATTCGGACCAGTACTTCCAGAGATTAGCGCGTTCAAACAAACAAACTCTTCAGCTTTATAATATTAGTATAGATATTATTTATAACAAAATAAGTTTACTTGATGAATTTAAAGAACTAAAATAAAATAATAATACCTATTCAATTACCTATACTTAGCTAGCCCCTTATTGCATGGGACTTAAGCATAACAGGCGAAATGTAGGTGTACTTTTGGTATATGTATGTAAGTACCTCTGCCCATCCCTTTGGGGAAACATGGCGTGATGTTATGTTTAATTAGCTATCTAACTAAGTGCCCATATCAGACTAAAAAGTATAGATTATAACTAAACTAAAATTCTTGAAAATAAATTATGATTAGCGATCTTGTATTTATGGTCTATATTTGGATTTGAGGATATTAAACAAACACGACGTAAACTATGTATAACGAATTAGTTAATGCTTCCCTGTTTATGACTACCATGTACGTGCTATAAAAACCTACAGTTTCACAAAACAATACTTACCTAATATGGTTTTTAACATCGATCACATGCGACATCAAAAATAAAAGGTTGTAGTGTAACTTTCATTACCACTGATTCTATCTGAATCATCAATTATACAACCATTTAAATCTCAATAAAATTGAGTTCATATCATCTAGAAACATCAATTTAAAGTAAGCCACAGCTAAGCATCCATCCATCCTATCGGAGGCGGTGACGCAAGCGTGCAACGACTAGAGACCTCGTCACATGCAGTTATGTGTGCTCTTATACAAGATCCTTTCTAATATCAGAAGTAAACACAAACAAAACAAGAAGACCGACCCGAATAACGAGAGTGACGCTTTGTTGTGTCCCAACAGAGGTGATGTAAGGTAGGTCAACTTTACACAACATTCGATTAGCACAGGTTTGCACGGGCGGCTTTTTTAACGCGACGATTTTTGATGGCACAAATGGGAATTTCCACTCTCAGTGTTGGACAGAGCTTTAAGAATCCAACAGAGTGCATCCCAGCGCGTCTAAAAAGCACACTGTTTGATTTTTAACTCCCTACGCTAAGCAGCGCGGTAAAAAATTAGTACGCGAAAAAACGACAACACAGTACAACAGTAGGTATATGTAAAAAATACGGCTCCACCTGCCCAAAAAATCAACTCTACGTCAGCTTGCCAATGACTCAGGATGTTACCATATTTGTAAACAAGGCAATACTTTGATTTGGGTCTGTGACTTCAAACCCCAAACGGTCATCCTAACATGCGATTTGGCTAAAATACTAACCTTTACAATCTTTCGCCCACAATCGACAACTACTAACTCTCCTGATGGTAAACAATGATGGAGTAAGTGCATCATACCTACTCCGTATGATGCACGCTAGTGTAAACTATCACACTAATATTATTATTAGTGGGTTTAGCAGTGACAGTGACAGTTAAGCAACATTCATTGCGTTATTAACGTTATTGGGCAGACACATTTTTCGTACCCAGGAAGCAATGGATTAGCAATATTCTTCAACATTTTTCAACTTCAACATTCGTTCGAGTTGTGATTGAAAGTGTATTACGCTATTAGGGTGCTGGTCAGGCTTTGAAAAAACACAGTTCCAGCAGCTTACATGCCATGCCTTAGCAATACAATATCAAACATATATTTCCCATGTTATAACTTCTAATATTTTTTTGCATTGTAAGTTTAATTTTCGCCCATCATCCATTTCTTAGGTCACGCCTTCATCTTTGAAGAGATATTTTGTGAAATTAAAAGTTCATTGCACTCCTGGATAGTTGCAGTTTGCAGATATTTTTTTTTATGAGGTCAAGTCAAGGGACTGGACAGATTCGGTGTCTGGTTTTGTGGTCAGTATTTTACGATTATGATGTCCAGACCCAGTTTACGGTGAGTAATGGATAGCTCACCGTTCGATCAGGACCAGGCGCGTTCGTGTTCTACGAGCGCCCCAAAGAGATGTCAGCATCAAGCAAGCGAGCGCCTTCCCTAATAAATTATGCACTTACGCAGTACACACTACTACATTACGCAGTTTAGTAAAAGCAATAGATAAGTAGTCATATTTCATCTTAAATATTAAATTCTCGTGCCACAATGTTAGTTACCATACTCCTTCGAAACGGCTTGACCGATTTTTAAGAAATTTTATATGCATATTCAGTAGGTCTGAGGAAGAAACATTTTTCATACCTCTTAGGTAGGCAGGTTAGGTAGAAAGGGGAGGTAGGGTCCTGCCTTAACTTACCTACCTAGGTAAGTTGAGGCAGGACAACGTCTGTCGGGTCAGCAATTAACTTCTATATTATTAGCCCGGAAAACTTAAAAAAAAAATCCCTTTCAGAGAAGTACTCTAAAATACCTATTTTTGCCGTCCAGAGAAACATTACACATTGTCTCTGTCGACTTCCAGGCGGATACAGCTGAATATCAGTATCGATTACTTACTACATTCGAATAGACAGAAGTTAGTACTCAATAATTAGCCATCATAAAATCCCTGTAAAGATTATCTTACCTATATTTTTTTTTGAGGGTGGGATATCATCCAATGACTTCTCCCGCTCTGGGTGGAGCGGAAGGGAGTGTCAGACTCTTACTGACTAAAACCCACCCATGTTCCTTCCGTAGCCCTTTATGTTCCGGGGTAGCGGTAACCCTTTCGGACAATCTTACTTATCCGGCAGGCACGGCCCTAACGGGCACTCTCATATGCTGACATCTCTTTCAGGCGCGTGTGGAACATATCCGCGCCGTCCGGCACGGGCCTCGTGATCGGACGGTGAGCTACCCATTACTCACCGCCCGCAGGCCCGCGCCTACGTTGGCCGGGAGTCGTCATCTTACCTATAATTGGTAAATCAATTTAAAATGCACATGTGTGGAACTGCAGGCAAAAGCTGGAAATAAAATAAATTTGTTTTATTTAATTTCAATTATGAACGCATTCAATGTAGTTAATGTAAATATTATAAGCGGGTTAATATGCGTATCGAATGTAAAATATTTGTTAAAATATATACAGGCTGGTTTTGCAATGCCACCTGAAGGAAAAGTATTCTTAATACTGTAGATAGCAAATTTTCCTCAAAAAACAAAATTTCCCTTTTTTTTAATAGAAAGAAAACTGCATTCAAAGGTTTTAGAAAATTCGCTTGCCACACTGTGAATCGAACCGACTAATTCTGTAAAAATACACCCTGTACTTTAGTTGCATTGATCGTAAATCAATTATCTTATAATTGGAATCAATTATAAGGATGAAATCCCTCTAACAAACTTGATAAATTAAATGATAGGAAAACTATGAAATCTTAAATTAGTTTTACAGATTTATTTATTTAAAAGTACATGCACAACATTACAGGACAACTCCCAAGGCGTTGTACAGTATAAAATAGAGAGAAAAAAAAATACATTTCACAAACATCTTGTTTGAAAATAAAAATAATAAAAAGAGAATAAAAACAAAACGTAAACAAAGCTGAATAAAATTAACAAAATACACAAAATACAAACAAGAAAGTGATAAATTTATCGTTCGTCCATCTTCTCACAAAACCTTAAACATTCACGACATACATCTATCCATCTTCCAGCAAACAAGTCACACTCCGGTGTTGATGTCAGGAGAGCATTAAGCATGGTAAGCGCCCGAACGAGAAGTGAATTAGCTCGTGAGACTGTGCGTGCTGACGGTACGGCTAGTAGCCGGTGAGTTCGTAGCCTGAGTTGTTGTTTAGGCACAACAGGAACAAAAAGTCTTACTAACTGCTCGACCAGTTCCTGGCAGTCGGACTCACCCCGCATTATGCGGCAAGCACAGATAAGCAGAAAGTACTTACGTCTTACTTCGAGAGAGTTGAAATTTAGTACACCGAGTAAAAATTTAGTAGGATACAGGAAGGGGTAGTAACCGAAGAGTTTTTTATAAAGAAATCGAAGGAAAGCCTTTTGAACTTTTTCAAGAAGTAAAGCGTAAGTACTCTCATAAGGGCTCCAAATAATTGCAGCTGATTCCAGCTTGCTCCTGACTAAGGCCATGTAGACTAGTTTAATGATGATAACAGATGCGGTCGGTCGATTCGGTTTAGTAGGTTGAGTCCCGGGTGTGGCAAGCGAATTTTTGAAAATCTTTGAATGCAGTTCTTCGGTGCTTAATGTTTAAAAAATAAAGGAATGTTTTCTTTGAGTAAAATTTGCTACCTTCAGTGTTAAGAATACTTCAGATGGCATTAAAAAAATCCACCTTGTATAATAAAAATAGTTAAACAAACATTATATGACCCTGGCATGGATCTTAACATAGAAAAACCTTTATAAATACATGGTTATATCTTGATATACCATTGCTTTTAAAAAAATGTGTCTGTTTTAAAATTCTGCATTTTAGGGGTTTGAAGGATGGGACTGGAAGGGCCTTATGAAGAAACTGCCACTTACAGTTTCGAGTGGACCTGTCCTAACAGAGCATTCATGCGCCAGTCATCGTGTAGCTCAAACCTATTTAAGGCAGCTCAACGACCCGTCACCCAACGCTACCAGATCTGCAGGTCATTAGCGTTGGTCAAGTATTCAATTTAGCCTGCATGGAACTGACGCTCACAATCAGTATTCAATTTTTCATGTCATAATAAATCAATAAATTAAAAAAAATAATTGATATATCTATTAGAACTCATTTGCATTTACAGTATAAAACCATACAAACAAGTAATTGGTCTGTACAAAGTTAAAATGACAAACGCAAAATTATAAAAATTACTTTATTCATTCTAACACTTTTTTTTTTTAAGGCTGGTAAATCATCCAATGTCTAGTCTACAAGAAATGAATTTGTTAGAAGAATACATTTGTGTATCCAAGAAAATGGAGCCCATTTAGAGCAACTAATTAATTAGTTTAATTTTTTTTGTAAATAATTAAAGATTTCATGGTTTTCCTATCATTTAATTTATCAAATTTGTTCGAGAGATTTCATCCTTATAATTGATACTAACGATCGCGGCAATAAAAGTACAGTGTGTACTTTTTGCAGATTTTAGTCAGTTCGATTCCCGGGTGTGGCAAGCGATTTTTTGGAAATCTTTGAATGCAGTTTTCTTTCTATTCAAAAATAAAGGAATGTTTCCTTTGAGTAAAATTTTCTATCTACAGTATTAAGAGTACTTTCCCTCCAGGGGGCATTACAAAATTCCACCCTGTATACTGGGTTGTGGAGGTCAGATAGGCAGTCGCGCCATAAAAAATACTGGTATTCGGCTACATCCAGTTAGACTGGAAGCCGACCAATGTAGTTGGGGAAAAATGGCTAGGCAGATGAAAGTTGAATATAAAAACACACACAGGAGGAATTCCTGAAATGAATAAATATTTCACAGTCTTCAAATCGTCTTATCAAACATTGATTTCGCAAATAAAATACATTTACACCTCAAGCACAGTCACATTACAAGCAATAAATAAAGCAATAAAAAACAACATGAATAGTTTATATATATACGCAATATGTCTCAATGTTGAAAGTATACAAAAACAATAATATTACAATTCTCTTCCTTATTTGTATAATCGAGAACAGTGCAGAGTACACGAATGTTGCTACATTAGTATTTGTATATTAATTAATACTTTGGAAACTACGTACGCTAAACAAGAGACCGGTAGTCACAACGATCAACTCCATGTTACAGTGGCGCACATCAAGTTACCCCAATCTGTCAAATTACTTTGATAGATTTTCAACTTTATTACATAAATATAAGGCACACTTTCAACTGGGAAAATATGACAGTTAGGGATAGCTTGATATGCTGGTGTCTACGCAATCACAAATATCCACCAAAATAAAGAAAAAAATAAAAGTAGGTGGGTATTTTTTGAGAAACGTCAGATCAATCAAAGAATAGAATATAAACGTTAACAAATTATAATATGCACGTTTCTTTTGTACAATAATTACACGCACAGTTTCCAATGTGTAATTTCTTATGAAACTACAGAGAACAGTGTAGTCAACTAGAAGTAAATGGTTGTTAAATATTTACTACAAACAGTTACTAGGAAGGAAACAAATTGTATATTGTTTCGCGCTAGCAGTACACTACACTATACTTAGTTATAATAATTTTGGTTGCACAATACACACGGGTGTTCGTTAACCTCTTCGCCGCTAACTAAGTTAATTATGCTTGTTATAGGGATTCGAATTCACGTAAAAATGGCAGAATGCGAGTTTCGGACCCACGACCGGCTTTTACCTTCGACAACGTCTTAGGGCTGATTTCACCAATGAAATTGAACGCGATCAGCACATCTGAACTGTGTTTAAAGCTGTCAGTGTCAATGTCGTTGGGGAATATCCACTCTGACTGCTTTTGAACGCAGTTTACGCGTTCATTTGGTGAAATGGGCAGTATCGGGATTTTATTCTTTGTCTGCTTTTGGAATTGCAATCAAGCAAACAACTCGGCCTATCGCTTTCGTAGACTTATGTCCAGCTGTGGGATGAATATAGGTCTCTGCATCCAGTCTCTCTCAGCCGTCTTTTAGGTAAGATCGTCGTTGGTCCATTTAGCAATAGCTAGCTATCCATCTGCGTCTCCTCAGCCTCAAACTAGCAGGTTGTCAGCTACATAACCATAATAATAAATTAAAGCATCTAGCTAGGGCATCAAACTTAGAAACAAAGCGATTACGAGCTAAGGACACCCTCAGTGGAGTACTTACTCAACTCGGATTAGGGCGTCGCTGGGGGAGAGCACCAAGGGTCAAGCTGGATCGGATTAATCGAGAACTCGTGTGCTCCAACGATCACACATAGGTCATCGGTCATCCGTCCGTGTTGGGCAATAATTTCTTATTACTAGGTACATAATGCGTGAACTGTTATTTTGAATTCATAGATACTTTTATTACCAAATAGTGATCAACCCATCTTGGTAGAAAGTAAGACGATTGTGAGTTATAGACAGAACAAGATTTTTATCTCAAAATGTAAAATCAAAAAATATTTCATCACGAGATCTTCTTAGTCGACCTTATAGAAAGGTTTCCTTTAAAGATACTGCGATGAATAGCGATTAAGTGAAAGGAGACGAGAAGGGCCATCTCCGTTACGCAATAGAACACAATAGTGCAGCATGACCGGCGCAAACGCAACCGCTATGAAAACGTACTTAACCGATAATTACTTCACGGTTCTATATCTTGTCGTTATTTTGGTGTGTGCTTTTAATGAATGCCATCGATTTGTTTGCCTCATTTTTCGATGTGCAATCGTTGTAATGCTTACTCAATTAATGTTTCTTACAAGCAACGACGGTTAGCTAACCTTGCTAACCAATAGACGCTAATACCTACCATCCATCAAAATGATCTCTGACTCTTTTTTTTACATGTATCCAATTAGTAGTTAAGTACGGCTTGTAGGTAAATATCTACCTAAAACATTTACATTATTTATCTACCTACGAGTATCGACACTCTTTGTTTAGGTGCTACTACAACAAGTTAGTAACTAAAGCACTTTTTTTTGAGAGTGGGAAATCATCAAATAACCCCTCCTGCTCTGGGTGGAGCGGAAGGGAGTGTCAGACTCTTACTGATTTGAAAACCCATCCATGTTCCTTCCTTAGCCCTTTATGTTCCGGGGTAGCGGTAACCCTTTCGGACAATCCCGCCAACCCGGCAGGCTTTGATCCTAACGGACTTTGCTGCTGACATCTCGTTGAGGCGCTCGAAGAACAGGTACGCGCTGCACGGCTCGGCCCTGATCCTGAGCCTGTCCAGGTTAGTAAAGGTGCTACTACAACAAGTTAGTAACTAAAGCCCTGAGACCGTTTCTTAAGTAACTGCGCGGAGCAGGAGGGGTGACTGTTGTCACTAGCACCAAACAACGAATTAGTGAGCTCTCGCGTCGCTTCACCGCACCTCTCCCGCATCGATACCTCAAGAATGGTATGCATATGCAGTTGGGCTATAGTTCAGTAGACTACCGTATCGGCAATAATTTAATCAAATTATGATTGCTACCTAAGTAAGTAATGTTTATTGCATACACGAGCAATCAGTAGTTACACAAAAACTATTATTTTACTAGCTAGCAGCTCGTATGCCTACATTTCGGAATCTGACATTTAAAAATGTATGATATTAATTTAAAAGTTATTAGGTAATGCTTCATGATTTACGACATCGTAGCACGTAGGTACAATGTTACCTATTTTCAATCTTGTCTTGTATTCCAGTTCAGAAGTAAATCGATTGAAATAAATCTAGTAGATTACGGGTGACATTTTTGGGTCGAGTTATGATGAATGGCTTCAATGTCGCGTTTGAAAAACATGAAACAATGCGGATCAACTTGCCGGGCTTTATAGTAACAAAATCTAGATTGTGACGACAAAAAATACCCCGATACACGAGGCTAGTTACCTTCTCAAGCTAGGATAGAAATCTACTGTTGGTAAACTAGCATACTAGTAACTCTAGCCTCGTTTATACAGAACTAGCTTAAGTTCTAGTCTGGTAAGCTAGTGTGACAACTAGTAAGCTCGCGTCTCTAGTTAGTTAAATAAGATGAAGCTCTATTATTTTGAGGTAGGTAGTAACATCCCCACCACTGTAGGCACATCAAGCTATCCCAAACTGTAAAAATGTACCGATCGAAAATGAACCTTATTCTTTTGTAATAAAGTTGAAAAACTATCAAAGAAATTTGACATATTGGGCTAAGTTGATGTGCTGAACTGTACTAGGTTCATTGACCGGCAAAGCTAGAAAGTATTTATTCGATTGGGTAATGTGCGATCACTACGCATTTTATTTTTCTGACCGCAAGTGTTGTACTGTCTGTACTGGCATACAGTTATCTGGCATCATCTAAACAGCACTTACATGTTCCACGCGCCAGGACTGCAAACCTGGTTAGTACAGAGGGGGCCCCTCAGCCTGCCGGGTAAGCGGGATTGTCCGAAAGGGTTATTACCGATACCCCGGAACATAAAGGGCTAAGGAAGAAACATGGATTGGTTTTAGTCAGTAAGAGTCTGACACTCCCTTCCGCTCCACATTGGAAGTCATTGGATGATTTCCCACGCTCAAAAAAAAAAAAAGTTTAGTACAGAGGCCAGCACATCAAGCTACCCCAATCTGTCAAATATCTATGATGGATTTTCAACTTCACAACAAAAGCATAAAGTTCATTTTCAATTTTAGTTTGGGGTAGCTTGATTTGCTGCAACGAAATTCTAGCTTGCTTAGATAAACTAGCCTCGTGTAACACGGGCATAACAGCGGCGAGACTGGACTGGTTTTTAATTGCAGTGCCCATACGTGTTTGCTAAACAATACAAATGAATCATGTAGTTTTAATGCTGCTTTGGTTTACTGCACCGCAGTGTGATTGAGACTGGCTAAGCCACCATAAGGATATTAATTTTGATAACAAAAAAAATTGTCGCTAATTCGTCAATATTTGTCGCTAAATATCAGAATTTGTCGGTCACTGGTTCAAAAGATATAGGTTTTATAGGAGGCCGATCTGGAAAGCGAATTGCCCCAGCTTGGCCAAATTGATATCTCAAAAACTAGGACACCTAACGAAGATCTAAACGCTAATTAGTCGCAATAAATGTCGACAAATTTTTTGTGTTATCAAATTTAAAATCCCTAATGGTGGCCAAGTCAGTATCAATGACACTGCACAGCACTGTAAACCATTTGAAACTAAAGTGGTTTTTACTCTTTGAATTAGCTGGATAGCAGTCATGACCTCAAACATGACCACTGCTGGACGTACCAAAAAGGTAGCCAAATATTTTAAAAATAATTTGGCATAGGTAGATTATTGACTCAGCCAAGCGTCTAACTTTTACACTAGTTTCTCGGAGTTGCAGTTCGATTCCCACATGTTAGTACGACTAGTTTAGTAATAATGACACATATTTATCTAGACCATATACTTCGCAACGCCATAATTTCGCACTCATGCCACGATAAGATAATCAATCGTAAAATTATGATGCGGGATAGTGTGGGATATAGTGTGCATGAGTCACCTCAGTCTATAAGTGGGTAGTTCTCAATAAACCTCTCGTGTCAAGGTATAAGTAATGTAACTGTAAAGGCGTTTGCACACGGCGATTTATTTTCTTCCTTATTATACTGGAGAAATATTCTAAATAACTGGAGAAGTTTCATTGGCAGCGCGTTATACGCGAGTGGACGGAGCTTAAATACACTAGAGAAATGCACAGTTAAACAATAGTGCCACTTTATTCTTCAAAAAAAACTCAAACAAGTGAAGTGATAAGTTTCCACCTCATGCCCGGGATTGACACTATTGACAACTTAATTGGGGGCCAACACCGCCTCTTACTTACGTATTTCAAGTCCTTCGTGTCCAATATAATAATGCGTTCAGAAAACTGATAGGTTACCATGGCGTAGCAGTGCGTTAGGGATGTTTGCGGCGGCACGTATAGATTGTTTTTACACATTAACGCAGCATCGATGATGGCCTGCGTCATGGTCAGCCCTAACAGGGTTCTGTATATAATTCACTGCTGTCACTGTCAGTCTTAAAGCATTTTACCTATAAATGCTCTAAGGAATATCGTATCGTGAATACTAACACCTAGTTTCTAAGGACATTGTTACTAACACTATACGAGTCTCCGCTCGAAATAAAGAGAAATTATTATATATCTCGGGGCCCTTTGGAAGGCGTACGAGGGGCCACAGGCTACTCGCAGAGATCCTATAGACCATTCTAAATGTTGAGTAGCAGCAACCGACGATTATTCCTGTATGCTGTATGCAAGGGCACCTTAGAACCCACCGGAAATGGTCACCAGCACAAAGTGTCGTAGCAACAAGGAGGCAACATGTCCTGTGGTACTTATGAAGAGTCGAGAGGTATTCCAGGACTTTCAGAACAATCATTATTACTTTAATACTGCTTCGAAGAGTCATCTGCATCTGTCACAGGTGGTGGTTGGCCCCCAGTCTTCAGTCAACGGAAGAATCATAAAAAATAAACAATCAATTATGTTGGTAATTCTCGTTATCATAAAGACTGCATAAATTACCATAATCGTGAATATGACTGACGGCCTCGGAAGTGGCCGCCGGACAATAGATGTTTGTGTTATGGTTCATTTTGTTATGCTGCTCTGTTGATCTGCTGACCTAGCGTTATGTGTTATGAGAAGGAGTTATGTAAAAGATTCAACTCGAAAGTTGAAGAAAAATGTGTAGATGAGGGCTGATTTCACCAATGAAACTGGGCGCTGAACTGTCAGAGTCAACATTGTTGCGGCACACTGACACTGAGAGTTTTTGAACGCGATTTATATGTGCTGATCGCGTTCATTTTGATTGGTGTTATTGGCACTTAGTTCTAGGTTACGTTATTCAGTAATCTGTGGTTACGTTTCGTTTTTGTTTATTTACTATAGCCTATATAAGAAGCACGACTTTGAAACAGGATGGTATGACGAGACGGAAAGGTCAATTTGGGATGTCAATTCTATGTGAACCTAGAAATGAAAGTAAGTATTCAACTGCATGCTTCGAGAAAGTTGTACTAAGAACTGGTAATACAAGGAAGCTAACCAAAAGTCGTTTAGCACTTGATAAATGACATCCCTCAGGTTCCGAATAAATAAAGAAAATTGCCGTTTAAAATAAAATAAACCATTTTTTAAATATTTTATTGGAAACATCTATAAAATTAAACTTAGATAGGTACCTAATATGTATTTAAATTGAATAAATAGACAAACATCTCCTGCAGCTCTTATTGGAATGGTATTTAACATCGTTAAAAGTCGAGGCTCTATTGCAATGCAATTATTATTAAAAAATCTTTATGTACTACAAGAATAGGACTCAAACGGAAATATAGAACATTCAATTATTTCATCATTGTTAAAATTGAGCTCCGTTGGCGTTTTCATCTTGTTTTTGACGATTTTCTAGTCCACATATTCAAAGCGTACAATCAGGATATCATGTAGTACGTATACAATAGGTATATTGTTATGTAAGTAGGTACTAGAAGCCCCATTCTTCAAGCTTGAGACACCGTGTCCAGTAGCGATCCATCGCGCTATACCTATGTAGGTTCACTCCAGCCAAGCTGTGAGCCTCATCGGGGTACGACTGTAAACAAAACAGTTAAATGATAAATAATTTTATTTTTTTTGCTAAATAGTTTTTTACAAACACTTTTACATGTCAATAATATTTTTAAGACTAGACAAGGTCGACGTTTCCTAGTGAGAATTATGGCTGAAACCAACTCAGAGGTCACAGTCCTTTAAACGCCAATTTCACCAATGACACTGAACCCTTTTTTTTTTAAGGCTGGGAAATCATCCAATGACTGCTCCCGCTCTGGGTGGAGCGGAAGGGAGTGTCAGACTCTTACTGACTAAAACCCATCCATGTTCCTTCCATAGCCCTTTATGTTCCGGGGTAGCGGTAACCCTTTCGGACAATCCCGCTTACCCGGCAGGCTTGGCCTTGAGGGCCCCTTCATATGACACTGAACCCTAACAACACATCTGAAACCTGTCTAAGAGCTGTCAATGTCAATATTCTATAGAAAATAATGACATTGACAGCTCTTAAACGTGGTGCGCTGATCGTGTTCTGTTTCAGTGATGAAATCTGCCCTTAAGGTTGATGTTCCAGGGTAGCCCGCGAAATTCAAATTTTCTTAAGTTTTTTGCAATTTGCAGGCCAGTGATAGGTTGTATGTTGATGAACAAGGGTTCCGGAATGACTTTGACCTTGTAAAAAGTCATTTTTACACCTTTATGAGCTCGGAGGGTTGTATTAATGATTTTGATGGTTATAATTCTGTAACTACATACGTCTTACAGCCGCGAATCAAATGTTCATCAACATACAACCTATCACTGGCCTGCAAATTGCAAAAAACTTAAGAAAATTTGAATTTCGCGGGCTGGTTGGAGGATTCACCTTAATGCCCAGAGATAATGTTGGTCAGCTCATGGGCAGGCCGACCAGAGGTTGTTCAGTATCTCGCCTCACAATATCTCCTCTAAACAATTGCTATTGCTACAGATGTTGCATTTCGATGTTGAAAAACGTGCTTTTTTTTGAGGGTGGAAAATAATCAAATTAATCCTCCCACTGGAGCGGAAGGGAGTGTCAGACTCTTACTGACTAAAACCCATTAATGTGCCTTCCTTAGCCCTATGTATGCCAGGGTAGCGGTTCCTTCGAACAGTCATGTTGAACCTGGCCTTTATTCAGGCATCGGCTCGAACGGGCCACTTCACATGCTGACATCTCTTTGAGGCACGTGGAACACGTACGCGCCGTCCGGCACGGGCCTGGTCCTGATCGGACGGTGAGCTACCCATGACTCACCGTCCGCAGGCCCGCGCCTACGTTGACCGGTAGTCGTACAGAACTATACCTAAAGTTGCCAATTTGCTACTCACCATCTGTTCAAACGGTATATCAGCCTGCTGCAGCGCTGTCATCAACTTAGCAGCGTTCTGGAAGTGCACGTTGTCGTCAGCATTCCCGTGCATGAGGTAGAAGTCATGGCCACGGAGTTTCTCAGCGAGGAGAGTGACGTCACCGTCCTCGTAACCCTTCAGGTTGTCCTCAGGGGTCGGGAGACCCATGTAGCGCTCAGTGTACATTGTATCTGGGGGAAGACAGATTGGCAGAATGTATTGACCTATCTTATATGTCTAATCTACTCTCTAAGTGTGGAAGGAGTTGGGGAGCCGTTTGCTCAGCAGTGTAAGCTTATTTAAAAAAATTATGAAATATATAGGCAAAAATTACATTGAGGGAAGAAATGTTGGCGTTGCAAGCGTAGACGAAGATGGCGAGATGATTTTTATTAAACTGCTTCATGAAAGATTGGACTATAAAAGCCAACTTCTTTAGTCCAGCAATGAAAAAGTATGAGAAAAAACTAAACAGGAAAGGAAAACCTCAGAGAAAGACTGTCATTAGATGCCCAACATGATATTATTAATCATAAAAAAATCCGTAACCTTACATGCGCTATACCTAAGCCGCCATGTTGGATTTTATGTGACATAATATCCCCTATAACCCGCAGAACAACGTAAACGTTCCAATGACACCTCGTTTGTCAAAAAACAACGAGGCGTTTAGGGGTTATAAGAGAACAGATGAACATACAGGCCTATTAAAAAACGTCGATAAATTGTGTTAAAATGTGGCATGACGTCACTCCTATGTAGATTTTATAGATAGTTGTGACTTTAATGCGTTTTATCTAAGAATTTTTTTATTAATATTATAAAACAAAAAATACGTGGCCAATATTTTATTTATTATCTGACTGAAGGACTAAATCATTTATTTTTTTGCCCTGTCATCCCTATTGCCATAATATCCGTACGCAAAATATGCGCAATGACGTAGAGTAGCGGACTCTAGCCCGTATTACCTATGTCATAGTATCTGATATTGCGAAACTGAATTTAAAGATGTTCTATTATGTAAAGTGATCAAGTTTTGCATTCCTATATTAGCAGAGAAACACTTTCGAACATGTATGCTAATATCAAGCGAAAGTGACACTTGATTATTTTTTTGAAAGTATATATTAATAAATTAAATATGTTTATGGTGTTAGAATCAAAAACGTTATTTCCTAACGTTTTTTTTTTCAAAAAGTAAGTCACAAACGCCCATTATGGTACTAACTAGGTTACTAAATAAAGCTAAATATGTTATTTTATATGGAGTGACTGTTATCTGACCTCCATCACCCAATAAATAGACATTAACTAATAAAAATAAAATCTGCATTCAAAACGCAGTAACAATGGCTTCCATTTTGACAGTACAACAACATCCTTTGCGTTTATGTATCCATCCATTTATGTTGTTGGGCAGACAAATTTTTCGAACATATGACGCAATGGATTAGCAATATCCTTCAAAAGGAATCAGATTGTGATTAATAGTGCGTTACCAAGTTACGGTGCTGGTCAGGCTAAGAGGAAGCACATATCCAGGAGTTACATACCTAGTCGGTACAATATTTTAAAAAAGAATCCTATCGTAAGTCTAGCTTATCTTGCTAGCCGGGTCAGCGGGATTGTCCGAAAGGGTAACCCGGCTAAGCGTACCCCGGAACATGAAGGGCTAGGGAAGGAACATGGATGGGTTTTAGTCAGTAAGAGTCGGACAATCCCTTCCGCTGCACCCAAAACAGGAGGAGTCATTTGATGATTTCCCATGCTTAAAAAAAAAGCTAGTATAGTTACTTCTAATATTCTCTAGTATTGTAACATAGGTTTTCGCCAGGGTATGGGGTGTACGTTAGGCGCACCCTGGGCAGTACCTTCGGCCCCTTTTCCACATTGATGAAAAACTAATATTTTGACTACAAAATGAGTTACCTGCTCTTTGACAGGGTCAAATGAAACAAAATCACTATCTTTAAATAACTACACTACGAGCGGCCATGTCCCCAGAATAAAACGTCATCAGATATTTTCTTGTTTTGTTGTGTTTAGATATCGGTACTTTGCCGCTCTACGTAAAATACTGGTATTCAGCTGCATCCGGTTAGACTGGAAGCCGATAAGGCTAGGCAGATGATGATGATATCGGTACTCTGCCCCATCAGTGGGGCGGCTCGTTGGGGCAAAGTGGAATGATTCATAACCATCACGACTGCGGAGTTTGGCTAAATAATCTAATTTGACCCTGCGTAGTTCGTATCGATACGAAAGAAGAAAGTCCTGTGTTAGGCTTACTTATGATGTCTGACGCTTTAAATTCCAACATTTTTAAGGACGATGTTTCGTTGTTGACGAATTTTCCAACAATGACGGAAAACGTGTAGCGTTAAACATGTTGAGTGATTTCTAGTGCAAATTGGCCTAATACTCACTGTAATAGAGCCAGGAGGTGACAGGTGCTCCAGACACTCCACACTGGAACATCTTCTCATCATCCTTCAGCAGTGTCAGCAGAGTGGCGTAGCCGCCGTAGCTGTGGCCCCAGATACCGACCCTACTGCGGTCTATGAAGGGGTACCGGTCCAGCACTTGTCTGAGAACAATGGAGATATGAAGACGATGTAAATCGAACAGAGCAAGCGCAGTTAGGTAAATGGATCAAATCTTATATTTAAATGAATGATGAATGGTTGATGATGCTGAAACAGCAGTGACAGCCTAGTGGTGTGACCGTCGGACTGCCAAGTCATAGGTCTCGAGTTCGAACCCAAGACGCTTAATAATCGGTGAAGGAAAACATCGTGAGAAAACCGACATGCCTTTTTTTTTTTTTTTAAGGCTGGGAAATCATCCAATGACTGCTCCCGCTCTGGGTGGAGCGGAAGGGAGTGTCAGACTCTTACTGACTAAAACCCATCCATGTTCCTTCCGTAGCCCTTTATGTTCCGGGGTAGCGGTAACCCTTTCGGACAATCCCGCTTACCCGGCAGGCAAAACCGACATGCCTGAGAGATATTTCTCAACAGCATGTGAAGCTAAGTCAGAGGTCTATGGGCAGCATAAAACTCTGACACCAGGTTAGTCACTAACCACACAAAGACGACGACGAATAAATTATCTAACCTATTTGCAGGTGTAAGGAACTGGGGTACAAATGCCTCCTTCCGCTCTGGTTGGAGCGGGAGTGTCAGACTCTTACTGACTAAAACCCATCCATGTTCCTTCCCCAGCCCTTCATACAGACCCTTTCGGACAATCCCGCGGACCCGGAAGTATTCTAAATGAGCTACACTAAGGATAGGATTCTTTTTTAAATATTGTACCGCTAAGGTATGTAACTCCTGAATATGTGCTTCCTCATAGCCTGACCAGCACCTTCATGTCGTAACGCACTATTAATCACAATCTGATTCCTTTTGAAGGATATTGCTAATCCATTGCGTCATATGTTCGAAAGAATTGTCTGCCCAACAATCTAAAGAACGCAATTAATGTTGTTGAACTGTCAAAATGGAAGCCACTGCTGTTGCATTTTGGATGCAGATTTTATTTCGTTATTGTCCATTTATTGGGTAATTGAGGTCAGATAACAGTCACTCCAAATAAAATAACACAATCAGCTTTATTTGGTTCGACTGCAAAACAATTCTAACCTAGTCACAAGCGTAATGTTATACCTATTACACGAGGTTCATAATTAAACGTTCAATATAAATAGCATTTTTTGGCATAAGTACCAATCTACCATTAGAGTTTACAGCCGGCCTCGTGTTAATAATTAAACTTTTATGACTCGACTGGGTTCGCCTCATGGGGTCATTGGCCTCTGTTGCATGAATCATTACGCAACAAAATCTAGAATGCAGAAGTGATGTGTGCAGTGTTAAGCAAGAGTAGAAAACAATAATAGTAATAATATCCTTGGACATTTCACACAACGCCATATAGTCCCAAGCTAAGCAACCTAATGCTTGTGTTATGGTAACGAGATGACTGATAAACTACTTACATACATTTTTTTTTGTGAATACATACATATTTTACATAGAAAAACAGTGACTCGGAACAAATACTTGCAGGACGTACAAATATTTGTTCCCTGCGGGAATCGAACTCGCGACATGCTACGCAGCAGTCAATCGCTCAAACACTGCGCCAACCGTGTCGCCAATAATATCTATCATATGACGGTTTTTTTTTGGAATCATGTAAAGGTGTGATGAGCAGCCATTGTCTCGCGCCATTCCTGGCAAAGGTGACCAAACAAAGATTAAAAAATTGTTAGATTCGCCCGCATCATGAGATGGTCACATTTTCGTTACGACATTTGAATTTGTCTTGCACACTCATTAAATCGTATCTATCGTTACATGGAGTAATAGAACAAACAATAAATCCCCTAATTAATAGAACAAACAATTAATCAATCACCAATTTGGTGGGTACGCGAATAATATATTTAAAATTTATATTGACATATAATTTGCGGTAATAGAATATGTAGCTAACTAGATTACTTGACAAAAAACCGCTGTTCATATATATCGATTACTTAGTCTATCAGGAACGTGCCTAATTACTTCATTAATCTGTATCAATCGTGTAATAGGGGGCGTTGTAATAGGGGGGGGGGGGGCGAAAGTGTTACCGCTACCCCGGAACATAAAGGGCTAAGGAAGGTACATGGATGGGTTTTAGTCAGTAAGAGTCTGACACTCCCTTCCGCTCCACCCAGAGCCGGAGAAGTCATTGGATGATTTCCCACCGTCAAAAAAATGTTCCTTCCGTAGCCCTTTATGTTCCGGGGTAGCGGTAACCCTTTCGGACAATCCCGCTTACCCGGCAGGCTTGGCCCTGAGGGGCCCCTTCATATGCTGACATCTCTTTGAGGCGCGCGTGGAACATATACGCGCCGTACGGCACGGGTCTGGTGCTGATCGGACGGTGAGTCACCCATTACTCACCGTCCGCAGGCCCGCGCCTACGGTGGCCGGGAGTCGTCACGTGGCTCCCGACGCCCGGGGCGTCTCCTGCGGCGGCTGGGACGGGAGGACCTTTCTCTCTCCCATCCCGCCACCTCCTTTTTCGCAGAAGGAGGTGACTGCCTCCCACTCCGTCTCGCCCCGGACCATGCCTTGCACCAGGGCCGGGCGCGAGAGGTCGCCGCCACCGATCGCCTCTACGAGGACACGGCGGCGGAGAAAACGCCTACTTGGGTTCGAACTCACGACTTACAACTCGTAAGTTAAGGCCGATACCACTGGGCCACCACTACCCTATTTTCTTGTCTTGTCTTCTACTAATTAATGTGCGAATGAGTTACATAAAACCGCTAACAGAGCGGAAGGACTTACAAAATACATAATATAAAAACGAAATAAAAATTAATTATTCTATAGGTCCATTAAATTTATTCATTCAGGTCAAAGTAGGACACTCAATCGTTAATCGAATCGAGTTTTTGATATCGATATTATCATATATTTTATTATATACGATTTCATAAGATGCTGACGTAATCGATTTTTCGAATAAATGTATATTATTACGGTGTTTCTAGCTGTTCTCCGCAAGAAATGACGAATTAGCGAACCTAAAGTATTCTGATACCAATCGTGCGCACGATGGAATTTCCCATCGGCGAAAATGCTAAAGAAACAGCTTTCATTTATTATTTAACCCTATTCTGGGGCTCTTAGTTACGTAATAACAGCCGCACGAGTCGATCGATTAGGTTAAGCTATGCTTGCCGCGGTAAATCCGTGGATGGGTGATCTTAACATACCGAGACCCGTTAGCGCCTCGGAACGCACGTTAAGCCGTTGGTTGGTTAATCCGATTATAGTCTACAATCCCATAATTTTATCCCGGCGGTACTATCCCTTGGGATTATTGTCTGACATATCCGACATACATGCGGGCAAAGCCGCTGGCAGAAGCTAGTAATATTATAAACGACGATGAGGATTACCTTAGGATAACGAAGTGGTCTTCCACCTCCACAGTCCCCAGCGCGTTGTTGAGAGAGTATAGGATCTGTTGTCCCTTGAGGCCGGAGCCGCGGCCGTCGGCAAACATGTAGATGATGTTGCGGTGCGTCGTCAGGTAAGCGTGGTAGCCTGGTAGGAGGAACTTTATTAGAGAGTGCCGTCCCATCAGACTATTAGAGTGAGAGAAGAGAGATTGCATTTGTGTCTGCGGGTAGGGTATGCTGTATTAGTTAAAAGCCTACACTTTGGAAATAGCGCTCGACGGCCGCCGCGGCACCGCTCGCTTTGCTCGCTCGGCTCGCGCGTGATTGTTCACGCTTACCCTAACCTAACCTATAGTAATTTATATCATTTAGGCCACAACGCTGTTTACTTTCAGGGTTAATAAGCTAGTTTACTGCATAGTTCTTCAAAGTTAAGTAGACAAGAAGACAGCAGCAGTCCTCAGTCGCCTGTTCGTGTGGGCTCCATTAATAAGGACCTAATTTTCAAAAAACAATCAAACTTGACAAACAAATAGCAAAAAAAGTAACTTACCAACAGTAAAAGTGTTCACCACTGTATGGGTATTAGGTCCGGAGTATACGTAGAACACTACAGGATATTTCGTGGTAGCGTCTTCCTGGTTCAAGCCAGGAGGCAAGAGGAGCCTCACAGGGGCAGGGAAACCGTTCTGCAGGGGAACTGTCGTGATGAGGCTGGTCCAGCGAGCCTTGCCGACCAGGCGCTGGCGCACGAGCGTGTTGTCCTCCCAGATATAGAGGACCTGGTTAGTCTGGATAATAAAGAAAACACGGTTTTAAGAAAGATGCAAGCGTATTTGCGTATGTTCCGGAGTTTTAGAGGAAGTCAAATATTTGTCTCAACATTATCCAAAGGTTAAGTGGTAGTAAATGCCTAAGGCATTAACTCCGGATCTGTTGAGTACAGAGCGCTCTGCACAAATTATTTCAAGTATTCATATTAATAATATATGCGCCGGCGCCATTGAACCCCTTAGTCACTACAACCCACATTGATATTGAAACTGAAATGAAAGTTGGTTAGACAGAAACAAAACAAGTATTTACTAAATTTAAAAATGGAATAAGGGTTTTTTTTTACTTGCATCATGCAAGGTCATCCTTGAGCCACAGCATGGTCAAAGCTAAAGAAATAAAACACTCGCGACAAAGTGGTCATATTGGATCGGTTGTTACGCGGACTTTGGTCTCGGGTATCGGTTACGCGTTGTAACATTCACAATATTATCATAATTTAGACGCACCGTACGCACATTCTTGCGTGCTACGCGAACCGGAACCGTCACGACCATCAACATACATTGACTCGTCATTTTTATTGTTACGCTGTACCGACGACGATCGTCCTACGTCAGTGTTAAACTTTTTAATCTTAAAGTATAATTCTTTTTCTTATTATCGTTCAACGATAAAAATGTAATGTAAACTACCTAGGATTTTCGACGCTCGGGTTACCGCCGAAAGTTGAAAATCCAACAGCTCTATTATAGGCATAGTTATAGTCATTGAGGTGTCGCCTAGTGTACGTGGATATGGGCATTTTAGAAGATGGTTACGACAAAGATCTGTAGTACGACACAACCTAAAGGTTCCATCAATGAACCAAATTGAAGGACCGAAAATTAGCAACTTACTTGAGCCCTTAAGATTCATGTGAGGGTTCGTTTTACCTTCAATGGCACTAAAGTCTATTCAAATCCATTTTTCCGATTGATGTTTTTTTCACTTCAACGAATATCAACTTTATGCGTGTGTAAATTAAGATGACTTCAGAATGACTAGTACTGTTGAAAAAATCATAAAATGATTGAAATAGTAATGCGAACTAAACTCGATGTGTGCGTTTTAAAGATGTTTTTAGGAAAACTCGTATTTATTCACGGGCTTCGAAACTAAATCGCCAATGCAGTATATTTATTATTTTTATTTTTTTTATTTAGGTACGTAAAGTGAACGTGTATGGCAAATTTTGCCGGTAGAACCCAAGCACTCACCCTGGGGTTAACGATGAAGGTAGCCGAGGGTTCGTCGGGCGAGGAGCAGGTGATGGTCATGTAGGAGCCGCCGGTGCTGACGGTGGCCGTGGCCCAGGAGCAGCGGCCGCCGTCGGGCATGACCAGGTTGCAGCTCACACAGCCGCGCCCGGCGCCCGCGCGGTGCACCTGCGTCTCCCACGGCGCGTCGTCCGCCGTGCGCGTGTAGTAGCTGCGGGGAGGGTCGCATGCGTTATTGACAATACGTAAAACCAGTTACAGTTAAACTTGAAAAGGTATGCGCTTCGGTAATCTTCGTATTTCCGAATTAGCACGAACGTTGTGCTACAGAGTAGCACCCCACAGATGGGAAGCTTCAAGTTTTGTACTGCCGCGCTTTTTAGTAGTGACTAGTATAGCCATCATTACGCGTATGTATGAAGTCTCTAACTAGTATATAGTTATTTGTGTATGAAGTTTTCTCTCTGTCCGATTATCTACTCCGGTCGCAGATCTGTCACTTAAAGCTTTTGAAATTGTATGGAGTTGTTAATCTATATTTTTATAAACATGGTAATGCAAAATAGGCAAGTATTTCTTTGGTCATAATAACAGCTCTAAGTATATTAGATATCGTCGAGCGTTCCTATTCCTATTCCTATAAAATAAATAATGGTTTTCGAAGCGCATACTGTGCGTGAGAAATCTTTACCTACCATTTTTCAATTCATCTGTATTCATATTTTCTAAGTTTATTTTGGAAATAATAACTGACGAAAGTTTAAGACTTTTGTTCGTTATTTATTGTTATGTTTTATCAACATTATGGAACGCAATAAAGAATGAATATTCGGTTTCGAAAGAAGAGATATCAAAAAAAACATCTATTTTCATGTCAAAACGGAACCATTATATTAACTACTAGCACTTTGCCCGCGGCTTCGCTCCCGTGGTCTTTCCCGTGGGACCCGTTATTTTTCCCGGGATAAAAAGTAGCCTATGTTACTCCTAGAAAACTAAGCTTTCCAACGGTGAAAGAATTTTTTAAATCGGTCCAGTAGTTTTTGAGCCTATTCATTACAACCAAACAAACAAACAAAGTTTTCCTCTTTATAATATTATTATTATTAGTATAGATACTCACTAAGCCAGGTTAGTTTCATCCATGCCGATAAAACTGTTGACGGTGAAGGCTCCAGGTGTGACGGAACTGGACACGATCTCCCCACCGATGCGAGCACTGACGTACAGGTGTTGCCAGATGCTGTCGTCAGCCTGTTGCAGAGACCAGCGCAGAGACACGAAGAAGTCTCCTTTACTGCTGAAACGTGGCATCGCGATGGGCACCCAGCCGTTGGGCTGTTGACGCGGCTCTTCCTAAACACCAGATAAAAATATATAGATATACGATAAAAAGTTTAAAGGTCGATTTTTCAATCACCTGATAACTTTTATCTGAAGAATAAAAATGGCGGTTTGACATATTTTCTATGCAAAAGCTGTCAAACGCCCATATTTATCCCTCCAATAAAACTTATCATTTTATTTCTTAAGGATAGGAAATCATCAAACGACCACTCCAGCTCTGGGTGAAGCGGAAGGAAGCCCACAGAATACCAGTTTTTATCCGCGTCTTAATCTATATATTGATTGTATTGCACAATGTGGACTCAATTGGTTAACAAAGGCAAGAACATTATAGATCCCATCCGGCACAACAAAGTCGGAGAAAAAAGAGATCTGGAAAGATTTGTGTGAGGCTTTTGCTCAGCAGAGGGACAATTTAGGCTAATCTATTGATCATTTGGGTGTTTCTCTATCTATACATATAATAAAACAGTAAAAAAACTGTGTCTGTACATTGAATATATTAAAAAAAAAATTGAGGGGGGTTTAGAAACAGTAATATAGCACGAATAAAAAAAAAATGTTGTCTATTTGTCTGTATGTCTGTTTGTCTGTTTGTTTGTACACGCTAATCTTCGGAACTACTGGACGGATTGGAATGATTTTTTTTTTGTTGTATAGGTATTAAGTCTGCGCAACATATAGGCTATAATTTATCTTGGAAACTTGAACACCTGATGCAGAACCGCAACAGACCAGCTAAACTATAAGAGATACAAAAATGATACCATAGCAAAAATTATTCCACGTGATGAGCATTTTCTGCTGAGAGAATAAATTTGAAGATCTGGAACACCTGATGTGGAACTCCAAGAGCCGAGCTACACTATAACATATAATAATATAGGAATGACGTCTTAGCGAAAGTTGTTCAGCATGATGAGCACTCTCTGTTGACGTATAAAAATTGAAGATCTGGAACACCTGTTGTGGAACTCCAAGAGCCTAGCTACACGTACACCATAACACATATAGGAATGACGTCTTAGCAAAAGTTGTTCAATCTGATGAGCATTCTCTGTTGACTTATAAAAATCGAAGATCTGGAACACCTGTTGTGGAACTCCAAGAGCCTAGCTACAACATAACACATATAGGAATGACGTCTAAGCAAAAGTTGTTCAATCTGATGGGCATTTCCTGTTGACTTATAAAAATCGAAGATCAGAAACATCTGATGTGGAAATCAAAGCTACCACTAATTTTACTGTGTAATTATAAAATAAAATAAACTGGGAGTACCTGCACGCGGTGAAGGCGGTAACAGTTTAGGACTGATTTGCGATGACGATGGTATATCATTGAAAATTTGACTCTACTGGCCAAAACTCCTATTTATTTTTTCGTATGAATATGCCTTCGGGCTTATGTTGTTTGAGTGTTTAATTTCCTTTTCCATTTATCTTCGTGACACGGTAGCCTACCCGGTAACGCAGGGGAGCAATCGTTTTAATTTAGATTTTTATTGATCAGGTATCTTCATAATAAAACTATGACCATGCCTAGAAAGAGGTCAAATCTTTCCCAATGTTCCAAGAGAGCTAAAAGATTGAGTATCATAAGATCCCAAGAATCTGCCGAAGAGCGTCTGGAGAGACTTGATGCTGTTCGAGAACATTAGGCTGCAACTCGCTCCGTGGAAACCTCTTCGGGTCGGGAAGCACGCCTGCGTTCTCAGCGTACCTATTCATTAGAATATGATGCGCGACTGACCGCTGATCGTGAACGTCATGTATTGTCTCGCGAGTTAGAGACGTTCACGGAAAGAGAATTACGCTTGAGTTACAAGCGTATTTACGCATCGACTTCTAGGTCTCTAGAGACAAGTGGGGTACGTGATGGGCGACTGACCGCTGATCGTGAACGTCATGTATTGTCTCGCGAGTCGGAGACGTTCACGGATAGAGAATTGTGCTTGAGTTCCAACCGTATCTACGCATTGACTTACAAGTGGGGAATATAATAATGCGGTTACCAAAATGAAAACGATGACCAATGGACTGTATGTTTTGGTGGTTGTTGGAATGAAATAAAACTAAAGCTCAGTGTGCTAAAAGATTTAAATGGGAAAAATGATAAAAAATAACATAAATGGCGACCCCGTTGTCGCTGGCATAAGCAACAGGGTCCGCGTACGAAGTCGCGGGCAGAAGCTAGTCTATAATATGTATGTATTATTATTATTTCTTGATATTACATTATGCAGCGTAGCAGAGAATTTTTTTTTATATTCCTGGGTTTTGCGGTTTTGGTCTTTTTGTCCCGCACAGGTTATTTTTTCATATTTTTGTTAGTTTCAGCTGCTACTTTTATTTTTACGTTTACTGTTTGTATTTCGTGTGTGTGTCCCAAATAAAAGATTTTTATTTCTTTCTTAATAAAACAATAATGTTACACTTTATTTAAAATATGTCACGTAAACCGCCCATTTGTCTGGGTGAAGCCTTCGTTGATTTAGAGACAACCCTGGCTACCGGCACAGCGGTGGCGAAGCGACACAATCAATGAACACTAGAACTCAACCTTGGTTACTTTACTACAGAAAGCGCGGCTTCTGAAATGGTGTGACTAAATAAGAATAATGAGCTTTACGGCCTACCAAGTAATATTGCTTCACCATCTACCACATCATCGCTTACCATCAGGTGAGATAATGATCAAGCGCGAGCCAACTGACAATAAAGATAAAATCTTACTTCACCTGGGAATGATATAAAGCTACACGACCTGCATGGAATATACTTAAATTTTTTTGAGGGTGGGAAATAATCAAATGAAGTCACGAGTGTCAGACTCTTACTGACTTCCTTAGCCCTTAATGTTCCGGGGTAGCGGTAACTCTTTTGGACAATCCCACTTAACTGGCAGGTTTGACCCCTTCACATGCTGACATCTCTTTCAGGCGCGCGTCGAACACGTACGCTCCGGGCGGTGAGCTACCCATAACTCACCGTCCGCAGGCCCACGCCTACGGTGGCGGGGAGTCGTCACGCGGCTCCCGACGCCCGAGGCGTCTCCCGCGGCGGCTGGGACGGGAGGACCGCTCCCTGCATAGCATATACATGTTGTAGCACTTACCTCACAAACCGAAGTAACAATATTACAGATTCTGAGCACAGTGGAGTTCTGTCTTCTGTTCAACCAGTGTACTGCGATGTCAGTGTCAGTGATCCATGTCACGCCTCCCAGAATGTGGTCTGCAGTCACAACTTCCGGCGGCGGTAATGTTATGAAAGTCGGTGAATTGGTCGCTACCAAGGAGGCAAGGTTCACCACGCGAAGTATAGCAGTTGGATTCTCGCGGCCAACCTGAAATATTGGTGTTTAATAGTTTATGTTCATAGGATCACCTTAACAATGTTGATAAGAATTGTATTAAAAACTAGCTTCTGCCAGCAGCATCGCCTGCATGGATGTCGGATATTCCTATGGGAACGCACTAGCGGGATAAATGTATCCTATGTGTTAGTCCAGGATATTGACTATCTGTATGTCAAATGTCATCCAGATCCGTTCAATGCAAGGGCGGATTTAAGGAGACGGAGACCCCCAGACGATATTTTTCTGTACCTACTATGGAGATTCCATCATAGTACATACTTGGAAACAAATCAGATTATCAGTTGTTAAAATATATGAATGAAATAACAGAAAGAACATGAGTGAAACTCTTGTCTATTGTCTCTGGCTGGAATTGCGAATTTTGTTCGTTGCATCGCTTGCAAACTTGAAGTATGATACTTCAAGTTTATTTCTAACAGTTAATGTTGTATTTTTTGCACGTCTGCCCCTTGTGCCCTGGAGAAAACCCTGGATCCGCCCTTGGTTCAACGGTTTATGCGTGATTGAGTAACAAACATATAAACATCATCACAAACTTTCACATTTACCCCCTGACTAATAAAAGTTGTATAGCGTCTGAATAGTTACAGAACGCTTTGTCATCTTCTTTCAAATGTCAAATTTCTGACGACCGAAAGAGAGAAATCAGTGTGTAGCTATTCACTTGATATAATACGTTTATTAGTAATATTAAGTAGGATTATAATATTGGTAGAATTTCCGGCTTTTTTAACCAACAAATGCGCCTGACCTGACGTTAATAATTTCAAGAGAATACCGTCATACCTTGGGATACTTCAGGTCAACGAGCTCAGGGTAGGGATCGTCCCTGTCAGTCTTGTCGTCGTAATAGTAGTAAGAATAGCTCTCAACGTTGGTGTCGTCGTAGGTCGCAAAGGCCAGGTATGACCCTCCAGTGGAGAACCACGTCGCTTGGCCGGTGTACATGACATCCTCTGAAATGGAAGTTTATTTTATTTATCTAGGATCTCCAACAAAGAATACACAAATACAATATAAGTAGCAATGACACAGAATATTCTTATCATTGTGCTCCTAGACTTATAGGAGACCACAGCATGCACACATAAACAAAAGTGTAAGTGCAACAAAGTTAAACCACAAAAAAGGAAGCACGGAGAATAAGTAAATTTTGAATGTCGAAAAGTAAGAACAGAATATTTCGAAGAAGCTTAAAATTACGTTTTTATTTGTATGGAAGTTTGATGCTACATGTTGTATTATGCTCAGAATTTATTATTGTATATTTCAGTGGCCAGTTAGTAGCTGATACTCTTCCGTTCCACCCAGAGCGGGAGGGCAGCAATTAGATGAACTCGGTCGTAAGAAAAAAAAATTACGGTCAGAATCATTTTTGAGGTGGTGGTTGACGCCCACTTCAATCATCACTAGCTGAGCAACCAATCAACCATCCACTTTGCGGGCAAAATTTTGGTTTGAGATGTCTTTATTTCCCATAAGAAATTTCACTTACATGAGAAATATTAAACTAATTTTAAAACAATATTAAGTAAACGTACAGTTTTGACAACAAAATTACAATATACAAAAATACACACATCAAAAGTGTCTAGGGATCAACATATATTTTTGCAATAACTTTTCTCTTGATTGATATTAATTTAAATTTTCTTTAAGGATTCATCAAATAAAGTGTTTTCGTTTGTCACAGTAACGATAAACCAAGTCACCTTTGCATTAATAAAGAAATTTGCCATTTTCCTAATAAAGGGATTTTTGACATTTGAACCACTAACATTAAAGTTCGAAAAAAAGACTGAAATAACAGTTTTCTTTAAAATTTTATTGGGTAACTTAAACAATTAATAATCCGTGTTTCTACCGCGAACACTAACAACACAAGAACATCGGTTTGGCATACTCAAAATGAGTTCATCCAAATCACGCTGTGGAATGGCCGCCCATGTTCGTTGCAACAACAAAAAAAGGTCTTCTTGCAACTGGATACCCTCCATATTCGGCAGAGCTCTTCTCTGTAGCATATCCCATGCATGCTCAATCGGGTTCAAGTCTGGCGACTGAGCAGGCCAGGGCAGGACATTGATGTTAGCTGCGGCGAGAGTCTGTCTTACAACTCTTGCGGTGTGCGGTCGTGCATTATCATGCATTAACTGAAATAAGGGACCGATTTGCACTTGTAGAGGAACGATGACGTCAGATACAATCGTCTCAGCATAAATTTGAGCGTTGAGGTTGCCTCTGATCCAAATCAACTCAGTTCTTCCGCCGATCCAAATACCCGCCCATACCATGATGGTTCCACCACTATAAGGATGGACTTCCTGGCAGGATTTTAATCGCTGTTGGCGTCCAGGGGTTCTCCAGTGTCGTATACGTCTTGTATCCGGTCTCATACCAAAACGAGACTCATCAGAAAAGCACACGAAACGCCATTGTTCTTCTGCCCAATTTCTGTGTTCAAGAGCCCATTGATATCGAATCCTACGATTGTGCATTGCTATAGGTGGTACCCGTAGCGGTCTTCGGGAATGAAGGTTCACTTCATTCGTTCCTCTACAAGTGCAAATCGGTCCCTTATTTCAGTTAATGCATGATAATGCACGACCGCACACCGCAAGAGTTGTAAGACAGACTCTCGCCGCAGCTAACATCAATGTCCTGCCCTGGCCTGCTCAGTCGCCAGACTTGAACCCGATTGAGCATGCATGGGATATGCTACAGAGAAGAGCTCTGCCGAATATGGAGGGTATCCAGTTGCAAGAAGACCTTTTTTTGTTGTTGCAACGAACATGGGCGGCCATTCCACAGCGTGATTTGGATGAACTCATTTTGAGTATGCCAAACCGATGTTCTTGTGTTGTTAGTGTTCGCGGTAGAAACACGGATTATTAATTGTTTAAGTTACCCAATAAAATTTTAAAGAAAACTGTTATTTCAGTCTTTTTTTCGAACTTTAATGTTAGTGGTTCAAATGTCAAAAATCCCTTTATTAGGAAAATGGCAAATTTCTTTATTAATGCAAAGGTGACTTGGTTTATCGTTACTGTGACAAACGAAAACACTTTATTTGATGAATCCTTAAAGAAAATTTAAATTAATATCAATCAAGAGAAAAGTTATTGCAAAAATATATGTTGATCCCTAGACACTTTTGATGTGTGTATTTTAAAAGTATAAGGTAGTCGTTAATAAATTTGACATAGCTAAACAGTAAACATACACGGAACGCGCGCAACTAGATGTGGTATGTAATGTACTAAGGTGCGCTCGCTTTATTAAAGATGTGTAATTTTAGGTGTTTCTTAAATATTGACATTGATTTTGCGTTTTTGATGTTTGTTGATAGTTTGTTATACAATGCAGCACCCTCGTACATCACATTTTTTTTACCATAGCTGGTGCGTGGTGAGTATAACTGTATGTCATTTGCATTTCTGAGCCTAATTTTGTGTATTTGATGTTTTTTAGTGAAATGAATCTGAGTGTGAATATTTTTATTAAGTATTTTTCTTATTAATATGCAAGTATTATATATGTATGTTTGTGATATGTTCATTAACTTAGTTTCATTGTATATTTTTTGCGTTGGTGTACTGTAATCATATTGGAAGAGTGTCTTTATTAACTTATTTTGTGCTATTTGTAGCGTTTCAATGTTGGTTTTGGCGGCTGTGCCCCATATTTCTATTAGATAGTCCAGGTGAGGTTTTATAAGAGTGTTATATAATATATAATATTGTAGCGTACTTGTCGTGGAAGACATCGGACCACACTCCGCAAGGAACCCGTAATCGAAATCAGTTTAGACCTAACCCTCTCCATATGTGGCTTCCAGTTCAAGTGGTTGTCTAAGATTAATCCAAGGTACTTTTCGTGATCAACTTTTTTGATTGGTTGATTGTTTATGGTTAATTGTGTAAGGTGTGATATTTTTTTGTTTTTTGCTGCGAAAATTATATAGTTGGTTTTAGCTATATTTATTGTGAGTAGATTGCACTGAAACCACATATTTAAAAGATGTAGGTCATCCTGAGCGTCACGCACGCATAAAATCCAAGTTAAATTGGTAATCAAAGACGAAGACTCATCACAATAATGTTATGATGAAGCTTAATGATATCGAGGGTGTGACCCCTCCCGCTCTGGGTGGAGCGGGTGCCAGATTCTTAGGTCCGTATTACAGAACGTACCTCAAGTCTAGTTTGATCGCCAATCAGTCGATCTCAGTTTAAATTTAGATTCAGTGCTTGAGCATCTTTCTTATTCCAGGACGGTAATCAAACTATACTCAGTTGAATCGACACTCAAATCTAGCCTCAAGCAGAGATGTCTATTGTCTATACAACAGTCAGTTTTCATTTACGATTTATTTTATTTACCAATTTTGTTCTGATCTTCAATGCATTAGAAATATTAAAATATAGCATAAAACGCTCAACTATTTAGGATATCTGGGTTTTTACTTTGTCCTGAATACTATAATCCCGCATTTATTGAAATAAAGGTTTTTGAAGTAAAGTATAGTAATTTTAAAAGCAAACTTGTAGGTGTCTATGCCCATAAATAACTATGAAATAAAACGTCAGTACTGTCAAATACCTATAAGAAAATATCTGTTTGTTTTTTGTGTTTCTTTTGCTGAATATAAATGTATACCAATTCATAAAATTGTTCTTGGGAAAAACCGCTACTAGAAATTTTGAAAGATTTCACACATGCACACGAGCAAAATGGCTGAACGTGTCCGTTCTGCGGAGAAATGTAATAGTTCCCTTATGATGCGAGTCAGTAAGTACCAATCTATTTTTTAATATAAGTTAACTTATCAGTTTCCTACTGTTAAAATTATTAATAAAATACAATCCTATTTTATTACGACAGGAACCTTAACCTGCCTTGACAGCCACCACCACCACCACCACCACCATCAGGTGTTTAGCTCTCTTCGTAGAAGTTTGTGACGTCATGATGTCGTCGTTGTTTAAGATGTTTCTGAATACTTTTCTTTCCCAAAATTTGCTTTCTACTACCAGTACAGTTGGAGCTAATAAGTTAGCGTTATTTTGTTATCCTATGGGGTGTCAAGAGTGGGGATTCCTCTCTGAGCATGTTATGCAAATGTTATTATGTTTAGTTTCAGATATGGTGACTCCAGTTAAAGCAGATCCAGATGATATAGAGCACGAAATAATAATGCCGCCCCAACAATTTAATACCGTCGATCTAAACCACATCCAAACTATTATTGATGCCAGCCAACATAGCTATTCAGACGCAGATGAATTCACTACTACTACTAATACATTTTAATCTAAAGATAGAAGATAGATATTACTCAAGATTGATTATTGTTCGTAAAAAAAATATTATTTTACATATTTTTGTTTTATTTATAAAAATGAATAATATTGTAACCAGGTATAGGAATTTAGGAGTCGACACACCATGTATTGATGTTCTTTTTGTAGGTATGTGTTATAAGCACGTAAACCCTTAAATGCGTACTGCCTCCTCTGGTAGCGAAACGTTGCGGCGTCATCAGATGATACTCTTTTTGCAGGTTGAGAATTACCACGTTTATTGGAACCCTTGACGACATCCTTCTGTTCGGACCAGTGCGCTGTAACTGGTTGTCCAGTCATTCGTCTCACTCCCATACATTTTTGGATATTTAGCATTTTGCCTTTCGGGCTTACATTGTGTTCTTACAGAGGTATGAGGAACAGGGTGACAAGTTTACTCATCCTGAATAGAAAAGGGAGGATCCTCTGACTAGACGGGTGTTGTGTCTGCCCGACTATTGATGTCGGGATGTTGATGAGGCCATCGCATAAAAACGTAAACTTAATTTGCAATTCTGGGGCTATGGAATGCCTACGGTTGTGTGGTTGATACCTGTACCTACCTCTTTTTGGAGTATTCACAATTGTATGAGAGAGGAATGCCATAGTTCAACCTTCTATTTGAATTGTTATTGAAAAAAATATTGTAGAATGTGTTATTGTTGTCTTTATTTATTTTCTCAATACATTAGGGTTGTTACATAATATCAAATAATCCTTGGAGATGCTACCATTTTGGCATGCAGACATTGATCCATTGATCACACAGAAACAGTTCATCATCAAACACAATCATGGATGCACAACCAAAATATATCAGCTAGAAAATCCGATACGGAGTAATAACATGTAATATTCAACTTCTCCAAATGTTTCTTTTAACAATGATCCTATTTCAATTCCACTATAATTGCTTTAAAAATTTGACGCAAATAGACTGACATGACATGTAACAATCTCTGCTCAAGCGCGGTCCCGACCACACTTGGGTGATGCTTGGGTTCGATTCACGAACTGAGTAACGTTCTAATATAAAGCCAAACTCGGCTGAACTATGATCAATGAATTTATGCTTGAGGAACGTTCTAAAATAAAAACTTGACTTAAAACTAGTTTTAAACAGAGATCAGTGCTTGAGTATCCTTCTGTAATACGGGCCTTAGTGACTAAAACCCATCCATGTTCCTTCTTTAGCCCTTTATGTTCCGGGGTAGCGGTTACCCTTTCGGACAATCCCGCTGACCCGGCAGGCTTCGGCCCTAAATTGACCCTTTTTTGATGCATAAACCGAACCGAAACCAAAGGAACTACGATATCCTTTGCCCAACTAGTCAGTTTTTCTGTTCATCTTACCTTCATATACCCAGTCGGCGTGTCCATTATAAATAACCCCTTCAACGCCGTTGAAGGTGATCTGTATAGGGGCGGCGGTGCTCGAAGGGAGATAGAACAGGTTGTTTTTAAACACGTAAGCCAAAGCGTGTGTGTTGCCGCTGCTGAAAATGCAAAGCTGCAGGCGCTCTCCGTTCTGGATTTGAGTGATGGCGCTGAAAAGAAATAATGTTCGGTGTTAATGTTTAATTTTTTTATTGTTTTGCATTACATTTTTAATCTTTTATTACGGACTCTTTTTCCGTTTTCCATGCATAATGTATTAACCGGCAGAAACAACGATGTCCTTAGCCCAATTTAAGACGAGTTTTTTTAATTTACAGAAGCCATTAACCCTAGTTACATTTATGTATTACATTGTTTAAGGGTAAAGCGCCAGGGCAGCCATCGGTGTCAGGTTATAATATGTTGATCAAAATATTAGCAAGTAGGAATTGGATTTGTAAGAGAGAGATGAAGCTATACACAGGAGGTATAGCTCTATCTCTTATTTATCAAAACAACTCTCTTCTTAGTTAGCATTGCTCTTCAATGTTATGATTTCATGTTTTTTTCATTACAATCAATCAGACATCGACATTCATTTTATGCATTACAATTAAATTACAATGATTACAGTAGTAGTACATTAAAATTATCAATACAACTCTTTTGGCTAGAATTGAGCATTTGAAAGGGTAGTCAATAATGTTACATTTTATGTCAAAGCGCCGAATTTGTACGTGATTTGTATGAAATATAACAATGTGACGTTCCATTTGATGATCAAATGGAATACTTAATGGAATACTTATTAGCATTAAATGCAATTTTACAATTATAATATCTTCGCATAATATTTAATTTCTGTACGGTGATGAAAGTTTTTAAGACGAGCGGTGTTTTTTCTACCTATTTGATTACATATTTTATTTTTCACCGCGTCAACTAGTCGGTTGCCCTCCAGTCATTTCATGAAAATTTCATTCCATATCGGAATATGAACTTAGCAGATTGTATTGATGGTTTTAATGATTACAGCTTTATATATAAATACTTGCTACGACCGCAAATCATAACTTGACCAAGGAACTGCGAATTGCAAAGAACGTAAGAAAATTTTGCGGGCTACTCAGGTGCATTCACCTTAAACAAATTATAAATACTTACTTTGAATTTATATTATAGAGGGAGTACTTAGCAGTAGTTGAATATCTGTAAACCTGAAAGATATAAGTATTGTTATTAACAAGTACTTAGACAAATATTCCGAAATAACAATACATAATTAAGGTATTTGAAAGGATTAACGATTTCAATATCTATAGATAATTTTATCATTACAATTTTATATTCTGACTGTAAAGATAGGCTAATCTTATTTAAAGTGAATAGGACACGCGTAGATATTGAGTAACTTACCGACTGTACTTCACTTGAAGCTAGAATGAAATTTCCGTCTGGCGAAAGAATAGGGTTATTGGTGTTCAGCAACTCCTGGAAAATGAGATCACGGTCATTAGCTCGGATCTTTATTAAAACTCATTCACTCATTCTGTCCTGCCTTTATACAACTATGTTAGAGTAGTAGGCTTCAAGTCTAACCGGATGCATTTGAATACCAGTATTTTATATGGAGCGACTGCCTGTATTACCCAGTTACTGGGTTGTGGTATGTGGTCCACAACCCAGTAACTGGGTAACACGATGTAAGACTGGATGTTTGACTTTCGCACTTCTGACGACCCGTAACGACGGTCATAGATCCACCTATTTTCGAATTTAATTTACACTTAAAAATCAACTTTATAGAAGGTCCCATTAAAATAGATGGACAAACTTTTAGAAATCACTCAGACCAGGACAATGGTAAAAAAACCACATGAGATATATACTTACAAGAAGTGTGCAAGTACCTACCCATAATAGATGCGTTTATTCTAGCGTGCGGGCAATTTATTATTTTAGGTCAAAATAAAATCACTTTCATCAAAGTTTTTTTTTGCTTGGATATCTTTGGTTAGACGTAGGTACTGAACGCTGTGTTAAAATTGGTCCATCTATTTTAAGGACCTTATGTAAGTGCAAATTAAGTTGATTTTAGAATGATGAGCATTATTGAAAATTACATATTGTATCGCACTTTAAAATCTGTTGTACATTATACAAACCTAGAAATATGACCTTATAAAATTTATAACTATTAGGTAAGTATAGCTATATTTCACAGTGATATATGATAGTAACTCCCCAAAAGGGATCAGCAAACGTATCCGTCTGCCCAGCGAGTCCGTATTTGTCTGCTCGAAGATTTACACGACTTATCTCAACCCCCGTTGATTTTAGAATTTAGAATGATGAGCATTATTGAAAATTACATATTTCGTTAAATTGTATTGCAACCTGACCGCGATTTTTTAAGTCATTTATTCAAATACACAAATACTTAATTGTTTACATTTTTTTAACTAACTCGCGAACGCAGAATATGTGCCATCGGTGTGGCATAGGGCCCATACTGCTTCGCAAATGGCATCAGTATGAGCTACTTGTATCTATAATATGTTATCCAGTCTAACTGGATGTAACTGAATACCACTACCACTACTATTTATATGGAGCGACTGCCTATCTGACCTCCACAACCCAGTCAGTAACTGGGTAATATATGATACCCCTTGGTAAGATAATGATACCCGTAACGACTGTCAACGATGCACGAATGACAGCCGGGACCAACGGTTTAACGTGCTTTTCGAGGCACGGAGGAGTCTCGATATGTAAAGTTAGTACCCATCTACGGGACCAACCGCGGCAAGCGTAGCTTAACCTGATGGATCGATCCGTGCTGCAGTTATTACTTAGCCACGAGCTCCTGATTCTATCTATAATGTGAATCAAGATTAAATAGCTATATGTATAATAATTTAATATCCAGTTAAAAGGAATTCTTTATCAGGGCCAACTAGAAAAAGGTAGTTTGTACCTAGTACTTAGTAGTATGTAATCAGCTTGAGAAAAAAATAAGAAAGATCAAGTGTTTTGGCGCGACTTAGAAGGCATTATACCAAGTTGATTCATTTAATGATGTTAAAATAATCGTAAATACACACCATAATCTGTCCAGATACGAGGATGTCTTCTTGAAGAGTGGCAACATCGAACACATAAATACCAGGCTCGCCAGCGCGGGTGAATGTGAACTCATGGTCTGGAAAGGTAATATTAATCTATACTAATATTATAAGGAGGAAAAATTTGTATGTATGTTTGTCTATACCTACTAATATTATAAAGAGGAAAACTTTGTTTGTTTGTTTGGTTGTAATGAATAGGCTCAAAAACTACTGGCCGATTTTAAAAATTATTTCACCGTTGGAAAGCTTAGTTTTCTAGGAGTAACATAGGCTACTTTTTGTCCCGGGAAAAATAACGGGTCCCACGGGAAAGACCACGGGAGCGAAGCCGCGGGCAAAGTGCTAGTAACGAATAAACTGAAAAACTACTTATTCTTTGTGCCAAGTTTCATCATCTGGATGAATCTTGGATAGATTAGGTATAGTCTGGAATAGCATATAAGCTATTTATCCTGGCAAAATGTACGTTTCCTGTGGGATAATTTCCTACATACACGCGGGCGAAGCCGCTGGCAAAAGCTGGTAGGTAATAAAACAAAAAAGAACCGAGTATTTAATTCGATAATTTTTCGTCACTAATAAAAAAAAATCTGCTGTTCCATACATTTGCACTGCGTAGGCACTTCTCTATGAAACAGCTGATATTTTCAGCAGACTTTTCCGGAAAAAAAATCAACTCGTAACCTGCTTCGCGTAGATGTCGCTTTAAGCCTGTATACACTAGTTAGGCGATAATTCTGCTAGACTCTAGCAGAAGCTCTAGCAGCTAGAGCTATTGCCAGCACAGCGCAGGGCACGCCACGATAGTGGCGGTAAGGCCCCTCTTTGAGGAGTGGCTAGAGAGGCGTCACGGCGCCCTCACCTTCCGCCTGACGCAGGTCCTCACCGGACATGGATGTTTCGGGAGGTTCCTGCACATCATCAGGCGGGAGGAAACGCCCGGGTGTCACCACTGCGAGGATCGCCCAGAGGACACGGTAGAGCACACGGTGCAAACCTGCCCCGCATGGGCAGAGCACCGCCGTGTCCTCGTAGAGGCGATCGGCGGCGGCGACCTCTCGCGCCCGGCCCTGGTGCAAGCCATGGTCCGGGGCGAGAGGGAGTGGGAGGCAGTCACCTCCTTCTGCGAAAAAGTTATGCTCGCGAAGGAGGTGGCGGGATGGGAGAGAGAAAGGTCCTCCCGTCCCAGCCGCCGCTTGAGACGCCCCGGGCGTCGGGAGCCACGTGACGACTCCCGGCCACCGTAGGCGCGGGCCTGCGGACGGTGAGTAATGGGTGACTCACCGTCCGATCAGCACCAGACCCGTGCCGTACGGCGCGTATATGTTCCACGCGCGCCTCAAAGAGATGTCAGCATATGAAGGGGCCCCTCAGGGCCAAGCCTGCCGGGTAAGCGGGATTGTCCGAAAGGGTTACCGCTACCCCGGAACATAAAGGGCTATGGAAGGAACATGGATGGGTTTTAGTCAGTAAGAGTCTGACACTCCCTTCCGCTCCACCCAGAGCGGGGAGCGGGAGCAGTCATTGGATGATTTCCCAGCCTTAAAAAAAAAAAAAAAAAAAGGTACCCAATCACGACCAATGTGCTTTTGAGAAACACCGCTGTCGTGCCGCTGTGCGAGAAGTTCGCCATGTTACTTAGGTGTTAATTAGACCTACATATTAAACTCACGACTTTCCTAAGTAGCTAGGCAGAAACTATAGATACCTACTAGAAACTATGCACGGTTAAACGATTTGACGAACGATTGATAAACATTTTGACGAGTTAGGCGAACATAAATGTACTGAACATCTAATTTTTTTTTGCGATTTCGGGTTCGGTCCCATAGTAAAAGTTGCTCGTTATAATGAGTACAATGACCCCTTAACGATTAAAACGACTAAAATTTAACCGTGTAGGTACATATTTTTCGTTGGTTTACATAGTTAACAACAGGAAGTATTTTTATCATTCATAATCTAAACAGGGTCTCACAATAACCAGCCAGATTGAAAGCAGTTTCCTGGTAGATACTAAGGACTTATTATTAGTCTACCTATTTCAGCCCTCACGCGGGCACCTGCAAGCGCTCTGACTTCTCATAGCAGAAAGTCTATATCGACACCCACTTGGCATTAGCGTTTTTCGAAAAAATCCCTTACACGTTAGTATTTTCTGTAATGCTATGGCTATAGTGTCGCGATAACGCGAACTACACTTCGCGCGCTATCTCTCGCACAAAGTTCGACATACCAGTACAGCCACAGAAAAAATAGAATACATCTGTACAGCAATGAGCGCGCCACCTATTGTTCTCGCTATCGCGACAATGTAGCCGTAGCAATACAGTTGTCTAATTTGATATCTACCTGCTTAGTAACGTATGTACCTACTTACCCGAAATCCATCTGCCGGTAAATCCTCTCTGTGCGAACTGTCCACTCACAAACTCCTCAAGAGTGAAGTTCTGTTGTGCAGTGGCAGACACCACCAGCACGGCAAGCATACACCACCATGAAGCCGGCGCCTTTTTGAGTAAAGACGAATAATATGATAGGTTGCCATTTATTTTATTTTTATTTCGGGGCCTTAGCAAGGATTTAAAATGCACTGAACTGGCCTAGAGAGCCGTATCAACCAAGGCATGAAATTATCTTTTCGAGTTCGTTTCAACACATCAAACATTATTTTGATTGTAAGTTACGTCTCTATTTTTTATTTATTTAGGTTTAGGTAGGAAATAGTAAGAATACTTAGACTACTTACCATGCTGGATACTCTTTGCTCCCGAATTTAGTGGTCGGCGCTTGTAATCGCCAACACAACTGGCTCAAATTATCAAACGAATTTACAATTCTTATCAAAGGATAAAGATATCGGCTGATAGGTGTAGATTATTAACCAAATTTTTATGATATGATTTTTAATAGGTCGATTAAAATGAATGGTCGCGTCCTAATTGAAACCGCCGCGCGAATACGCGATCGCCGCGTACTTGTCACAATTTGCTCGGAGAACAGGAACGCGTGGTCGCGGCAATTCCGGCGCTTTTCGGTTTTCCGAACAAAAAGTGATATTATGAACACGACGATCGCGTATACGCGCGAGTATATTGTTTTCTATTAGGACGCGGGGTTATATTTTTTTTATAGATTGATAGGTATTCGCGTCATGACAAGTTAATCTCTATCTGCGGAAATCTCATTGGTACCTACGTCATTTACACATGAATTAAGACTCAATTTTCGTCTAAAAACTGCGTTTTCGTAGTCGGATATTATCAGTGAGCGCCTGCGCAGGATAATCAAAACCGGCTAAACGCGTGTACCTACCACTCATAGTGAAGGGTTCCATGCACAGTATCGATTTTACAGGCCGTAAAAATAACATAGTAGGTAAGAGTAGGTAGGTAACATCCCTCGAAAAATGTACAGAAAACAGTTATTTCTACGTTATAGTTGTAACCGAAAATATTTCACAAGTATTTCAAAAAATATTGACTTGAATAGCAAGCAATAGCAATACATAAAAACATCATGATCTTTTGAATTATGGGACAATATCCCACATGTCTAGGTATGTAGTTACATTTATGAGTGGCACCCCAAATTATTTCTCACAATTTCACTCTACCATTGTTTTCTGTGAGCGGTGCACAGAATTATATTCATCGCCATAGTGCGGTCTTCAAGTAAAATGTAGTGTGATATCTAGACAAACAGACAGACTGAAAAACTAACATGACGAATTTATGAGGATTCCTACCGTTTTTACCACTGGGCTACGGAATTAAATCCGCCTTTGTACCTTTATTGTTGCAAGAACAAATAAATAAATAATTCTAAAAATAATGGGTAAGTCATAAAAACATGATTTATTTTGTCTTTTCTATTTTATAACTCAAACAGTAGAAGAACTAATTGCATACTCACACAATCCACTATAAATTTGGCTATTAGTAAGTATCATCAACGAGAATTCAGTTACTTAGGTAGGGCTGTGATGTCATGAAGAGGGGATAAAGCTCCTTAGAAATGGCCCCAGGAAAGCTAGAAAAAAAAACCAAATCATTTCAGATAGGAAAGTATTTATTCAACATCAAATGAACCGAATATACTTCAGACAAAAACATGAAACATTACGACGATAACCTGACTAACTCGCAAACACTTTTGCGCTACGTGTCTTATCTATCGAGACGACGATGCTGGCTACATTCCCAAACCAAATATGTCCATTTCCATCAATAGGTACCATCATCAGCTGATCCTCTGCTATCACAAACTCTTTATTCGCGTTCTTTAATTCCTCTGTCGAAATCATGATATTTTTCATCTAGTTGATCTTAAGAATCTTCAATATCTTCATTTTCCAGAATACAATATCATTTTTTGTACTCTGAATGTTTGTTTTGTTGGTTCCGTTGATTGTAGAGCCGTTGTCAATATACAGATAATTTCGGAACTGTATCACCAAACGCGCCATGCGCATGCGTCTGGCCGAAAGGCGCATATCGACGCAAAGTCAAGTGGAATCGACGTCAATCGTAGTGCATCTGTTTCCCACAGCGGACGTCCCCTGCTCGTTTTGATCAAGTGACTGCATTACGCCAACGACGAATTAAATCATAGGCTTTCCTCCGAGCGTGCCTTTCTATAACATTTTGTATAAAATCAATTCATAATGTCCATGCCTCAAAAATCCTGCCAAGATCATCTTGAATTTGTCGCCCTTAAACCTAAATTATGACTAACATGTAACAAAATTATTCTTCAAATAAACAAAATTAAAATCACTGTCACTGAAGACAGTACTGCCTGAAAAGGAATGTCGACTTCGCGACAAATATTAATATGAGTATGAGTTATTGAGGTGTGTCGTTATGAATGATCGTGAGTGAATGTAAATGTGTGTGTGTGGTAGTGTAAGGATGAGGTGTGTGAGTGTGTAAGATGTAATGCTGCGAGTGTGTGTGAGACGGACCATGCTAGTGACGGCGGTGCGTTCGTCGGAGCTCCTGCAGCCGCCGCTCGTGCTCGGCCATGTGCTGGCGCCGCTGTTCCTCCTTTATTGCTATCTGGATAACACAAAATTACTAATCAATATATATACATACTCTGCTGCTGTCTCAGCCATGGCCGAACAAAAAATAATCGTGTATTCCCAATATGGCCCAAGTTATGATGGTGGTGGAAAGCAAGTGAATATGAAGCCCCGTTATTTTGTTATGTAAAACCCGCTTATTCCTATGAAAGATCCTTTATCCTATCCTGTGGAGACTTCCAGCGTCATTTATATCACAGGCGTGTTATAAGAAAAATATGGATTTGGTGCGGGGATGACACTGTGCAGTGAATGAGTTTCGGCAATATTTTAAGAGGTGAAATTTATACTACTTACTGATGATCAAAAAATAAAAAACAACCGCAGTAAAGCTTGAAAATGTTTATAAAAAATGTTTTTACTTTAATTTACCGTTTCAGCTGAGAGCGGCAACCAGTATATGCATGGAGTTGTTTTAGTCTTTCTAAACAAATCATCCAACAGCTTAGCAGGTGCTTCTTCGTCTTTCTTCTTGAATTTTCTTGCTGCAATCAAAGATATTTCGATTTTAAGTTTATAAACAGGTAATAGAGTTGATAGGCCAAATTATTACACTCAGATTTTAATGTGCAGGTTGATAAGAAAGTAAAACAGCATACAAAATATTGTGTATATTAATTCTATCTTTACGAACCAGCAAAATCTATCAAACCAAGCTATCCAAATTGTAAAGTGTTTTCAATTACATTACCTGTGGCTAAATCCTACCATTACATTGATAACGACAGTCAATCAGTCAACCCAACATACCATGACGAAATCAGGCCGTAGCTAAATGAATTAATATAATGTTTACTGGCTAGGGTTCACTCTGATCAAACTGTGTCTATAACATACCTATTTCAGGAGAAATCTAGTACCCAGCCATAAAACTACGCAACTTGTCCTTGAAAGATGACAGTTAAATGGGTAGCAGTAAGGGGAAGATTTTAGAGTACAGACGCCAGCACATCAAGCTATCCCTAACTGTCAAATTTTCTCAATTAAAAATGAACCTTATATCTTTGCAATAAAGTTGAAAATCTATCAAAGAAATTTGACAGACTGTGGTAACTTGATGTGCTGGCCTCTGTACAATTTTTTTTTTAACCAAACATTCGTATGTTTTTTTGGACTATAGGTGTTTGGTTGCACTATAGGTGACCCTCTGCCTAACCCCTCAGGCATACAGGTGTGATGTTATGTTATGTTTTTATCTTAGATTTGATGTCAACAACTGCATCAGACTCCTTGAAAAGTGAACATCTACAGTAAAACGGGACCCTACCCTTACTAAGACTCCGCTGTCCGTCCGTCCGTCTGTCACCAGGCTGATTTTTTATAGATAATGGTACGGAACCCTTCGTGCGCGAGTCCGACTCGCACTTGGCCGGTTTTTTTCATTTCTACGTGGTTAACTATTTTTTCATTTCATGAATAGGTTGTACTTATTGATGTCTAGAAATCATGTCATGTCATTTTGACTTTGTAAATACAAAATCTAGCCTTTATCAAACGCGCGACCTAGACGAATTGATGACCTCATGTATTAAAGTCTATTCCACTGTTAAGATACTTTGAGGGTAAAAATATCTGCTGTCGTACAATCTGGTAAATAATGTTGAAAGTCTAAATAAGTATGATAGTTTTGTACCTGGCTCAGGGCTTTTCTCTGGGGTGCGATGCCTTCTCTTTTCCATGGGCCGATCATCGCGCCTAAGCTTAATATTATCTTTGTTGTCCTTGTCTTTATCATTCTTGCCGAGGTCCCATTCCCGCGTCACCACCTTCCTTTCCCAAGGCTTCTCCTAATAAAACAATTAGATACAAAAAAAAACGTCAATATACCAATAACCAATAAGTATCAGCTATCAATCTATGGTAGTCTTTGAAAAAACGGAATAAAATAAGGCATTTTTTAAGAAAACTGCAACTCTGAATCATCTTCTACTCAAGCCAAGCTACTGTTTCTTAACCTTTTGCACGCCATTATCACATAAACGTGACAAGCAATCGCCCTGTACGCAAACGACACAAACATGTGACAATATGGGTACACTATAACAGTAAATAAACAATTAAATATTTAAATATTTAGAATTACTTTTGTGTGTGTTTATATAGATATCTTAAAAATTTAGCTCTCATACGTATTTAATGACACGAAACAAATTAAAAGACACCATGGATATTGGATAATTCATGACAACTAAATAAATTCGTAGCTTGGCGTGGAGGGTACGCGCTTGCGTTTATGCTCTGAATCAGTTAAATAAACTAATAATAAATAATAAACTTTTGAACTGATTATTTATATATTTTTCAAATACTAAAACACAAAAAATGCTGAGACAACTTGGAAAGGGTGTTATTTAGGACAAACAAATTTAAAAAATATATGTGTAGGTATTATTTTTGCTGTCTACACACAAACAAAAAGAAGAATAAGTGTCTCAATAATACAACACAATAAGTTTAAGGTTAAAGTAAAGTGTTACCAATTCCCCGTGTTCCCTCTTAATATCTTGCTCCAGAAGCCAGGCCTCTACAGTTCCAGGAATACTTGAAGACTGTAAGGAGGGGTCCTCTTCGTTTAACTTTGCCTTATCAAAGGCTTCTTCTGATGAAAAGTCAACATGAAGCGTCTTTGGGTTTGAGACGGGCCATGTGACACCATGCAAGGCATGCCTCGTCTCTACTGCTTGGCTGTAATATAAGTATCATTAGTATTTAATGTCATACAAATATACAAGAAAGTATATTGTAATATTATACATGACTATTGTTAGAGGATATATTAACACATTGACTGTCCATGTAGAAATTAATGTTAAACAGGATTGTCCGAAAGGATTACCGCTACCCCGGAACATAAAGGGCTAAGGAAGGAACATGGATGGGTGTTAGTAAGTCTGACACTCCCTTCCACCTCCACCCAGAGCAGGAGAAGTCATTGGATGATTTCACAGCCTTAAAAAAAGGCATTATATGTAATGCATTACCGACTCAGCCATGACATGTAGTGCATTAGGATATGCATAACAAGTAATAAGCTATGACGGCCATGCATTATATATAATGGACACAGGAACTTTCGGCAACTTCAGGAATTTTCAATATAACATGTGGTGTGTGATTATTCCCATTGTAAACAAATCTGGACGTCTCGAGGTATGTAGTAAACTTTGCTATTGGACAGTCAATGTGTCAAGTCAAAGTTTAGCTAGTAAGTGTAGTTAAATTTATGTAGGTACTCACTCTTCAGTCTCATATTGAACAAAGCATTTAGACTTAATTCTATCTATCCAAAACCCATTCTCTGTAATTCTTCCAGTTCTTTGTAATAAATTCTTTAACTGTGGCAATGTGAATGGTCGTACCAAATTTGTTATATACAATATACATGACTGCTTATTTCTGGGTGGGCTTGGTGGTCTAGTTATTATACTTTCTTTCGTAATTATTGATATTTTTCTGTTAGAAGCTAAATCTCTTGGTTTTTGAGTATGAGGATCCTTGTTATTTTCTTCAAGTTCTTTATTCAACTCCACATTTTCTGTATTATCAATAATAATTTTTGGAAGCACAGGTCTTTCAATTCGTTCCTGTTTTTCTGATCTTCTGTGTTTCTTCTCTTCTATTACTTCATCAAATTCAACAGGTTTTACATCAGGTATAATGTCTTTCAAAATGTCACTTGAAATTGTTATTGACTTCTGGGTTGTGAGCTTGGAGCTCCTAGAGCCCCACCTTCGCTTCCTGCCTACTACGACTGGAGCAGATTGACCATTAGCTACTGGTTCTTGTGTAACAGATTTAACAGAATCTGAGCATTGTACCTCTATAGTCTTGTTTGGTTCTTGATCAGGTTTCTCTTTCTCTGTCCCCAAAGGTTGGCTCCCAGACTCTGTTGACATTTCCCGTTCATTCGTTTCTATAACTACTTTTTCAGAACTCTCTACAACATCAGTTTTATTAGTAGCCTTTTCGCCTTCAGACTCATCTTTGTCAGTTTCCTTACTTATTTTTTCTTCATTATTTTTACTTACCTCTTGTTCTTCTGACGCAGGTTTTCCTTCTTGGGGCATGGTTGCTTCCTCTTTTGGTTCCTCTTTTAGGTCCTCCTTTGGCTCCTCCTTTGGTTCCTCCTTTAATTCTTCCTTAGATTCTTCTTTTGATTGTCCTGCTTCTTTGTCCGATTCACATTTGCTTTCTTCTGCATGATGTTTTATAACTTCTGACTTCTCAACAGATTGGCTTCTCTTTCGTTTTGGGCGTTCCTTATCTTCTGTGTGCTCAGGACTTTTGCTCTCAGTAATATTAGATGGTTGTACTTCTTGGTTGTCAGAGTTAGATTCAGTAATTACTTCTACTGGTGGTGATGCAACCCTTGTGTCATCTTTAGGTGAAACAACAGTTGTATCAGCATCAGAAGTTTTGTCTGTGTCTTGTGACTCGGTTTTCTTAGACTCTTTACTTTCAGGTGTTTCTTGATTGGCATCTTCACTGGATTGAATCACGTTTTCACTTTCAGACACCTTTATATCCTCATTTGTTGTAGACACAGGAGTCTCAGTTTCTTCAACTGTGTCACTTTGTGTTACTTCATCACTAGATTTATCTGGATCCTGTTGAGACCCAGTGTCATTATCAGGATCTTCTTCCTGACTGTCAATGTTTTTATCACCTTCATCTTTTGAATCCCCCCGAGGTGCGCGTTTGGAACGATGTTTGGTTTTCTTTTTTTCATCGGGTCCCTCGACACTAGGCGTATCGCTGGAACTAGTCGCACGCGAATGCTTTCTTTTGCTACGTGGAGATCTATCGACTCTTTCCGGAGTGGATGGCGGTCGTGTCAAGCATATTTTTAGTTTCTTAATATCTCCGGGTGTCTCAGTAGTTTTAACGCGCCATACCTGATCCTGGGCTTCTTCGGGAGTCTCCTCTTTGGCGGGCGTTGTTGGTGGGATTTTTTCAGCTTCAACGACGCTTTCCACTTCTCGTACAGGACTTGCTTCATCAGCAGATTCATTCTCAGTAGACGAAGACTGCTTTCTGCGTCTACTAGTTCTAGTACGTTTTACTTTTTCAACCTTCTTTTCTGGCGAAGCCTTCCCTTTTTTACTTGCGGTACGCTCACTCTTGCGACGCATTGCAGCCTAAAATACGGACGGAAACAAAAATTTAATAATATCACTAATATATTAGTTTAATTAAAACACAATTTTAATCTGTAAATACCGTAATTAAATATTTGCTGGCTAAAAATTAACTTCCAAATACTTTCATCAGCGTGTTCTACAACAGAAGCGAATAATGGCCGCGCGCCATTTTTAAAGGTGTTTCTATATAAAAAAAAAAAATTTAGTGTTGTATCATTTTGTTCTAGGTTAAATGCTCTAAGTTTTGTTCATACTTTCTACTACATTTCAGTGACAGAAATTAGTATGTTCTTAAAAGTACAACTTCGTGGTCGTGTTACTTACGAGTCTAGTCTTAGTCTTATTAAGGGGTATCGTTTTACCCAGTAACCATGGGTACTATGGGTACAGACTCATGTTATGGAGAACAAATATGTAGTCCAAAAAAAGAAATAATAAGAATTCAGCAGCATCTGGGGAAAAGGCTAACGCCTAGCCTTTTCACCAGACACTGCTGAATGAACATACAATACAATGTTATCATCTGCCTAGCCGTTAGGCATGATGATAACGTTGCATGTTCGGGATTACAAATAAAGCATACTTTCCTCGTATTCAGAAAATTATGAGAGATATTTTGTGTGAAAGACAGATAAAGTTATAACTTTCTTTTTCTCATAAATCAATTGAATCGCCGCCTACGATATTCACTTTAAAATCAGAATATACTTATGCACAAATAGTAACTGCTTACTGCTAAGTGTAAGTGTACTGTGCATGTGCTGATGGCGTCATCTATGGACGAACTATGCGTCAACCGTCGTAAAATCTGATCATTTATGTAAAAAAAATATTATACTAAAGTATTTTATAAAATCTTCGTAAGCTCAAGTAATTATTATAAAATTTATCTAAAAATAAATAAATTCTATAATCTGTGATCGCTACTATGTTAATGTTTAGGAGGAAGATTGATCAAGGTTGACCTGCTGAATTCTGTTTTGCACTGCATAATCTTTCAATTCAATTCAACGCTATTCTGTCTGTGCATTCTACTACTGTCAAAAAAGTAATATGAAATCTTCTCGGGGTTGCTCTAAGTTCTGGTGAAATGTGTGGTAATTATAGGAACCGAAGATGTTAGGGTATGATATTTAACAACATAATGTCCTTAGAAACCCATTTTTATTCAATGCTAATGTTGGCATTCATTACTAGAATATTCATGTAGCACCTTTTGTTTCAGATACTATGGGCCTTTTATGTCATTCCTATGTATCGGCACACTATTTACGCATGTCTAGAGGTGAGGCAGTGCTTGTAGAATGATAACAATTAATCTTTAATACAGTTCTAAGTGATACAAAATGGGTAACCAAAGCAGTTGCTGTTGTTACCGGAGTCCGTCGCCGATCAGAAAGGACATCGTCAAACTAGAGGACTACCTCCCGGAAGGAGAAGTAAGCTCTAATAATATACAGCACATCAGTGAGCGAGAGCCTGATGATGGCGACATTGATCCTTCGCAAGATCCCATCGCTGGAACCATTTTTATGGAGCGCTCTAAAGCTTCCATAGAAAATGGAATAACCAGGAAGCGCAGTCAACACCAAATTGCTGATAATAAGCTCAAAAAAAGCAGTTCCTGTTCAACTATTTATTTAGATGACAGCACAGTATCTCAGCCTAATCTGAAGAACACGGTCAAGTGTGTAGCCCTGGCTATTTACTATCATATTAAAAACAGAACATCAGAGCGCAGGTTAGACATATTTGATGAGAAGCTCCATCCCCTTTGTAAAGAAGGAGTGAGTGATGATTATGATAAGTATAATCCTGAGCACAAACAGATATACAAGTTTGTGAGAACATTGTTTAATGCTGCTCAATTAACAGCAGAATGTGCTATTATCACATTGGTGTATTTGGAGCGCCTTTTAATATGTGCTGAACTGGATATTGCTCCATCCAACTGGAAAAGAATAGTTTTGGGAGCTATCTTACTGGCTAGCAAAGTGTGGGACGACCAAGCTGTTTGGAATGTGGATTACTGCCAGATCTTAAAAGATATCACTGTGGAAGATATGAATGAGCTTGAGAGGCAATTCTTAGAAATGTTACAATTTAATATCAATGTACCGTCTAGTGTGTATGCTAAATACTATTTTGATCTTCGTACCCTTGCTGAAGCCAATGATTTGGCATTCCCCAGTGAACCGTTAAGTAAAGAGAGAGCACAAAAATTAGAGGCAATGTCTAGATTTATGGAAGATAAAATTGCTGCTGAAGTGGTCAAGAATGGCATTAAAAAATGGTCAAGCTTAGACAATGTCAATTCTGGTGCTGGCGTAAGGCGGAGTGTAGCTATATTGTCGTAAATTGATTAGTCATGAGCCAAAATTGAGATCCAAAACGAATCACAAATCTACAGATCATATTTGTGTATTTTATAAGAATGTATTGTATTTAGAATTTTTGCACCCGATTGAATATTAATTTACTACTTGGCAATAATTTACAATATTTAAGTATTAATAATTAACATCAACTGCCAACTATTGCCTTGAGAATAAAGGTCTAATAATGTATCTTCAACAAGTTGTGATAATTATAGGTTTTATTTGACATTTCATATTTTATCAAGTGACAAATGAAAGTTTCCTCTTATTTTGATGATACATTGTTAGGCTGCAGGTAGTTAAAATCAATAGTGTGTGGTATTAATTAATACCATTGTAATAATTAACTTATGTAAGTCTTAAAGATTACATTGAACAATGTGAAAATATTTAATTTTGTATGTGCACAAATGCTTTATATTGGCAGTGCAATATTATTTGTATGCTCATAAATATACTAATTACGTAGTAGTCACTAAAATGAAAGACTTGTTGGTGGTCCAAACATTTTTTTTTTATTATTATAATTGCTAATTTGCTTCACAAAATATGTTACAGTCTTACTGATTGGCTTCCACTATATTTTATCCTTATACAATATACATACATAGTTAGTTTTAACTCGTAAAGCACTAATATTAGGTTGCTTTCAAAAACTATGCTACTTAGTATATACTTAGATTTATTAGTATGTGCAACTGCATTTTGACTGAACTAAGGATCTTGTGAATGTGGTATGAATGTATTAGTCAACCGCTGTTCTTTTTGTATAATTTTACATTGTCATATTACTGCATTTAAAATTCTGAGCTAGTTATAAATTATGCCAAATTGTTATTTTGTATATCAAATTATATTAGTATTGATCTTGATAGACAGACATATTATTACAGCAATTATAATGGATAATAAATTTTCGTATTACAATATTGAAATATTATGGATATTTGTTTTTATTTAATTTAAATACTTCAATTCAATGATTCATAATTATTTAGATTGTGAATTGTGATTGAATTATACAATCCATTTATGTATCTTTAATGTAATTAAGCAGAAATAAACATTTTATATGAGACTTTTAAAGGGCTTTTAATTATTCATTATAACAATCTCTATCAGGCACATCTATATAGTAACAAAACTATGTACAATCTAAAATATTAATGCATAGCTATTATTCCAAGGGTTTGAGGTCTTTCAAGTAATCACTATAGTTCTCAAACATGTCCACAACTTCACTCTTCTTATTGATCTGGTCATCATACTCGGGGCCTACAGACCACAGTGTCTCCAAATCATATGCCTTTCTTGCCTTCTCTGTGAAGACATGTAATGCTATGTTACCTGAAAATGAATAACAAGGAATTCAGGTTATAAATAGAATAAAGTAAATTCAAAACAGGTATATTTAACCTTTTCACTGCCAAGCAATTGAATAGAAATACCAGATTTTCGTGCCACCGGCTCAACAACTTGTGAAGTTCTTCATTTTAACTATCTTTTACTATTTTATTGTACATGTGTACATGTATAGCTTGGAGATGGGTGACGCATTGCAACAGTGTTCTGGTGAATAGGTTAAAGGGATGCTTTGTAGTGAATTGCAGCTGATTAATAATTAATGAATAAGTAAGCTATCAAATAATTCAAATAAGTATTTATTTTGTAAATTGATTTAGTATTTTAAATTAAAATGAATTACAACTATTTACTAGGTACTGAATTATATGACTATCTAACTTTACAAATAAATACAAAAAGAAAAGGTCAGTTGTGTCATTGTAAAACATGCCCAGAAGAATTGTAGCTTTTTTTTTTATATTATTTTGAACAAATTATAAGTCTGTAGAAAATAAAAATTAATTTGTGTTACCTAAATCTAATGCCATCCATTCATCAGAGTCTTTTCCTTCAATTCTAGGAATGTGGTCTGATTTTAAACATTTCTTCTTGTACACCTTTCGGACAAATTCTGATATTCCCAAGATATGTCTCTTGTTCCTACCACTGACAATACATATGTAATCTACATAGCGGATATCTTGAGGAACAGTAGCGACAAATATATCTTTCGAGTTTTCTCTTTGTAGTAATTCCACTAAATGTTGTATTTCAAAAACACCAGTCTGGCCTCCTAAAATAAATAAAGAATATAATGTAAGTCATTTCTTTTTTAAAAACAAATTAAACGGTTATATATATTAGAGGCAGACTACTTACTTTCTAAATTAATGCCGTCATACTCATCAGTAAGTAAAGGATATTTGTGTTCAATTGATATTTCTTCTGCAGTATTTTCTATAATAGTAGGATTTACATCTGTAATCACTTGGTACTTGCTGGCTAAAGCTGGTGAGGTTACGTTTGTCTTGGATGTATGTCTAGGATTCCTTAAACAAACTCCACAGTGTATTTGCCTATTGATATCAACACTATCAGCACATTGCACTAATGAACTCCTTGGACGGTGAGTTAGCGTTCTTGAGAAAATTTTCCTCAACATCTTGTCTTTGAATGCCAATTATAATCTATTTATGGAATAATAAACGACCATATACTATGATAATTATAATCTTATTCCGAACTTGCAAAATAAATATAACCTACAATACTACTTTTAAGTTGTCAATCTGTCAATGTCACTACTGACATTATACATCTTGTTTTTTTTTTTGCTTGTTTACAAATTCAACTCGGTTTACCATGTAAAAACTTTTTGGTGTATTTTTGAGAAGGGCGTTTTTAATTGGTCTTTTATAATTTATGCCTTTTAAATTGCTCATTATTTAGCCGAGCAGATTGTACAAATGCCTTATAAGATGTTTGATACTTAATCACGCCAGGACAGCCGAACGGATCTGGATAAAAAATGGCTTCACTTTACTTGAATTCGTGTAATTTCATTATTTGCTTAGCGGCATTCAAATTGCTAAGTGCAATTCTTCTGTGCCAGTAGATACTTCTAAACAAGTCATGGCCATGCACCATGGATAGTCTGGTAATCTGGTCCACTAGAGAGGGTGCATCGGTCAGTGGCAAGACCTACTTTATGTTATGTTTATTGCATGGTGCACAAGTATAAGGTACAGCTACTGTTTGCCACTAAAACGTAAATATAATTGCACACCTGATTAGAAACTATGTCATCCAAGTTATCTATTTGACTCAACCATGCTATCTTATCTTTATCAATGGGCGTGGGGAATAGGAATACAACACAGTATTGCTTTTTGTACAATTGTTTCAACGTTTCAACGAAAACAGCTCCAATTTATATTTGTAGGGAACTGAAACGTGCAGTTTTTGGGGACAATGACGTCGTGTTGTGTCAAGTGAAATAATGCCAATAAATAAAAACATAACAGTTAAATGATGTTACAAAGATAATAATAAAATGGTGACTTGTGAATTGGATGGAGAAGTGTCGGGAGAAGTGCTTGGCTGGAAGATCCCAGCATGGCAAGCACTCCTGCTACATCGAGTGTTGCCCTCCTGCGGAGGCCTCATAGTCTACATCGTTCTAATGTGTTATGATTTTACTCTTATTTGCGAACATTTCATTAACGGCAATGAAGGGTACGTATTTATCTTTCTAACCCATTTTGGTACTTCGTTTAGAGTGCTTTTCAAGGGTAGTACTTTTCATAATCTAATGGAATGAATAAGTAGATCTAGATTATTAATTGGTTTCGTACAAATCTAATTTTCCAGTAGAGGACTGAGTTTTGGAAGGGAAGTGTTCAATTTATTTATTTGAACGTTCCGTTTATGCTAGCATTGGATCAAAGATTCAAATAAACTTATATACGGTCATATTCATAAAAAATATTCCATTTGGTCTTCATTTCTAGCTCAGAGAGTTTATGAAAGCAGTGTAATCTAGGTACCTTTACTTCTACACACACTACTGAAACTTATATACGCATACAATTTTACAAATCTCTGGCTCCCGTTTCTTCTTTCTGTTATAGCCTCGCCTCGTCAGTTCCGTTTATGGAAGCTACCTATTGATTTTTTAATAGTAGGTATAATCTTCATCCACCTGATGTGATTCACACTAATACTTAGGTATGTAGAATTTTCAACAGTATCGCACCACTTCAATTTCCGTAATGCCTAGTAGAGTGACGAAAACAAAAAGTTTTAACAATGATTAGGTACACCTCAGCTGTGACCCATGTGATGTGATGATTTTAATCATACCTACAACATGGCTCAAATATCTATATTCATTTATAGAACATAACATATCCTGTATTCCCAGAGGTTATGGCAGACGTGTACCTATATAGACGCGACGTGTCAGCGCGACGTGACTAATAGAACAATAATTTCTGTGTAAGATCATCCCACTTTTCAGGTAGGTAGGTACCACAGACAAACATTTAACATGCAAATTGCACTAGGAATAATTGTTAAGGGGTTTCTCTAATTTGAATAATTCGTTTTCTCTTGTTTACAGAATAGGAGTATTTTGCACAATCCTCATCGCATTACCATCATTGATATCGTTAGTATTCACGCTGGCGTCGCCCCCACCAGGATTTCAGACGGACTTAGCAGCATTTTCTGTGTCCATACAAAAGCATGATATACGATGGTTGGCCATGCAGTTTGTAAACGCTATCTTCTTTCCTATTGCTGCGATTGGCAGGTTTGTATTTTAGTGTCTTTGCATAGGTTCTGTTCTTTGTCGAAAGTTCCTTAAAATATGAATAAAACGAAGAAATTACGAACCCATCCGTAAACCAACACATGCAATGTGTACGATTGGGCGGTTACATATAGATAAATAGTTACAGTAACGTTTCATAACGTAGTCCGAGCCCACAATTCGTTGATATGATGAGGAAGTAACAGGTTCTTTGACCAAAATAGCTGGAAATGAACTGTTAAACCGTATTCACACGGGTCCCTGTCAACTCCGGAACAGAAGTCAACGATCCGATATTAAATTACATTCGTCCGGACATTATTTACTTATTCTAGGTTGTTAACTTGTGATGAATCGACACACTGTCATAAAACAACATAAATATCACGCCTGTATTACTCAAAGGGTAGGGTAGAGGTGTTTAAATAGATACCACTTTTCGCGAGTTAAGTTTGACTTCCCAGGAAGTAGGTTCAGAGGCCACCATTTCAAGTTACCCTAATCTGTCAAATTTCTTTGATAGATTTTTAACTTTATTTCAAAAGTTTAAGGTTCATTTTCAATTGGGAAAATTTGACGATTAGGGATAGCTTGATTTGCTGGCGTCTATAAATAATAGGCGACGAGCCCATTTCCATTATCCAATCACAAATGTAGATTCCATTTTGCTATTGTAGAGTTCATATTCATTATCTTTATTTGCATTCCATAATGGTACGATTACGGACCCTGTAGGTCACAGCAAAAAGTATACAATTAATTAGTTCCTAATTGAAAACCTAATAACACTGCCCGATCTGCGAATTGAACCCAGGCTCAGCATACTTAAGCGGGATTGTCCGAAAGGGTTACCGCTACCCCGGAACATAAAGGGCTAAGGAAGGAGCATGGATGGGTTTTAGTCAGTAAGAGTCTGACACTCCCTTCCGCTCCACCCAGAGCGGGAGAAGTCATTGGATGATTTCCCAGCATTAAAAAAAAAAGGCTCAGTATACTGACAAAATGTAACAAATTAATTGGTTCAACAGATACTGCTACCTAATATTCTGGTGGGTGGAGGCTGTTTGTGCATCTCGCGGTGATGACCAGGAACGGACGCAGGAGGCCATACAGACAGCCCGTGCACCTTCGCCTATCGAGCTGTACCTGTTTCTACAGTCCTTTATCCATGCTGCTCCACATGCCATCATCAATATCCTTGATTTGATGGCGCGATACTCTGACATGACTTTTGACAAAGGTAAGTACATAAATGTAGGTGATGAATATGTTGCCAGTGGAAATTATGATATATAAATTATTAAATTAACTAAATTGCCATATTGAAAGCAGAACTAAATCCCATGTAGGATTATTTTCCTTAGATCTGCATATTCCATAGTTTTACACAGAGTTTAGTTTTTACTCGCCTTTATCTCTTTCTCGTAAAATCTTAGTCAACGTTAGTACCTAATATATTTACTCAGATATCGCTATCGCTTCCGGTACGTAAAACACGCGAATTGACGTGGAGATGCGGATACCAGCCCGTTGTTATTAGTATTCATATATTTTGATTATGCTTATAACCCTTTGGTTTTATCAGTTTCAGTTCAAGCTGTGAGCATTATCGCATCGTCCCTCCGAATGGCTAGCACAGCCACAATGTACAGAAGATTTGAAAGAGAAAAACTGAATGGACGAAAATATCCGTGGGGCAAACAGACTGACCCACTATTGAACGACGATGACGACGAAAATGATGATGATGTTGATGAAGTGGACGGTGATAAAACGAAGGTTGCTAATCAAGAACCAATTTATGAAACAGTCACGAAGAAAGATTCGATCCTTTCAGATTATATGGACGGCACCAAATATTATCGTGATACGAACAGTGATTTAATCAAGTTTTCTCCAAGAAATACCGCTGAGATGTCTTCCACATTCTTCGATAACGAAGTGATGACCGATTCAGATACCGGCTCGGATTATTTGCCTCCTAAAAGAGAAAATAAAAACGAAGTAGCAGAAGAATTCAGTAGTGATGAAGAGTATGTTAGACCAATAACTATAATAGATAGAGTGGCACCGTTGAGACGGAACACAGGCTATACAGTTGAAAAAGTGGAAATAGTTCCACCACCAGTGATGCTAGCACCGAGACCGCTGTCGTTAGCCGTATGGGCAGAGAAGATGGTTGAAAATGCAGAGTCTATTCCTGCTTGGCTGTCAGCACCACCGAGAAGAAAGTATTGCGACGAAGTAGTACAAGATGAGCCAGACATTCCGCGTCGAGTGCCCAGATCCTTCATGCGAGGTCTAGAGCCTCAAGACGCTACAGCAGCGTTAGTTCACTTTCTGGGGTGGTACACCTTCTTTGTATGTCGCCTGCTCTCAATAGCATGTTTTATAAACTTTTTCCCGTTCGTCGCGATTATTATTCTGTTTTCACACTACCAAGCGATGCTCTTGTTCCTCATTGTCCCTCAAGCGAGTACCGTGAAGAGAGGATTCTACGTGTTCCTTGCATTCATATACTTATTTTGTCTGATGGAGTTTAAGATACGTTTCCGGCACGTGCGTGTGTGGCATGTGTTTTGGATTATAGTGTGTACTATAGAGACCGTTGTGTTCACTGGCCTGTGGGCCTCCATAGACAATAATATGCACGAGTGGTGGAGATACTTCATAGTGAAGGTGATTGTGACTAGTCTGTGCTTGAGCTACATGTGTTTCCTTGTTTATTTTGTATTGTTACAGCCACGAGAAACGATTGTTTATATAAAAGATAATAAAAAGAATGGTAAAAAATATCTCTCGCTTTGCGTTCAATTACTGGTAATAAGCTATCTAAATATAAGTGTATGTATCCCACTACTGACGCCCCTGAATATTTCAATGCAATAGACAGGATATTATGAGCCGTATTGAAACGCCAGCCGGTCACATCCGTGTTCATTTCATTTACATAAACAAATATTTTTAAGAAATGATTACAATCATCATAGCCTTTTGTTTTGATAACTTTAATTTTACTGTTAAACCCCTATACGCATTTCTAGCTACTTACTGGAAATTGAAACGAAATCATTTGTAGATAGGAACTTATTATTCTAAAGAATATTGTTTTCTGTTTCTGTTTTCGCTTTCCTAACTTAATATAGGTATGTATAATCTCATAGTTCATTTAGCGTCGATCCTCTCTGTGGTATGAATAACAAAATAAGGTCCTCAGTGTCAACGTTTATCAATAACGATTGGGAATGTCCAAGTTCAACAATCATGATTCACGTTGCTTAACGTCTTTCCTTAAATGCCTAAATTTATTTGGGTTGGGCTTTTTGATGCAATTTGCAGAATGTGGGATACCGTTCGTTTCGTAAGTGCTTATAAAAGTTGGATAACGGTAGGTAAACCGAGAAGACTAAGTTCCAATTTCACCTGCAAACTGAACGCGATCACGCATACCTGTCAGGATCGATATTCTATAGAAAAGTGACACTGACATCCCTTAAACGGGACTAACGTGCTACGCCCGTTTAGTTTCATTGGTGAAACTTACTAAACGCACACACGAACCTCTGGATTTACGGATTCATGTGCGTATTGTATAAATTATCACTTGCTTAAAAATCGGTGAAGGAAAACATCGTAAGGAAACGAGCATGTCTGGGAGATATTTCTCAACAGCATGCGAAGCTAAGTCTGAGGCCCATGGGCAGCATGAAAACTCTGACACCAGGTTAATCACTAACCACATGAAATGATGTTGAATGTACTTACTGTTTTTTCTGATATCTGCTACAATTGGGGATCCTGGGATGGTATAATGCATTAACCAGACCACTTACCAGATATATTAGTAATCGCAGTATGATATAATTAGTAGCCAGGTGGTAGTTACCTAATATCTCAGCCCCCTCCCACGAACTGCGGCAGTAGAACAAAGGTGATCTATTCGTAGACAAGAGTAGACGCTAGTGTAACTCGAGCAGACTCACGATAGTTCGGCTTGCACGGTAATCCACACTCATCTGTAAAAATAATACTAGTGGATTGCGGAAGTGCAAGCAATACTGAGTACTGGGCAGCTTAGGCCTCGTGTCTTCATGTGGGAGATCATCTGAGTTTGTTGTTATGTCATGGAAAGTTTACGTCCAACGTTTACTCGCCAATATCTACAGCCTTGGCCAAAAGTATTGAGCACCTTACAAATTTCGCTCGTTCACGCTAAGTATGGGAGAAAACCAAATCTACTGTTGAAGTATTCTTTTGTCGGTCATCTACAAAGATTTAAAAACAATGACCCACGCCGCAGCTAGCAATAAAAGACTTGGGTGAAATAATTCTCCACGTGATATCCAACTGCCATCTTTTAAACCAAGACCATAATAGGTACACCTGAAACTTTGCCTATCCTATAAGTCAACATATGCTTGAATATAATCTGCGAATCGTGTATTTATTGTACTACGTACGCTAAATGAAATCTTACCCAACACCATCTGGCTACTTCGTGATAACAATAAACCGTCGACGAAAAATGTTCGCGCTCCAGAATTGAAAAATAGAAACTACTGTTTTCCACGAATTTCCAGCGATGCTTGCCGATGACGAACATACGTTAGGTTTTAACCTATTCTTCTTCGGCTGAGCTGATATTCCGTGGAGGTGGCGCAACCAATACCAATAAACAATGCTTTGTCTCACTTCAAAGGGCGATCCTATGCTTCAAGTTGTGATTGAAGTATGCCTTCTGGTGAACAACTGGCGATTTTTAACACCCAACACGTTAGTTATTTATGTTTATCAAAACAGATTCATTTACTGATTTACGTTTTGTTTCTGTAACTGTTATTTAACTCCTCTTGTGTTGACACGCTTTAATGACCTCTTTTAAATCTTTATTTGGCTTTCAATCACTTTGAAATTTGATTTAAGAAATAAATCTTTGGAAAGAAAAATGTGTAAACTTCTCGGAGTCGCGGAATGTGTTCAACAAGTAAAGTTTGTGGAACAAAAAATATAAATTCCGTTCTATTTTGCCGCCCTCTCACACGCTACATACTGTGTTCTGTCTGCAGTAAATTGTGATTTGCGTATTTTTTGCACACATCATGGCTGGATTGTAGTATGTTCCGATGTTCGTGTTAATGTGGTGTAGAGACGGTCGGCTTAGGTCAGCAGCCGTGCCACATGATGCGCAGTGTATCATAACGCTTGAGATATTCACACAGAGCGCCATTGATAACGAATACGATGACTTACGAACTTTTTTTTGGCGAGGTCAGAGATAGGACACCTGATGATATGTAATTCTCGCTAATATTAGTGGAGTCACAAGAGGAAAACAACGTAATATTATGCGCATAATTTTTTAAAGAACACAGCTTGAAGTGGTACTGTTAGGTATTATAAGGAAGAAAATATCGCTGCTACGATTGTACTGCAATATTTATTGAACCCTTTATAAGTAATTTGTGACTGTCGTTAAATAAAATTAATGGGAATGTAGTGTCATTCGCCACTTAAATATAAAGTAATGTTCAAGGAAATTAATAAAAAGAAAATAAGCGGTCTCCTGGAGCTTTATCCTTGTTGATTTTTTTGATTATCGAACGCAGTAACAAATTTTACGCAGTATCGATACCTACCTTCTTACTTAGGTACCATCGCAGATATTTACGATGAACCACTTTTTGACCTTAAGGTCTTAGTAATAAGGTTGAAAACCCGTTCAACGCCAGGGTCCGCGATGGTACCTACCGTTATTAAAACAACAAAAAATACATTGTCGTATATCAGCGTCGCATTGCGACAAAAGGAGCTAAACAATAATGTTCAAAATTTTTATACGAAAACTTGCTTAACCCTTTGAACGCCATTGTAACATATACGTGACAATGGCAACAACACTATAACACGAAACAAACAATTAAATCATTACTTTTGTGAGTGTTTATATAGATATCTGAAAAATGTATGCTCTCGTACGCATTTTATGGAATTAAACAAATTAAAAGACACCATGGATAAAGGGAAATTCATGATAACTTGGCGTGGAGGGCACGCGCGTGCCTTTATGCTCTGGCTTTCAAAAGGTTAAAAACTTAACCCATTTTTTTTTTGAGAGTGGGTAATCATCAAATGACTCCTCCCGCTCTGGGTGGAGAGAAGGGAGTGTCAGACTCTTACTGACTAAAACCCATCCATTTTCTTCCTTAGCCCTTTATGTACCGGGGTAGCGGTAACCCTTTCGGACAATCCCGCGCTGATAAGTAACCACCTAAGTTAAACAATCTGCCTAGCGTTTTCTTACCTAAGTATGTTGGGATCGACTTCTAGTCTAACCGGATGCAGTTGCAACTACCTACCTATTTTTATGTGCGTTTTTTTTGTAACGATTTAAAGAGGTCTGAGGAATAAGGAATACTTTGAAAACCTAAAACGACTTTTAATATTCTTTTTTAATTCCCACATAACCAGCGACTTCCATCGCTAACCGTACTTAGATACCAGTAACTACTTACCTACAGCATCCATTTCGCTGTTAAATATTTTGATAGCTAGCATTTTATAAGCGCCCATTGTTTACCATTTTACACACGCCAGTGTAAACAGCCAGTATCGTAACAGATTACACACGGTAGCAACACGGAGTGCAGGCACCGTCACGTGTCCAACTACGAGGTTTAAAGATATCAGCGGCGCTGGCGCATATTGAACGACAGATAGCTAGACGACCGCCTTTAACCCGTTAAAAACTGAAGTCATAATAAATAACATTACGACCGAGTTATATTTGTATTATTATTTACCTAGGTATTTGGTGGAAGCCAACGAAGTAACAACTGCAAAAGATGCACAAATTACAGCCAGGTTCAACGGCTTTTTTTTTGAGGGTGGGAAATCATCAACCCCCTAGCGCTCTGGATGAAGCCGAACGGAGTGTAAGACTCTAACTGACTAAAACCCATCCATGTCCTTCCTTAGCCCTTCATGTACCTATGTTCCCGGGATAGCGGTAACCATTTCGGACAATCCCGCTTAGTAGTCCAACCCTGATCTGGGCACTTCAGGACACTACATTTTTTCATATCATTACATAATATCATAGTATAGCCACGACAACCATCATCGTAGGTCGGTCACCAGATAACGAGCTGGCATACCTTAGGACACCCTAGTTTTTCTAGTTATTTTTAAGTCCCATGTAATAGGGGGCGCGTCTAGAGCTACATGCACAAATCTAGACTATCTAAAAAATCTGGTGAAGAACCCAATAACACACCGTCGAACTGAGAATCGAACATAAAACCTCCTGCACGCGCAGCAGCAGCAGTTATGATCAGGCAGAAGTAAGCAGCAGGTTCTTGCTAATATTTTGAAGAAAAGAATTGTCTTCACTGCTGAATAACCTACAACTTCCAAACATTGTTCTTTGACTTACTTACCTACTCCATAATGTGAACCTTTGCAGTAACTTTACAACGTACGCTTCTCTGTATTATTTTCCAGTTTGTATGCAGCTAGACGCAACAATAAACACAGCTACATTGCTCCATTATAAATTACACATCATCAACATACAACATACATAGTCCATTATAATCCAAGTCTGTACATCAGAGAGGCCGCGCTTACGGGGAATGCAGCTGAGCGGTGTTGAAAAAGGGCCGCTTTGCGATCGCACGCGCAGACATCGACATTGCGATTATTTTTCGCTAATTTACCATACGCTTACATGTCGATGGGGAGCGGAGATGAGATTACCAGGAACGGTAATTGCAAGCCAGGAAGACAGAACATTATGAACATGAATACTGTATACTTTCAGTCTAGAGTCCGACCGAAAATATTTTTTTTTAGGCCGTAAAAAATCAAGCGAAACTGGAATTTGGCCTGATTTGCTTTTTCGGCCGAAAACCGACATTAAAAAACAGTGTTTTTCTTTGGTTAAACTTAAAATGCAGTGTCCGTCTTTTAAAAATATATTTAACCGTTGAAAATTGACTAAGTTACTACCTATTTTTCTCCAATATACATTTACATATTTTGAATAATTAAACACTTTGATGTTCATTAATTATGCGAAATACAGCATGCGTTTTTCTGCCTATAAGGAAGTATGCTATCGATTTTCTCTGAATAAATAAATCAATATTTATGATATTGACTTAGTTCTTTATGCAAAAGGCGGAGAATAATGGCACAGCCTTTGCCCAGCAGTGGACTGCGTTAGACTGACTTGATTGGCAATCTCTCTTTAGCCATTTTGTTGTCAAAATGAAAATGAAAAAACTCATGCCAAATGTATGTATGTACGGGCGCGAGTGAGCGTGTGGAGGACAGATAGGCAGTTGCTCCATGTAAAATACTAGTATTCAGCTGCATCCAGTCAGACTGGAAGCCGACCCCAACATAATTGAAAAAAGGCTAGGCATATTGATCCTTGACTCACGCACGTTAATTTCTTCTCGTTCTTAATTTCGAGGCAAGAAGTCCGTTAATAAATTCAGTTATCCTGTCAGCAACACCTGTGCTGTTTAGATTCTGAGATCAAATGTTAGCACTACGGATAGATTAAACGTTTATGCATTAAATTGTTACGCGGGTAATTTGCTGAAAGCATTTCAATATGCATACAATCAAAATGAGATTAAAATTAATACCCAGAAAACGTAATTCAATTTTGACATGATGATTTGATATGATTGAAATGGCCTCCCGTTTGCATATCGTGAATCCCATCAGAATTTACGTACAAATTATGTATTATTATTTTAAATCCGGCTTTCATCATTGTTATGAGGTGTTATTATAATTAAATATCGAATACCAATCGTATCTGTGAAATTTCGTCAGCTACTTATTTTAATTTGAAATCTCAAGTTAATATCTTTATAAAGTAAGGTAGAAAGTCCATATGCTAGGTAAAGCGACGATCTTCGGAGGATGGCTGGTAGAATCGAGTTGAATGGCGTGCAATTGGGAGGGCCTAAGTCCAGCTTTGGAATCTAAATCTGGAATCATAATTTCAGCCCTAAAGACGTAAACGTTCTACGGACAATCGTGACCGTCGGACTGCCAAGTCTTAGGTCTCGAGTTCGATTGATGTGCGTATTGTATAATTATCACTTGCTTAGAAAACGGTGAAGGAAAACATCGTGAGGAAACCGGCAAGATTGAGAGATATTTTTCAACAGCGTGTGAAGCTAAGTCAGCGGCCCGTGGGCAGCATAAAAACTCTATCACCAGGTTAGTCGCTAACCATATGAAAACGAAGAAATAATATACAATTAATTAAGTACCTAATACAATTTTTTTAGGACGTCAGCACTCTGGTCACGTGTAGAGTCGACCAACGGCTTGGCGATACCTCGAAAAACTAAGTGGCCTCATGGCCCAAGTGTTTCAACCCCAAACGGGTCAAACGAACACATAAGTAACTCCCAATAAGATTTTCGCCGTTGCAATTATTGTTATTTGCTCTTTTCCCAGGAGATCAGGCACGAAGATTGCTGTGGGCAACTGTTCATGTACATCTAAATCAAAATAAATCTACGCTATCTTTGGATGATCAGACAAAACCAATTCCACAAATGGCGCTACATTTCAAGTGTTGCTTGAAATAATGACAGCTGATGAATAGTTGCTAAACAATTTATTGTGAACTGAACACTTGCTTATTCCTGTTTTGAGATTCATGACTTAGTACATTATTAGCTGTTCTGTCAGACTAAATAGTTTAGCACTTAAGTTTTCTGTTAGAACCTAACCTATTTTCTTTAAAAGACAGCGGGGTCCGTGTTCAACTGTTTTTTTTTCATGTCATTTCATAACCTAATGAGATAGTGGTCTCTTTAATAATTGTAATATCTTCAAATAAAAAAAATATTTACTACTAGCTGACCCGCGCAACACGTCTGCGTAATGTTATAGCCTTTCTCGATAAATGGACTATTCAACACAAAAATATTTTTTCAATTCCAACCAGTAGTTCCTGAGATTAGCGCGTTCAAACAAACAAACAAATTTTCACCTCACAGGCTCGGAAAGAGTCTGTTTGTCATTCGAAATCTGAGCCGAAAATCGATTTTTGCTCTCTAGCGTGGAAAGAGTTTTTAAAATTCGAACCTTTCTATTTAATAATTGTCTATACTGCCAGTCCACTGAAAATGCATGACACGGTCTAAAATAAAATATTAAATAATACAGCTCACCTTAAAAACTTCCATCACAGTACAGAAATTAAATATTTTGCGAGGATATAATTGTAAAATTGGAATTAATGTTAATAAGTATTCCATTTGATTAAAAAATCTGCGACGTCACATTTGAATATGCCATAAAAATACTACCCTGTCAAATACCCAATTGTGTAGTAATTTAAGTTTAATTTTTTAAATAAAATAAATACTAATATAATATGTTATTTAATCCTTTGCTTGGTAAAAATAAATATGTATTAAATTAAATTAGTTAGTTATTTGTATTAAATTAGTTTTTTTCTTTCATTCTCCTTAGAGGACAAGTAGGATATAGAACAAAATACAGGATATTTAATTTTGGAGATATTCTATGTAACTCATAAGATACATTGCCAAGTATCTGTTATTTTCTTCACATGAGTCAAAGTATCTGAGACACTCGAACAAAATAAAACTCAACAACACCTGTTTTCTTGCACCTAGCAGTTTCCTCGCTGTAGTGAGGTGAAAAATTGTGTGTTGCGCTCGGCAGCAAAGCTTTTCTGCGTCTCGTACCTTTGAAACCTTCGTTACGCTCAGGATTCTATATTTGAACCACTCGCTTCGCTCATGGTTCAACCCTAGAATCCTTCGCTTACTCAGGTTTCAATAGAAGTACTCGCGCCAAAAATCAACTTTCCAGCCTTGCATAACAAATAACTATTTTCATCTTTATAATATTAGTAGATTTAAAACTTTTATCAACTTTTACTTACTTAGCATAACTTCGAAAAAAAAAACGAGAAACTAAAACTAGAAAGGTTCTAAAAATTTTTTAGCCAGCATCTTTTAAGTTCACAACATATTTTTAAAGTCAAGAAAATAGACATAATAACTCCTTACAATAACAAACTTAGAACCTAAATAACTCGAACAGGATATAAATACCAGCTTCGCGTTAGAAATGAGATACATCTTAGAGATTGTAACAGTTAATCGATAAATGAATGCTGTCGGATAGTTAATAATACGCTACATTGTCGAGGAGATAGTATGAAGCTTCTTATGGCTAGCGTCGGAGGCTGGGCCAAGGCCCTCGGCCGCTGTAACCCGACACCTCATGTATTCAATCTTCTCTACTAATTTGCGAGTCGTAAACCAGGGTTGCCACTTAGAAATAAAACTTTTTTGATCAGCAACTGAGCATCAATCATTTAAATTACCTACTATAATTTTTAAAGTAAAATTACCTAATAAGTTAGAAACAGCCATTAACTAAAACTAAATTAGATAACAAAGAGAAAAGTACCTATGTATTAAAATGGAGGACGTTGAATTTTCTGAAGCTACAACTTTGGGTGTGGGAAATAAAATCTCAGCGATATATTGGGAAAACTGATCAAAAAACATATTGTTCTCCAATCTCATTCGTAGTGATTTTTGCTTTACTAAATTTCCTACATCATCCTCCTTATCGAATGGGAAACGAAAACGAAGGGGAGTCCCATTTCCTTCTTCCCATTTCTACTCATAAATAACAGCTGGTGTATATTATTTTAAAGTTAATTTCCTCACAATCCATTCTCAGGGGTAACCTAAACAATAAACATTACGTATCAGAATTAAAACAAAAGGAAACATGTCACATCACAGGTCAACAACACGAAACAGCGACAGGACCTAATTACTTGTATGTAGCCAACGAACTGATAACTGTTAACTGTCACTCAGGCTATACTACGTAGTGGAAACAACAATTGAATCTAGATGTGCAGTAATAGAGGTGTCAATAAGATTTTATAGGCAAGTGAACGAGTTCGTTAGCGGAGGCAGCGATATCGCGTGCAGATAGCCCTGGCAGGGCAGCTGGCCTGGGCTGAGGCTCGACTAAAGACGCGGAACCACACAACGGCTGGCGTTGTGCCGGAGGGACGATAAATCGAATCCGCGACGACAGCGCCGTGTCCGCAGAGATCGCAGCACACGATTACTGAACTTACGATTATATTCACTAAAGAATCTTGCGGATTCTCGGCCTCGTCCCGTACCCTATGGTAATTTGTTGCAACGTTTCGCCTCCAGGCAAACCTTGCTAAGTTCTCGGTGCCGCCATAAATTCAACTAGATATAAATAGAATCTGTTAGGCGTTATCAATGCAGTTTCTATTGTAGTCGCGTCTGGTCTGGTAGTTCGTAAGTTATAGTTGTAATTGGAATAGTTAGGAATAGTTGGAACACTTAATACTCAATGATTGGACGGGCTAGTATGTTAGAGTTCGACGACAGTTTACCATTTCATGTATTGAGCAAAATAACTTGAATTCCATATTCAACATAGATTTCTTTACAAAAAAATATTATGTTGTGCTACTTATTTGGCATAAAAGAGGTCTCATATCACTTAAGAAAAGTACTATGTGAAAAGCTTTAGATGTTTTTCGGCGGAATAGAAAAGGGATGTCAATGCTACGGGCACTGACTGGAGTCGACAGGCTGGAAAACGCGATCACTTTTATAGTGGGCAGTGATGTACGGCAGTTCTGGTTTATTGTGAATTGACTCATACTTATGGTCACTTATTGCTAAGGAGAATTAGTACCTAAACACAGAGCGAATGCCTTTATAATAGGCAAATTCTCCGTCATAATGTTCAACAACAAACGAGATTCAATCTCGTCAACTGTCTTTAAAGAGTCCATGGGAGGAGATCTCAGACATGAACAACCCTCATGTACTCCCAGCAGAACAAAAGGAAACAATCAAACCCAACTTCCTTCCACAATGACAAAGAGTCACATGTTTACGTGTCTAAGTTCAAAAATGTTTATTGATTACAGCATACGGACGAGCTTGGCAGTCGGTGATAAGGGGTGGGTAGTCGTGTCCTCGTTGTTGCATCGCATCCATTTCTCCGCGACACGCATCTACTAATGATAACGTAATGACTTTCGAGATTGACTCATGTTCATATTGTGTTGTGTGGAGTAAATAAACTTGTAGGTATTGTGGGGAGAGGCGACAGTGGATGCGGAAGCGGATTTTTGGCGGATTTTGATGTTTTTTTAATCATGGACTAAAATGAATGGAACAGCGTTTTTTTATGTAATATTGTAAAATAATGTACTGAATCCATGGTAATGGGTTATGCGTCAATGCCCTGCCACCTTGTATATTAAACTATACTTACACGTATACACAAGATATCCAAATGTATGTTTTCGAAATTCATAAATTTATAGAGTAGAAAATTCTACCCTAGTTATGAATTTTAAATAATATTGAATGTAGGTCAAAATCAGCCGTAAGCTAGTCAGGAATTTCAAACAATGTTGAATTTAGGTGAAAATCACCCGTGTGCTTACCTATGCTCATCATAGCGCGTATATAGCGCAGTCAGCGTGTGTTAAGTGAAAGCTAGTACACACAATATACGTTAAGTGGGATTGTCTGAAAGGGTTACTGCTACCCCGGAACATAAAGGGCTAAGGAAGGAACATGGATGGGTTTTAGTCAGTCAGTCTGACACTCCCTTCCGCTGCACCCAGAGCGGGAGGAGTCATTTGATGATTTTCAAAACTCAAAAAAAAGTAGACATATACGTGTCCAGCCGGTCGATTCTGTAAAAATCTCACCGTGATAACTTAGATTAAGTGAGCCTTTTTAAGGCTGGGAAATCATCCAATGACTGCTCCCGCTCTGGGTGGAGCGGAAGGGAGTGTCAGACTCTTACTGACTAAAACCCATCCATGTTCCTTCCGTAGCCCTTTATGTTCCGGGGTAGCGGTAACCCTTTCGGACAATCCCGCTTACCCGGCAGGCTTGGCCCTGGGGGGCCCCTTCATATGCTGACGTCTCTTTGAGGCGCGCGTGGAACATATACGCGCCGTACGGCACGGCTCTGGTGCTGATCGGACGGTGAGTCACCCATTACTCACCGTCCGCAGGCAGATTAAGTGAGCCTGAAGTGAGTTTTTGTTCCACCTAATGCTACGGATTGACACTATTGACAGCTCACTTTAAATTCACTTCACCTACATTTTCAGTGAGATTTTTACAGAATAGCACCTCAGGCTTTTCACTTTTTTTTTTTAAGCTGGGAAATCATCCAATGACTTCTCCCGCTCTGGGTGGAGCGGAAGGGAGTGTCAGACTCTTACTGACTAAAACCCATCCATGTTCCTTCCTTAGCCCTTAAAAAAAAAAAGGCTTTTCACTTTATAATGTTATTCGTTTTTAAGACTTCCACTTAGAATTGCAAAACTACAACGATGAGCTGCTATCTACACTAATCGAAGCAGATCGCTAAAAAAGGCTTGTAGGTATTAAAATTTGTAGTAGGATTACCTACTACAAATTTTAATACCTACAAGCCTTTTTTAAGGCTTTTTTAAGTTAGTTAATAGAAAACTATTAAGAAAAGCTCTCTCTTACTAATAAGTCTATATTTACCTCAAAGTGAAACGCTTTTCTATTTTGCCTTCGATTATTCTAATAGAGATGATGTCTGGGTTAAAATAAAGAAATTATAATATTCAGTCCGTTAGTCAGATTACATAAAAATATTGGACACATATTTTTTGTTTTATCATATACTAGCTTCCGCTCGCGGCTTCGCCCGCATAATATGTCGACAAATTATACACATAAACATTCCTCTTGAATCACTCTGTCTATTAAAAAAAACCGCATCAAAATTTGTTGCGTAGTTTTGAAGATTTGAGCATACATAGGGATATAGGGTCAGAGAAAGCAACTTTGTTTTAAACTATGTAGTGAAATAGAATTACTGAGATAAAACGCTTAAAGTTGGGGAGTTGGGGCTCGCTACGTCACAATTAAATAAAAATCGTAGGCGTGACGTAATTTTTTGATTAGTTACGCAAATAATACTTGTCCAATATTTTTTTACAATCATAGGAGGCAGGCAAGAAATAAAAAATGTGTTATCCCTATTCTCTACAGCAAATCAACCATCAACCGCAAAAAACTTCATCTCAGAGAACCTCTAAAATAACATGAATGTTCGATTAATTTCCCTGAATTTATTTAAGTACTAGCTTTTGCCCGCGACTTCGTCCGTGTGGAGTTTGGTTATATCGCAATATGCGTATGTCCTTCCACGGGATGCAGTCTATCTCTTTGCCAAATTTTATCAAAATCCGTTCAGTGGTTTAGGCGTGAAAAGGTAACATACAGACAGACAGGCAGAGTTATTTTCGAATTTATAATATTAGTATGGTTTGTACAGACGCCACATCAAGCTATCCCTGTCAAATTTTCTCAATTAAAAATGAACCTTATGTCTTTGCAATAAAGTTGAAATACTATCAAAGAAGTTTGATAGATTGTGGTAAGTAACTTGATGTGCTGGCCTCTGTACATTACATACTTTACAATAGGCAAATTCAGGGGTAATAACCGTTTAATATTTTGACTTCCAGCTTAAAATAAATTTAAATCACGGTCATTCTTTAGGTGTAGAGTCTATTTGATAACAATGAATTTCCCTGACCGCATGTTCTTTAATTAAAGTGACGTTTTCACCAGCAGTGATAGCCTAGTGGTGTGACCGCCGGACTGCCAAGTCATAGGTCTCGAGTTCGAACCCAAGACACGCACCTCTGATTTTTCGGATTCATGTGCGTATTGTATAATTATCACTTGCTTTAAAATCGGTGAAGGAAAACATCGTGAGGAAACCGGCATGCTTGAGAGATATGTATTTCCCAACATCATGTGAAGAGACCCATGGGCAGTATAAAAAAACTCTGACACCAGGTTAGTCACTAACCACACGATAAGAAGAAGACCAGTAATTTTCTGCCAGACACGTCGCATTTCCGCTTCCTTGTCGCTGTCGCTGCGCATACGACCCTGGCCTTAGCCACCTAGCGTAAGTTCCATGAACTGCGAGCAAGGCGATACTGAATTTATGTCACAAGTTATCACGGAGTGAATTTTGTAATGGCACGCGTTTTCCGGAGCCATCTTTAAGGCAGTCTGCTATCACACAAGTACCGCGGGATAGATTTATTGATACAAAGATTCAATTAGTTGTAGGTCACATAGAGATGTCAATATGTGCAGATACTGAATTATCTCAAGACTAAATCGCTTAATAATAAGTCCATCACGCAATTAGTATTGTTTACCCAGCGTCTATGCGTGGTAAGCGGGATTGTCCGAAAGGGTTACCGCTACCTCGGAACATAAAGGGCTACGGAAGGAACATGGATGGGTTTTAGTCAGTAAGAGTCTGACACTCCCTTCCGCTTCACCCAGAGCGGGAGCAGTCATTGGATGATTTCCCAGCCTTAAAAAAAAAAAAGCGTCTATGCGTAGTAATGTCAAACTGACTCAAACATTTGGGTCAAACTGTCGCATACGAAGCTAATTAATACAAGTACAATACCACGTTTTGTTTTGGAACCGTTTAATTGAATTCATAATTAGTCATCATCATCATTCTCCTGCCCTTATCCTAATTTATTTGGGGTCGGCGCAACATGTCTTTTAAACATGTCTGAATTCATAATTAGTATAATAACATAATGTTTTCATTCAAATTAATGATTTAATCATTAGCGTACCTACGTAGACTCATAAGATTATCTATGCTTTAAAGGTCTTTTAAGTTCGAATTGCACCAACGAAACTGAACGCGATCAGCACATCTAAACCGCGCTCAAGAGCTGTCAGTGCACTGATCGCGTTTAGTTTCAATCGTGAAATCCGGCCTTTATCATCACACTACACTTCACCATTGTAGGTACAATTGCAGTCTATTACGGGACTAATTAACAATGAATTCTTCACGTTAAAATCCTGAGCAGACTATAGGACTCATAGAATTAGAATTAGAATTTATTTATTTCTGAGTATATGGTACATCAAGATCTTAATATTATGGAGTTTCACATACACTACCGTTGCCGGTGTAGAAATATTAAAATTAACTTACAATGTCTAAGTGGCCAAGTCCGAGGCCGCAACAATATAATAGCAAATTAGTCATCAAAAACACTAAGCAGAAGATAATACCTCCCCATTAATATAATTATAAATTAGTTGAGATGAAAAATAGGTAATTGTTATACAATGTCAAGTTTCATTAGCACAATTTTTATATTTAATATTTATGAATGAACTGTCAAAATTTACCAATTATATAATGTCAAATGCTTAAAAAGAAAAAAGAATAACAACTAACAACAATACAAGTCAATAGGTATAAATACACACACCACACAAATATTAATGTCAAAATTTATAATTTAAAAATTCATTAACTGAATAGAAACAATAGTCTAAAAGCCAGACAAATATTGTTTTTCTGAATTTATTTGTGGGCAATACTCTGATGCGTGGGGGTAATTTGTTAAATATTTTTATTGCCATGCAATTCGAATTCCATATGCCGTTACTAACCCTATCAATTCTCGTCTTGTACCTTCACCTACACTACAATGCGTCTTCCTCATTACTTTTTCCCTGACGCAATTGTAAAGGTACACACACATACATCGTAATGTAAGTGTCAGTTCGTCGTGTGTGGTCACTCAATGATTAGCCGGTCGCCACGATAAAATAACATAATGTTTACCAAAAATGGCAGGGAATTTATTTTTGTCATGATTTGCGTCATAGTCCCAAAACAGATAATGTCACAGAATAAAGTGTTCGGTTGAATGTGAGCTGTGTTCGTATCAGGGGTTTGAAAACAGGGTCACTTGAATAATTTGTTTATATAAATAAAATAATCCATTTCAATAATATAATTAAACTAACAGGCAGTGATAGCCTGGTGGTGTGACCGCCGGACTGCCAAGTCATAGGTAGGTCTCGAGTTCGAACCCAAGGCACGCACCTCTGATTTTTCGGATTCATGTGCGTATTGTATAATTATCACTTGCTTAAAATCGGTGAAGGAAAACATCGTGAGGAAACCGGCATGCCCGAGAGATATTTCTCAACAGCATGTGATGCTAAGTCTGAGGCCCATGGGCAGCATTAAAACTCTGACACCAGGTTAGTTACTAACCACACGAAAAGAAGAAGATTAAACTAACGACCTACTTCGGCTTGGAACAGGTACCATCTTCACACACTATCGCGCGGAAGAAACCGCGGGGGAAAGCTAGTTAAATTATACGTATAAACCTTCCTCTTGTATCACTCTTTCTATTGATGAAAACCGCATTCAACACCGTTGCGAAGTAAAAGATCTAAGCGTACAGAGGGACCGAAGGCGGGGAGCGACTCGTTTTATACAATCTAGAGATGTAGATGCTAGATAGTTCGTCTGTCTGTTACCTATTCATGCTATGTTGTTATATGTTACAGTTGTAGCATGAACTTTGAGGAAGCTTTATAAAGAGGCAAATTTACAAAAAAGGATCACTTTTTAAAGGATTTGTGTATGTCAACCTGTCTAGCCATTTCCTAATTATGTTGGGGTCGGCTTCCAGTCTAACCGGATGTGGCTCAATACCAGTATTTTATATGGAGTGACTACCTACCTGGCCTCCACAACCCAGTCAGTAACTGGGTTATACGATACCTCTTGTTAAGCTGGCTGTCAGACTCTTAGGCATTTGACTTCTCGTAACGACTATCAAAGATCTACGAATGATAGCCGGGCCCAACGGTTTAACGTGCTTTCCGAGGCACGGAGGAGTCTCAATATGTAAAGATGGTCACCCATCCACGGACCAACCCCGGTAAGCGTAGCTTAACCTGATGGATCGATCCATGCGGCTGTTATTACTTAGCCACTAGCTTCTAAAGTATTATGTAGGTATGTATACAAAATCCAAGATTACGAAGTCTCAAGCAATTCAAAAGCTAGTGCTGAATAAAATTGACCATCATTTTACAAAAGCTCTCATTATTATTGCATGTACTTTAGCAATATGATTCCACCGATCAGACTGGTACTACGAAGTGCACATCCTTACCAACGATTTAGATAGCAGGAGGCTGCGCGCAAATGGCTGCGATAGATGTATAATCTTAATCATGTAATAACAATATTTGTTCGTTTCTTTGGTTTTGCGAGCCGGTTCTGAGGAGTCTGTGTTTATTCGTTTTGTTGTTCCATTGTGTATTAGAAAACATAGAACATATACGAGAGATGGAAAATAGATGATTTTGAAATGAACCATGTTACTAGATTCTATAAATTCACTCCGAATATTAAATATCTACCAGGTAAGTCATTATAATACGTAGAAAGTGCGATGGCGTAAGGGATATGGACGCTTATTAATTTTTTTAATATTTCTATTTTTTAAAGGGTAAGTTTCAACGCTGGTGGGTCTAGAATAATCTATAATCAACCTATAATTTTCCAGCTGCTGGGGCCCGTGAGAGTAAGCGCGCCGTAATTTACCACAAGGCCCCAGTGCTGGTTGGTAGATGTCACAGTCTTCGAATGTTTGGTTCTACGACGCTGGTTTCCTCACGATGTTTACCTTCACCGTTTTGAGACTAGTGGTGATGAAATGATTTACACAAAGTTAGGCGCCTGCCTGGCTTCGCGCCCACGATCTTCAACTCGTAAGTCGGGCCGTTACCACTGGGCGACCACCACCACTGCTCTGGAATCATGTAGGTCTGTAGGTACTGACTCAGTAAGAGTCTGACACTCCTTTCCGCTCCACCCAGAGCGGGAGCAGTCATTGGATGATTTCGCAAACTTAAAAAAAAAAAATCTGAACTGAATTCGTGGTAGCAGTTTGCGCGTCGATGTCGCTCGCGGGATTGTCCGAAAGGGTTACCGCTACCCCGGATCATAAAGGCTAAGGAAGGAACATGGATGGGTTTTAGTCAGTTAAAGTCTTAAACTCCCTTCCGCTCCACCCAGAGCGGGAGAAGTCATAGGACGATTCCCCCCCCCCCAAAACCAACGAAACAGAAGGACCGATGTATACAGCAACGGTCCTCCTATTTCATAAAGTTGTGTCTTTGACAGCCAGTCTGGGTAACAAAACAACGCGGCAATGGCCTCATCCCCCTTTCAAGGTCGTTAACCCCACCCTATGTCATTATATAGCTAAGTAAATTAGTTTGGTATTTGTTTATAGCAGATACAAGAAAATAACTGAACAAAAACACATTGTCCTAGTGAGCCACATAATAAATATTTTTAGTTCTAAGAAAAAATATTTGTTGGGAACCATGTTTCAGTGGTAAATATTTGAAAATAACTCGATACTTAACCAAGTGTTAAATAAACTTTTAAAATCTATGAGAAGTGGGATCTTGGTGAAAACTTCTGGTCCAAAGCGATCTAAAGTATATTTATTATCGATTATCTTGTCTTTCGGTGAATTCAGGTTAGGCTAACCTAACCTGAATTCACCGAAAGACAAGATAATCGACGCCACTCTAAAAGTGGGAATCACTGCTCCCGTCCCACGTATGTTATCTATTGCCGAATTCTATGCGTGACCTACATGTAACAATGAGGTGCTGTCTGCAACTGTAACAGACTGTTTTGATTATCCGTAATCTGTTCGATCTCCAAAGTGTTTTGTTTCAAAAATAAAATGAGGATATTCGTCTAAGTTTCTATTTCATTAACTGATCTGTTTTTGTTATATTTTACGTATTTTGCAGCGTTTTGCGGGAAGTATTTTTCTTTTAGTTAAATTACCTGCTTTATGTTCTAAAATAGGAATCAAGGGATCGTTACTAATTGGCTTGTTTGTCCAATAATCTATTAGAAAGCGGACACATCATTAATTCTTTTATGATTATATGTAGTTCTATGGTTGATAGGTACGTCATCATCATCATCATTCTCCTACCCTTATCCCAATTTATTTGGGGTCGGGGCAACATGTCTTTTTCTTCCATACTTCTCTATTAGTCGTCATCTCGGTAGTCACTCCCTTTCTAGCCATATCATCGTTCACACAATCCATCCATTGTTTCTTTGGTCTCCCTCTACTTGAATAGCCATCCACATCCATAGTCACAACTTTCCTGACAACATTTTCCTCATTCCTCCGCATAACATACCATGACAACCGATTTCAACACAACTTTTCAGTCAGCGGTGTCACTTTCAGACTTCCTCTTAACACGTTGAACGCCAAAGCGGTCACCGTGTGTCCGACAAACAATAGTTTTTCTATTGTGTCTGCTGCGCGGCAGTCAATGACTTATATACTCATTCCGTATTCTATCCATTCGCGTTACATCACTAGGTACGTATTTACTCTAAAGTGGAGACGCTGGATACGATAATAAGAGTCCCATCAGTTGCGAAACAGCACCACATTTACTCTCCAAGGCGGAGTTGTCTATGAATCCCCACCTGAGCAGGTTTTCCTTGTTTTTTTTTTACTTTTTTAAGTGTTTTGTATTCCTACCAAAATTAGAACAATGTCCTTGTAATGTATCCTAATCTTATCTCCTACAGAACGGGTTAATTATGGTTTCGCTAACATATTAGGTTAATGAACGATATTAAAACTTTTGCCGAACATTAGCTTGGGGGAAATTACCAAAGCTGTTATCTAAATTACCCGGTAACTGGTAAGTGTATCTTGAGTTAATAGCATATTTGTCCGACATTCCTTTTACTTATTTACTTCACACTAATAGCTTCCTTAGTGTCGGGTTCCGAGTTCCTTTGTAACCTGCTGTTTCATACGTTATTAACAATATCTGGGAGAAATATTACGAACAGAATAATAAAAGTCAATTTGTCTATCAGGATGTCGTGGATATTTGCTTTTAAATAAAAAAGACAAGTATTCAATGTCTTGAATACTCGTCTTTCTTAGTCCTGGTCCTTTTGTCAAATGACCTGCTAAATTAAATTACAAAGTAAAAAATATCGATAAGCATTTGTGTAAAAAATATATCTATAGTTGAATTTGTTTGTTGGAACACAAATTATATCCGCTACTACCAGTCGGCTTTGAAATCTTCTTTTTGCACTTTATAGCCCAATTCTGGAGGATTCTAGAGGAAGGTGCCTTAATTAACATCATTATGGGACCCTCAGTCCCAAACCCAGTCAACTCTGTCAAAAAAAAAATTGCTAAGCGAAAACTAAGTAAGGGTATGGGGGGGCGATGCGATGTGACGCGGTGGGTCGTGGGCCGAAATTTCATGAAGACGAAGTTGCGGGAAGAAGCTATAGTGTACATATATACGACTAAATTGAGTAACCCCTTTTTTTTAAGTCGGTTACAAAATAAATTTGATCTGATCGACCAACCAGGAACGCAGTAAAAGACAGAAGCGCATCGCTACATAACTTACAAATTATCCGAGAGAGAGCCCACCAGCATTCAAGAGACTCGAAGGCTAAGGAGTCTATTACAACGAAGTAAATAAAGGGTCGCCGAACAATAGTAACAGACCGTGTCTTTCGAGTGAAGAGTAGAGATATGGAAGCATTTACAGGCGTGCGTGCGTGTCGGAGGCGACCTACATCGCGAGCCAAACGGCCGGCCGCCACTTGAGTATTCACGCCGCGGATAGTTCGGAATCTAATTACCATTATTTACCTACTTGATGCTGCACCGGGATGCCTCCTCGGGCTTGTGACGGAATCTTTATTACTCAAGCTGAGCTACCGGTAATTCGTTTGCTATAATTGCAATGGGTGAGTCGATTTTCAATGAAGGCATAGACTAAGATTTACGACCTTTTTTTATAGGACCAAAGTATAATCCTACATAGCATTACATAACACACAACGTGTAAACAAAGGTTTAACTATATGAAACCTGTACTGGGCAACAATTAATAATTGATAATGTTTTCATAAAGTAGCTGTGAAGTTTGAAATTATTAGATTTCACTTAACTAAATGCGATCAGCCCATAAATCACGTTTAATAGCTGTCAGTGTTATTATTGTCTATAGATTATTAACCCTGACAGCTCTTGAATGCGTTTTAGATGTACTGATCGCGTTCATCTCCATTGGTGAAATAATAAGCCCGTAGTATTTAAGAAAAGAGGATGCTTATTTAGAACAAAAAGATCTTCCCATCTTTCTAGTACGGCGGGCTGTGCAGGAGCAGCCGCTACTGGTGCAGAAAACCTCAAACGGCGCAAATACCTACTCCAACCTTGTTGGGACTTACATGTTCGAGCCGTTTGGGGTTGAAACACTAGGGCCATGTGGTCCGAGTGCCCACTACGTTTTTCGAGATATCGCCAAGCGGTTGATCGACTCTTCACGTGACCAGAGGGCTGGCCTATATTTTGGTCAAAGAATCAGCATTGCCATACAACGCGGCAATGCTGCCAGCCTTTTGGGAACTTTTCCTGTTGACAGCGATGTGGACGAATTTTTTTATGCTCTTTCATTATTTTACATATTATTTCTGTACATATTATTATGAATATTTAGATTTAAAATGTAAATATACTAAAGATACTGACAAAACAAACGAGTGCCGGAAAAACACTACATAGTGAAAAATTATTTTAATTTCGGAAGACGATATCTTTGGTTTTGTTAAATAGTTTTTGCTACCGACTTCCTATACAAAAAATATTTTTGCTATCAAGATGAAAAGAGTGGATTACATACAAAAAGATGGATGAATTTACAAAATATGGCTTAGAGAAAAATCTTTGTTAACGGAATATACATTAACTACGAGGATGTGGATTATTTAAAGATGTCCTACAGGAGGGCACGAAATAAGGTAAGTAGAAGCCATAGCCTCAATCAGCATAATCAATCTATAGGTAATGTTCCATCTTCAATTCTTCAGGGACACATTATACGGGATTCCTCTGTTCTATCGAGTGGGAATGGGCTGTAAATCTATCGAGCGGGCCTGGTTGACTCAATAAACATGATAGATTATGTCAGTTTCACATATTTTACCTAAATAACATAATTTATTTTTCAATACAGAGAAGCAGTATGTACAGACGCCAGCACATCAAGTTATGCCAAACTGTCAAACTTTCCCAATAAAAAATGACGCTTATTGTTTTGTAATAAAGTTAAAAACAATCAATGAAATTTGACGGATTGGGGTAACTTGATGTGCTGGCCTCTGTACTTACCTAATTGACTATTTGAAACGGTCAAAAATAAAATATGAAATAACTTAAAAACTTTCATCACCGTACAAAATAAATATTATGCGAACATATAATTGTAAAACTGCATTCAATGCCAATAAGTTTATTACATTTGATTCTAAACATCTGTAACGTCACATTGTTATATTTCATACAAATCACGTTAAACGTACGTAACGTTATTGACTACCCTTTCAAATACCCAATTAGGCCACACTGATACTCAACTCCAGTGCAGTTAGTTAATCTGCGTTGCTTTACATTCCCCTAACCACAGAACTACTGCCTGTTCAACTTTGTAATAACTAACATCAAATACAAACAAAGGAAATGGGATAGCAAAAGGAAATTGCAAAAGCTAACGGTTTTTCTAAATAGTAACTGATTAGCCTTTAGATTAGACGAAGTGAATAACTATAGTCCGCTAGCTTCCGCCCGCGGCTTAATAAGTGGACAAATTATACACATAAACCTTCCTCTTGAATCACTCTATCTATTAAAAAAACTGCATCAAAATCCGTTGTGTAGTTTTAAAGATCGTAGGTACATACAGACATTAGCACGCGGGAAGCGACTTTTCTTTATACTATGTAGTGACAATAGAAGAATATAGAAGTCTAGAATATATTGTAATGGTATAGTGAATAAGTCGTTAGTGTGTCAATAAATAAATAAATAACTTGTGACAAAAACACCCGACTTTCAAAAATACATTACTAAGGGAATAATAACTTTAATTTCAGCAGTCTGTGGCAAAGAAAGACTCAATCAATACACAATTAAAGACAACGACTTCCGAAAATTATTCAATCAGTTTTTTTGGAAATTTTTGTAATTAAGTTTTTTATTTTAAAATTTTTAGGTAGGTATAGTACCTACCTACCTATATACCCCTCAGCCACCACACCAATATTTATTTACTTTGGTTACTGGTTTAGGTACCTACTATCGCATTGGTTGCCTAAACCGGACAACGGTCACACAATAAAAGCACTCCAACTACAGAGCGATTTTTGACATCTTAACGTCAAATAAGTACTGTTGATAATTACAGATTTCAATGACGGCCGCAATAACATTAGGGAACCACTTTCCTAGGAAATCGTAGGCTGTCCTACGGTTTCCATTGCATTTAACGTCGTCATTTGTTTATAAGTACTAATATTTTTTTGTCTCCCTGCTTCTTTTGTCTGTTCTTTCTTTTCTTATGTCTGATAAAACTAGCTTTTGCTCGCGACTTCGTCCGCGTAGAGTTCGGTTATATTGCAATATAACCGGACCGAACCGGTCATATCGAGATATTTTTGAAGCAATAAGTAGCCTAAGCCATTCCCGGTATGCAATCTATCTCTCTGCCAAATTTAATCGCAATCCGTTCAGTGATTTACGAGTGAGAAGGTGACCAATTAACAGTGAGCAAGGATAATAGACTATAGGAATTGGTTACGCTTGCGACGTGTCTGAATTTGAAGTTCTGGTCAGGTAAAAAGTTTTACCGTGAAGCCATAAAATATCTGATATAATCTTATGGGCAAGGTTCCATGTAATATTACGCTAAATGGCACTGCTTCAATCAAGTCACGCAAAATTTTGAGGCGGTAGAGATGGGAAAATGGCTTCAATCTACGCCCCGTGCAGTTAGGGAAAGGTATACTGCAATATAGCAAGGGGTCAAATCAATCATACAAAGTTAGGTAAAGTCAGAGAATCATTATTTGTACACTAATCACTACATAGTATAAAACAAAGTCGCTTTCTCTGTCCCTATATCTCTTATGTATGCTTTAAAAATCTTTGAAATTACGCAACGGATTTTGATGCAGTTTTTTTAAATAGATAGAGTGATTCAAGAGGTTACATAATTTCTTAAACTGTAGTGTCTAGTACCTACAGTTTAAGAAATTATGTTTTAAGCAATAAATATCAATTAGTATAGTAGTATGGTATATTGTAATTAATATCAGCTGAAGAGACTATTGATAAATTTGGGATTCGTTGACTTCCCCAATAAGGTCATGCGCATGACCATCTCTGGCAACCGCATCCTACCTATTGTTAACAGCATGAACTAGCCAATTTTCTAGCCTAAGTACCAGTACTATCTGCGGGCTTATATTACCTATTGCCAAGTACTGATAGGTTTCGATTTGATGGATTAATTAGTGATGATGATTGACGAAAAACAATTACCTAGACAAACCCGAATAACATTAAAAAACAAACATAAACAAAGGGTCATTACAAATCGGTCTAATGAGGATTATGAAGAACAGACAAAACGGCATTGAAATCAGTTCGTCCGTTCTGGAGATAAGATGTTAAACACACACAAAGGCTTACTTAAAACAATCCACGCGTCACCTCACACATAATATTGTCTAGATGAAAAGACAAGGCGAGTGCTTGTTATAATTACATAAAATGTTTAGAATTTAGAGCACCTGCAGGAATGAATACTGACGTAACATACATTGTCATCCCTTTTACATTATCTTTCGAATGAATTCTACAATGTTGAGGTTTCACACTCCATTCCCAAGAGGGGAAACATGCAGTTGTCAAAGAGGTTTTTGTTTTTAGTAGATTCGCACGAATTTACTCGCACATTTCCGGCGGATCAATACTTTTTAATAATGTATTTTTTTTCTGCAAGCGGATCACATAAATTTAATTTGTTTGTGGGCAAATCAATAAGTCTTGAAAAACGTATAAGCAATAAGCACATTTTTAATTCTTTGTTCAGAAAAATGTACACTGTAAATTTAAAAAAAATTGAAGTTGTCGATTCGCCCATTATAAGGCGTGTAAATTCGTGCGAATCGACCCCGAAGCTGCCGAAGCACGCGTAACCCCGCGTAACCCTTAGTTTCGCTATTTATTATTCGCAAGTTAACGACGCACTTCCAAAAATTGTTTAATTTACTGCTTAGAGCAGCCATTCCTTATAAAATTGTATAGAAAAGCAGGCTGTACATACCAACACATTTAAACAAAGGCACGATGTACTCGAATTCTAATAGCGGCGCATCTGAACGATCAACACGTAGAAAGCATAATTTAAACACAATAAAACGGCCTAAGTCGCATTGTTACACTTGTAATCTGCTTTCCTGTTACGTACTGGCATAAACACTGGCGTATAAATCAGTTTGAATAATCGCCGAAAGGTGGCGTTGTTAAAAGGTAAGTACTTGAACTATGTAGTTGGTATTTTACTAGGCAGTGCATCGCATACTTAACAGATGCACCGTAATATTTTAATTTGTGACACGAAGCAACAGTCGTCGTTAAAGCCTGTGGGAAACTAGCTAAAGTCAGTGTCACGATGCCTGGCAAGCCATGTAAATCGGTTTGTAATACTGAACGAGTGTAATTAAACTAGCTCATTAATTCATCACTTACAATTTCTATGAAATGTTGTCGTATGAGTCTCGCTTAGCCATTAATATTTGCTTGTTTAACTATAGCTTGGGATCTCATTGAGTTACTAATTCCTGTAATACATTAACTTCTGTTTTCGTATCACAGCAGAAATTCAAGATAAAGTAGGTGCTCCTATTATGAGAGGTCTATCTCATATTTGTTCAAGAAAAGCGTAGTCTTGAAGTGGGACAATAGCAGCTAGGATGTACCTGCTGAACTTATTCTGAGAATTTCGCAATGAGAAGAAAACAACGAACAGTAGACCAATAATCGGTGTTGGCGTAGATATTTGTTTATTTAGAAATTCAAGGGACGATTATAGGTTATCTATCAGTCATGTGAGAAAAAAAATCAGCTGTTCCAAACATTATGCTCGCATAACTCGTCAAAATGTAGGAACAGCTGATTTTTTTTCGCGATTTTAGATTTGTTCCCAATGAAAGTTGTTCATAATGATCAGTACAATGACCCCTTAAAAGCATACCCGTGAATTCAATTTCACCCTGTGTACTGTAAACAAGTGTATACATATTTTACAAAGTTACAAAAGCTACACGGCTTGTGGTAACTACGTTCAGCTGCAGCAATGAACGTATTGAAATATTTAATTTGGTTTATCTTTGCAAACAGATAATAATCTAAATAAGGCGGCACTGCACAATTTCTTGATAAAGCACGTTCCACTACATCATCACGCCTTGTTTCCCAGAAGGGTTAAGCAGGGGATTACCAATAGTATACCAACATTTCGCCAGTTATGTTTAAATCCCATGGAAAAAGGAATGAGCCCATAAGCACGTTCCAATTTATCATTATCTCGCTTAATAAAATCAATATCACTTATTATGTAAATGGAAATCCATTTCATTTTTGATAGCTCAAGTGACCGTAATTTCTGTGTGAATACCGTTTGTTCAGGCACTCAGGACACAACAATAATAGCGGTATCTGACACAGATACTCGACATAACTCGTCATTATGATGGTAAATACTAAATATCGATTCGTTCGCAGTCATTGGGAGTCGTACCTAGCTAATAGGTGCTTGCGGCTAGCCTGCCGCGGTGGCCACTACTCAACCGATTTATGATCAAAATGTACCTATTGTACACGGCGTTTGCGGCAAGTAATTCTAACAAATGACAGTTAACTGGCTATTGCATAATTGATTAAATAGCCTTCAGGGAGGCTTCGTATTCAAAAGATGTTATTCGTAATCTTTGTGCCTATAAAAGTCTACAGCCAGCGATTGATTGTAAGCTCTTTGCCTCGCGTCTTCGGTGTAAAAGACACGTAATGGAATTGCAATATTTTTACGAGTCGAATAACTTATGTATGTGCTGTGGGGTATTCATATGATAATTTAAGTTAGTTATGTGTCGTTAAAATATGCAAATGCAATTTGAATCTGGAGGCAGTCTTTTAAATTCAGCTCACTACTCTAATTAGCTTATTTAACTATCCCGATCTGGATGTAGGGATGCATGCGAACTGCATAATGTAAACATTTAACAGGAGGCCACTACGCGGAATAGTTGGCCGCCAAGTTTATACAAGAACACCAGCCGTTGAAACGAAACAGATATGCGAGAATAACGCACCTCCATCTCGTTAGGACAAAATACTACGCGCTAAACTGCAAATATATCTACATACCTATTACTTTCTTGATTCAATTTAAAATTTACGGGTATCTCTGCGGGCTTGCTCGAGTTGGAAGTTAAATCGAAACTGATTCGATTATCTATATCAGTAGCCTTCATATAGCTCACAGTAGCAGCATATTTGGTCAGGTAAGAACATATTGTGCCTTGGAAAGATGGCCAATGAAAGAATTTGATAGGTCTTAACTTAACAAAGGGCTAAAACGAACTAAGGGCGAATTTCACCTATGAAACTGAACGAGATCAGCATGTAAATCACGTTTAATGGGCTGTCAGTATTATTATTACTTGTGGAATATTGACAGTGACAGTTCTTGAATGCGGCTCAGATGTGATAATCTAGTTCAGACACATTGAAGAGATTGGGGCTAACTAGGTAGGTTACGTATATATTATGTTCCTTTTTTTTTGAGGGTGGAATCATCTAATGAATCCTCTCTCTCTGGGTGGAGTGGAAGGGAGTGTCAGACTCTTACTGATTAAAACCCATCCATGTTCCTTCCTTAGCCCTTTATGTTCCGGGGTAGCGGTAACCCTTTCGGACAATCCCGCTTACAGGAATACCTGCTTAGGTTTGCAATTGAGTATTTGAATCGGTCAAAAATAAAATATGAAATCACGTGGAAAAAAGCCCGCTCGTCATAAAAACTTCCATCACCGTGCAGAAATTAAATATAATGCGACGATATAATTGTTAAATTGCATTTAATGCTAATAAGTATTCCATTTGAGTCTAAAAATCTGTGACGTCAAAATGTTATATTTCATACAAATCACGTACAAATGCCGCGTTTTGACAGTTCATAAAAAGTAACGTTATTGACTACCCTTTCAAATACCCCATTGCGGATGACAGCTAAGTACTTAGTTCTCGTATTAGTATAAGACTTCAAATCTTTCCAGCACTTTAATTGCGTATCACACTATCAATTACAATCTGAATAATATTGTTAATCCATTGCTTTGTTTGTTCGAATAATTTGTCTGTCCAACAAAGCAAAACCGCAATGCATGTTGTTGAAATGTCAAAATCAAGCCCACTCCTATTATACTGTGTAATACGCAATTACCTCGTGGGATTGAAGTTTGCGACTATTTGTAAAGAACCTATGTGTAAATTTTGTCATTTTTGAAAATTCTGTTCTATTTTGATAAAGCATTTATAAGTTAAGTTAGTAAGTCCGATAACCAGGTTTCCTCACGAAGAAACGAATTAATTTTAATTACCCAATTATCTCGTAATTTTCTCTTTAGGAAAATGAAAATGACATCTCTGTTATTAAGTATAATATAATGTTTTCAACATTCTGATGCGACGTCCATTGTTCCTTTAGTACAATACAAATGTATGGAATACAGTATCCTTTGTTATGGTTCTGCAAAATAGGAAATAAGATAGGATAGAACATCTTAGCTTTTTAAAAGCTGCCGCGCAACTTACATGTTCAGGTTTCAATAAAACAGATTTATTAGAATTGACACTTAGATTTAATTTAGATTTAGATTAGATTTCATAAAATCATAGGTACCTAACCATTATCGTACTATAGGTACAGGGTCATATTAAATTAGCTACCTATTTAAACTTCGCAGAAGGTTGGGCATCGATATTTAAACATCATGATTCTCCTGTCCTTATACAAATTTATTTGGGATCGGCGCAATCTATCTCTTACATAGTTCTCTATTAGTCGTCATCTTGGAAGTCCCTTTCAAGCCATATCATCTTTCACACAACTCATCTATCGTTTTTTTGGCCTTCGTCTACTTGTATAGCCATCCACATTCATACTCAAACTAAAACTTTCCTGACAACATTTTTCGATAATTACATGATAAAACAAAAATTAAAAACACTAAATTTTGTGGGGTCATCAACCGCAGTTAGTATAGTCACTTGAAACATCAGTTTAAAAATTGGGTTGGTTGGATCTAAAAGAAAATAGATTTTCCCAATTCATCTTCTACCTCAGTTAACAAAACTACCAGCGGTCGTTCACCCAAAGAAAAAAAAACATCAAATCCAATTCCAAAGCGTATTTTCATGAAACTGCTTGAAGTTATGTTGTGCCTACGTGACGTCGTCGCCGCGTCGATGTCGCATCGCGCTCGGACGTGTGGGGGTGTCGTCTCTATCGATACCCACATTTATTTCGATAGTCGACCCTTAGGGCGACTTTCATCTACAAAGACAGAACGCGATCAGCTCATTAGAACCGTGTCAAGATCTGTCAATGTCATCATTGCTCTGGAATATTGGCCTTTGACAGCTCTTATGGCTAATTTCACCAATACAACTGAAGACGATGAGCACACATAAACAATATACGACTGCCGAGGCGATTAATTTCTAATAATTATGTTTAATTGGACTACACTGCGTGATGTAGGTAGCTTACAGGTTTTATTTGATTTAGAATTTGCATCAATAAATTCTAACTTCAATACAGTCCAACATATATGAAATTGGTGAAACGTGAACATTCTAAATTGGAAAAACGTTACCTACACGTTCGAATAAAAACACAAATTAGGAAATAAAGTTCGTCTGCAGTTTTTTGATGTGATTGGATATCAAAACCTGATTGTGTCCTGACCTGTCCACGGTTACTTACCTACCTTACCCAGGTAGGTAGCTACGTAAGAAATCTAGTATAAAATTATTGTCTCCTTGAAAAACGTTACTGAAAACATTTTCATTACTTAGTGGGTACAGCTTTTCCTCCGGAACTCAGCGAGTGTTGCTTATTCTTAATAATAAGGAGTAACCTACCTAACTAACTCTATATAGAGTCATAAAATAACACAAGATCACGCTTTGTTTCTCCAAAGGGTTAGGCAGAGATATACTCACAGTAGCTACACCGAAGTACATTTTACCAGTTATGTTTCAAGTCCCATGTAATACGGAGCAAGCATTGTAACAGTTCGTCTTTAATTAAAAAGAGTTGATCTTGAATCAATACCAGACAAGAGAGATAAAATTAATGTTCAATGAAACATCAGATTGAGTTCCTGAATCCGCTTTGAAACATAAATATTATCGAACCTAGCCCTGATAATCCTTCTGCGCCTCACATAATGTGTTAATAAATCACCGCGAAGCTGGGATCGACAAGTATTTTAACACTGGCCGCGCATTTGACGTCCAAACCACTCAATCTGTCGAGCTTGGCGTCAGAGCTGACATCACACATTTTTCCGTAGGATTTCAACGCTAAAACGAGAAATGTGAGCAATTCTTTGCTTTTATCCCTATTCTTGTTATGATTTCAACTGTTTATTTCCGTAATGTTTCGTCAATCATAACGTGACCTTTGTGTCACTTGTGTCAGATAACACGTAGCTTGCTCATGGCGTTAAAATGTAGGTAAGTAAATAGCAAATAGCAATAAAATGACTTTTCAACTTTATGCGCTAAGAGCTTGGATAATTTGTATGCGATGTTGATGCGAGCCGACGTTTATTGCAATCTTGCAGCGGAATCATTAGCTGCTAGCGCGCGCCGCGTGCGACACTCAACTTACTCAAGCAGTTAAAGCTAGCCTTACTTTCATTATTAACAATTAACATCTAAATCCTCTAATTCACTTGTACATAGGGTAACACTCCGGAAAACTATGCGTGAGTCGCAAATAAAATTATATCTGTATTTACATAGTTAGTTAGTTAGTAGAATATTTATGGATTCAATCGTGACTTGAAATGTATGAGATAAGTGAATTAAAGTGATTTCTGTTTACGACTCTATAATTCAATGATTTTATGTCGGCTGCAATTTGTCTAGGATTTCGTAATTAAAAACTCATTCGGGCGTAATCCTTGAAGTTCGTTATCTTAAGTTGTAATTAGGGGTGAGTTATGAGGGGTTAACTTTATCGTTATCTCTCAAAGAATTTTGTGTTTACTTATCTGTTTGGCGGCTGTGCGGGGTGAGTGGGCGGCGGGACGCGGCCGCGTGTCGCGAGCCCGGAGGCGGGAGCGACCGCGGAGGATCCCACTCCACGTCAAGTTGGAAGCGTGGCGCGACGCCTCACGCACCGAGACCGACGCGACGCGCGATATCGCAGCGCGGGAAACTACGCACACGCATTTTCAGAACATTCTGAAAACTTATGCGCTCAGTGAAAACACCGGATTCCACAATTCTCCTTGGATTTGATAATGTTCAGTGTTTGTGACGTTTTTACTACATATAGACGAACAAATTACAGCGTTTGATAAGGATGTGTGTTGGGGACACTATAGTGTTAATAAGTGAAAGTAATTTGCACAATCGTAGGAATATGCTAGTTTAATCATGAGGGAATTAAAAGCTGGCAATATGAAGAAGCGAAACCACAGTCAGTCGTCGGAAAAGCCGAAGGGAAAACGAAGGGTAAGTTTTCTTATTAAGTAAGTTTTTTTTTTCATCGTCATCATGTTCACTGCTGGACATATGCCTCTCCAATTGCGAACCTTTCAGCTCGATTAAGTATACCCCTGCCAACCTATTAAGTACTTTCATAGAGCTACAGGTTTCCCAAAAAAACTAAGAGACAAAACCTCAATTAAATCTTTATTTAACCTTCGACTTTAAGCCGTAATAAATAACGAAAACAAACACACTTTTTGCCGCGCTATAAAAAGTTTTAGTCTTCCTGTTTTATTCTCTCGCCATTTGTCCGTTAGTTACAATGAGAGCTTCGTATTGACTTTATAGCCCTGGTAATGTAAATGGAGGAAATAAGTAGTTGTATGAGCAATTCCGAACACGAATGCGCTTGGCATCGGGCAATAATAAAATGTAAAAGCTATTTCATGATACTTAATTAAAGTTAATGCGCACCTGTAAAAGAATCATGTAGGAAGCGAATTTATTTATACTTAAAATAGCGTAAACATCGCAGTTAGGGTTATGAAAAGATTGTAAATATAATTGCAATAATATTATAAACACGCACGTCTAAACCATAGGAACCGATCGTTATGAAACTTTAATGATAGGTAGGTTTAACAGGAAAACGGAAGAAATTTATTAAAAATAGAGACTAGAGGGTTGACTTATTTTTTGGTTAAAGAAATCACCATACAACGTGGCAATGCTGCCAACCCATTGGGTAGACATTTTTCCCGTTGACAGCGATGCCGACGAATTTTTGAATACTGTATAATTTTTTACCCTCTTTTTTTATATACTTACATGTTTAGACGCCAGCACATCAAGCTACCCCAAACTGTCTAATTTCCCAATTGAAAATGAACCTTATAATTTTGTAATAAAGTTGAAAAATTTTCAAAGAATTATGACAGATTGGTACAGCTCATGTGGTCTGTACATATTATTATATTAAGTATTTTAGCTTTTAAATTATGTAAAGGATAACATTGATGATCACGCCTAAAATAGACCCTCGAAAACTATTCACTGAAAAACTCAATTCATTCATATCTATTTTAACCGTCGCTATGCAAAGTATCTATTGAAAGTCTAAGTCTAAACGTTCAACTAAACGGGAGAGTACGGAAAGTAGATTTAGGGTGAATTCAGCAATGAAACTGATCGCGGTTAGCACATCTAAACTGCGTTCAGGAGCTGTCATCGTTATTATTGTTATGGAAAATTGTCTCTGTCAGCTTTTGTGTTACTATGTGCTGATCCCGTTCAGAGGTACCAGTTCATTAAAGAAAGTGGTCCCTAAAAGGTATGCTTAAATCGTGAGTAAAACATAAGTTTTCAAACGGAAAAAACCACTTAAAAACTTGTGTTTTTACAGTGAGCTTTTCCTACTTATAGCGTATTTTTAAAAACAGTCCCAGCCAACTTACTTGGGTCAGCGGGATTATCTGAAAGGGTTACCGCTACCCCAGAAGACAAAGGGCTAAGGAAAAACATGGATGGGTTTCAATCAGTAACAGATGATTTCCCACCCTTAAAAATAGCGCCCTTACTTAAGTTTCATTGTAGCTTTGAAATAACTCCTGCTACATCTTACATCTGCCGCTCCCTAAAACCCAAATAAAAACATTGTTTCTGCTTAAATACAATATATAACCTATAACTAAAATGAATATATTATAATGTAAAAGTTTAAAGAGAAGAGCTCATTGGACATAATATAAATATTTAAATAGATTTTGATTTGTTTGTTATATTGTTTTTACTCCCTAAACATCAACCTATTCGGGTTTCATAGTGAAATATAAATATAATAAGGGGCGAGGCTTAAGTCAATGTGTATCAGACCTTGTTATTCGGTTTTCTGGAGCTGACTGTTTAAGGGGATATGATAAAAATATTGATACGTTTCTAATTCTACCCTTTGTATTAATTACTATGTAAGAAGTATGTATGGATTTTTGGTATGAGTTTAAGGTAGATAGACTAATATTATAAATCTTTTTTTTTCCTATGGTTAGTGACTAACCTGGTGTTACAGTTTTTATGCTGCCCATGGGCTTCTGACTTAGCTTCACATGCTGTTGAGAAATATCTCTCAGATATGCTGGTTTCTCACGATGTCTTCAATATTATACTACTCTGTCAAGAAAGTACCGGGAAAAGATCAATAATACACAAAATGTCTGTTATTCATCCAAATTTATTTTATCACCTTCAAAGTATGCTCCTTTAGAAACGATACACTTGCGCCAACGAATAATCCATTCATCAAAACATTTTTAAACGCTGCTTCCGGAATTGAGTTCAGTTCTCGCCGCGAATTCTCCTTTTTCGGTTTCGGTTCAGTTGGAAGGCGCCACTCCGAAGCTTGTTGACTAGTTTGCATGTCAAACTCGTAAACCCACGTCTCGTCACCAGTAACAATGCGTTTCATGAATGTTGGGTCCGAACTGACTCGTTCTAGCATGTCCTCAGCGACTTTCATGCGATTGAGTTTTTGGAGAAAATTCAGATCTTTTGGGACTAGCCGAGCAGCAACATGTTTCATACCCAAATGATTAGTTAAAATGATACGGATCGACTCGTGAGATACAGAAAGTTCGGCGGCTATCTCTCTCAGAGTTGAATGGGGATTTTCAGTCACTATTTTCTTCACTTTTGCGATGTTAACTTCAGTTGCAGACGTTGACGGCCTACCAGAGCGAGGCAAATCTTCCATCATATCTCGACCGCTTTTGAACGCTTTGAACCACTCTTATGCACGAGTTTTTGATAAAGTCGATTCACCGTAAGCCTTCTGTAATATTTTCAGTGACTCCGAACACGAAATTCCATTGGCGATGCAAAATTTAAGACAAACTCTTTGTTCGATATTTTTGTCCATTATGAAATTCGCAATACACACTAAAACCAGCACTGTATTTAATATAAATAACAGATGCAACTCAAACTCCGCGCCAAAATGGAAAACAGTTGTGCCAATCTAACAACTACAAAAAAACCATAAATTTGAATTTGGAACCATAAACAAATCATCCATTCCCGATACTTTTTTGACTGAATGTAAATGCAAAGGTTTACCTTTACCTTTACCTTTTCACTGAACGGATTTTGATATGACACACCACACATATACACCATATTTTGGATTAGGATATAGCATACTCCTGGCAATACGTTTCTGTGGGATGATTTCCAACTTCCACGCGGGCGAAGCCACGGGCTATAGCTAGTAGGTATGCCATACATAAAAGCTTTCTTGATTTTATACAGACTGTAAAACACACTACTAAGCGTAGTGTGTTTTAAGGCTTGTTAACACAAGTTAAATATACATCGATGTCTGTTTTACATACTTTATTAATGCGACAACATATTTTAAAAACATACAGAACATGTATCTCCACTCACACGAGGCTCGTGTTGTAACCGACATACCGCATAACTGTGTATTGTTACTTTTATAAAATGAATGAAATGAAATCATCAAATGACTTCTCCCGCTCTGGGTGGAGCGGAAGGGAGTGTCAGACTCTTACTGACTAAAACCCATCCATGTTCCTTCCTTAGCTCTTTGTGTTCCGGGGTAGCCGAAAGGGTTACCTTCGGAAAATCCCGCTTAAAAATTACTAAGACTGAAGCCCGCTCCGTTGCGTTGCGATTTTGATTCCACAACGCAAATAAAAAGTGTGGATTGTTTTATAATGTATACCTATTTAAAATGACGCGCTGCGGAGCAGTAAGGCTTCACTCAAGAGGTCCTAGCGGCGGACTGCCTGGTCCGTCTGCGCATGAGGCCCTGGGTTCGAGTCCCAGGTCGGGCAATGTGTTTTAGGGTTAATCTATCTGTAAGTTCTCAGTCGCATCCCGGAGTCTGTATTTGTGCCCCGTTGATGGCAATAGACTCGCCCCCTATTACATGGGATTTAAAACATGACGGGCGAAATGTGGGTGTCCTATTGGTACACCGTTGCTACTAGCAGCTGGCCCGGTTTTTATGACCTGTTCTGTACTAAGATATAAGATTAATTACAGATTTATCTTACACATAAATCTTCCGGTATTATTTTCTAAATAATAGTGAAACTGTATAAAAATACGTTGTAGTTTAGAAGAACAACCCAATCACAAGACATGAAAAGTGAACTTGATTATCTTATACACTCGAGAGCAATGAATCCGGGTCACTTAAAGAATCCTAAAAATCTCGGAAACTAAAAATGCTAGGTTAATGCAATAAATTGTATTTAATAGACAATGTAATACTCCTTAAATGAAGGTATTAAAACTTCTTAGTTTTTGTAAAGTTATATCATAAAAAAATCAAATTTGAAAAAGGGCCACTTTCGAAGATGGAACTACGAAATTACAGCATTTGGTTTTGCTTTTGTTTGTAATCTGTCATTTATGTGGGTACATAAACCATGTTGATAGTGCTCTATATTCATTATTCAAGCTGAAATTATGTCGCTTACGCCTGAAGAATGCACCAGAATACTTACAATGCTGGAAACCGGCCGGAGTCAGTGCGATACAGCCAGGACTGTCGGTGTGTCGCTGTCAACAGTACAAAGAGTTCTCCGACGTTACGAAGAAACTGGTTCTAACCTACGCAGACCAGGAACGGGCAGAACCAGGTGTACCACAGCACGAGAAGACCGATACTTGGTGAACACCATGCTTCGAAATCGCTTTCGAAATTTTATTTTATTTAAGTATGCATACACACATCCGTCACCTCAGGTCCAGTTGAAAACCAGCGTCAGGCACTAGTTGTCTGGCATTTTGCTGAACTGGGCCTTTTTAGCGCAGCCGTGAGGCACACAACGGTGCTAGTTTTCCGACAGCGCAGCGTACTGACTCTTTTCTTTCTGTTGTTTTCCTATATTTTTATTATTCTTTTACAGTATGTCGTGTGCCTTTTGTCTGTGTTAAATAAATGTATTTTCTTTCTTTCTTTCTTTCTTTCTTTCTCACAGGAACTGAACTCACAAATCAGTTTCGACGCCTCGGAGGAAGTAACCCAAGTGCATGGACAGTAAGACGTCGGCTTGCTGAATCTAACTTAAAACCCCTTAGACCTGCAAACGGCCCTAAACTGGAGCGTGGGCATCGTATTTCAAGACTAAGATATGCCCAGGGCCACGTAAATTGGAGTATTGAAGATTGGTCAAAAGTTATGTTCTCCGACGAATCAAAATTTATGCTCTACAAGCACGATGGAAGACACAGAGTGTATCAAAGACCAGGGGAAAGATTCAAGCAAGCATGCATCGAAGAAAAAGTAGCCTACGGTGGTGGGTCTGTACTTGTGTGGGCCGGAATTTCTTCTGAAAGTCGCACAGAGCTGGTGATCATAGAAAACGGCTCTTTAACTAGCGTAAGATATGTGGAAGAAATCCTCAATGATCACGTTGGTCCATTTATGGTCAATTTAGGTGAGGATGCTATATTTATGCATGACAATGCCCGACCTCATACAGGTAGGATTGTGAATGACTACCTTCAAGAGATGAACATTACTCGTATGGAGTGGCCAGCGCGCAGCCCGGATATCAACCCGATCGAGCATGCTTGGGACGAGCTAGGCAGATGCGTAAAACAACGAAACCCTCCCCCAATCACGCTTCGTGAGCTCAAAATTGCTCTCACAGAGGAATGGGAGAATATTCCCCAAAATCGTATAAGGAACTTGGTGTACAGCATGCCAAACCGCGTAAACGCAGTAATGGAAGCACGAGGAGGCAATACGAAGTATTAAAATTCAAGAAAATCGTAATAAAGTTCAAAAATTTCATGTTTCCTATTTTTGTTTTAAGGAGAGATCAGCAGCTTTTTTCTTTATGTAATTTTGTGTTAATAAAATGTATGGTGACTCATATTTTTTTTACTTTCATTTAAGGAGTATTACATTGTCTATTAAATACAATTTATTGCATTAACCTATCATTTTTAGTTTCCGAGATTTTTAACATTCTTTAAGTGACCCGGATTCATTGCTCTCGAGTGTATATATAACTCTTCTGTGCGTGTATATGTCACTGAACTCCTCCTAAACGGCTGGACCGATTTTAATGAAATTTGTTGTGTGTGTTACAGTGGCTTTGAGGATGGTTTAGATTTAAAAAAAAAAATTAAAAAAAAAATTATACGGCGGAACGAAGTTCGCAGGGACAGCTAGTATTATAATTATATATGACTAACTGCTGCCAGCGACTTCGCCCGCGCGAATGTCGGACATTATCCCAAGAGGACGTACTAACGGAATAAAAAGTCATAAACTACCTCTGTGCAAAGTTTCATCCAGATCCGTTCAGCCGTTTGAGCGCGAAGGAGAGACAAACATACAAACACACACTCACTCACAAGCTTCCGCCTTTATAATATGAGTGTGATGTATTCCCCGTTGGGGGATGCAGAGATGGATAGTATGTACACCCACAATTCGTTATGTTTAAGTCCCACGCTAAGCTTACGTATACGCAGCTTATACGTGGCACAAACCCAACTTCGAGTTGCTACCAAGAAATTCCTACGTGTAAAAACGAACAACACTGCCCGACCTGGGAATCGAACACAATACTCCTATGTCATGCAACCGTAGAACATTAGACCTACAAGACTCAGCAGAAATAGCTAGCGTCTATTCTAACTTGTGTAAAGTATGGATAATGGACGTGTTAAATGTCGTTACAACATTTAATAAAGGATATATTTCGATTCTCGGTAACGCAAATTGTGTAAAATACATCAACGACTTGAATGAGGTCCACAATAATTGTAGTTTATCGCGTAATTATTATGTAGAAGCAGACACAATTACCAAGGGATTTATTCTTTGCGTGGGCTTTTAACTTGATGAAATGAAATAATGTGTTTAGTATTCTGAAACCGAAACCCTGTTGCTATTTGCAACAGATTTTCAGATTCACAATAAGCTTTCAGTAGTAATAATTCAATTTACAGTCAGCGCATCAAGCTATCCTAAACTGTAAAACTTTCCCCAAATGAAAGTGAACTTTATGCTTTTTTAATAAAGTTGGAAAATTATCAAAAAAAAATGACAGATTGATGTAACTTTATGTGCTTTCATACATTATTTTTCTGGAATTTCCTTAGATCAATGTTTTGATCACGGGCAATCATATATATCTTCTCGGTATACTGCTGTGTAGGAAGGAACTAATTAGTAAGATTAACCTTTCGTATGTCGTAATTACAGACACAATTAAAAGCCATTGTGTCTCTCGATCTGCGTTCCAGCAGAAATAATAAAATAAATAATATTAGTAAATAATAATAATATTAATAATATTTGTATTGTAAGGAATCAATAAAAGCGGCATTCTGTAGGTAGCCATTATACCTGTAATATCATGATGGCCCAGCGGTTAAGGCCTCATGTCATGCATGAGGATCAATCTGCCTAGCCATTTCCCAACTATATTGAGGTCGGCTTTCAGCCTAACCGGATGCAGCTGAATACCAGTATTTCACTTGGAGCGGCTGCCTATCTGACCTCCACAACCCAGTCACTAACTGGGTAATACGATACCCTTTGGTAAGACAGGCTATCAGAGTTTTGGGTTTCTGACCGACTCCTAACGACTTTCAAAGATCCACGAATAACAGCGGGGACCAACAGCTTAACGAAGATATCTAAAGATGGTCAACCATGCACAGATCAACCCCGGCAAGCGTAGCTTAACCTGCTGGATCGACCGTGCGGCTGTTATTACTTAGCCTTATGTTAAGCACGAGGATGTGGGTTCAAATCCGGGCATGTACAAATGTGACCTTTTTAATTCTTAATAATTTGTGAGTTTATCTAGAACATCACTGACATTGGTGAAGAAAAACATCGTGAGGAAACCAGGAAACATAAACAAACAAACATAAACATAACATAATATCACGCCTGCAATCCCCGAAGGGTTTCGCAGAGGTACCTATAACTGATAATACACTGACCCTGACGATATGCACTAAGACATAACTGGCGAAATTTTTACTACCTATACGTACACGTTTTAAGTCTGAAAGGGCAAACTTGGTGATCAAGTTTCTCTGTACGAGAAGAACCTTTACCCGGTTCAGTTATAATAGAACAATAATAGGCTGCTATTATTATATGACAGCAGTGGTGACCTAGCGGTAAAGATCGCGACTCAAGAGTTCTAGGTCGTAGGTTTGAACCAGGCGCTTATACTTCGAGTAAATTGTTTCAATACCACTGCTCTCAGAAACGGTGAAGAAAAACATCGTAAGGAAACGAACGAAACGGGCATATTCTAGAAATAAAAATTCGAAGATGTATCATCTTCCAATCCGCACTGGGCCCGCCCACTCCTTCTCACCAAGAGGAGGCCTGTGCCCCAGCATTAGGAACTCATAGGCTGATATGAAATATGGATAGATAACATTACCCAAGCTGGTACGATACAATTTAATCACCTGAACTTGTGTCCAATCAATAACTTTTTTTTTTTTTTAAGTCTGGGAAATCATCCAATGACTGCTCCCGCTCTGGGTGGAGCGGAAGGGAGTGTCAGACTCTTACTGACTAAAAGCCATCCATGTTCCTTCCGTAGCCCTTTATGTTCCGGGGTAGCGGTAACCCTTTCGGACAATCCCGCTTACCCGGCAGGCTTGGCCCTAATATGCTGACATCTGTTTGAGGCGCGCGTGGAATATATACGCGCCGTCCGGCACGGATCTGGTGCTGATCGCACGGTGAATCAATAACTTGAAAATAAATTACATTCGCTTTCTCCTGCTCGGTGGGTTCGCGATACACTGGATACACAGTATAATAATAATGTTAATTATTCACAATTAATAGCTATTGTTTAAAATGTTTATGTTCTTTGAATATACTATGAATAGGAGCTACAGAACTGTAGCTCCTATTCCGGGATAAAAAGTATTGTATGTGTGAGTCGAGGTTATAACCTTTTATGTGTGCCAAATTTCATACAGATCCGCTTGGAGGTTTTTATGTGATTATTGAGTAACAAACATCCAAACGTTATTATCTATACTAATATTATAAAGCTGAAGAGTTTGTTTGTTTGAACGCGCTAATCTCTGTAACTACTGGTTCGAATTGAAAAAATCTTTTTGTGTTGGATAGTCCATTTATAGAGGAAGGCTATAGGCTATGTAACATCACGCTACGGCCAATAGGAGCTCAGCAGGTGACACCGCGCGGGAGCAGCTATTGTTTTATATAGATAGTAGGAACAGGGTAATGCAGTTCAGTAAGTACAAAATAAGTTGGTACTAAAACTAACTTTGGGAGTCTTATAACAATGACGATCCACGACTTTGAGGAACTTTTTTTTGGGCCTACAGTTTGAAGGTAACGCTCATCGATATATATGTACTACGGTAACGCTCTACTTTTTCAGGATCATCGTTTACAAATTACCTTCGTAGTCTTTCTTCTCGTTCTAACAAGCACTGTAGGTAATTTCTCATTATTCATATTACAGTCTAATTAAAATGTAAAAGATACGGTATATTCTACGAAATATATCGAGGACAAACAGCCTCTCGTACTAACAAACAAATTACCCAATTATTTTAAATATGTAGGTAATGTAACACCAAAATCCCACATTATAATGAGTGTACACTGTACACAAGTATAGCGATAATGCTACCATTCAAAATAAACATTAATAACAATCGCCATTCAAGTTTAGTTGAAATTACTAACAATATGAACGACCTACGACCTTTGTTTTTGATATCGGCTAAACTTAACGAATTGAACTGAGCTAGAGTAGTTTGCAATCGTCACAATATGACGTAACTCATTGAGTTCAAAGAACGCCGACATTACATGAATTACATCTCACTTATAATAATACCTAGGAACGATTTCCGCTCATTTCCTGTTGTCCACAACTTTATTAAAGAAAATTTTCATTTGGCCATAAATTCATGTTTTAATTGGCGTCTACGTTCTACAAATAGGTTGAGGTAGTAATAAGTATTTGCCATTTACATAAAAACGAAATTTTAAGCTGACTTAGGGCTTGGTAATGTTGGCAAGTGCTGTATAATGTGAGTGTGCGTGTCACTCAAGTTCTTCTTAAATTCCTCGAAGTGCAACCAGTGAGCTGAGAGAGACATTTAATATTGTAAGCGTGCTCAGTGCCCAGTCAGAGGCAATGAGCTGCGCTACCCTGTAGCTTATACCGACTCAGTTACACTTCGTAATGGAAACTTTAATGTAAGCATTGAATGAACAAAAAAAAGCATTAGTGCATGTCTTTTGAGCCGTGGAGTTTCTTGTGGGCTCTTCGGATTTCGTCACAATTCCAACAAATGTGGTTATGGATTTCATACTTGCAACCGTGCACCTCTTGACTCTTGAGTGCTTGTAATGCGGTCCATTTGAAGTAAACAATATTAAGTTTCTAATATATTTCTCAAACAGTAAACAAGATCTTTGCACTAAGGCTTGTAACTGAGTTGTGTAAGCTAAAGAAAAATGATGACCATCTTAACATAGATACTTAATCCGTCCGCCATTTTCCTAGTCAAGATGTTTGTTTGGATAGCAACAGGTGGTGCGAGATTTTCAACGACTTGTTGAATATCGCTCTGGAGGAACGTCCGCAAAGAGGGTACGGTATGGGCACAGAACAAATAATAGTATGGGACACAAGTGCGACCGTGTGACGACTGAGATCAGCGACCGATGTGCGGGGCCCGGCGGGCCCCTGACGAGCACGCGATGATGCGTCAGGCGGCAGGCCCCTCGTGCCACTATGTCCGGTGACCACACGCCACTTCGCAGCCACTCGATTTATTTTTAGAGCAAGTTCCTGCTGTATAATAATATCCAACCAAAGTAATCCACACCGTAAAATTTTTAAGGAAAGAAAATCGAACCGTGTAATCGTTAACTGCAAGGCTTATCTCACGATCAATTAATAACACGGACAAGGTGGTCCGACTCGATGATCATAAACAATCGTACGACAGATCGGCATTTCTAAATTAATGGCTTTCGTAAAATACTCGGCCGATATTTATTTGCGTTGGGCTTCGAGAAGAACTGTCCGGGTGAGATGGGCGGGCGGCGGCGGCGTGCGCGCAGATAGCGAGGCTGCGGGGTCACGTTCCCCAGATAAAACAAGAGATAACGCCGACGTCTTCTGTACGCGATTGTCTTTGCGCCCGTGTATCGACACGTATTCGTATTCTTCGTTATTGAGTACGCTGGCTTACGCCGTAACGATATTGATAAACGGCTTTAATATGTGCTAATAACACAGATCGAGGAACATATGACCGTCAGAGTAAAGGCCTAAGAGAGTTGTTATTATAATATCAGTAATAAACAAAGCCGTCTCAAGTATCGTTAATTTGAAAATTAAAACAAATGTTTCATGATATTTTAATGATATGGCGTTATGTATGTTTTATAATGGTTACCTAAGTAAGCGTTGTTATTTTATGGGATGAATAAATTTTACTGTCTACTACAATCTGAAGAAGAGTTATCCAAACAAATAATAGTATGTAAGATGCTATAAAAAGAACGTTACAATGTGTAAAGAAACGCAATCTTTGTAAAGAACATTTTCGTAGCGTGGGATGTGAAACTTATAAGCTTTGCGATTTTTTGGCTTTCATGTTTAGTAGTATTCTTGTATTGTGAATTAATACAATACCACAACCGCCTTTGAAGACAAAAAGCAGCTAGAATTAAAAATGTTGCTGTATTTTGTAAAATTACTCCATTATTTAATAATTATTTAAAACTTTTGTAAGCTAACTGTATGTTTATAACTACGCTATTGTACTAGTTAGGTAAGCCTGTAATAATAGTTTAAGTGTGTTAAATAAAAAAATAAATGTTTATTTTTTGTCTTTTAAAACATAACCTCTTTTATAACACTCACAGATAACCTCCGTAGTCATAAAAAGCGTGTAACCTTCGTCTCTGTAGAGAACTTACGGTTCTTCCCCTCCAAGGATTGCATAATCCGTTAATTTATCAAATAAAAACATTTTATTAAGAAGCGTTTGTCGAAGTGTCTATTCCCGTTTTTCAAAGAGAATGTATTGAATTATTTTGACCCCGGGGTCAATGTTATTTATTGGAGGTAGACAATACGACCTTTGAACTGAGAGAACAATATTTCTGAGATTAATGATTAGTGCATCTTGCTAACGTTATCTTTGTATAAACTGAGATTAGGTTTACCGGTGGGTTTGCTTGTGTTAATGCTATAATTAATTACGTGTCTCTTTCCGTCTTCTCTGTATAGTCTTACAGATAAACGACTGTTATGTTCGGCTTTTTTTTAGGTTTTGACGACATAAATGATTTACTTAACCAAAGATATTTTGTTTAAAAAAGCGTCTGTGGAGTTTCTTGCTCGTTCTTCTCTATAGGTACCTATTACGTTTTGGAATAGGCAACTAGTTTCATCTTTCTGACTGACCAACCCCTTGACAATTTCAGAAGGGCCTGTAATTGGTTTATTTGAAATAAATGTTTTACAGCTAGATACTTCACTATCACTACATAGTATAAAATAAAGTCGCTATTTTTGTCTGTTTGTTTGTCTGTATGCTTAAATCTTTAAAACTACGCAACGGATTTTGATGCGGTTTTTTTTAATAGATAGAGTGATTCAAGAGGAAGGTTTATGTGTATAATTTAGTCGACATATTTTGCGGGTGAAGCCGCGGGCGGAAGCTAGTGAATAATAATTTATAGACCACATTTTTTTAGTTTTAATACTTACCCTGCTCCTCTCCATCACAAGAACTACACCCGAGAGCCATTTTTGGCAATTTGGGCACAGTAAACGTAGAAAAACATCTAGGTACAAGTACATATATAGGTATACCCACTAAACATCTTGGTACATTAAAACTTACCTAAAATTAAACCTACAATCATTAAAATTGCAAATTAAGGTAACGTAAGTTAGGGCACGCCACGATAGTGGCGGTAAGGCCCCTCTTTGAGGAGTGGCTAGAGAGGCGTCACGGCGCCCTCACCTACCGCCTGACGCAGGTCCTCACCGGACATGGAGGTTCCTGCACATCATCAGGCGGGAGGAAACGCCCGGGTGTCACCACTGCGAGGATCGCCCAGAGGACACGGTAGAGCACACGGTGCAAACCTGCCCCGCTTGGGCGGAGCACCGCCGTGTCCTCGTAGAGGCGATCGGCGGCGGCGACCTCTCGCGCCCGGCCCTGGTGCAAGCCATGGTCCGGGGCGAGAGGGAGTGGGAGGCAGTCACCTCCTTCTGCGAAAAAGTTATGCTCGCGAAGGAGGTGGCGGGATGGGAGAGAGAAAGGTCCTCCCGTCCCAGCCGCCGCAGTAGACGCCCCGGGCGTCGGGAGCCACGTGACGACTCCCGGCCACCGTAGGCGCGGGCCTGCGGACGGTGAGTAATGGGTGACTCACCGTCCGATCAGCACCAGACCCGTGCCGTACGGCGCGTATATGTTCCACGCGCGCCTCAAAGAGATGTCAGCATATGAAGGGGCCCCTCAGGGCCAAGCCTGCCGGGTAAGCGGGATTGTCCGAAAGGGTTACCGCTACCCCGGAACATAAAGGGCTACGGAAGGAACATGGATGGGTTTCAGTCATTAAGAGTCTGACACTCCCTTCCGCTCCACCCAGAGCGGGAGCAGTCATTGGATGATTTCCCAGCCTTAAAAAAAAAAAAAAAGGTAACGTTAGTTGATAATTTTTGATGTCATTCAAAATTAAGTTCACGGCTTGCCAAAAAGCTTCAACGCTGCCTGTAGCCGACTTAATTCTTTCGTTAACTTATAATGTACAGACACGGCATGCGTTTAGATTTATAATAGGCATACTCCATAGCCATGTAGGGTGTTGAATCGTAATAAATCATGTCGGTAGATTGGCCTGATGACGTAAATGATGCTTCACTAATAAATCTTCGCGAGGCGTTGTCGTTGGTACGCTGTCATTAAAATTCTACGCCTGACATACATTTTTGTTCGATAATGATTTTCATTAACCACCTTTGGTTTATCGGTGTAATTGCACAAGTTGAGGTGTTTGGTAATTGTTTCATTAAACGCCGTTCTAACATGTCTGATGGGTCTTCATAATATGTGACGAGGGGTTGACCTGCATCGTAATTGCGTTATTCTTTCTCAATCAACCTTATTTTGAAAACACGGGATTTTTCCATAGCCGTCCCCCGACGCGACAACGCCGACGGCGACGCTTGGTTCAAAATATTACTCAATTAAGTACACTTCCGATCCAGTCACATTTCGAATAAATTCCGTCCAGCCGTTTGGGAACTACGATGCTACGATTATAATACAGAAGTTTCAATAAGAACCTAGATAATAGGTACAACAAGAATTCTCCATGATAAGGTCCAATGAAATGGTTCTTTGCAAATCGTTCAAAGGTCACAGGTTGAGATCATGTAACTTTCTTGAAATTCAGCATAAATCCCTCTAAAAGCTAATAAACTACATGTGGCACATTGAATGACCTTTAAGCTATCGGCTTTTCAAAAACATTGCCAACGAAACAATTTATCTAAGGCTGTATTAGCTAAACAATCCGTGTTCACATTTCGTAAGCTCTCTGTAATCAGACACTATCAATCAGCATGACAATATACCTGAATTTACCGCCAAGATTGATGACATCATTATAATCGAAGATATTCATCCTAAAGCTGATTCATTATATTACCAAATGGGAATTGCCAAGACGATAGCAAAATTGTCTGTGTGCCCAAAATAAACGTTACCATTGCCACTGGAAATAAAGAAAGAAAGAGTACACAGTACAATACGAAGTAACAAAAGAAAAGGTGAAAATAATATTTTAACAAGAAAACAAAGTGCCTCAGGCAATGGCTGCGCCATAAAGATTTATTTCCTAACGAACCAAACCTTCTTTGTGTCACTTAAATAAGCTTAGGGATTCACGTGAGGAAACTGGCATGCCTGAGAGATATTTCAAAACAGTATGTGATGCTAAGTCAGAGGCCCATGGGCAGCATTAAAACTCTGACACCAGGTTAGTCACTAACCACACGAAAAGAAGAGGGATTCAACATGATAAGTCAGGAGGAAGTTGTCCATCGCAAGAATTCATGTCCAGTTGATGGATGGAGAGGAGGAAGAAGGTCAAAAAAAAAGTATGGGTTGTGTGAGGAATGACATGAAAGAGAAGGGAGTGAATATTGAAGCGGTTGTCAGAGGTTAATGGAGGATTAAAACGTTTTGGGCTGGCTGACACCAAGTAACTTGGGACAAAGGCAGGACAATGATGATTAATTTACTAGCTAAAAAGTAAAGCTAGACAAAAGCTCTGACCACAAAGCCAAGGAAATCTGAACAGGTAGCTAAGTAAAGTAGTCAGCGAAAAGTTATTGAAGCATAAATTTTTAAGGATGGGAAATCATCAAATTACCCCTCCCGTTGTGGGTGGAGCAGAAGGGAGTATGAGAAGATTTTTAGTCACTAAAACCCATCTATCTGCCTTCCTTAGCCCTATGTGTTCCAGGGTAGCGGAACACATAGGGCTAAGGGAGGCGAACACTCCTTCTGAACCAATAGCACCTGGCCTTTATTCTTAACTAGCTGACCCGACAGACGTTGTCCTGTCTTAACTGTGATACCTACCCTACCTACCTACCTACCCTACCTACCCTACCTACCCTACCTACCCTAGCTACCTACCCTACCTACCCTACCTACCCACCCTACCTACCTACACTACCTACCTACCCTACCCTACCTACCTACCTACCCTACCTACCTACCCTACCTACCTACCTACCCTACCTACCTACCTACCCTACCTACCTACCTACCCTACCTACCTACCTACCCTACCTACCTACCTACCCTACCTACCTACCTACCTACCCTACCTACCCTACCTACCCACCCTACCTACTCACCCTACCTACCCTACCTACCTACCCTACCTACCTACCCTACCTACCTACCCTACCTACCTACCCTACCTACCTACCCTACCTACCTACCCTACCTACCTACCCTACCTACCTACCCTACCTACCTACCCTACCTACCTACCCTACCCTACCTACCTACCTACCCTACCTAAAAATAAATAAAAAAAAAATGTATTCTGCTATTCAGGGCGGAGACAAATCCAACGAAACAAAAACCATGAAAATTGGTCCAGCAGATCTCGAGTTATAACGAAGGGAACAAACCCGACTTTCTTTTATATATATAGATTCAAAAACTTATCCATAGAATTATAAAATGGGGCCCCCTTATCAGCCCACGGCACGGTTTCTTTACGGTACGGGCGCCGCGGCGTAGAAAAATCGTGTCTTCAACAAGCTTCCATAGTGATCCATACAACTTTAACGACCATGCCTATACAGCCAATAAACCGTAATTTTTCACGGCAAGAAAAACGAGTCTCCACAAAGGGCTTTAGTCAGAACCGGTAATACAGCAAGGGTGCGTTTCCACCAGAGATATGCTATGCTACGTTGCTATGAATGCGTTTGGTATCCACCAATCATATTCCTTGGTCCAAATAGCATAGCTCTGGTGAAAACGGGTTCTGCTAAGCTATGTTTTTTATATGGATGCATGATCTGGACGCATTCTCTGGATGCATGCTATGTATGGTTGCGAATGGTGTAGCTATGTGCAGAGCAGAGAACCTACAGTAAGCGCGCGTTTGTCATCGCACAGCTACGTCGCGTCGCGGCGGCACATCTTCATAGCGCATCTTACTAGCCCGCTACATATCATAGCATCCGTGGAAACGGTCACATAGTTTTGTAGCTTAACTTTCACATCCTTGTAGCAAAGCTGCACACCAGTGATGGAAAGGCACCCTAAAACGGCTATACAGTAAATACTTGTCACCCAATACTCGCAGACCATAACCCAGTGAAGGAAATAGTAAGAAAAACTTGCTTTCTCATATTTGTATGGAGTCTCAGGGCTAAACTAACGTATACGGACAAGGCTGGTCCCGCAAAGGTAACTGGACACCCCACTTATCTACTGACTGTCAAATATGTATGGAAAAATGGTGCCAAATATACCAGTCAACACAGACCATTTTTAGTGATCATTAAAACAGTTTGATAATTTATAGTGGCACTACTTTACAACTTAACTGGATTTCGTACGAAATTGACTATCAGTGATAAATGATAATCAATAATGCCAAAGTGTTTTAGAGTTACGATTGATAACGTAATTAATTAAAGAAATCAATTTTTTTATTGACTGCCTCGTTAGTCTAGTGGTCGCAAGTGCTACTGCTGTTGGCCTTGGGTTCGATTCCCGGTGTCGGGCAAACTGTTATTGGATTTTCTCATCTGAAATTTCTCAGTAGCTGCCGTGTGTCTAGGTTTGCGCACGGTTCATGGCAATAGCCTCGCCCCATATAAGATGGGAGTCAAATATATCTGGTTAAATGTGGGTGTACCATAGGTACACCTCTGCCTGACCGTTTAAATTTTTCTAATTTCCAAATCGAGCTAAACGGAACAATAGTGATAAATTCCAGATGAAGAAACCTAATAACACTGTGACCGACCCGGGAGTAGGTAAATGCGCTTGCGTGCTTATACAAGTTTAACATAGCAGTCGATTAAAAAAACCTTGCACCAATATCGATTATATTCTACGACTTATCAATCCACAACAGTCCGACAACGCTGTTATAATTAATGCTACCTAACTATTAAGTTGTTTTCTCTAAAATATTTGTATGTCACTGGCGGGACATGTAGAAAAAACCCCTAGTGTTAACATCATCATTGTAGGTACCATGTTTCAACGCAAATAAAAATATCCTATTCTATGCCGCAAACTTGCCAGCAACCAAAATCGGATTCAAACAAAAAAATGGCAACAAAAAATAAACCAGGAAGAACATAAATCTATTTACACATATCATAGAACAGGTTTCTCTTTATTGATATGCTGGACAGGATCTCTTGCGTTTAAAGACCGTAAAATTATATTTATTTATAACGATAATTGTCACATAAAAGAAACTTTTATTTATGTTTAAGTGTGCCCATCAATTTGCAAATATGTGTACTTGAATAGCATGCAAGATGAATAAGAGCTGCGTTTAATGGCGCCAGCATTTTAAAAACCGAACAACGTAACTCGGAGCAGCTGATTCTAGATAGCTTTTCGAATGTTATTCGTTTGAAAAATGACTCATATACATAGCCTAGTAGATGAAACCCTCGCATTGATACCTATTTAAGGGCACTCTTATTGAACAATTCAAGATTTCAAAAGAGATTCATGTTTGGAAAAGCCGTCTGTTCAATTTATTGCGTTTTTTATAACTTCGCTGGTAATACCCAAAGGGTTAAGCAGGGATGTGCGTATATACTACACCAACATTTTGCCAGTTGTGTTTGTGTTTTTTTTTTTTTTGGTTATGGCATCTCGCAGTTCAACCAAAGGGTTGTCTACTGCTTAACCGGGCTTGCCTGTGGCTGCCACAAAAGAATTGTAGCCTCCAGCCAGGGCTTAATAAAAACTAAACCTAACTTACAAAACTAAGCGACTACACGCTAAGGGCACCCCCTGCGCGGTTCGGACCTCGGCTTAGGGCGTCGCTGGGGGGGGACAGTAAGGGACAGCTGGATCGGGGGTTTTTAAAGCTACTGGCTCAGCGGCAACGCGGGCTGGCTCGAGCAAGGGTCGGGGAGATGAGAACGGACAGGGTAGTCGACGGGCCTCGGCGGCGAGGACGGAACGACGGACGGAAATTTGTACTTGTGTGCTAATAACAGTGCTAGTAGCCGGGCTGCTCTCCTGGAGGAGAGTGGTGGCATCGTCGGGGGCAATGAGGGTATGCCGTGGACGGCGAACCTTACTAATGCGGGACGGGGTGTATCGGGAGGCGGCCGCAATCAGGGGATTGCGGTGCTTTATGGCAGTGTCAAAGAAACGCTTCGAGAGGCGTTTCATGAACTGCTGAACTGTGGGGAGTTTAAAGTCTACATGAAGGTCCATGTTACGGACGTAAAAGGGAGCTCCTGAGACCCTACGGAGGAACCGGTTTTGGAGTGTCTGCATTCGATGCAGATACTTGGGTTTGGCGTGCGCGAAGACGACGCAAGCGTATGTCATGATGGGACGGATTACAGCCTTATAGAGACGCAGTTTGCACCGGAGTGACAATTTGCTACGTTCTGTAAGCATGAATTGGAGCCTACCGAGAGCGAAAGCGGCCCGCGAACGGACCTGCTTTATGTGCTCTGCGAAACTGAGGTGTTGGTCGAGAGTGACACCCAGGTACATGGCATGCTTCGCCCAAGGGATCGGCTTGCCGTACATGGTGATCGGATTAGGGGGGTTGGGGAGGGCCCTACGAATTCTCCTAAAGAGAACAGCCTGGCTTTTATCGGGGTTGACCTCCGATTCTCCATTTCCGGAACCAAGCGCCTAGGACGTTGGCCGAGTTCTGGAGAGTCTGAGCTATAGCTGGCGGACTGATCCCCGTGTAGTAAATGGCCGTGTCATCGGCGAATAACGCCAATTGGGCCTTTTTACTCTTAGGGATGTCGCTAGTGAACAGGGTAAAGATTAGGGGGGAGAGAACGGAGCCCTGGGGGACACCGGCGCGAATCGGGTGGGGGGAGGAGAGAGCGCCCTCGATGCGGTAGCGGAAGGTGCGGTTCGACAAAAAGTCCCGTAAGATGAGCACGAGACGGTCGGGCACGCCGAGATGGTATAGCTTATATATTAAGCCATTGTGCCAGACTTTGTCGAAAGCCTCCGCTATGTCGAAGAACAGGGCGCCAGTCATAGCGCCACGCTGGAAGCCGGCACTGATGTGCTCGACTATGCGGTGCGCTTGCTGGACGCACGAGTGTTGGGTACGGAACCCGAACTGCTCGTCCGGAATCAGGCTCTTCGCCTCGGCATAGTCCTTGAGACGCTTATAAATAAGCCTCTCGTAGATTTTGCCGAGCACGTTGAGCAGACTGATGGGGCGATAGCTGGTGGGGTCGGATTTGGGTTTGCCGGGTTTGGGGATACCTATAACAGAGGCCTCTTTCCAGGCTTGTGGGAACATGTTATTACTCATGGCGCCATTGAAGATGGCGGTCATGAGCATGATCAGTTGTGTGTTTGAGTGCAAAGGCGAGCCTATTATATATAGCCTATATTGCCATATACAGGGCGAGCTTATATTGCCATCAACCGAGCACAAATGACTGGCAGACACATGGCTACTTCTAAGAAATTCCAAAGGAAAACCCCAATTGCACTTTGTCCGAACCGGGAATCGAACCCAAGTTCTCCTGCTCACAGTAGCGCTCGCAACCACTTGGCAATTATCTATTTACGTTGAAGTAATGCAATAAGTTCTTAAATATAGCTAAAATTTATAAAAAAAAATTGTAGGCTGTTAACAAGAAAATCTGCATTAATAGATATTTGACAGTAATTGTGAAGTTAACCCTGCGTTGGTGCTGATTCTAAATAAAAAATTGATGAGATTTGATTAATGATTTTTATATATTTTTAATAAATTACTTACTTACCCAATTTTGCAGTGTTAGTATTAGGTCTCTCCTGAGAAACGAAATTGCTTGAATGACCTTTTGCGAAAGTGACATTGTGCGAAAATGACGTTTTGAGAAAATGGAATTTTGCAATAGTGACTTTATGCGAAAGTGACCAAACTTTTAACGATGACATTTTGCGTAAGGAACGTTCTGCGTCAAGACCGACCTGATTTTTCCGTCCGTTCGTCCGATCCATCCTAGTAACAAACATCTAAAGATACCCCAATACATCTCAAGGGCATATTCTTATGAGTAGTCCGTATCTAGGGATTATGCTGAGATGATAAACAACACACGCTCGTGTGTTGGTAAGTAGGTAATCGTTCACATAATGGTCCATTGAGCCAATCTGTTTGTAGGAAGCCTATTTGAACAGGAAGATATCTTATACATCTATTCAATAGATAATCGATGAGTAAATAGTCTATATACAGTACATTAATTTAAAAACGCGTTCCCGTTAACCCGTCAAGTATAGCGTCCATAAATTCTAACATAATATTGCCATTAAAACATTTGGGAAAAAAAAACAATTAAATTAGTGTAATGGGGGCAGCTGTTTTTTTTCTCAATTTTTTTAATAGCAATATTTTTTGTAACATTGGACAGATCCACTCAATCTATTTGGCCAATTGCCTTTACTCAAACGGCCATTTCAGACATCAATCTGCATGGTCTTCTCATGGTCTGACCAAGATTATGTCTAGAATTTTAAAGAGATATCGATCGCCGTTAGCGATCAATTAATAGTCTCTTGCCATGTAGTTACAGTAGCTTTGCTGCGCCATGCAGTACACGATAAAGAACTATATGATAAAGTAGCTCTGTACCTTTAAAGTATTTTTATTTAAAAATATATGTTGACTTCATAAAACCTAAACCTAACCATCCCACTTTCTTTTGATCGCCGACGTCCTCTCTCCGTCCGCTCTTTGATTGACGAGTAAAAGGGTTGTAAAAAACCTACTTATCGAAATAAAATCATTTACAATTTTCTAATAATAATAATAAGTTTATTCAAAATATAAGGACTACCGTAAAATACAGTGTTCGTAAATCTATGTCAAATTCACAAATGATTTGTGCCTGAACTAGGTAACCCTGTGTTTCAGGCGATCGCTGGTAACATTAATTCATTAAATAATCACGTGTACCGTGTACGTATCTTAATTTAAATTTACTCTTAGATATTGGTTAATCACATAATCTTATTAAAAAGGTGTATAATAACTAGTATAAAAACTTATATAATACGAACAATATTCACTTTAGCACAAGTAATAATTAAGCGGGATTGTCCGAAAGGGTTACCGCTACCCCGGAACATAAAGGGCTATGGAAGGAACATGGATGGGTTTTAGTCAGTAAGAGTCTGACACTCCCTTCCGCTCCACCCAGAGCGGGAGCAGTCATTGGATGATTTCGCAGCATTAAAAAAAAAAAGCACAAGTAATAATGAAGTAAGTAAATGAAGCCAGGGAATAAATAACATTCAAATAGATCCTAAAACATCTCGTTCTTTAATAATATTACATTCTCCAGAGTGAAAGGAAAATTTTCACTAGATAAGCGACTTTTATCGTCAATAACATTTACTCAGAAATATTGAAAGGAAAAGGTACCTATGCACATTATTTGAATGTTGGCATAAAAACATTATGGAAATAAAATAATAAAGAACTAAGCACAACATAACATTATACATATTACGCCAGCACCTCAAGCTATCCCAAACTGTCAAATATTTCCATTTGAAAATGAACTTTATTCCTTTGTCGTAAAGGCTGAAAATATATTAGAGTCAATTGACAGATTGGGGTAGCTTGATGTGCAGGCCTCTGTACTTTAACTAAGTTTATATTTCCACGTTGAATGCCAGTGTTGATTCTTTGGCCAATGAACGAGCCCGCCCTCTGGTCACGTGAAATAATAATATGTCAAGCGGTTTAATTTAGTACGTGCATAGTTTAATTAATTAGTGGCTTCATAAATAAGGTGTTAAAAAAATAACTAAGAATTACGTGGGAGCATTGTACCTACTCATCATCACGAACAACTTTTACTATGGGATCAACACCGAAATCGCGAAAAAAAAATGATCTGTTCCATTTATGCACAGGTAACTCAATGAAATGCATGGAACAGCTTTTATTTCTACCACCGTAATAATAATTTTTAACACCTTATATTTTAAATTATTTTTATTTTTTTTGCTTAAACCTAAACTTCATACTATTTTAATCTCAAACTTGTTAAAATATTTATAACAATATTTACAAGTATAAAAAATGGGAGGGGCAATAAAAATAGAACATTTAAAAATTCGTCCACATTCACAACAAGGAAAGTTCTAAAAAGGTTGGCAGCTTTGCTTTTTTGTTTTTGAGGGTGGGAAATCATACAATGACTTCTCCCGCTCTGAGTGGAGCGGAAGGGAGTGTCAGACTCTTACTGACTAAAACCCATCCATGTCTCTTCCGTAGCCCTTTATGTTCCAGGGTAGCGGTAACCCTTTCGGACAATCCCGCCTATGGCAGCATTGCTGCGTTTTTATTTTTTATTGATCCATCAATTATGTTCACGAGCTTAAGAGCCAGCTTCCTTAATAGGTATGTAGGTAGATACATCCGTCAGTAAACACAGTTTTTGTTCCGACAAATAGTTTAAATGATTGTAATCAAATTGTTTGCATAGTGTTACGATTAATTGACTAATTGAATGAACAATCTACATTCAGAGGAAACCGCGCTGTCATTTTTATACATGGAACTATTAGTAGTATTCGTGCCGCCCAATTTGTTTTTCTTCACATGACCAGAGAGCTGGTCAATATTTGGCCAGCAAATCTCAAACGGTAAAGTGCCCAAAAGGCTGGCAGCATTGTCACGTTGTATGGCAACGCTGCCGGCCTTTTGGGCACTGTTTTTGTTGACAGCGTTGGGGACGAAATTTTTGATGCCCTATCATTATTTCTCCTCCCTTTTTGTTTACAATTGACGAAGAAATCGATGGACATACTCGTACATTAAAAAAATACACACAGTCAGACATAGAGCCTCATTCATTTTTCGAAGTTGGTTAATAAAATTTAAGGGTCTGTTTTTAACGACAAAAATATTAAATTACAGCTTTTAACTTAATATATGAAAGTATATTTCGTACTTATAACAAACTTTTTAATTAAACTTTTGTCTGTGTCTGTCTCTCTCTATCTGTCTGTTTGTACCGGCTAATATCCGAAATGGCTGGATCAATTTTGACAAGACTTCCACTGGCAAATAGCTGACATTACATGGAGTAATTTAGAATACTTTTACTTACTACTTTTTTTACTTTTTTTTTTATAAGTTTATATCAAAGAGATGTCAGCATATGAAGGGGCCCCTCAGGGCCAAGCCTGCCGGGTAAGCGGGATTGTCCGAAAGGGTTACCGCTACCCCGGAACATAAAGGGCTACGGAAGGAACATGGATGGGTTTTAGTCAGTAAGAGTCTGACACTCCCTTCCGCTCCACCCAGAGCGGGAGCAGTCATTGGATGATTTCCCAGCCTTAAAAAAAAAAAAAAAAAAAAAAAAAAAAAGGTCCACACGAGCAAAGCCACTGCCCCTGGTAATATACCTTCATGTACCTATATTTATTGCTCCATTGAATTCTATACATATTCGCCCCAATACAAAGGCTTGACAGTTGAATGACTGCAGCAATTAATTTCCTAATTAAGTTAACTTCACGATTCAAAATCACTTTGATGAAATTCTTGATGTGTTGCGTAAATAATTTTACTGTTTCCAAGAAACTGTACTTGGGATTGAATCAATTTCACAGTTTAAGTTTTGTACAAAGCGGAGTCTAATAAACTTTTGACATCAAAGTATCAACATAATGAGTGTGAACATATACATCTTGTCATTCGTCCAAAAGTCTGACAACCAAGGGGTAAGTATCGGGTTAGTCATTCCATGTAAAATAATGATATTCGGCTGAATCCAGTTAGACTGGAAGCCGGCCCCAACGTATTTGGGAAAAAGCTAGACAGATTGATTAAATAAACTTACCCATCTACAAACTGATTAAAATTCTAATTTCTTATCCACTGTTATTGATACGAGTCAATAATATACTACACTTTCACGCACAATACACAATAATTTATAATTAATTGTCAACAATCTTTGATCCATAATACTGTATCAATGCGTAGCCACAATTCATTGCTCAATTGCACATATACATTGATAAAAGTATGGTACACACAATGTAATCATATGAATTCTCGTCGATGCAAATATACATTTTCTGGGGCTGACTGTACCTAGGTACCGTAGAGCTTAAGTGAAACCTCGTGGAGCTTAAGAGCCTGGTTGGTTAGAATATAACTGACAGCATTCGATAGAATAGTTTGATAGGTTAAAAGAAAAAGAAAAGGAGTCTGTAGCCGTGCTGCTTGACGCATGTGTTCGTTAAAAGCGATATAATTCAATAGCTGCTGCCCCGTGTATTTGTATTTTGTAGGATAATCCCTACAACACACTACATACATATCATACACAAACAACCCCTAAGTGAAGCTCCCTCTGACATTCACAGTAGGTACCTAGGACTTGTAATTCCTACTGCTTAAATCTCAGGGTCGAATGCCCTGGAGGTGATAGTCCTCGCGCGCCTATACGAGTGGCGCGCGGAGGTACTAAGCCGGGGAGAAACTCCGTTTCCGCAGCAAATTGCGGCGGAGCGGACGGACCTCCGGCGCGATCTCAAGGCGGCCTGGAAGCAGCGACTGTCGCAACCCAGCGCAGGGCACGCCACGGTAGTGGCGGTAAGGCCCCTCTTTGAGGAGTGGCTAGAGAGGCGTCACGGCGCCCTCACCTTCCGCCTGACGCAGGTCCTCACCGGACATGGATGTTTCGGGAGGTTCCTGCACATCATCAGGTGGGAGGAAACGCCCGGGTGTCACCACTGCGAGGATCGCCCAGAGGACACGGTAGAGCACACGGTGCAAAACCTGCCCCGCTTGGGCGGAGCACCGCCGTGTCCTCGTAGAGGCGATCGGTGGCGGCGACCTCTCGCGCCCGGCCCTGGTGCAAGCCATGGTCCGGGGCGAGAGGGAGTGGGAGGCAGTCACCTCCTTCTGCGAAAAAGTTATGCTCGCGAAGGAGGTGGCGGGATGGGAGAGAGAAAGGTCCTCCCGTCCCAGCCGCCGCAGGAAACGCCCCGGGCGTCGGGAGCCACGTGACGACTCCCGGCCACCGTAGGCGCGGGCCTGCGGACGGTGAGTAATGGGTGACTCACCGTCCGATCAGCACCAGACCCGTGCCGTACGGCGCGTATATGTTCCACGCGCGCCTCAAAGAGATGTCAGCATATGAAGGGGCCCCTCAGGGCCAAGCCTGCCGGGTAAGCGGGATTGTCCGAAAAGGTTGCCGCTACCCCGGAACATAAAGGGCTACGGAAGGAACATGGATGGGTTTTAGTCAGTAAGAGTCTGACACTCCCTTCCGCTCCACCCAGAGCGGGAGCAGTCATTGGATGATTTCCCAGCCTAAAAAAAAAAAAAAGGGTCGTGCCAATCACAAAAAAAAACTGTTTTATTTGTCTTCGTATCGAATTTGGAACGGGCTTAGGTTTCGTAAGCATCATAAAAATCCAATTTAACATCTCTCTTTTATTCTCGTGTAAACCGATTCTAAGAAGTAATTAGAACTGTTCTTGAAAATTCTCAGTAGCGACGTACGTACCTACTTACTGAAAAAGATTCAATAAAAGTACCTACGACTGAGACTAAGTCGACTTTAATTAAGCTTTTATTTATGTTTGTGCTTATTATAAGCACAAAACCAAGTGAGGGGTGGTTTTTGATTTTTCGTTTTAGTAGTCCCATCTTAAAGGTCAAATAGCTTACTTATCACAGGTCTCACTGCAAAAACCTTAAAAATTGATTTTCCTCAGTTTCCAGCAAAACTTTAACGAAAATCTCTCACTAGACATGGAAATAGCCTATAATTTTCCACAGAGCAGCATTTTTGCTGTTGTATCGTGCAAAAATAGCAAATATCGACGTTGGCGTTAAGTGCTAGACGACAGTCAGATAAACAGAGCGGCGGGCTCAAGGGCGAGCGCGTTTTTGTATCGAGATCGAGTGCAGCATCCCACGCGCCCGCGCTGGTAATTCGTCCACGCCCGGCCGCCCCGCGCGCGCCCCTGCCCTTGTGTCTATGCCTCACAAAATTGCCTCATCCACCAATTGAATCACCATCATCTGCGTAGCCTTTTCCTAACTATGTTGGGGTCGGTTTCCAGTCTTATCGGATGCAACTGAACGCTAGTAATTTACATGGAGCTACATCGAGCCTCCGCAACCCGGTAACACTAAAAATTGTTAGTAAATAACCTATGGAAATAAAGAAGTTTCAAGATTTCCTGCCTACAATAATTAAAAACAATCATCTTATACCCCTTACTAATAAAGCTTTAGTGCTCCTCATTGCAAGCTTCATACATATTTATTATCAACGTTTTAATTCAAATTAAAAATTACGCAAGAGTTCCATTTCATCATCTTTGTATTTTCTACTATCGAATAAAACCGATGCTGTTTTTCCACAGACTTGATTGAATCACTTCAAGTGATTAGGTTAAGAAATAGCTTACTCCTAAATGGTTATATCAATAATCTCATAAAATCTTTCCGTTCACGTAAAATATTATGTTTCTGTAAACGATCAAAGGGGATTTGACTTCAGATTGGAACCCGCTTTCTGATGTAAATTGTTTAATAAAAAATCGGCATATTGAAAAGTAATTCTACCCATAAAACAATAACGTAATGACTAATTTAGATTTTCATTATAAGTAAGTAAGACCTTTTCAAAATAGCAACATGATCTTGATTGTAATTACTTGTTCCCAGCACGCTAATATTGTTTTATAAACATTATATTTTTAACTCATTAGTAATCGATCAGAACTTGATATAGAACTGTTGCCAGCCGAATCAAATACACTTGAGGGAACCCTGCGGTTACACTCACTAACCAGAGAAAGATCGAAGTTTCACTTGACTTTGTACGTATTAATAGTCCCGAGTGTTGTGTCTGCATCTCATAGTTAGAAGGATTAAGAAACGTGTTGAATGGTTCAGTGTAGCCGAAGTCCCGAGAAACTAACTTCTTCTTCTTTCACTTCAAATGCATCAAAGTTTGAACGTATCCAACGAATAGCGTTCAGACTGATACTTCAACGTGGCTAAACACTCTGGAACCAACTAAAATTACACTAAATGTTCAGTGTATGTCTAGATTATATGTTCTGTGTCCAATCATTAGACAGTCGACCATTGTAAGAGCTAAACAGGTGCTCCTATAAACTCAAACTGAAACAGAGCATTGCGTAAACGAGCTATGCAACATTAGAGCCGGTGCAACGTCTAATTAAAGGATCATTGTTCGCAGAATGTGTGTCGGGTCGGTCTTGCAACTGGGACGTAGTTCCGAACGCACCGTGGCCAACAATTCGCGTGCCGGTGCCCCAAATGCACATTTCCGCATTAAGACCCTGTGACACTAGTTGTGAGGTGACAGTGACAACGACCGACGCGATTGATCCCAGTACCAAATTTGTAATCACATGACGTCATTTTGTAGTTGTACCCAACCCGCACAACAACACGCTTGACTTGATTTTTCACATCAACGCGCCGTGGGAATTCTCTCCTAGAATCAATGCGATTGTGGATTGCATTCCTGAGCATCCTCTCGCCTCATCGCTTTCACTCGAATGGCGAGAAAGCAGAACCCTTATAAGTACTATACACATTGGCACTCGTGCATTTTCTCTTCATATGAGCCGTCATTGCTATTGAATTACCTTTTCGCTGATTTACGATGGCTCATTACAGCCTACATTGCAGGGATTATACATTATATGCACTGCCATTATGGCAATGGTTCGCCAAGTACTGATAGATCTGTCCGTCTATTTTAGACACGCTTGACCTAGCTTTGATTAGGTGTAGCACTTACATTACCGTGGAATAAACAAATCTGAACAAAATTGAGAACACCACTAAAGAATTAATTACTTTGTTTTATTGTAACAGTAACACGTACACCCAACGCTAAGATAAACAAAGCCGTAGGACTTTATAATTATTTTGTACGTCAAATTCTCAAATCACATCTGAATTACATCGTATGTATGATAGATAGATTAACAAAGTGTCCGCCGGCCAGATCAAAGACTCATCGACCTTCGCGGAAGATTTATTAAAAATAAACACAGGATTGAGGGTTTTACGGGCTGATGGTGTCATAAAAAGAGTGTTCTTTTTGACACCAATCTGGTGTTTATTATTTGGGACAAATGTGACCCGCCGGCCGTAACCCGACACCGCGCCGTCTGTCGACTGACACCACTCGTCTTGTTTGATCTACTGAGAGCTTTTTAAACTTTTTATGTCATAGTTTAGTGCGCTTTAGGCGCCTTTATTGTTGAGTAAACATTTCAGGATTATACGTCGCAGCCGCAGCACGAGCTTAATGAACTTTCCCATTTCGACATTTCAGTCGCCGGGCGTCCGCTGTGTAAACGCTCAGATATTGAAAACGTTAGAGATCCCTTTCGGCTACTCTATCTACAACAACACAAACGTATGGTGCACGTTTATTCCTCGAAGAGCCTCATAGTTTACGAAGATTATTATGACAAGGCAATATTTTTATTGCGTAACGCCCCTAAGCACTCTAAATAAAAATTATCCTTGGAATTTTTCGAACGTAATCAGAATTTGTTGAATGTTGTAATAACACAAATAAATAGAATAAAAAGCTTTGTTTTCGTTTATATCTGGTAATGCGTTCATTGATATGTTGTTGATGCTTCAGGAAGAGTCTTGTTTTGTTAAAAAGCACAGTCCAATCGATGAAGAGGCCGGCCTGCGCCCGCGCCGACACATTAGGAAAATAGACAGACCGTTTGTAGACATTGAAAATGGTTATGCAGTATGTGTATTCACCTACGCCAACTCTTAAACACGATGATTTATGTTTTTACATACAAAATTCTTTTACGTAGGTTGCTATTGTTGCACACAAGATCAAACAATGTTCTATATTTCGTAAAGTCTGTTGATGCAATGTGGTTAATATTATTATAATAATTATAAAGTAGTTTATATTCGTAAATAACGTAGATAGAGTTTTATATAATGTCAATATTAGATCATGCGTAATTAGCTACTAATTGATTGCATTAATGATAACTCCAACCATATTGTTACGAATAAGTTAAGTTTACAAATTACACAGCAACGCATTAATTATGTAACGTCATAATAAACACGTTCGTCTTTAACCGAAATGGTTCACTTTTGTGGAGTGTCGGCCGGCGTTAAGCGGTCGGATTTTTAAATAAACATTTTTAATGATCGCGTGCGCCTGCGCCGCCAGGTGTACGCAGACGGTGCGCGTCTCCTCCCCTAATCGTAATACTTCCTTTTGTTCCAAAAACAGTAACCCATTTGTTTGAAAAACGCAGATTTTCCTAACACGTATCTAAATTCTTTTATTTAAAAGCAAAGTAGCTCCGGAACTAAATTAAAAACACTCTTTATTAATTTCCTACTAATAAATGTCGGTATGCTATGTGATTTATACAAATAAATCGACATTGTTTTATTTCCTACGAATAGATTTATTTTTAGTAAAGGATTCTTCCTCTGACGACAGCTGGGAATCAACAACAGAAACTATTTCCAGAATGATCGGACATCCTTTTTGTATACTGGATTCGGGAACGGTGTGTGCTTTGTTTTAAACAAGCGACTCGCCCCTGCTTCGCTCTGATGCAATGTACTGATGTGGCGACTTATCAAAACATCGACATTTCTGTGTTTTATCTAAGTCAAATGTTGATGTATTGTACACATAAATCTTCCTGAGTAAATTCTTTACACGATGGTTAAACCGCATCAGAATCCGTTGCGTAGTTTAGGAGAGCAATGTGGTCACACAGAGAGACATGCAATGCGGCATTAAATATTAATAAGTAAGTAACTACTGAACCACCCCGGCTTCACACGGGTGCAATGTAGATACATACGCGCGGGCGAAAGCTAGCTAAACTTTGTTTAAACCTTCCTCTTTAATCACTCTATCTTTTGATGAAGCCTTCCGGAGTAAATTCTCCACTTGATGGTGAAAACAATTGCATTAAAATCCGTTGCGTAGTTTAAAAGATCTAGGCGTACGAAGGGACAGACAGAGCGACTTTGTTTTATACTAGGTTGAGATATGTATTTGTTTAGATGTTTATATACACGCACGTAGATATTCCTCCATACAGCATAATTCTCTATCCTCTATGGTTTTGCAAGACATGAGAGCAAATGCTAAAGACCTGCTAGGTAGGTACGTGCTCCAATAAGAAATTCTCTTTTTGCATCTATAAACGTATGTTACCTATGTAATCGTATATACGTATACTGGATTAATTCACGAGGATACGATACTTCAGAATTTAAAATTAGGTTTGAATGAAGTGCCCTATTCTTGTACTGGCTGGTTCTGAGAACGTTAACGTGGTTACAAAAAGGTTGCGTGTTTTTCTGACGATTGGCCAATTTGTTCGAATGACCAGATTCTGTTGGGGTTTTATTGGGATGACCGGATGGACGGGAATCGACCCATGTGTCTCGGAATCGATTTGTATGTTAATGAGTTTATTCGTTTGTAAGTAAAGAAAGATAAACTCACTACATAATTACAAAACATTTTCGCCATATGAAGATAAAATATACTTACAATTATATCTATTGTTTAATCTATACCATAAAACCATTTGAATGTTTCCTAAATCAAACAATGCTGGCCATTTACCCACCATTTATCATAGACAATTTTTTTTTTTTATAAATCACAACCAGAGAGAAACAATAGTTTAAATTCGAAATTTGAACGCGTGTAGCGCCTACATACACGTTTGTACGTAGGTGTAGGTGATGTAAGAAGTTAACAATAGTGTTGGTAATTTGTTGTATTGTTTTGCCATCAGCGGGACGAGTCGAGCGTGGCTCTAAGCTACGACTTGTCCGGCGGTTATTTATACCGTAATCTATCAACGAAACTGTCACGTGGGTGCTTGGTCCACTAACAAACCGAACGATCATGTGAAACTTCGAAGACAGAAGTTCAACCACTGATTGTTACGAAAATTCTAGGAAAGGGTGGCAGTAAACAGTTTTAGATGACTTTGAGCTCGAATACTCAGATTAAATAAGATCATCTACGTATCTACTTTGGGGGATGATAGTGAATCGACTTTGGATTAGTCAAAAAATATATATCTGATCTGAGTTTTCCAATAAATGCTGCAAAACCAATGGTAGAGATTTTAATTAATTGAATGTATTCGAGAGTGCCTCGATCTGCTAGAGCATTGCCTTATTGCTTTTCTGTCGATATTGCTTAGGTACATTGCACGGTAATGAATATTATTGTTAAGGGCACACGTAAAACTGACTGCGCCGGCGCATGGTGTCGTGATTATCGTTATCTCAACAGTTCAATAAAGTACATTTTATCGTTTTGACATTTCTGAATTTCTCATTCGCGTTTAAACATTGAAAACCAACACGATCGCGAGATAATGATAGCCGTGAGCCATCGATATAACTGACGTAAATTATTATCAGTATTTTTGCAGTGAACGACCACAAGAGTTAAGTGAATGAGGTAGGAGTGGTCGTTGAACGAACGTAAGATGCAAAGTATGAGTAGTCAGTACCTAGACCCTATTAAATGCATTATTGAAATTGAAAAGATCTAGCCGAGAAATAAAGTAAACCTTTTTATTATAGTATTCTCCACTTATAAGTAGAGGGAGACTAAAGAAACGATGGTTGGATTGTAGAAAAGATGATATGGCTAGGAAGGGAGTGACTATCGAGATGACGACTAATAGAGAAGTATGGAAGAAAAAGACATGTTGCGCCGACCCCAAATAAATTGGGATAAGGGCGGGCGAATGATTCTCTATTTATTTTATAAAATAAACCTCGTTATCCTTGATTGGAGCCCGCGATCGGCAAACGTTAGGTAGGACGCCATCAGGCTAGGTGGAGCGACGATCTTCGCTTCGCTGGCAGCAGCTGAATTAGAGTTGCCGAGAATCGAGCTAAATAGCATGTAATTAGAAAGGGCTATGTCCAGCAGTGGACTCCTGTAGGCTGATGATGATGGTGTTAATCCTATAAATAATAATAATAATATCCTTGGACATTTCACATTAACGCCATAATTATAGTCCCAAGCTAAGCAACCTAATGCTTGTGTTATGGTAACGAGATGGCTGATAAACTACTTATTACATTTTTTTTTGTAAATACATACATACATATTATAGATAGAAAAACACCCAGACCCAGAACAAATACTTGCAGGTCGTACAAATATTTATCCCGTGCGGGAATCGAACCCGCGACATGTTGCGCAGCAGTCAATCGCTCAACCACTGCGCCAACCGTGTCGTCAATGAAAAAAAGTTGAAAGCTATGTTAACAATGCTATCATGTTTACCGAATTAATTCTCATTAATTAACTTCACATAATTATCGTAGTTAATAATAACGCCTTTTACGGCTACAAATTATACAAGATGGATGGCTGAAACACCTCGTGTATCTGCGTGTCAAAACAATCTAAAGACGGAAAGAATGGTTGTTTGAATAGTCTCACGAACACGGGAATCCTTCGAGGTAATAAATTTTCTGCTCCGGGATTTGCAGCCGCAAGTATTTGGGTCAGAAATGTTCAACAGCTCTTGTGATTATATTGTTGTTATCTGGCAATTAATAAGACACAAGCAAAACAAATTACTCTGGTAGAAAAATTTACCTTTTTATGGTGAGCCGGTGAGATGATCCGTTTAGGTTCACCATTCCAGAATAGAGAGAAACCTGGAAAGTGTCAAAGCGTATTCTGCCTCTACACGACTGTGCTACGTCTCTTTCGAACGTAAGGGTATACTCCCTGTTTGAACTCATCCACTTTATCTAAACCACCACTCTGTGAACAAGAGCGTAATGCCAGGTACGCACAAGCGCTTTTTTAACGAGACGTTTTGGATTTTCAACCCTCAGCGTCGAGCAGAACGGTCAAAATCCAACACAGCAAATTCTAGCGCTTTGTTAAAGCGCTCACTTGGATTTTCAACTCTAAGCTGAACGTTGAAAATCCAGAGAACAGTGAAAAACTGTCGCCATTAACAAGCGCCCCAGCTAATGCGCGTTAATCCATAAAGCGAACCCTTGGTGGATGTCATGTTTTAGAAATTATGGTTCTATAACATTCCAGTTGCCGCTAATTAATTTTTTAGTCCGTCAGATAGATTAATAAAAAATATTGGACACGTATTTTTTTTATGTAATCCAAAGATTACGTCGATACATTGTGTTAAAATGAGGCATGACTTTTTTTTTAAATGGCATCTCGCAGTTCTGCCATAGGGTTGTCTACTGCTTAACCGGGCTTGCCTGTGGATGCCACAATAGATTTGCAGCCTCCAGCCAGGGCTTAAAAATAAACTTACAAACTAAGCGACCACACGCTAAGGGCATCCCCTGTGGGGTACGGACCTCGGCTTAGGGCGTCGCTGGGGGAGGACAGCAAGGGACAGCTGGATCGGGGGTATTTAAAGCTACTGGCTCAGCGGCAACGCGGGCTGGCTCGAGCAAGGGTCGGGGGGAGAGGCATGACATACCTCCTTTGTAGATTTTATACAGAGTTGTGACGTAGCGCGCCCCACTCCCCAACTTTAATGCGTTCTGTCTAAGTAATTTTTTATTAATAATATATACATTTCTACTATTTTTTTCTTATCAGACTGCCGGACTAAATATAATTTCTTTTTTTTACTCTGCCATCATCCCTATTTTTCTACGAATGGCTGAAAGTACTTATATAAAGTAATATAAAACGTGTGGCAGGATTACCTACCTGATCCTTGGTAATACAATATATTTATCATGTTAACAAGATCAAAAAAATCAAAGTCTTTGATACATGTACACAAACCTATCTAATGTATTTCAAAGTGTTAGATACGATACCTATTATAGACATAGTTAAGTTAAAGGATTTCGTTTGTCTACTCGTAAATCAATAAACTTAATTTCATTAAGCACTGCTTGCTTAATTTCCTCATTAAATTAAAATTAAACTCACTTTGCTTGTCACGAACCGAGGTTGTCCTATACATTTGGCTAAATAATGTCATGTCACATGCCAAAATGGTCGCACTTCGAAGTAGTAATTTATTACAAAAGAACATAACTATACAATATTCCAATATTCATACATCCTGGAGCTCAGTGCTTGTATAATTTCCCTGAAGATAATTATATTATTACCACTTTGTACTCAATCAATTAATTTATTACCTAGACGCAACGACTGTAGGTACAGACAGAACGAACAACGAAACATAGGTTTAAAGTTTCGCTTCACCGTCCATTGCGCGATGGTAACATGATTTTGTCTTCATAGCTATTGAAACTACGCGATGGAAAGTTAAAAAGTGATGAAACTTAGTTCACACTTCCGTAGCAACACATCAAGTTACAAAATACAATGCAACAGCTCGTTAGATGAACGAATGTCCAATGATTGTGCAACGAAGTCAGCAACGGCATGGATATCTCGGAACATACACACATTTATACGCATTTATGTACATGTATATAAAAATAAAATCGAAGTGTTTGCTTTTAATGACAATACAACTTGCCCGTTCTTCTCCATAGGAACCTACTGCTTTGGAATGGGAAACTAGCTTCATCATTCTGACTGACCGACCCCTTGACAATTCAAAAGTGCCTGTAATTGGTTTATTTGAAATAAATGCTTTGAGTTTGAGTTTGAACAGGTTTTTGCTAAATGAAAGTTTTTATAAAAATCTATTTTTTTAATTTTGTCTGTCTGACTGTCTGTTTGTTCGGGCTAATACCCAAACGCCTGGATCGATTTCGACGGGACTTTACCGACCGATAGCTGATGTTATAGGAGTAACTAAGATTTTTTTTTAATTTCATAAAAGGAATTATGGCCCACGCGGGCGAAGCCGCGAGCAGCAGCTAGTTAGGTACAAATCGATGATCTTGAATCAGAGATGTTCCTGTAAAACAGGGTTTCTGTTTTACAAGAACACGTTTGCCGAACCCTTAGGGGATTACAAGCGTGATGTTCTGTTAAAAAAAAAACAGATGCTTATTATGAAAATAACCGCAGCGATATAAATATAGTCACTTTCTATGCCGATTATATTAACCATCATCTCATAAAAAATTAAATCTGCAGAGCCTTTTCCAACTATGTTGGGGTTGGCTTCCACTCTAACCGGATGAAGCTGAATCCCAGTATTTTACATGGAGCGACTGCTTATCTGACCTCCACAACCCAATCAGTAACCGGGTAATACTATAGCCCATGGTAAGACTGGCTGTCAGACTTTCGGGCTTCTGACTACCCGTAACGACTATCAAAGATCCACGAATGACAGCCGGGACCAACAGCTTAACGTGCTTTCCGAGGCACGGAGGAGTCTCGATATGTAAAGATTATCTAATAGCTTTATTTTATCTGGTTATCCGCATGGCAGCATCCATGAATAAAAGCCTGAATATGCAATGCAAGTGTAACTTATCGGATCTATGCATTGTTTTATCTCTTACAAGACTTATAAATGCACAGCAAATCCAAGCAGATAGTACAATGTTTTCCAATCTGAGATAAGTGTGGTAATATCTTTAACATATTATTCTCTGCAGTCGCCGCTACAATGTAGCGTAGTGTCGGCACATATTTTTTTTATGTAAGGATCTCAAAAACATGATCGTAGGTGAATAGAAATTAAGCGGGATTGTCCGAAAGGGTTACCGCTACTCCGGAACGAAAAGGGCTAAGAAAGGAACATGGATGGGTTTTCGTCAGTAAGATTCTGGCACTCCCTTCCTCTACTAATACCAATCCTAGAACTTGATTTACCCATTCATTCACGAGGATACCGGAAAAATAGATGGCACTGATTAGTTTCATACTGCGTAGCTCCCAGCTACTCGTAGCAGCAAAATGAACGAGCCATTCGGGAATTGGCAGAATAATTTGAGTAGAACAAACATGATCTGATTTCCAATTCACCTTGTTTGTGTATGTGTAGTTACCTACTTCCTGCACGTGTCACAATCATCGGTGTATTGACACGTGTTCTTCTTTAACAAACCCAACAATCAGTATGTAATGTCTTAAGGTATAAGTAAATTAATGAAAATTTTCTTCGAAATTTTTAACGGTCGGTCGGTGAGTCTTTTAAACGGTATTTTTTTAGAACCGGGGTACTTACCTAATTTATGGAGTAAAATTAACGTATATGATTATTTTTAGAAGAATTACTGTAAGAAAATCGAAATTATTCCTAACTTTACTAAGTAGCCAGCTTATCAGATGAAAAGTAACTCACAACAAATGACAGCCGTCCTCGTTACACCGGCCTGAGTAATGTGTCCATCACATATGAATATTTAAAGCGTATCCTGCTACAGTTAGACTACTTAGAATCTCCCAGAGATTTATTTCCAATGCTACAGAGCAGAGAATGTCAAATGAGTGATTCCTAAAGTGTCTGCCATTGAAGGAGTACATGATTACGCCGCGGGACAGACATACAGCCTAGCCTAGAGGTAATTGCGCAGTGCGATCGTTAAGTTCGTTCCTATTAACGATAACAAATGGGCATAAAATGTAAAATATCGATAATTCACTTAGGTACACGATATTATTGATTTATCGTAACCCGAGGGCAAGGCGGAGTGCAGCCACTCTCCACGATAACGTGGCCAAAATAACTCTGCGTCGAGCATCTCAAACGTTCCACAGATAACATAACGCAGCCCGATCGTCTTATGTTTTTATTATATACTTACAACCGGTAATACGCCCAATTTAAAGTGCAAAACGCCCGTAAATCTTGGTACTTGTAGCTGGCATTAAATGTGGACGATAGAACAGCTCAACCAGCGATCTCAAGATATCGTGGCTCGATTACCATGGCCAGGGTATGAATGCATCCCAATGGTAATTGTGCAACCTTAAGTATTCTAGCCAGTAGTCAATTAACGAGAAAACGCATTCCAAATTACGTTAATTGTTTAATTATGAGCTGATTGACATGAGGGACGTGTTGCGAGAGATCCAAGAATCCAAGTTTGCATCTAACTGTTGTTTTGAAGCTTCCATTGTTATTGTGTGTTGTTTTTACTCTGTTGTGCAATTTACGTAACAAGATTATGATGGATCGGTAATAGGTAGGTACCTACATCTTACGATGTTCAGTTGAACTGCTGAACAAGTGGTTTTAGTCGGCGCCAGACCGCCAGAATCTGGTATATCCTATCGGATCCAATTAATATGAAAATGCGTTTTGATTGATTCCAATCAATAGTGCATGGAGGGGTGCGTTTAAACATGATTTATTTAGTAAAGCACTCGTTACCAAATGTTCTGGGCGAGGCTGCTCGGTCTGCGTGATATCAATTGAATATTGCAACACATATAATTGGGTATTTGAAAGGGTAGTACTAAATAACGCTACTTTTTATTAATTGTTAAAACGTAGAATTATACGTAGGTACGTGATTTGTATGAGGTATAAAAATGTGACGTCACAGATATTTAGAATTAAATGCAATTTTACAATTATATTTTCGCATAATATTTAATTTCTGTACGGTGATGGAAGTTTTTAAGGCGAGAGGTCTGTTTTCTATGTGATTTCATTTTTTTTTTGACCGTGTCTTATATTCAATTATTTGCACAAAGCTGGACCGGAAACAAGAAAATGTAATCGGTACTTATCTAAGTAGACACTTAATTATTGTACAAGAGTATGTTTAGCTGTAAATATAAAGGGTGTCCCTACACATACACATACGAGTACGTATACATACATGCCTATTACTAGCCGAAGACGTTTCAAGAGTTTTCCAATCTCCTATTCAAGTCGATCTTTGACATGAATGCAATATCGTTCAGGGATCTGATTTATTTTACCGTCTTAAGGAATCCTTCAATTTGCAGACGGCAACCTTACCTTAGTGTGTACACTAAGTAGGAGAAATAGAGTCCCTCAAAACTTTACAAATGAATAAAATTAAAGTGTCTGGTCTGTCTGTTCCGGCCATAGAGAGTATTAAATTGTCTTTGGTTCCGGCTAATCTCTCAATATGGATCCATTTTGAGGGACATTCACTGAGCGATAGCTAACTTGGGCTTCTTTTTTTAAGAATTTGCATATAAATTGCGTGAAAGTAAGTATGTAAATTAAATAATTATCGAACTGTTTCAGCGGTTCCGGGATTACGCGGAAAAGCTGGCGCGGGTCGCCAGGGAGGAGGCGAGGCCCGAACAATCACAGGAACCACCGCCAAGTAAATACAATACATTTCATTTTTTTCCAAGATTTTGAAAAACACTGTCCACACCTTTAATTTCACTTTTTTAACCGTTTTAGAAACGCTGTCCACAGCAGGCATTAGTCCTCTAGATACAGGGTGCGTTATCAAACACAAATCGCAAAGCAAAACACCTGTACGCTGGGCTGGGCCATAGAAATAACATATTTGTTTCATTTAGTTCTGCCTCCGGGCTAGTGGACCCGTCATTTATTTAATTTACAGTTTATTTATTTAAATACTATATCACTCAAGTTGATCAGAAAACTTAGGACCACTATTTAACACTGTGCTGTGATTAATCAATCAGTTCGCAAGCCAGTAATTATGGTAATCACTTCGTCGTACTCGCCTCTAATGGAAAGGCCGATGTTCTGCGGTGGCCATTTATTGGACCAGTTGTGATTGAGATGTCTTATTTTAATTTACGCAATATAATTATTATTTTTTTGTTATTTATTATTACACAGTTTAATGTTAATAGAATATACATTTTTATATGATACACAAGTCACAACAGCTCACCCACAATATTATTGAAAATTAAAGTCAAAGTCAAAGTCTAATCATTTATTTCAAATAGGCACAAGAAAGACACTTTTGAACGTCAAAATGAACAAGAAATAGAATTGATACTAGTCGCCCCTTCCAAAAGATAGTTTCGTATGGAGAAGAATGGGCAAGAAACTCCACACAATTAAGTTCATGAGTTAGTTCCAAACGTTTTCTCTGCAAAGAAAATGTGATGCCAATTAGTTATTGTGATCATTGGAATGTAAACTACAGTGATCACAACCTAAAAACTTACACCCTACTAAAAAACGTATTAAATTAGGTAAATCGTTTTCACCGATTTCTCTCTTTCAGTCGTCAGAAATTTCACATTTGAAAGAAGAAGACACAACGTTTATTAGTCAGGGAGTAAGTAAAAATAAGTCTTAATTACCTAGTTCCACGCTCTACAAATAAAAGTTACAATGAATGCTGTTCGGATTTAAATTGCAAGTATCGTGGGATAGCATTTGACGTGAATTTTTATGCCGTGTTCAGTTTCAAGTTCCAACTGATGGGAATTGGACATTGATTAATTTAGTTACATTAATTACAAACTCAGGAGTCATGGTTGGAATAAGCATTGTTAGTACCAACAATAATAAGGTACCTAAGTACTTTTAACAGTATGTTTGGTAATTGTTCGAAGCAATATAACCTATTCAATATGTTACGTTAACAAATTAACAATAGTGACAATGCCCAATCAATTATTATTGATAATACCTATATTCTATCTACCGCAAGGATTAGCTGCTACCTGTTCGCAGCTAATCCTTAATTCATATTGATGGTAATTAACTAACAAAAGCCGACCTATCAATTATGTCTTTTCATACATTTGCAATATATTATAACAGCTGTCAAATTCCACTCTACAGAGCGCTTTTTAACACGCTTTTATTAGCTCGGGTTGTATCTATGTATGTATGTAAAGGAATCTTTGAGCTTAATTTTCACCGGTTTCTAAAAGTCTGATCAACTTGAAACTTTGCACACGTCTCAAGGACCGATGACAATGCAATAATTTGAAGTCAAAGTCAAAACATTTATTTCAAATAGGCACAAGAAAGGCACTTTTGAACGTCAATTTCATCAAATTTGATAATACTCGTAGTTTCCCATTATCCTTATTTTTACACGCTTTATATTAGCTTCACTTGTATGTATGTTTGTAACCGACTCATTTGGAAGCGATTTTGACCCACTTTAAACGGCCAGATTTCGTTCAAACTTTGTAGATTTATCGAGGACCGATGACAATACATTAATTTGAACTAAAAAGTAGGAAATAAAAAATAGTTTAAAAAAACTAAAAAACACGCTTTTTATAGAAAACCGAACTAAAAATAGAAAATAAATTTTACTTTTTAAAAAGCGTGGGGTGCATGGTGGTGGTGAATATTATCTTAAAAAGCACCCCACGCTTTTTAAAAAGTAAAATTTATTTTCTATTTTTAGTTCGGTTTTCTATAAAAAGCGTGTTTTTTAGTTTTTTTAAACTATTTTTTACAGAAATAAGGTCAATAGAAAAACGATTAGACTCCTGTCTGATACCAACAAATACCTATTCCATGTTTCCAGCAAGATACTTCCCCGGAACTTGCGGTCTTCTGTCGTGCGGCAAAGAAGCGGCATGCATGCCGTACAACAGCACCATGCATTACTGCCGGTGCACTTCCAACGGGCTGCCGGTCACCGAAGACTTCAGATGCCCAAGAAGTACAGGTGATCTTACATCTATTACTATCTCCCGCAATGCTTGATTGATCATAATTTGTTGCACCGAGTTTATTGAACTTTTGTTGTGTTATTTTGATGCTACGATGTTTAACTGTTTTGTAATCGTTACTTCTATGATAGCGGTTTTTATAGCTATTGATTGTTTGTTGCGTAAGTTTAATAATGTTTTTTTTTTTTTATTTCTTCAGGAAACTTACTAGCTTATACAATATGAAACTTAAGGCTATTACAAGTTTCTTCCACTGATAAAAATTAAAAATAAAGGTCGGTAAAAGATTAAGATTAATTAAGATCGAATTAGACAAACTTTCGTTACTCTAACACCAAGTAAGTAATAGGTGTACTTGGTGTTAAGGTGCGTCCACACTGTATAACATAACATGTTATACATCATATGTCTATAGAGTGGTAAGCAAGCTTAAATAATGTAGGTATACGTGTTAGAAAACAAATGTTTATGTGTTATATTACGTCATCTGTACGCAACCTTAGATTCTTCATAACTTCTGGATTAAAAAACATCGACAAAACTTGAAATAGCTCAAAGACTTTCAGCCAGACGTTTAGCGGACATCCAACTAGGTGTAACATAGCAATACTACCACGCAATGCCTTCACCACATTTTGCATATCCACCTAACATTTGTGTCAGTGAAGGTCTAACAGTAAATTGTATTAATTAATTCCAGTTCCCGTGACTTTGAAGCCCATATACAACGTGATCCCGCCGAGAACCTCGAACGCCTCAGACAGCCGATACGCGCCGTCACAGCCCACCGCACAAGTGAGACCATCTATCTTAATTAAAACGCCTTTTATCGCCTTATCATACTGTCCTAGTACACAGATTGCCAGATTGATTAAAAAATATTAGGTTAGAGATAAATGGTGGTAAAAAGCCAACTAAAATCCAGTTTGACGCACTACCTACATTTACTTCGGCGCTTCGGTTCTAATTAACTCGTCTTTCTGCCTACGTGACACAACGCGTTGTAATATCCAAAATTTGACCTAAAAAACTGAAGTGTGTTTTGCAAAGTTAGAACACAATGAAAATACCAAGCTATGAATTTTATCAATGAAAGTAGTTATTGATTTTGGTCAGACGCGTATGGAAAATGAAATCAGTGTTTTTCCGTACTTAGGTACTGATAAATATTCATGATAGGGTCAGCCGAGATAACGTAGATGTCACCCAAATTGTGGGAGTACTTTGTTTACGTAGGGATTTTATATTGTCTTTATGGTTCGAGTCAACGATTTTATTTTTATTCCTTTTAGTGTCTACGCATATTTAATTACATTCTTAGTATCGATTGCGTTTTGTCTGCCCTACCTAATCTTTATCTACAAACAGGGTGTAATTGAAATGGTATATACTAACAAAAGGATATGCTACAGACCACCAAACTGAACAACGAACAAACTCAACAATAGTAAAAGTGGTTCAGTTTGGTGGTCTGTAGCATATGCTTTTGTATGTATACAGGGTGGAATTTTGTAATGCCCCTGGAGGGAAAGTACTCTTAATACTGTAGATAGAAAATTTTACTCAAAGGAAACATTCCTTTATTTTTGAATAGAAAGAAAACTGCATTCAAAGATTTCCAAAAAATCGCTTGCCACGCCCGGGAATCGAACTGACTAAAATCTGCAAAAAATACGCACTGTACTTTTATTGCCGCGATCGTTAGTATCAATTATAAGGATGAAATCTCTCGAACAAACTTGATAAATTAAATGATAGGAAAACCATGAAATCTTTAATTATTTATAAAAAATTGTAAACTAATTAATTAGTTGCTCGAAATGGGCCCCATTTTCTTGGATACACAAATGTATTCTTCTAAATAAATACCTTTAATACCTGGATTATTACAAACGGCACAATCAGATGGCCTGCGAGATCACCAGATCTCACCCCTTTAGATTTTTTTTTTATGGGGATTTGTTAAAAACCAAATTTACATTAAATCTGATGCGAATGTAAACGAGTTGAGAGTTGAAGTTCAGAATACGATTTATAATATTCACCACAACACGTTATTAAAGGTTACAAGAAAAGAATTTGTTAGAAGAATACATTTGTGTATCCAAGAAAATGGAGCCCATTTCGAGCAAGTAATTAATTAGTTTACAATTTTTTGTAAATTATTAAAGATTTCATGGTTTTCCTATCATTTAATTTATCAAGTTTGTTCGAGAGATTTCATCCTTATAATTGATACTAACGATCGCGGCAATAAAAGTACAGTGCGTACTTTTTGCAGATTTTAGTCAGTTCGATTCCCGGGTGTGGCAAGCGATTTTTTGGAAATCTTTGAATGCAGTTTTCTTTTTATTCAAAAATAAAGGAATGTTTCCTTCGAGTAAAATTTTCTATCTACAGTATTAAGAGTACTTTCCCTCCAGGGGGCATTACAAAATTCCACCCTGTATACCCTTTCGGTTACACCCTGTAGAAATCGCCCACAGCCTATAGAATTGTATATTATTTGCCTACACTGTTGTATTTTTTTTTATTGATCCATAGACAACTGGGCCCAGGCTAAAATCTAACGTACTTACTATGTTTTTTTCTAGGTGTTATCGAGTGGGGAGATCTTCGCTGAGTCCACAACTGGGAACGGCTCACTAACTGAAAACGGCATGACTGCCAGTGTGGGTACCCTAATAGCCGTCACGGTTTCAGGGGCCGTAATGTTAATAATAATCGTCTCGTTTATTCTGCTGTACCTCAAAAAACGTATGTGTCGTGTAGACGGGAAAACGCAGCCTGTAAGTATATTTTGTTTGATAATATGAGAAAATTTAGAATTCAAGTCAAAGTATAATTGAGATCCCCATAACAAGAACTTTATACTTATAGGTACATATTTATATAAACTTTGCATGGTAAAGAAATAACAACATATATGTAGACGAGGATATGTCGCTTTCTAATTGCTATATTACTCCAACTGTCCTGTTGCACACATCAATCCAATTAGATGCAAGTAAGATTGAACTGCTTGGTTTTTTATAGCGTGTGCGACCGGGAGAGCCTCTGCTTGCTGAAAGGTATATAACGAACCCGCAGTACGGAGTGTACGGCGCAGGCAACGTGCCGGTACCAGGGACCCCGGGGGCTATGGATGCTGATGACACAAACAAGTCACAGGTCCAACTCCTGGACAGAAACGCACTCACATTCCTCGAAGAGGTCGGGGAAGGATGCTTTGGCAAAGTCCACAAAGGTAACAACAACCCTTTACAAAACAAACTTAATTTTAAAAAAACCCAGACGAACTAGGTACTTCATGTACGACAAACTTTTGTTACAGGGCTTCTAAGAACCACTGCTGAGGAACAAGTAGTAGCTATCAAAGTCCTGAAAGAAAGTGCAGGTCGCAATGCGGAGGAAGACTTCGTGAGGGAGGTCTCCATAATGTCTGCGTTCAGACATCCCAATATTCTTGCATTAGTTGGAGTCGTATACAGAGGTAAAGAACTTTTTATTATTAGAACGTTTCAACATTTTTATGTTTTTCTATTCAATACATTTCAGTCATGGATACAAATTATCTTACAGATGATATCAACGCGAGTCCCTGGATGGTGTTTGAATACATGGAGTGGGGTGATCTAGCGGGTGTCCTGCGAGGGTCCCGTGGTGGTGGCAGACCGGGGCCTCTTCTAGACGAGCCTGCTTTACTACATGTAGCTCTGCAAATAGCCCGAGGCATGCAATACCTGGCTTCAAGAAGATTTGTTCATCGAGATCTGGCAGCCAGGAATTGTCTCGTGGGTGCCAATCTTACTGTCAAAATTGCGGACTTCGGCATGTCACGGGATGTTTACACGTGTGACTATTACAAAATGGGAGGCGAAAGGCCCATGCCGGTACGGTGGATGTCACCAGAGAGTATCGTGTACGCTCGGTTCACACACGAGTCAGACGTGTGGTCGTACGGTGTCGTACTGTGGGAGATTTACAGCAGAGGCAAGCAGCCATTCTATGGTCAGAATAACGATGGCGCCACAAAGTTGATCCTACGGGGTATTGTGCTGGTACCTCCCGAAGACTGCCCACGCTTCGCTGGCGATTTGATGCGTGCATGTTGGAAGGCCGATCCTCGTGATAGAATAGGTTTTGATGAAATATGTAGAAAATTAGAAGACGCGGCTGCGGGAGGTGGTCAAGCCTTGCAAGTACGTCTGCCACGGCCCCCGGCGCCGCCACAAGACTCAACAGGGTATTTGATTCCGAAGGAGCAGTTGCCTGTTGATTACTTGAAACTATCACTACCGACACCCGAAGATCATGCGGAGATGGAGGCTGCTTTCGACTCGAGTGAGGAGGAGGATGAGGACGAGGAGTACACCTGACAGCCGGCGCTGGTGCCGGCCTCGCAGTACGTGCCGCGCTCCTCACCCTTGGCTACCGCCACCACTATGGCTCTCACCCGCACATTCCGTTCGCAGAGTAGCGTCTTCTCCCAATTTCAGTGCTAACTTCGATGTGTAGACGATCAATATCGACTTCTACCAGGAAGCCAGGAATGTAAAGTAATTTCGAAAATGTAGAGTCAATACTCAATTACCTACCTAAGTGTGATATTTTTCATAATAATAAATAAAAATATTCTATACGAGAACATTAGTTGTTGTAGCTGTGTAAATCTCTATGATATTTAAAAAGTGTGTTGTGTATTTAAAGGATATCTTAGTAACTACATAATTTTATTATGTAATCTGTGTGCCATATGCCAAAAATAAAAGTACCTAAAACGTAAGACGATAGAACAATATACACCAATAATATTTTGTATAAAATATATACTTTAGAATATAAAAGTAAATATGTATGTGTTCCAAAATGTAAGTAAGAACCTAAATAATTATGTGTTGTTAATTAAACAAATCTACATCTATGTATGGTAGGTAACGATTTTCACTTGTTTCTAAAATCTAGTAAATATTGACTGAACTTTGTATCTCTTGATAAGATGTAGGTATGTTTACAATAAATTGTATACAGTTATACAATTAGGCATGTAGTACACATAGTTAGACATTTATCCTAGTCCTAGGCTATGTTTTTAGAGTTGAGAGCGTCTAATGAAACCCCATTCTAAGGGAAAAAATTATTGTTTAACACACTAATGATACGTTTCATTTTGACAGTTCACCCACCTTCATTGCGTTTTGTACATTGTTGAACAAACGAATTTTTCAAACCTATGAAGCAATGGATTAGCAAAGTCCCCCAAAACTCTCAGATTGCAACTGAAAGTGTGTTACGCAATTTTGTGTTTAATGTCAACTTAGTAGAAGTGAAATCGAATTCCTTTTTATGTTTTTTGCTCCAGTTTCGTAGATATTTTTTTAAAATTACCTACCCATGCATGTCAGAATTCTAATTAATATCCCTGACACATAGGTAGGTAGTACCTATATTTGTAAATAGAGCTTTAGGATTAGGTAGGTACTTACGCAATTTACTACCTTTATCATTCATGCCCCTTCTAGAAATAGATTTTGTTTCATAAATGCGAATTCCCTTTGGTACTCATAATATGCGTTTATTTTCCAAAATCAAAGATGTAAGTCCTAGAACTGGTCCCTACAATGTGTAAAATGTACATATTTACCTTAATGCATTTCTGTATACCTATTACCTAACTATTAATTTAAATAAATAAATAATAAGAAAAATAAACGTACGCTATATGCGTACGTTTATTTTTGATGAATAAGTGAGTACCTATTCAAAAGAATTAAAATAACCTGTGAATAATAAAGTCTCGATGTATCTTATTTCAGTGATTTGAGGCAGGTATACCTACCGTATTCATGTTTTGAAACGAAAATTTGAAATGTGTGAAAAATAATGAAAATAAAGTGTACAAAGACCGTGATTTTCTTTATTTTATAATATGCATAATGCGTTCCAGAGCATCTGAGATCATCTAATTATTATTCATGTATTCATTACTTGTGCTTTCCGAATTACGGTAGTAGGTACACACCACCAACTACCAAAGTGTGGGCTGTTAGTAAGAAATTCCTTACGGAAAACTCTATACTTAATACTTTGAACCCTTGCAAAACCCGTGCGAAGCAGGAACAGATCGCTACTCATTTCATAAAAGTTAGACCGCGAATTTCAAATCTTCATACGTTTTTAGCAATGGTCTATTTGATACGGTCCAAAATAAAACATGAAATCACATTGAAAAAGACCACTTATTTTAAAAACTTCCATCACCATACATAAATTAAATATTATGCGAGGATATAATTGTAAAATTGGATTCAATGTTAATAAGTATTCTATTTGATTGTAAAAAGTCTGTGACGTCACTTTGCGTACAATACCGCGTTTTGTCAGTTCATAAAAAGTAACGTTATTGACTACCCTGTCAAATACACTATTTGCCACTCAGTTCCAGCCAAAGAGTAATATAATGGTTCCAGCCTAGGTTGTATGTTGATCCTAACATAATTCCCGGCCCTAATAAATCTAAGTCGAGCAAAAAAGCTGCACGGCCGTGCCATCCTTTTCTCGGAGTAGTTGAGGGCATTTTCGACCATTAGTCTCATTTAATTCAATTTGAACCAATCAAAATGAAAATTTTTGAGTAGCTTATATTTTGTCACTGACTGACTGACTGACTGACCGATCATCAAAAAACTAAGGCACTATTAGCAGACATAAAGCTTCAAACTTAGAATACAATTAGTGTTTAGTGTATGAATCAAGGAAAAACGAAATTATTTTGTATTTTGAATAAAATAGATTGACTTGCCAATCGCTCTCAACAATCTTATTTAATATAATAATATGTATATGTTACTTGAGAGATACGTTGTGTTTTCATGCGATGGCCTGGATGATGGATGGAAATCAATCTATGAATTTTATTTTCTTTCGTCTCTGATCAGGTAACTTCAAGCGTACTTTCCAAGTATGAGAAATGAAAAGGATGTACCTTTTCAATTCTCATATTTGAAAAGTACGCTTTGTTACAGTCGAGCTGTGGGGGTATTTAAAGTTAAGTTATAATACGTATCTAAAACTTGTGTTCATGAAAAAAGTTTGAACTGTGAACTTTAATTCATTATGAGCAAATTAGAAGGCTTTCATTTTAGTGAGGGACATCATTAAATTACTCTTCCCGCTCTGGGTGGAGCGGAAGGGAGTGTCAGACTTTTACTGACTAAATATATCCACGTCCATCCTTACTACTACACACAGCCAAAAAGTGTCCGGTACGGTGTCCCAACACCGTACCGGACACTTTTTGGCACACCGTAAAGGGTCATGGACCGCACGAACCCCGTGTAAAACCTCCGGCAGGAGGCGTTTGGCCTACTCAGGTTGGGCAACAGCCACTTGAAGGCGGCCCCAGTCCGTTTCAGTTTAGGGGCCAAACGTCGGAAATGCTCCACGAAGTTCCATCGGCTGTCGAGGACGAGATCCAGGTATTTTATCGTAGTCTCGACGCCGATGTGAACCCCTCCTACCGTTAGTTGGGATCCCGATGGTGGCCTTTTCCGAGGCTCAAAAGGACATGGCCTCGGACTTGTGCAAAGCCACCTCGAGACCCAACTGCCGGATCCTCTCAACGACTATCGCAACCCCCTCATCGCTTCGGCTGCCACCTGATGCGACCTCCCCTGCGCCAGGACCAGCGTAGCAACCTACGCTGACGCCGTCAGTGAGGTGGGCCCGCAGCAACCGGCGAGAGATGTCGTAACCGATGTCCCACAGGAGCGGCCCCAGAACTGATCCCTGCGGGACACCGCACGACATCTCTCGCCGGTTCCACTCCACATCGCGACCGGGGTATATGACGGCCCTGTCCGTCAAGTACGCCACGACTATTCGACGGAGGTAGGTCGGCACCTGGTGACACCGGAGTGCCTCCGCAATGCAGCTCCAGGGCAGGGTGTTGAACACATTGGCGATGTCGAGTGACACCGGCACGACGACTCTACCCTGGGATACCGCGTCCCCCGTCGTGGGCTCTAACGCGCATGATGACGTCACCATCGAGCGCCCCTTGCAAAAAACTGGCAGTCCGCAAGGTCCGGCCCCATCCTTCCCAGGTGCCCGACGAGGTGGCTTGCAAATATTCTCTCGAAGAGCTTTCCGACCTCTTCTAGCAGCACTATGGGCTGGGCGCTCTTATGCGCATGCATGTATGAAGACCAGCTTCCCCGTCTTCCAACAGAGCGGAAACCGGCCTCTCTCCATGCATGCGCTTAAGAGCGCCTCCAGTCGGGGCCCTTGAGGCTAGAACCCGGGTTTTACCTGGCAAGCAAGTCCTGGAGCGGGATTCTTAACATTCAGGCTTCCTACCGCCGCTCTCAGATCTACCTCGGTCACTTCAGGGATGTCGTCGTGGTCCTCATGGTCCGCTTCGGACACCGTAAGTGGCGGTGCCATAGGCGGGGGAGTATGCTCCCCCCGTGAAGGGAACAGAGCGCTCACCACCTCCTCCACCAGCTGAGGGCAGAGACTCTGCGTCCGTGGGGAGGCGCAGGTGCGAAGGTTGTTCCGCACCATTTTATAAGGGCGCCCATGGATCTCTGTTCAGAGTCTTCACCATCTCCTCGAGGGCTAAATCCTTGGCCAGCTGGACAGCCTCCTGGAAAAAGAATAAGGCTAAGAAATAGAAGTAGAAAACTAAAAAAGTGGGTATAATTGAGCAGAACTAATTGTGTCATAATTCCATCTTCCATACAAAATGCTATTTGGCTGCTGAATATTTCTAAAAACGTAGAGACGAAGAATCTTCTGAAACAACATATATGATGATGGATGTATGTTGTATCTGCACAATAGACTGGTATTTATTTACTGTTTCAATGATTCGCTGAGCAGTGCAGGACTTATAGTGTCCCGTCTTAATAAATTACTCTTTGCTTATAGTACATACCATACTAGTACTGTGAGACTTGACGAAACAACCAACCGTGTGACACTGTCAAATGTCAATAACAGGCGTAGTATCTCTAATCTGTGGTTATAATTGTAAATGTCAGTATTGTCACTTGTCAGTTGTCAGTTGAATATAATTTGTTTTAGTTTGTTCATTGTTGTGATTTTTGGCTAAACTTTCCATTACTGGACTGGGATTTGAAAGTTCCTTATGTTGTTTGTAGATAATACTCACAAATAAAAAGCAAGGACACAGTTTTTTTTTATGCGAAAATTCACGGTTTACGAGATATAATTATTCAAAGTTTCCATACAAATTCAATTTTTAGGTTAGATAAATTACGATGGTAGACGTCAATTTGTCATTTCACGTTCCGTTTACAGTAAAGGTGTATTTTATTTGACCAAATGTCATTTTTTTTTAATAATATTATGCAATTACATAGACTTTTTTACACAAAAAATAACGAATTTTTGTTTACACTTGGAACGGAACGCAAAGTTGTCTCTTGTTTACCGCGTTTTTTTGTGTTGCTGTCAGTGTCAGTCATCGTTTGTTGCACTTGCAGTTGAGATCGTTTTACGTACTCCTGTAAGCCTTACGTTTGACTACCATGGCGTCTCCGAAGCCCTATGCTTCTGTGTCTGAAGAGTGTAGTGAAGTGCAAGTGTTGTGAATATCCGAAAAATATCCAAAACCGCCTTGCCCTACCCCGACTCGGACAGGTTAGGTTAGAAGGGGATGGCGGGGTCTGAAAGACCCCGCCATCCCCTTCGTGGTTATTTTTTTTTTAAACCATTGAGCCCCGCGAAGCGGGGCTCAGACTACGCTTTTTGAGCAACTTTTGAGTGTTTTGAGGTTAAGTTAGGAAAAGTCATTTTTCTCGGAAATGGTGAGTTACCTTATCATGGGAGTGGTGTCAGAGTGGAGGGGGGCACCCCCCACAGGTACAAGGGGGGCCCCGGACATCCCCGCACCATAAATCGATGGAAATTTATGGATTTTGTTTTTCTAACCTCAAAAACTTTAACCATGGATATCTCCATAACCATGGGGTTTCGCGGTGTGGGGATGGTACAGGGGGGTAGCCCTCCTCCCCCCCCTTTCCCCCCTCCCCCTCCCACCCCATAAATGCCAGTCCAGTAAAGGAAAGTTTAACCGCGTAGTCCGTGCAGTTAACAACAATGAACAAGCGGGGGAAACCGGATTTATTAACAAGAAATTGGCTTCCTTACCAAACGAATTTGATTTGTCTGGTAAAAAAATATCCTATTACTTACGACGCATCGCCGACTAAAAGGTATCAATTATTCGACAAGACCAGGTGGGACACTGCCTGGTCAGAAATTTCAGCGAAATTAGGCCAGCCATGTAAGTGAACATAACTTGCTATTTTTAGTTTTACAACAAAAAAATTAAACAAAGTAACTTACATCATTTTTAATGTAACGTATACCTCTACTTTGATGAGGCACCATTTGACATCATACATATTTTATAACTTTAGCTTGGATTACTTTTATAAAATGCTTGAGATTGACTTGTTCATTATTTCCAGGTAAAACATGTAAACAAGAATGGACAAAGATAAAATTCAGATATGCAAAGCTTACGAACTTAACTAATGATGGTAAAACAACAAAGGATAAAGTAATGTCCTATCCGGAAACACGGAAATATTTTGATGGTTCGCTAAGTTTTATGGATCCATTTATAGATAAAATAACTGATGCGAACATACCATTCCGAATACACAAGTCAATTAATGACATATTGGGTTTACATACCAAACAGGCAACAAGGCATGTTACATGTAAAGAAAGGAATCCTCAATTTGTTTCACATGCACAAGTTAAAGCCTTACTAAAAGAAAGACAATGGGAAGAAGGGTATAATTTGGATGTCTCAGAAACACTATATTTACAGACTGTAGTTGACAGTGCTGTAAAACTTAAATTAGAGGAACTACGTAATAACACTATAAATACTAATAATGTTCCAATGACGCCAAATGAAAATGTGCATAAAAAGAAGCCTAATTTTACTTTGATTCCAAGTAAAAATATTCAAAATAATGATGAAGGAAACACAGCTAAAACTGTTGATTTAGGATTAGAAACTGAACTTATTATTGAAGACGATATAAAGAGCGAAGTTGAAGATGATAACATGGAGATGGAAGATGACAATGATTTAAATGTAGACAACTTAACACTAGAAAAAAATATAAATAATACAACTGATGAAAATGATGACTTGGTAAATGTAATGCCAAGCACACAAAGTATTATGGCTGCTGTTTGTGACCCTATGAAAAATACTATAGGTAGTTTGAATAATGATGTGATACGATATAAAACGGACAATGTCGAAATGATGGATACTAATGAACATCCTATAACTGATGAATATATCAGAAATTTTTTCAATGAATTAGGTGTAGTAATGAGTATGGAGTTGTCAATCAGTAAACAAAAAATATTAAGATCAAGAATAAATGAGTTACTAAAAGATCTAATATTAAAAGAGGAGGGTCATAGGTATGTAAAGGTACGGGGTCGTAAGTAAGAGTTCGACCTCTGAATTTACGGATTCGGTGCATATAGTACAAATTATCACTTGCTTCAAAATCGGTGAAGGAAATCATGGTGAGGAAACCAGAATGTCTGAGAGATATTTCTCAACAGCATGTGAAGCTAAGTCAGAGGCCCATGGGCAGAATAAAAACTCAGACACCAGGTTAGTCACTAACCATACTATAAGAAGGAGAAGAAGATAAGTGAAGGCCTAGCCATACGCTGCCATAAACATAACAATGTATATGTGTTGAAGGCACAGAGCTTAGAATAGCACAGAAAATAGTGTCAATGTTTGTGCTAGCCTAAGCACGGTTACCGCAGAAGGCTCTTCCTATCAAGTGAATTTTCATAACTAATCTTATTATTATAATAAAGTAAACTATGGTACAAACAATCAGACTATTTATTTTAGTGTTATTGAATTCATATAGGTACCTTTTGCAAAGATAGTTTTACACATCAAAAGACAACTCCAGTAGAACAATTTCCATGAAGTTTTATAAATTGTGCCACCAGAGTCGTGTGGCGCCTTATGAGCGTAGCAGCCCCGAAGTTATGTTTATACAGCCATATAAGCAGTTAGCGCCGGCTCGTGCCGCCACTCTATTATTTGAGCGCATTATCATTTATTCCTAACGAAAATGAAGATATGGCGCGCCGCTTTTGCGCCCGCGTCTTGACGCCGCTTCGACTCTAGCTCTTGTGTAAGCAATCTCAGCGATATCCCTGGTTACCCGATAAAAATTATATAGAAGAGACGTTAAGATGCGTCATTACACACTCCAAGGCTTTGATATAGACTGACTTTGTTGCGGTAACATGTCTTCCTCTTCAGAAGACGAAGATCCGCTACTTGCTTTCCTGCAATTCAATATACAGAAGCACAAAAGATATTGAACTTCAGACAGAAAAGCATAGATATTTTAAAATACTTATTTGCCCCGGCCGCGAATCATATTAGAATCAACGTACTACACTGGCCCGCAAATTGCAAAAATCGTATGAAAATTCGAATTTCGCGGTATATCATTTTATTTGTATGTTGATCAAAATATAATTCGAGGCCGTAACAATTAATTAATTATCTAAATTACATCTTACTTTCAGAACTAGCAATTTATAAAACTCCCGAACTTCTGAACTAGGACGTGGCTCAAGGACTCAATTCCCAAAGCCAATTATATAAAAAAACAACCGAATACATAAATCAAAATTTTATTTTGAAAAACTTAACCGTCGGGTAATGCCTTAGCCCGTAAGATTTGAAACATTGAAATTACAATTTTATAATAATTGAACTTAAAAGACGAACACCTAAGTTAAGCACAGGGTGGGGCAGCAAAAAACGAGTATTCGAGAAAGGCTTATTTGTTACTGACAACACCACGAATTCAGCAAAATTGCCAATGCCAATAATGTCGTCGCTGCTGGCTGTCTGGTCGCAGGTCGCTGTCGCCTGTCATTTTCGTTCGTGTTTCGCTTCTTCGTTCGCGTTGCGGTTTTCGGCGTTTTGTAAATGAAAAATGATTGATTTTTTTCGAAATGTAAACATTTGTGTTAATGAAAGTAAATAGATGTGATCGTTCTGTGTTAGAAGGTTTTTCACGATGCCTCCAGTCAATTCTAAGGTGAAAAAGAACGGCGCAGAATATGAGGTAAATATAACAAATTTAACATGTATCGTAAGGATCATTTAGAGCGAAAATAAGCTTATCTATATTAAAAAGTGGTCAGTACATTAATTTTAATACGCCACTCTAATGTTACCCGTCCTTAAACGAGAATGTTTTTGTGTTCCTAATTGGAAAATTTCCTTTAGTTACTTTCTATTTGCATTAGAAATTTCTAAATGCACCCACGCTGTACAACACTCTATTCCATACTAGAAATACAATAAGTTCTATTATTGTGCCATTACATTTTCAGTCAATGGCTTATTGACCATAATAATAACTGCTGTAATATTATATTTTTACCTTGTCTGTAAACAATATTTACATAACATTAGCTGTCCGGTATTGTAAACATCGTAAGAACGACATTGAGCTCACATTAACCTTACATCTTAGAAAAGAATCTTGAAAGCACTACATAGATTTAAATAATTAAAATTTAGAAAATAATAAGTAATAACTCTTAACAAGTCATCAGCATAGCCCAAACTTTTAAGTAGTTGTGTCTACTCTAAGAACATGTAAAGTATGGGTTTGTTATATTATATTATGTAAAAAATATATACTAATATTTCCAATTTTTATAATATTTTTTATATTTAAAATAATAATTTAGGTTCCAAAAATAGTTACACAAATTGAATTTATTCTCATGTTATCAAAATTAAAAAGATTATCAAAATAAACAAGTACAGAAATTCCAGATTATTTTTCTCCTAACTATAGAAATTGAATCACCTTGTTGGTATAGGGACATAAGCACTACTACTGAGAATGAGGTCCTGGGTTTGATTCCCAGGTCGGGCAAACTGTTATTGATTTTTTAATCAGGAATTTCTTAGTAGCAGCCCTGAGTCTGAATATGTGCACAGTTGATGGCAGTAAGCTCACCTACCCCTCTATTATATGGGACTGAAACATAACTTACGAAATGTGTATGTGTCCATCTATACACCCCTGCGTAATTATCGGGGTTTAGAGGTGTGATGATAAATTATGTTATAGACTTTATTTAAACAAAACAATTGTTACAAATCTGAACAATCTATCAGTCAATCTTAGAACCTGGACATCTAAGTTAAACAATAATTATCTTCAACAATGTCAATGAATTCATCTGATTAAAACCTTTTCACTTTCCTTTATTTTATTTGAAAGAAAATCATTATTATGTTCATGTCACTGTCCTCCTTTGTTACAGAATATCATTGCCAAAAAATGCACAGCACTGGATTTTGAACAGTACATCCAAGATAACAAAACTCTCCTGCTGAATGATCCACTTAGAGACATTCTACTGTATCCAACCGATGATGTCTCTGTAAGTTATTTTTTAATTTAATTTACACACTAGCCATGGTATGCATTACACTTAGCTTTACCATTAAGCTAAGGTTTGAGTATTGAGTATTTAATCGGTTCAAAGACACTGAACGAGGCACAATACAACTAAGTTTTATTGTTATTATGCCTATGGGTGTTTAGTGTCCTTCCGAGTGTCAATGTATACCCAGTTTGAAAGGAAAAACTCTATTGGCTTTATTACAAAACATCTTATCGTAAGACCCCGGTTTAACCATCAAACCTATTTGAATTTGGAATTGTAATTCGACTAACTAGCTTCATCTTTCTGACTGTACCAACCCGTTGGCAATTCAAAAGTGCCTGTAGTTGGTTTATTTGAAATTAATGCTTTGCGTTTGAACTATATTAAAGTTCTAATTACAAAAACTGTCATTAAAGTTTAAATTGTTAATATTGTTTTATAAACTCTACCATGCTCAGAATAAAAGCGAAAATACAGTAACTGGTTTGATGCTCAAAGCTCTGACTAAAAATAGTACTTATTTTGTAAAAAGACAGTATGTGTTTAATAAAATTTCTAGCACTTATACAGGTTTTATTAATAACAGGAAAACATAAATGGGAATCCCCATACTTACTCTGCGAGCTGGCTATGTAATATTGAACACACAGCAAGGAAGGGACTTTTACTGTTTGAGGTCGCTGGATCTATGGTAAAAGTCCCTTCGGGGCTGGAGTGACTTTCCAGAGGGTCACTGAACTACAGTCAGTTGTGCAATTATTTTGCTGGAAATCTTAGAATCAAACAATCATTGATAATACACACTTAAAGTAGTTATAAAATGGTTCTTTTTCGTGTGTTTAGTGACTAACCTGGTGTTAGAGTGTTTAAGCTGCCCATGGGTCTCTGACTTAGCTTCACATGCTCCACCATTTACTGTTTTTTATAAAATGGTTATTTATTTATGGTGTTTAAAATTGAGATTTCTAGCTTTTTCCGTGTTAAACTTAAACTTGGCTATGATTTTTTTTGCAAATGTTAAATGTATTGTCTGCCAGAGTGTTGTATTACCTCGTCGCTGGAGAACAGTTACCACGGCAGTGCCCGACGTTAGGACTGCTGCCACCTGCCCCTTGCTCACAAGACAGGCCCTGCTTAGCTATGCCTCCAGTTGGAACCTCATACATTACAAGTTCAATAACTACTCTGGCACTTATCTCAATTTACCAAGGTAAGTAATTAATAAATGATGATGTAGTTTTAAAAGGTTTATAAGAGGAAATGTTTATGTTATATTTATTATCTGTGGCATTTACTATGTGTTGCACATCCGTCATCCTTCTCTTATCCCACACATGTACTCGTAGGTAATTATGAAATGGTTATTTATAGAAATAAAGTATTTATAATGACAAAATTACTAAATTTGTTGATTTAGAATCTAGATAGTTAAGTTTAAATGTATAGATTAGAAAGCATAATTAATCTAGTCGACAAACCTACCAAATATGAACAAAACGATAATAATATTCATGACATACTTAGAAGCTACATTTGAATATCATTGTTGAAAATGCATTCATTATCGGCTTCCCATCAAAAACCAATGAAAGGCGGTGCATGTATGCGATGTGCTAAAATCGTAACAAACAGTGTGGTGCCCATTAGTAGTTATAATTAACATACTTTACATGGCAATGAACAATGTATGGGCAACAAAAAGTTATGTACTGTATTCCCAAGGCCAGAGCATTATGCTCTCATATCTGATGCATGAGTCATATCCTACTGATTGCACAACATAGGACGAAAGGATTTAATAACAAATACAGTCAAAAACGAATCATGTAAATTCCAAAGTTTGAATGGATGTGTGTTACTCAATAACGCCAGAACGTCTGAACGGATCTGGATGAAATTTGCAACACAGATAGATTATAGTCTGGAATAGCTTACTTATAGGATTTTTTTATCCGGGTAGTAGGTACGTTCTCGTGGGATAATTTCCGACATCCACACATAACTAATAAGTAACATAATATGATAATGAGCTAGTGGCGGCAGACACTTTCACTGATCATATTTAAATATTATATCTTCCAACTCATTTCTTTGGACTAGTTTTTATTTTCGTAACATAAATTAACACACATTACTACATTAGCTAATCTTAAAGGTCGTGACCTGCACCAAAACTTAAGAAATAAGCATATTCTTAAACCTATGAAAGCTCTTTTGTGTGTTCATTTTTTATTTCATCATGTCATTGCGAGAAATTATTCCCATCCATATTCGAATTAATATTCGACAAGTTCATAATCGTAACAAAATTCGCGTTAAAAACTGATAACATAGTTTCCTGAATCAGTATTTCAGAGAACCACTTTACAATGTGTCTGAGTAAAATCAAACACATTGATACTATTGATACTGTTATCAACTCTATGACCACTATCTTTTCTTACGCAGGCCAATAGAGAACAAATTTCCAGAAGAGGTTTATGATATTGACGCCGAAACTGAGAGTGATAATGAAACTCAAGCAGCCAAACTGGACCTTGGTACCAAAGAGGGGCACTTGCTCAAAGGACCCGAAATAGGCTCAGATAGGATATTCAGTAACCTTGCTTCAAAATCGTTTAAGAAACGTTATTGCTCAATGCTACGGGAGGCCGATGGCACGTATATACTCGAAGTGTATAAGGATGATAAGAAGACGGATACGAAGCTCACTATCGTTATGGACTTTTGTTCTGATGTTGTCAGGGTAAGGCTTTATCAACTGTTACATAACACATCCATTTCCGGATTTAGAAGTTTAAAAATAGAAATGGGCTTGTAATTTAAAAATGATTTATTAAAATTTTCGCGCCTGATTCTTGCGAGTTCCAAATTTAAAATCGAGATATGAGACCATATTCTCGATTTTGAATCCTTTCGAGCGCGAAATCTTAAAAAAAAATACCATTTTTTTTTTTGGGAAATCCTAATAGCTAATCAATAAACTATTCAATTTACCTGTTCGTAAAGCTACACATCAGTAGGTACGTCTTGTGTATATTACTATCGTAAGATTATTTTATTACGCGTGGTTACAGAATCCAAAAAGGGGAAGGTTCTCTTTCGAATTGCGGATGTCCGGTGGAAAAGGCTACACGTTTGCAGCTGAGAATGAAGAGGATGTGAATGATTGGATCAATGCTTTCAAAGCAGCCCTGAAGAAGAACCAGGATAGCCAGGAAACTCACCAAAGTGATGAAGCATTGGATAAAGGTAAAACGATTTTATTTTTGGATACACAACACTTTTACACGTCAATAATATTTTAAAACTAGATATGAGGAAAATGTTGTCAGGAAAGTTGTGAGTATAAATGTGGATGGCTAGACTAGTAGAGGGAGATCAAAGAAACGATGGATGGATTGTGTGAAAGATGATATGGCTAGAAAGGGAATGACTATCGAGATGACGACTAATAGAGAAGTATGGAAGAAGAACACATGTTGCGCCGACCCCAAATAAATTGGAATAAGGGCAGGAGAATGATGATGAGGTCGGCGTTTTCTCACTAACTACTGTAAAAAGAAAGACCCAAACAAACTCAGAGGCACCAGTCTCTTTTAATGTGAAAACCATGTTGGTGTCTGAATTGGTCTTTTTAGGAAAGTACCATGCAAATTGAGTGGGCCTGTCTAGTCAGTGCACGCATTCGTCACAAATCGTGCAGCTGAACTCAAAACTTAAGGACCTCAACAATTCGACGAACAATACCAAAGAAAGGACATTTGGGTAGGCCGCATAGGACGGTAGGATTTGAAGGGGGCTGTTTTATTGCAAATAAGAATCCCACACTACACACAAAAGTTTTAGAGCCTTTATTCATCGGCTCTCTTATTGTCACCAACTTTATAAAGACAACACATGTGTGGTTAAAATATTAGCATGTAAGCAGGACGCTAGCACGGCTAACTGCGTTTGTATCGCGCGCCGATCTATGTATCACCACCTGTTAAGGTAATTTAATGTGGTGACCCAGTCACCTTTTAAATAAGGAAGACTCCATCATTTGTGAGGTGCGAAAGTATTAAAACCTACTTTCTTTTTTGATGACAAAAATATAACGTCCTTACTGGCCATAATTATACTCTTAACGTCCTTGTCTAGATGCCGACGTCTCCTTAACAGCGGAGCCTCCGCCCCCTACTTACGGTACCCTAAAGGGTTTGGAGCACAGCATGAACCCTCTCCTGATGCGGTACTCCCGCGAAACAGATATGTCCATAGCGGCCGCGCGCAACGAGTGCCGATACAACATCTTCAACATGCCGTACAAGCGCGCACCCTCGCCTGAACCTCAGCTCGAACCATTCAAGTACGTAAACTTGAATTTAAATTTTTCCGAGATTTTTCCTTTTTTGAATCAAATCAAAACTTGTAGGTATGTCGCACATAGACAGAACAGAGTACAAATTTGATTGCAAACTTTTTTTAGGACCTCTTTTTTACAATGTTCATTCAAAATTCGAATTTGACTACATAAATTTGAAGTAGATAATTGAATAAAATAATGTAAATATATCAGAGATTCTGAATTGAAGTACAGACGCCAGCATATCAAGCTATCCCTAACTGTCAAACTTCTCCAATTGAAAATGAACCTTAAGTTTCTGTAATAAAGTCGAAAACTATCAAAGAAATTTGACAGATTGGGGTAACTTGATGTGCCTCTGTACTCACAGTAATTTTTTTTTTTTGTTTAAGTCAATTTCTCGTCTTGTATTAGGTAGTGAAAGCGACTTTTCCTACGCAGATCGTAGCTCTTTGTTGTGACTTTTTTTTGTCTTCACTCAGTCATAACAATAAAACTATTTCAGCAAGGCTGACATTCCTCTAGCTATAAACAGTTTTTTTTCTAGTTTTTTCTTTAAACACCGTAACTGTCACGAAGATTCTTGTCTACACCACGGTCTAGGTTGAACGGTATTTTTTATATTGTTTCAGAGAACACTTTGGCCAAAGAATTTTGCTCAAATGCGAAAGCTTAAAGTTTAGGTTACAAGCGCCCATAGACGGCGATAAAGAACTATTGTGTCAAGTAGAGCCTTATTACACGTACTTAGCGTTGTATGACGCGAGGAGTGGGAAGAAGCTCTCGGAGAACTTCCACTTTGACCTGAACCATGATGCTGTCAGAGATCTAGTCAAGGACACGGAGTGCACAAAGTCATTAGTTGAAAATTTTAGTTACGATGTTAAGTTAGACGTTAATCAGATCCCGGAAGAGTGGTTTCGATCGAAGAGACAGGTATTTATAACAATTTACATAAGAAAATAAGTGAAACTGAGATGCATTTATGATAATTTATAGTAATTTAGAAAGCTATAACTTTTAATATTCATCCTCAGGTAATGCTGTCAGTAAACAATCCTCACCCAGACTTGTTTCTAGTGGTCAGAATCGATAAAATTTTACAAGGTCATGTGAGTCAAGTAATGGAGCCGTACCTCAAGGCTACCAAAGACCCGAGACTTGGGCTCAAAGTCCATAAAAATGTTCAGGCTTATTCGAACCGCGTCGGAGCCTACAGGATGCCCTTCGCTTGGGCTGCGAAGCCTTTGTACAAGTAAGTCATGATTGATGTTGTAACTCGCATGCTAAGGAACTTCTTCATCTATAAAAAGGATTCTATGTTTTAACACGTTGAACGCCAACGCGGTCACCGTGTGTCCGACAAACAGTTTTTCTATTGTGTCTGCTGCGTGGCTGTCAATGACTTAATCTTGCACGTGCTATGATAGATATGTGCCTAATTTCATGCAAAACTGCTGAGCCGTTTATGCGTTATTGAGATAAAATATCAGAAACTTTCATATCAATATAATATTAGTAAAACATTCAACATTTTTCTTGTTACAGAATGTACAGCAATGACTTGGACTTGACACCTGAATTCCCTTCAATATATCGACAGGAACCAAACAAAATGTCGGATGATGATCTTCTAAAAATATTATCAGACTACCGTAAATCTGAGAAAATGGCTAAACTAACTGTGATACCGGGCTGGCTCAGTATTAATATACATCAAAGTAACGAACAAGTACCAAGTAAGATTTTTTTTTTAATTTTGTAGCTTTTTCCATTTTCTTCCAAACAAATATATGTTGTGTATATATGTTTTGTATGTTCCTACTATTTAAAGCACCTGCCATCTAATCTCTTCACCACCCTTGGTTGACTGGTAGAGAATACCTAAGGCATTAAGTCCGCCTTTGTACCTTTATTGTGTGCGAAAAGTTTAAATAAATAAATAAATATATTGTTTTATTTTGGGTTCCATACCCAAAGGGTAATATGGGCCCCTACTCAGCGGTCCGTCCGTCCGTCTGTCACCAGCCTGTATCTCATGAACCGTGATAGTTGAAATTTTCACAGATGTATATCTATTGCTGCTATAACAACAATGCTAAAATAAATATTTATAGAAAATGATACAGAACTCTTCGTGCGCGAGTTCCACTCGCACTTGGCCAGTTTTTATTTAAAACATTCTTCAGATGAATAAGGCCTCGAGTCAATATCTATAGTAATAGAATTTATGGTTTTACCATTGATACTTTTACTAATTCGTCCCATTATATTCCAGATTGTATGTCAAACTCCTATGCTGCTTTAAAACCTTTTCCACTTCCGCCTACATCGCCTCTCACATTAGAACTGGCAACACTAAACGTGGAACCTGAGCAGCCGTATGCAGCATTTATACACCATTTGTACGTCCGTCCGTTGGCTTTGAATTTCGAATCTCAGAAAATGTTCGCCAGAGCCAGAAATATTGCCTGTTCCATTGAGTTGAGGGATAATGATACTGGAGAACCGAAGTCACTACAGGTAAGATCTAAATTTCTTTGGAACTACGATATACAATTGACTATTTGAAACGGTCCAAAATAAAATATGAAATCACATAGAAAAAGGCCCGCTCGTCGTAAAACCTTCCATCACCGTACAGAAATCAAATATTATACGAAGATATAATTGTAAAATTGCATTTATAGCTAATAAGTATTTCAATTCATTCTAAAAACTATGACGTCACATTGTTTGTATTTCATACAAATCAGGTACGAATTCCGCGTTTTGACAGTTCATAAAAATTAACGTTATTAACTACCCTTTCAAATACTCAATTGCCGAAAATTAAAAAGACCGCAGTATTTCTTAGGCCTAACCATCATGCTTAATTTTTCCCCCAACTTTTCAAGGAAAATGTTAGGATTATGAATGAATATCAGAATTAATAGCATTTCCTGTCTGATTATTACCGTGTTATTTTGAATACAAGTATTTATGTAATGGTTTTTACATCATTCAGTTTTATAGTATAAAATAGTAAAAGAGAACAAATAATTTACTTTCCAATTTCAATAATAAATTCTGCTTGCAATACACAAATTTGATTTCCTATTCTGAGTGCAGTGCAGTGTAAAGGCCTCGTTGAATGACATAGCCACAATTAATTTACTAGAAGTGAGAGAGACTACCAATGAGTTTCTTACCAGTTCTCTATACAATATGTGCCCATCATCATCTGCCTAGCCTTTTCCCAACTATCTTGGGGTCGGCTTCCAGTCTAACCGGATGCAGCTGAATACCAGTATTTTACGTGGAGCGACTGCCTATCTGACCTCCACAACCCAGCAACTGGGCAATACGATACCCCTTGGTAAGACTGGCTGTCAGATTTTCGGGCTTCTGACGACCCGTAACGACTGTCAAAGATGCACAAATGACAGCCGGGACCAACGGTTTAACGTGCTTTCCGAGGTGCGGAGGAGTCTCGTTATGTAAAGATGGTCACCCATCCACGGCGAACCCCGGCAAGCGTGGCTTAACCTGATGGATCGACCTGTGCGGCTGTTAGTTCTTAGCCACGAGCTCCTCAATATGTGCACAAATAGGTCGAAATAAAATACTTTGAAAATTATAGGTGGTCTACGGAAGATTCGGCATGACATCACAATATCGCTGTTCAGTCCTACATCACAATGCGAACCCTACATGGAGTGACGAAGCTAAAATCCGTCTACCAGCGACAATAACATCCCAGCATCATCTATTGTTCACTTTCCACCACATCTCCTGTGATCTCGCGAAGAAAAACGACGCCAACGTTGAAACATGTATTGGGTAAATATTTCAAGTGTTTTTTTTTCCAACGTACTTGATATATATGGCTTTTTTTAGGGTGGTTAATCATCAAATGGCTCCTCCCGCTCTGGGTGGATCGGAAGGGAGTGTAAGACTTACTGACTAAAACCCATCGATGTTCCTTCCTTAACCTTATATGGCTAGTCCTGTGAATGATGAGATGACGCGGAGATTTATGAAAGAAGCCATGCAGGAATGTACCTAATGATAATTTGAAAACAATCTGGTATCACAAAAATTCTTTAGGATCGTTAACTCGACCATAATTATATTCAATTTAATAACCCTTGTTTCAACTTGACCCATCTCAGTCCATTGCTGAACATGGTCGGCCATTTTGGTAACTCAGGTTTTACCACCTATTGCGTTCAACTTTTACTCGAACCAATCCCACTGTCTGTCTTGATTCTTAAGACGCTTCCGAACATCAATCGGATGGCCAATAATACAAACGATATCCGCCCCTATTGTCCCAAGCAAACAATACACCATAGGGCTTTATAGAACTATTATTTATTGACTATTGAATAATATTATACTTATGAATGAACAAACCGAAAAGGATTGTTCATTATAATATAAAATAAATTCGCTTTCCTTTCAGATATGCATGGATACCGTTGTTGAAAAACGATAAGTTGGTTGATGAAGTTGTAAACTTGCCTATAGCAACACATTTGCCGTCTGGATACTTAGGTATTCAGCCACTTGGACTTGGGAAAGGGGTATGTATGATTTATATCAGCGGCGACACTTTTGGCGCAGTGGTTGATTGACTGCTGCGCAGGATGTCGCGGGTTCGATGCCCGATCGGAACAAATATTTATACGACCTGCAAGTATTTGTTCCGGGTCTGGGTGTTTTTCTATCTATAATATGCATGTATGTACAAAATATATATATATAAGTAGTTTATCAGCCATCTCATTATCATAACACAAGCATTAGGTTGCTTAGCTTGCGACTATATGGCGTTGTGTGAAATGTCCAAGGATATTATTATGTGATAGTTATATGAGCAAAGTAAGTTCCAATTCTTTTAAGCTACTGTGAAGCAAATATCTCATGAATTGCCAGTCAACGAAGCTATCTTCCCAGGCCCTGTCAAGACGTATTAAAGTAAAATTGATGCTCTTTCAATGTAACTTATTTTCACTGGAAGTAATTCGTCATAACAATAATGTGAAACATAATAAACTTTTGAGCGCAAGACAATACTGGGAAATTCATTCTAGTGTCATCATTTTGTTTAAAAAAACATTCATATTTTTAAACAGAACACGGGCCCAGAAGTTGTATGGGTGGAAGGCGAGAAACAACTCTTCCGCTGTCAACTGGTCCTGGACTCAACGGTAGCTACCAGAGACTCGCACTTGCACAATCTGTTCAACCAAGCTGAACGATTGATCAAGTCCAGTTCGCCCCCCACCTCTCCGTCCCCTCCGCCGTGGAATGACGTATGCAACGCGCTCAAAGCTGCGCACGCGATCAAATTGAGCTCGCTCGTCGCTTTCTTGCCGACTATTATGAATCAACTTTTTGAATTGATGGTAAATATTTTAACAAATACTTGTTCATCATCGGCCTAGCCTTTTCCCAGCTATGTTGGGATCGGCTTCCAGTCTAACCGGATGCAGCTGAATACCAGTATTTTACATGGAGCGACTGCCTATCTGACCTCCTCAACCCCGTAACTGGCCCATACGATACCCCTTGGTAAGACTGGCTGTCAGATTTTCTGACAATCACAGATTAACAAATACTTGTTGTAAAAACTTATTTACAGTGAAGACTGTAGAATTAGGTACAGTATCGGCCGTATTAATTGTATAGTTGACCTTGTAATTGATTTACAAATTTTGACAACTATTCCTTGTAAATTGAAGGTTGAATATGTTTTGAAACCTAAATATACCTTGTCGTTTTATGACGTGCAAGTGATATTTGACCTTAGGGTGGTAAAGCTGTTACGAAGTCGTCTATCATTCATTACATTTATTACAATTTCAAATTTCTAAAGCGTCGTCGCTGTCACATAGTTGTTTCACAGTCTCTTTATTTAAAGCTATTTGAATTTTGATGACAATATTAAATCCATTATCATTATTTCTAATTACAGACTGTTGAGAAAAGCTACACCCAAGATATGGGTTACCAGATAGTAAAATTGATAGTCCATTTTGTTCACATGATACACGACTATGGTCGGAAGGACTTATTGGACAGCTATGTTAAGGTAAGCATAAATTATACCATACTAACCCCCTTAAAAATAAATTGATTATATCAGGTGAATAGTTACACACCGATTTCTCTCTTTCAGTCGTCAGAAATTTGACATTTGAAAGAAGACAAAGCCTTGTGTAACTACACAAATGCTATACAATGTTTATTAGTAAGGGGGTTATTATATTATCAGGTTAATTCTGCAAACTCTGCAATACTGTGAATTATTGTACAGAGGCCAGCACATCAAGTTACCACAATCTGTCAAATTTCTTTGATAGTATTTCAACTTTAATGCAAAGACATAAGGTTCATTTTTAATTGAGAAAATTTGACAGTTAGGGATAGCTTGATGTGCTGGCGTCTGTACAAAACATAACGCCTGTACATACCGAGGGGTTTGGCAGAGGTGTACCTATATAACACCCACATTTCGCCAGTGATGTTTAAATTCCATGTAATAGGGGGCGAGCCTATTGCCATCAACCGAGCACAAATCCTGACTCCGGGCCGTTACTGAGTAATTCTAGATTGAAACAGTCCATAACAATATTGGCTTTACCTGGGCATCGAACCCAAGACCTCAAGGTCAGCAGTACCGCTAGCCAACTATGCAGCCAAATGATTTTAAATTACATATTTATTTTCCGTAGTAGTTATTAAAGACTTGCTCTATATTTTTTTACTTTTGATAGCCAGTCTGATCTATCAGGTATTTCCGCTATTGAGACTACGAACTATTACACACGAGCGGCATGTGACAACGGCAGCCGTCGACATAGTCTTTGTATAGTACTCAGTTGCAAGTGTATACAGTGTGTTAGGTTAAACGGGGGACATACTTTCAGGTTGTATAGTACTTATGAATATCAACAACTTTGTCCATGGGACCAACTCTGAAATATGAAAAAAACAAATCAGCTTTGCCATACATTTGGACGAATTATGCGAACATAAATGTACTGAACAGCTGTTTTTTTTTTTCTTGATTTTAGGTATAGTGCCATAGTCAAAGTTGTTCATTTTCATGAGTATAGTACCCCCTGAAAGTGTGTCTCTCGTTTAACCTAACACACTGTTTATATGACCGCTATACCGACACATTTCGACGGCAGCTGTTACCTCTGCTGTTGGCAGAGGCGACTAGAATCAATTCTATTTCTTGTTCATTTTGACGTTCAAAAGTGCCTTACTTGTGCCTTTTTAAAATAAATGATTTGACTTTGACTTTGCAAACACCGCTCTTGGGATAGAAGTCTAAACTTTTTCAGAATTCAAAAATATTTTTTTTCTTGCCAGTACGTGTTCAACTGTGTCGAATTCAAACTTCACACAATGTTGACGGCTCCACTGCACTTGTTTGTGGACCCCAACCAGCCGGACTTTCTACTTGGCAACAAATTCATGCAATACTCCGGATTTTTCTTCGACATCATTACCAAAAGTATGGCGCAGTACCTTATCAATACAGGAAGAATTAAAGTGAGTACCGACCTGGTATTATAATAGTACAGAGGCCAGCACATCAAGTTACCACAATCTGTTAAATTTCTTTGATAGTATTTCAACTTTATTGCAAAGACATAAGGTTCATTTTTAATGGAGAAAATTTGACAGTTAGGGATAGCTTGATGTGCTGGCGTCTGTACAAGGAAAACCACACCGTGTGTTCATAATGGAAATGTTAATTAATTTAATGAAAGTTTTTAATATTTACACAACATAATCAGCCTATAATGTTCCCACTGCTGGGAAACATACCTCCGCTCGGTTTTTTTTTTAATATTTTCTCTGCAATTTTATTTAACCGATTTGTTATCTGTTGTAGATGTCACGTAGCGAAAGGTTTCATGCTGATCTCTTAGAAAATATTGACAAACTGGTATCGACTGTCGAGCCGTCATATATTTTGCAACAGCCGATGCAAACTCATATATTTAATAAAAATCTCGCCACGTTTTTAAAGGTAGGTAATTATTATTCTTTATAGAATGCTATGGGAATATCTCATGTTTCCTTAACACAATTTGTTCACGTTTTGCTATAGTAACTTGACATTATTATATCTTTCTTTTACAGTCTTGCCTATCGTTCATGGACAGAGGTTTCGTGTTCCGACAAATAAAAAAATATCTAGACAAGTTTAAAGTATGCGATCCGAAAGCGTTATTTGATTTCAAATTCACGTTTTTGCAAACGATTTGTTCCCATGAGCACTTTGTGCCATTCAATCTACCTTTACACGCAAATAAATTATCAAGAGATGGCGGTGAAGGTAAGAATTCAGATCACAGACTTACTGTAAAAGCACAGTGTAACTATATCGGCTATACAATATACATTGGTTTTGGTTGATAGTTAGTTTATTAATTTTATCATGTTATTTATTCACATCAAGTGTCCGTCCCAAGCTGTCAAAAAAAGGGGGACGCAAAATTCGTTAAGTCACTAGGGACAAAAATGTCCCGCAAAATGTTGCCAGATTTCGCACTGGACGGCAACATCACGTTTCTTGCACTTTGCCGCATACCTTTCAGTTTCAGCGAAATGAAAGTAAGTTGCATGTGTGATAGTAAATAACAATAAATCTTTGTCGACGTAGTAGGATCAGCTAAAGAATTGTAGACTGAAAAAGCTGTAACTGAAATGAGAATTGTTCGCGGAACATTTTTTCCCTAGTGATGCATAGACAAAGATGCAGTTGCACTGTGCGATAACACAAAATGGATTTGTTACTATCCGTTAGTGCTTATCTGAATAACTGTTACTTTTACACAGATCCTGGCAGGCTGAGACTCACTGAAGATTTTATAATGAGACACTTTCTTGCTGGAACCCTACTAAAACAAGTATTCCCTTGTTTTCCACATATGTACATTGCTAGCATACATAAAGCATGACTCATGCTTGAATACATTTATTTTCATTTACCTTGCTTTTTTTTTTCATTTACGTGTGTTTCTACAGGTGGAACAGTCGTTACGAGAGGCGCCGCTAAAACGTAGGTCTGCGTTGAGTGTGTTACGAGCTTTATTGACTAAACACGAACATGATGACCGTTATAGAAGTCGACAGTGCCGAGCTAGGCTTGCGTATTTGTATTCGCCGTGGTTAACCATCGTACTCGGTATGTATTTTGATATAATCTGCATTATTTAATAACAAAAGCAGGTTAAGCTACGCTTGTTGGGGTTGATCCGTGGACGGGTGACCATGTTTACATACCGAGACTCTTCTGTGCTTCGGAAAGCACGTTAAGCCTTTGGTCCCGGCAGTCATTCGTTGATCTTTGACAGTCGTTACGGGTCGTCAGAAGCCCAAAGGTCTGACATTCAGTCTTACCAAGGGGTATTGTATTACCCAGTTACTGGTTTGTGGAGGTCATATACGCTCCGTGTAAAATACTGGTATTCAGCTGCATCTGGTCAGACTGGAAGCCGACTCCAACAAATAGGGAAAAGGCTAGGCAGATTGATTTATTGAAAAGTTTTCGATTTTTTCATCGATTTACTTTAGTGATAGTAAATTCGCAATTTGTCTGTAGACTCACAATCCTACTTCAACTTTAAAACCAGCTTCTATTGATTTTTTATTAGTTGACTGTTTCAACCATGCATGTCCATTTAGTCGAATATAATTGCTTAAAATATCTCTACACCAGAAAATGCCCACCGGCTTATAACAAAAACCCTGGCTAGTCCAGTCGAGAATGGTCACGACAAAGTCGATGGAGATGCGACTATGAATCCAGTACTCAACAGTACTCAGAATGCAGCAGCGTCAGCCAATAGCACTCCTCGGAGGAACCGACTTACTCTGCACTTCGATCATACGCCTGTCAGGAATTCCGCGCACTTCAAGGAACCTCCTATCATACCAGGCAATCATATGTATGGCAAAGGTGAGCTTATTAATGGAGTATTCAAAACATTAACTAACTGCTGCCCGCGGCTTTGCCCGCGTGATCCCTAAGTCTTTTTCTAAAATAAAAGTAACCTAAATTACTCCGACACCATCAGGTATCGGTCAGTGAAAGTCCCGTCAAAATCAGCCCAGCCGTTTTTGAGATTAGCCGGAACAAACAAACAGACAGACAGAAAAAATAAGTTTTTTTTTTGTTATAATTACTGTATGTGTACTTCCCTATGCATTTAGTAAAAAACTGCTAGTATGTCATTACTCATTACAAACAGAGTCTTCAATTTCATTTATTTGTATAGATTATTTATTTCGCAATTCCCTTTTTGGTGTGACTGAGCTTTTCTATAAAAACTTGCACGTTTGATGCCGCTTTAAAGGTATTAATAATGTTTTTGGTCTAGTTCCCTTAACAAAATCTGAAATCATACCATTCAAGGGACTGAAAAGAATCTTATAGCATCATTGTACCGTTGTGAAAAGAAAACAGCGCTATCAGTCCTGTATGGCTCTATCTTTATCTCACCCTAGAATAATCATGTTTTATTTTGTGTGTAAAAACTCAAGCAAGTTCACTTATTCCTGTAGATCACGCCAACAACATGTCACAAAGCTCCTTAGAGTCAGTGTCGACAATGTCCGGCGGAGACTCGCTACCTAGAAACGTTGGACGGCTCGACTTGAGCGAAATTGGTGATCAAGTCAATAGGTAAATATCGTACCTACATTGTTATTCAATATTGAATCTTATTTTTATGACGCGAACGTTAATTTTTAGTGTGATCATTGATTATTATAATTATCATCATTCAATATCTAACCTTATTTACATGTTTTTAACGGTAATTTTTGTGTGCATAGGTTCGGTGTGATGTCTGCAGAGGAGGTGAGGGATGTGCTTTTGTGTTTCCTGTTCGTTTTGAAGTATTTGGATGATGAAAGGCTCGTGGACTGGTGGAAGACACAAACGCAAGCACAGCAGCAATCATTCTTTAATGTTTTAGAGTAAGTTTTTTATTAAAGGTAGATTTCACCAATGAAACTGAACGCGATCAGTGCATAAACGACGTTTAAACGACTGTCAGTGTCATTATTTTATATGGAATATTCTTCTTCTTTTCGTTTGGTTAGTGACTAACCTGGTGTCGAGAGTTTTTATGCTGCCCATGGGCCTCTGACTTAGCTTCACATGCTGTTGCGAAATATCTCAACAGCGGATATGGAATATTGACACTGACAGCTGTTGAACGCGTTTTAGATGTGCTGATCGCGTTATGTTTTATTGTTGTCATATTGTTAAAAAAGACTAAAAGTCAGCTAACTTTCATTTGTTTTATGGTATGGTTCACTGTATTATGGTAACCGATTATCTTGTGACAACTTATTATATTACACAAAAATAGCACACAGTGTTTGAAAAGCGTCGTTTCTACTCTATTTGTGTGACAGTCCCTCTTTAAAGCTCAATGGCACACCTGGCGAAGCGTAGCGTGTCGCAATTGTCACTGCCAAACAAAAATCAACATTGTATGTCTCTCTATAAAGTTGAGAATAAATTACCTGAGATACGCGCCTCTTTCCGCTTAAACGCGCTAATAGAAGTTTATTTATTTTCAATTTTAGTGCAATCCCTATATATTTTAGTGCCAGTCTTACCAAGGGGTATCGTATTGCCCAGTTACAGTGTGGAGGTCTGATAGGCAGTCGCGCCATGTAGAAGACTGGTATTCAGCTGCAACTGGAAGCCGACCCCAACATATTTGGGAAAAGGCTAGGCAGGCGGGAATTCGGTTGAAACGAGTTGGCTGCGCTTCGTGGATGAAGATCGATTCGCAGATGTGCGCCGGTCCTTATGACATATTGACGCCTTGCAGTGTACAAGCAATTTTGGGCTCTTTTCACTTATCAGAAAGTTGCTAACCACTAATCAATAAACCTGTTACAGAATATGCGCTGAACAATTCCAATACGTCGGACGAAAGAGGATTCTATCAGAAATGAAAGCAACGACACCAGACTGCAATGGTAAACTAAAGCCTTTAAAAGCAAGGACTCTTCCCGCGAGGATGAGTCCGCCCGACTTCTCCAAGGAACCGCCTATTGTTGTGGAGAAGAACAACACTGTTAATAGGGAGAACCTTGTTAATCCTTCGGTTACTACTGGTAAGTTATGAATGCATTTGATACTGACGATCTGTTCGTGTTTTTGAGCAACTGGTCTATAGGGTCTACTTTCGCTCAGCAGTGGGAAAGTTAATTATAAATACATACATTGTTTTTTGTCATCGTCTATTGTTTCTGAGCCCGCCGTAAAGAGAGAATAATGCTGATAATCGAAGGCGAATTTCATCAATTAAACTTAACGCGATCATCACGTAAACAACGTTGAAGAGCGGATATTTTCTATGGAATATTGCCACTAGCAGGTTTTTAACGCGGTTAAGACGTGCTGATTGTATTCAGTTTCATTCGTTATTTATTTATTACTACAATCTAATACAATAAAAACTTATACATACTTAAATTAAAAGACTATCTAATCTATCTATTTCATTCGTGATATTGCCACTAAGTGTCAATTTCTCCAATTAAACTAATTATGACACTAACAGGCCTTCAGCTGGGTTTATGCATTGATAGCATTCAGCTGTATTGGTTATTATGAAAATTGGTATTTGGAAAATATGCGCTTAGTACTGTACCATCGTGCTTATGGTTGCTGTCTGGTTGAACTGCAACTACTGCTGGTCACTGATCACAAACTTTTCAGTTTCGTACAGTTTACGAAGCTCAACGAGCGTTTGCTGGGTAGCAAAATCTTGTGAGCAAACGAATGCCAAAAAGCTGAAGCCAAGAATAGGTTATTTAGCAGCCTTTTCCAAATCCTCCTAACCAGATTTTTCTGTGGTTACAGAATTAGAAGCGATAGCCGAACACACAGTGCTCTCAGCAAGCTGTTTGGCTACAGAAGTGGGCCTCACCATCATAGACCGCGCGTGTCTCTTCATGAAGAACCTCGGAGCAGCTGATGGTGTCGCGGCGAAGCCCTATCTGAAGCTGCTGCAGTACCCACAGAGCGAGACTTTGTACAAACATCTGTTTTCTGCCCTAAGAGCGTATATCAATCAGTTCTCTGAGACTTTGTTTGAAGGTCAGTATTTTATTATTAATAAGCGATTTTCAACTCTTTTTTATTGTTAGTAGAAAATGACCAATAAATTTCAAATGGGCTGTATAAAATGAAATAATATGTCATTATAATTCATGCATGGGTGGCCATCCTTACATACCAAGACGTTAAAGCTCGGAACATTAAGCCGTTTTTCCCGACTGTCATTTGTGCATCTTTTACAGTCGTTACGGGTCGTCAGAAGCCCAAAAATCTGACAGCCAGTCTTACCAAGGGGTATCGTATTACCCAGTAACTGACCTGTGGAGGTCAGATAGGCTGTTGCTCCATGTATAATAAGAAACATTTGGACAAGAGGCTAGGCGGATGATGATGATTTGCGCTTGTAGTCTTTTAAAACGTACCATTCGCCAAGTTTAACATTTATATAAAGTTTTGTTTCTTTAACTACTTTGGCTAAAGGAAAACGAAGTTCAACTATATTGTTGCAAACCTGAGTTGATACGTTACTCTGTTAGTGAGCTCCACAACCACCCTATTAAAGGAAAACGTTTCTATAATAATCTTTTGATGTATATTCCCACAGGGGGCAGCACCGTATGCTCGGGCGTCGTAGCCGCTGTGGTGCGGCTGTGCGAGGCGCGCGCGGCCTGGCTGCGGCGCGAGGCGGCGGCGGCGCTGTACTTGCTGATGCGGGCCAACTTCCAGCACGGGGCTGGCGGGGACCTCACTCGAGTGCACCTACAGGTATAGGATATAAGACACTAATTACTTGTTTACAGTCTTACATCACAGCCATTGGCATGGGCAGGATAATAACTCTGACACCAGGTTAGTTACTAACCACACGAAAAGAAGAAGAGATAACATACATACATAACTAGCGGCTCCCGCGCGGTTTCTATTGGTCGTAGCGTGATGTTACATAGCCTATAGCCTTCCTCGATAAATGGACTATCCAACAAAAAAAATTTTTTCTATTCGGAACAATACTTCGGAACGAACTCTTCAGCTTTATAATATTAGTATAGATAAGCCTTTAATGTTCCCACTGCTGGGAAACGGGCCTCCTCTCCATCACGCGGGTCTTGTGCAGGTTGGCGGATATCACATGTCTTCGAATTTTTTAGGTTCTATAACATGCCGGTTTCCTCACGATGTTTTCCTACACCGTTTTGAGAACAATAGTGATGAACATAAATATACAAAGTGAAGCGCCTGTTTGGGTTCGACCACGTGACTTACAACTCGTAAATCTCGATACCACTGGGCCACCACTGCTTATAGTCTTAGCTGATGATCGATAAGAATACTGCTCGGAATGCTGACCGATGAACGGCTGGACCCTTATTAATAAGGACTTATGGCCTGATGATGACTAAGGCTGTCAAACTAGGGTCATTAATAAGGACTTATGGCCTGATGATGACTAAGGCTGTCAAACTAGGGTCATTAATAAGGACTTATGGCCTGATGATGACTAAGGCTGTCAAACTAGGGTCATTAATAAGGACTTATGGCCTGATGATGACTAAGGCTGTCAAACTAGGGTCATTAATAAGGACTTATGGCCTGATGATGACTAAGGCTGTCAAACTAGGGTCATTAATAACTAGTTTCTGCCCGCGACTTTTTTCGCGTAGAATAACGGATTACTACGTCATTATAACTATTTGTATGCAACATGTCTACCCAATCCATTCAGTGGTTTGACTTATCTGTTGATACATCAGTCAGCTGGTCAGTCATGGTTTCATTTTATAGATACCAATTATTCTATCTTTAATATGTAAGTATTTACAAAAAATATATAATATATAAGTAGTTTATCAGCCATCTCGTTACCATAAGCATTAGGTTGCTTAGCTTAGGACGATATGGCGTTGTGTGAAATGTCCAAGGATATTATTATTATTCTGCCTATCAATCTATCCGTGCCTAAACTAGCCGTCGATCCACTTCACGGAATATCAGATTTTTTCTTCGCTGTAACCTCCTTATTAACAATTTATCTAAACTACACAGGTTATCATGGCTGTATCAAAACTACTCGACAACTCAACAGCGCTCAACTGCAAACGTTTCCAAGAATCGCTCTCTGTGATCAACTGCTTTGCAACCGGTGATAAAGCAATGAAAGGAACTGGTAAGAAGAAACATTATGTATACCTACCGTAGAAAATAAATTGTTTTTGATGAATGATTGCGTTCGTAATCGATTAAAAAATTTTGTTCTTTCAAGGCTGATTTCACTATTGTAACTGAACGCGATCAGCACATCTAAATCGCGTTCAAGAGGTTACATAATTCTACTACTGCTACTTTCATAATTCTTTAGGAATATTGACACTGACAGCTGTTAAACGTGGTTTAGACGTGCTGATCGCGTTCAGTTTCTTTGGTGAAAACAGCCCTAAATCGTTGTCTGTAAGAAATTGCTTTAGTAATGAGGCGCGCCTCTAGTAATGTTCAATTTGACGGTATTTTTTTATACTATTGACTTATCATTTAGTTGATTAAATAGTTTTCTTTGCTACCTCTAAATTATGCCTTGTAAATTTAATAAGTTAATAAATATAATTCAACTTTACTTAAAACTATAAAATGGCTAACTGTGCCCCATGGCTTCACCCTCTCGCTCGGCTGTACTAACTAAACTATAAATAGTAAACTTTAAGCTATAATTATTGGGAGTGGGAGGCAGTCACCTCCTTCTGCGAAAAAGTAATGCTCGCGAAGGAGGTGGCGGGATGAGAGAGAGAAAGGTCCTCCCGTCCCAGCCGCCGTGGGAGACGCCCCGGGCGTCAGGAGCCACGTGACGACTCCCGGCCACCGTAGGCGCGGGCCTGCGGACGGTGAGTAATTGACGGGATTGTCCGAAAGGGTTACCGCTACCCCGGAACATAAAGGGCTATGGAAGGAACATGGATGGGTTTTAGTCAGTAAGAGTCTGACACTCCCTTCCGCTCCACCCAGAGCGGGAGCAGTCATTGGATGATTTCCCAGCCTTAAAAAAAAAAGCTATAATTATTATTTATTTTTAATCCGGTAATTCCAGACAAACAAACAAAAGCAAACAAACTCTCCAGCTTAATCATATTGGTAAAGTTTTACTAATACCTTTATATCTGTGTTAATCAGGTTTATCTAGCGAAGTGGCGGAGCTGATGCGTCGTGTGCGCACTGTTGTTGGGGCGAGGGCGCGCCTCGCTGGAGTGGGAGGCGCTGGTGCATCAGGTAATAATATATATATACTAGCTGACCCGACAGACGTTGTCATGTCTTAACTATGATACCTACCCTACCTACCCTACACTACCTACACTACCACCTACTCTACCTACCCTACCTACCCTTCCTACCCCACCTACCTACCTACCAAGTACCAACCTCTCCTACCTACTCTACCTACCCTACCTACCCACTTTTTTTTTATGTAAGAACCTTCTCCTGACAATAACAAACACAACAAAAAAAGAATTAGAGAAATCGGTTCAGCTGCTCTCGAAATTTGCGCTTACCAACACATTTTGCGATTCATTTTTATATATAAGATGACGGAGAGAGTACAGAAACGTTGTTTTTAAGCAAGCCCTCCTCCTCGTACATCTACGGGAAACAAGAAATAATACCACGAACGGATTGCGCTGTTCTTCTTTAATAATTTTACGAATTTCTGTGATGGAAAAATGGATGATGGTTGTCAGGTATTTCGCTCATGTCATATCCACGTCAGTGTCAGCGTCAGTTGTCGCTATCAGCAGCGACAACCGACACCCAGAGACAAATGGAATAACCTCGTTACCGCCTGCTGCGACATATATATATAGATATATACATAACGGTTGGTTAAAATGCAGTCCGCCCCGACCCTTGCTCCGCCCCAACCTCTACTCGAGCCAGCCCGCCTTGCCGCTGAACCTGTAGTTTTAAATACCTGCGATCCAGCCTGTACCTTGCTATTCTCCCCCAGAGACGCCCTTAGCCGAGGTCCGTACCCCACAGGGTAGCGTGTAGTTGCTTAGTTAGTAAGTTTTTATAACCCCTGGCTGGAGGCTGCAATTTTATTGTGGCATCCACAAGCAAGCCTGGTTACACAACGCTACGTTTGAACAGCAAGATGCCATTAAAAAAAAAAGTTAAAATGCACTGGTGTTACAAACTATGTATCTGAGTGGCAATACACTATAACAATTTTCGTTCAAGAAAATGTTCACATCCAATCTGTCAACTTGCATTTTTTTCTGTAACTATTTGACCTGCATGCGAATGTTGTCAAATGATGAATCAATTGAACCTCACAAATTGTTCTAATGTGTTTAAATAGTGTAATTGGCATTGGCTGTTCCATTTAAAATAATAATATATGCTACATTTTGTCTCCCAAAACTACTTAGGGGGCGTCCATAAATTACGTGAGGTGTTTTTTTTAATTTTCTGTCCCTCCCTCCCCCCCTGGTGAGATTTTATTCGACCCCGTACCCCGTCCCCCAATCTCACGTGAGATTTTTCAAAATGTGGGTTTCTTACGTAAACGCGTTGGATTGTTATTGTAAACAGAAAAAAAATATTGTGAATGATCTTAATCGTATTATGATTACGCTTTAAATCATAAGTATGTACAATCTGGATTAAATGGACCAAAATAGTATATATTTTTTTTGTTTCAATCAGAAAAAAAATTGCGTGATATTTGCCGAGACCCCCCTCTCTCCAACGTAAGATTAGATGAGATTTGACTCGACCCCCTCCCCCCCTATAATATCTCACGTAATTTATGGACGCCCCCTTAATAATATAAACTAGTATACAGAGTTTTTAATAGAAAAATTATGTAGGTGCAGGCAGTGTGCACTTGGCCGAATTGCAGCACGCGTTAGCTGCATCGTGTCGTGCGACGCCACGGTTGCGGCACGCCTGGCTCTCAAACCTAGCAGAACATAATGCAAGACAAGGAGACCACGATGAGGTATAGACTTGGTTAACTATAGATTCTACAAAATGTGTGTTAAGCTTCATGCATTTTCATACTAGGCAACTAGCTTCATCTCTCTGACTGACCGACCCCTTGACAATCCAAAAGTGCCTGTAATTGGTTTATTTAAAACTAGGTTTTGGAAATTATCCCACGGGCACCGTACATTTTCCGGGATAAATAGCTTATATGCTATTCCAGACTATAATCTATTTTTGTGCCAAGTTTCATTCAGATCCGTTTTGTAGTTTGAGTTTATTCGTTACAAACATACATCCAAATCTTTCGTCTTTATAATATTAGTACCTATAGATAAATGCTTTGAGTTTGAGTTTTTTTTTTTCATTTTAATATCTGAACTATTCCCGTGTTTGTCTTGCAAACTGCAGTCTTTCGAGCATTAATGACCACTTTACATTCTAACAGGCTATGTGCTGCCAACTTCACATCGCAGCACTCATAGCAGAGTACTTAAAACTCCGAGGCACCCAACAATGGGGTGCGGACGAATTCGCCGAGATATCCCGCAATATACCTCGAGACGAGACCGGCCTTAAAATCGACGAGGGTAAGTCAAACACCAATAACACATTACCAATAATATATTTTATGTTCTGCGTCATGCGTCATAAAGTCCAATTTTAAATAACACAGCCTAATCCATCGATGCTTGAAAGCACTAAATAAAGTTTCCATGGTGCTAACTATGTATTAGGAACTATTGTGCAGTCTTTGTTATAATTGTGTGACACTATGTATTTGGTTAGCTCTTTGAAAGTCTCGAGGGGACAGAAGGCGTTGCAGCCTGGTACTTCCATGAGGCGAGGTTCCGCGGAGTCGTCGTCCCAGTAGTATATCTGGAAATAAAGCATTTGTAAAAGTATAAAAGCGCTAACAGCCAGTAATATTTGTTTTTAAAATAGGCATAGGGAATGATAACCTTCTTTCAGGTTGCAAAATAAAAAAAAAACCGTACGTGTCGGAATCAAAACCTTTTAAGGTTCCGTAGTCAACAGGGAACTCTTATAGTTTCGCTATGGCCGTCCGTCTGTCCGCAGTTTAGGTCAGAGACTCTTAGGAATAGAAAGCCGTAATTAGGCATGGATATACACATTAGTCAGGCTGACTTTTATTGAACCACTTTGGTTCAATAAAATCTTGAACAAAATTTTCTACACGTAAAGTCGTGATGTTTTTTTTTTTCGACTACTCCAGGTTAGGTAGGTAGGCTGTACAAGATTACGAGGTGTTCTTGGTAAAATTTATTTATTTATTTTTTTATTTATTTATTTAAACAGCTTAAACTATCATTACAGGGTTTACCCTAATGCGATAGCTAAGGAAAATTTAAAACAACATTATTAAAATTAAAAATCACAAAAACATATTACATAATTACTTACAAAAACATAGTATAAAAAATAAAAAATAAAGTTAAAATTAAATATTATTTTGGCTGTAACATAATATAAATAGTAATACCCTTGCGAATTCACTAAAACAACATGTAAACACATCAATCTGAGTTTGAAGGTCGTTGATGGTACGGATAGCTCTGGTAAGGGGTGCCTTGGCAAGCAGGTTAGTTCTGGCTGCAGGTACCAGTAGCAGTGGCGGGCTGCGCCGCCTCCACACGTAGCGGTCCGGCACACACAGACTCAAGCGCTGCAATACTGCCGGGTGACTCTCCACTCCACGAAGCACCTTTACCAAGTAGGCGACCAGCGTAAACTCCCGTCGGACATGCAGTTTATTATAGCCAACCATGCCCAGGACAAACAGAGTGGGATACATCAGTGGGTAGAATGGATATACCCCATATAATTTCCTGTACAAATGGCGCGTGAACTTGTTCTGAACGCGCTCCAACATTACAGAGTACTTAGCTTCATGTGGAGCCCATATGACCGCACTATGTTCCAGATGACTCCTGACTAGTGCATCATACAGGACCCTAACTGCTGTGATGTTTGTGAAGCATTGTGTCTGTCTCAGAACAAATCCCAAGTTTCTGTACGCCCTCTTACAGATCCTGGTTACATGCTCACGGAATGTCAGATCGGGAGTCATGATAACACCCAAGTCTCGCACCTCCGTGACTCGTTGCAGTGGCGCCGCGTCCACCACGTACTCATAGAGCAGAGGTGCACGAGCACGGGTGAAACTCATCAACGAGCACTTGGATATGTTGAAGTACAGTTTGTTTTCATGGCTCCATTGTACTATTCGATCGATGTCCTCCTGTAGGCACCTGCAATCAGACTCGGACCTAATCTCAAGCAGCAACTTGAGGTCATCGGCAAATAATAAACAAGTGCCATGTCTTACGACTTCCGGCAACTTGTTTATCATAATAATGAATTCTAGAGGCCCCAAGTTGGTGCCCTGACTTACACCCGACCAAGTGTAATATAAGTCGGATTCACATCCGTTGCAGTCCACATACTGCTGTCTGCCTTGCATGTAACTGGCGAAAAACCTCAATAGATGCTGGGTGCATCCGACCTCTGCTAGCTTCCGCAGCAAGATGTCATTGTCGACGGTGTCAAAAGCTTTTTTAAAGTCAAAATAAGCTGCGTCCACCTGCACCCCAGCATCTACCGCCGGCACCACGCGTCCCATGAAATCAAGGAGGTTGGTAGCAGTGCTGCGCCCCGGCCGGAATCCGTGCTGCGCATCCGATAACTGTCCGCGCACTTGCTCTTGCATACAGCGCTGAATGGCAGACTCGAACACCTTTGCCGGCGTCGACAACACCGCCACCGGCCTATACCCACTGATGTCAGCTCCCGCCCTGCCTTTGGGCACTGGAATGACTCGTGTAATCTTCCACCGAGCTGGGAATTTCGCAGAATGAAGACAGGCGTTAAATATATAAAGTAACGGCTCCGCGAGTACCCTACCACAATCTTTAAAAAGAAACGCTGGTATACCATCCGGGCCCGCGGATCGCTTAGGCTTGAGGTGATCGAGTGCACTTCTAACGTCCTTAAGACAAAGATTATTAATTTTTACGCATGCACTACCAGTGTTCCCCGCTTCCACTGCCGCCGCTTCTGAGTCTAGTCGTGGCGGCTCATTACTATATACCGACTCAAAATACGTCGCGAACTGCCCAGCACACTCCTCGTCTGACAGATAATGACCGTCCTTTATAATGTCCTGTCTACTCGCTGTACTTTTCTGCAATCGTACATATTGCCAAAATGACTTGGGGTCTTTCGCGAACTGAAATTGAATCTTATTTTGATGCTCTTTGCGCGCTATTTCTATTGATTTTTTAATATGTGATCTATATTTCGAATATTCGTCATAATCCCTATTTAATTTTGTTGTTTTATATATTTTATGTAGTCTTGCTTTAATTATTACGTTTTTTATTATATCACTCGTGTACCATTTGGGGTAAATATACCGCTGTTTGACATTAAATGTTTTCCTAGGAACACTTGCATCTAAAATATTATTAAGTTTCTCATAAAATAAATTCAAAATATCTTCCACCTCGTTCTGCTCAAACATATCGGTCCAATCAGTAGATGCTAACATAGAATATAGCAATTCATAATCCGCTTTATAAAAATTCCAACGCGGCCTAGTAGCAGTGCGTGTGCCGACAGCGCCGGCGGGCGCGGGGCGCGGGGCGCTCGCGCCCGCGAGCCGCACGGTCGCCACGAGCGGCGGGTGATGTGCGTCCACGGGCACGAGCGACCCGTCCGCCCCCACTACTGACACCCCGCTCAAACCCGAACTCAATATTAAATCTAGTTGTCTATTCAAACAGTTAGATACATTATTGTTTTGAGTGAATCCGCAATAGGACAAAAAATATTCAAAATAATTCCTCACATTTATCGGACAAGAATAAAGATTAAAATCACCTAACACAATAATTTGTTTATATTTAGTACACAATTTCTCTATTATGCCAAACAGAACCATATAGTCATTCTCAGAACTACCAGGCGGAATATAAATCACTGAGCACAAAAATAAAAAACGTCTATTTAAGTAAACCGTTGCATTGACTAATTCAAAAACACAGTTGTCAATAGATACGTCACTCACGTTCACTTGTCGCAGCTCGAACCGATGTGTGGCCACTAAAAGCGCTCCTCCTTGTTTCCGACCGTCCGCTCGATCGCAGCGAAGTATTTTATAACCCGGCGGGATTAATTCTGGGTCATGTATGGAAGGGTTGCAACCCGATTCCGTAATTGCGTATATATCTGCATCCATTAATTCTACACTACTTCTGAAGTCGTTAAGCTTTGTTCGAAGCCCTCTAACATTTTGGTAGTATATGTCAATGGTGTTAATCTGTTCCGGTTCTGGTGGAGTTTCGAAACCAAATCCACTCGTTGAACTCTGTATTTATAGGCCAGATTTCGGACTGATTTAATTTCTGGAAACAGTTTTCAGGTACTTCTATTTTAAACGACGAGTAATCTCTTTTAGTTTTGTGAATAATTTTATCAACTTTTATTTGCACATCTGGGCCACATACGCTTTTTACATGATCAGTTATAGCTTCAATGGTAGTCTCAGGATGCAGGCGCCAGACATGCAAGTGTTTTTTCCTTTCCATCGCTTGAATAGCTTTCAGTTCCTTATTTGTTCCTACTGCTACATTTTTAGGTGGTCTGTTAATTTTTTTTCTCGTAACTGCTGTCCAGCCCATTCCAGTATCGCCTTCCTCTACATCCGTTTGTTCATAAGGTGTGGTTGTATATAATTCATCCCAACTACGGATTGTGCGTAGACCGGTTTTTTCAAAACTCAGTTAAAAAGAATGAGGAAATTACTTAGAAACTGAACCATCTCTAATTGGGCAACTAAGAGGTAGAAATAAAGTACAAAATAGCTTTTCGGGGAAGGCCTTCAATTTGTTTAATAGTCGTCTCTAATTAGCGTTGCGGTCACGAAGACAAAGTTCAAGGCCGACTTTCTAAATGAATGCTTTGCAAAAACCATTAATTATTCTAAATAATAAGAAAGAGAATGCTTGCTTAGTATTCTCTAGGTCAGAGGCGACGCACGTTTCACGGAAAGATGCGTTGTTACTGTTCTTGCCAATAACAGGAGGTTTTCGCCGCGTTCTACTAATTCTCTAGCTTTACGGGTTGGTCAAGTTAATTAAGCGATGCACGTATTTCTAGTTACGTCCTTACGGCCCGAGGCGTAATGGCCACTGTGGCGTTACACAAAACCCTACTATGACAAATACCAGGGGTGTAAGTAGCAATGGTCTCCCCTTTCTGGGTTTTTTGCTGATTTTTATGGTAAATATGTCAAAATTACAATAAAAAGGGACTAAGAATGTAAATTAGTAGACTTGCCACCAGTGTCCCTGTCGCAATCACAAAAGTCTTAACTGTCGCTTTATTCCTCGCCGTCTTCCGGGGGAACCATGAACAGATAAAATAAAATCCTATCATTTATTACTTTGCAAACAAGCGTTAACACATAAAAACATATCTTGTTTTATAGTTGATATTTAAGTAGTTGAGTCTCATTAGTCGAGGCTTGATAGAGGTATAGATCGTACCTTTTTTTTTTGTTTGAGGGTCGGAAATCATCAAATTACTCCTCCCGTTCTTGGTGAAGCGGAAGGGAGTGTCAGACTCTTACTGACTAAAACCCATCCCTGCTCCTTCCTTAGCCCTTTATGTTCCAAAGTAGCAGTAACAAAGATCATACCTTAAGACCAAACCGTTGTCCTTCCGCCAAAATCTTCTGTTCCTTATTCGATTGCGGCGAGGGCCGTCGTTCGTGTAGTTCGAACAGCAGCGCCGCGCCAGGGTCGGGCAGGCGGGGCGGCGGCGCCACGCAGGCCCCCAGCAGCGCGGCCACGGACACGGGCGTGCCGGTGCGCACCACCAGGCGCAGTGGGGACTCGCCCGCACTGTTGCTGCTCGCTTCATTTATTATTTGTTGGAGTAATGCTCCTGAATGGAAAAGATAGGCTTATAAATAAAGTCTAGTTAAATGACATTAAAGGCAAAAATGTATGTTCTCCTGATCCTTCGTAATTCAGATGGATTTGGATTTGGATGGATAGCTGACTATTGATGTGATACACGAGAGTTAGAACAAAACTTAGGCTATGTAGTGTAGGAAAGAACATGGATGGGGTTTAGTCCGTAAGAGTGACACTCCACCCAAAGCGGGAGAAGTGATTTGATGATTTCCAACCCTCAAAAAATAAAGGCTATGATGTAGTGTATCATCTCCGTTACTCTTTTGCGAAAACTACATTAACTCGATAACAACGCGTACTGTGTAAACGTAAGCAGCATTAACAATCCATAATAAGTATTCCCAAAACTGGGAAACAGGCCTTCTCCCCTCTAGAGGGAGCAGGCTGTAATCTACCACGCGGGCGCAGTGCGGTTTGGTACCCAATGTTAATTGTTTTCATATTTTTGATCCTACGACATGCCGGTTTCCTCACGATGTTTTCATTCGCCGTTTTTGTGAACAGTGGTGATAAAATTATGTAGGGAGGCCAGCACATCAAGTTACCACAAGCTGTCAAATTTCTTTAATAGTATTTCAACTTTATTGCAAAGATATAAGGTTAATTTTTAATTGAGAAAATTTGAGAGTTAGGGATAGCTTGATGTGCTGGCGTCTGTACAAAGTAAAGCGCCAGCCTAGATTCGAACCCCAGACCTACGACTTGTAAGTCGGGGCCGTTATCACTGGGCCACGACTACTCTAATACTGCCTTGAACCTGTGCTTGAACTGTATTTTGTCTAAAATCGCCTAGAACCACTTTTTAATTATATTATCATTATAAATCTAGACATGTTAGCCTTCTACCTTTGAATTTACATGAACCGGTTTTAGTCTGAATGTCAAGGTCATCGAACATTTGATTATAAATCTTTTTTTTCCGTTCACGTGTTATATGTATGTAATAAACATTTTTTTTTTAAAAAAGCTTGAATATTAAATAAAATTTTATCTCTATTTTATGATGTCTAAATACCAACTGGTTTAAAAACAAAAACTAAATTTTAGGATTATTTTTATTCATTTGTCTATGAATAATTGAATAGTTAAATTCTTACCGCCACTGAGTTTCCTTAGCAAATTATTATGGAACATCATTGAGTACTCCAATCTGGCAACATCCATAAGTTTTCTCTTCACATGTTTCGCCCATTTCGGATTCGCTACTTTAATATCGTCCTGCAATATATAAAAAAGCCATTAGATAAATCAAGAAGTCGAAAACAGCAAGTTCGTTCAAAAGTTACACAAAAGACAGCCCTCGAAACGCCTTTAGCGGGATTGTCCGAAAGGTTTACCGCTGCTCCTGAACACAAAGGCCTAAGGAAGGAACATGGATGTAAAAGTAGTAAAAGTCTGATACTCCCTTTCGGTCCACCCAGAGCGGGAGGAGTAATTCGATGAATTCCCATACCTACTTAAAAAAGAAAAGCCTTCGAAACGCCTACCCTTCTCAGGTGGTGTTCGAACTGCGGGGTAGATTTGGCATAGCCTTTGTCCTGCAGTGGGACAACATAGGATAACAATAATTAAAATAAAGTTTTATCGCACCTGTATGAGGAATAAATTATTTAGAAAATAAGCTTCTTGCGGCGTACTGAAGTTAGTGTTAGTCATTTGCGCGATTTTGTGAAAAAGGTCGCGGTACGGCAACAACAGGCCTTCGTCTGTGAACGCTCTAAGTATCCTCTCCTTCTCTTGTTTGTAGCGAGGACAATTCTCTTCGTAGAGTAGCTGTGAAAAGAAAATATTGAATAGAGTTGTGGTAATTCTCCTCATAATACTTTAAGATAAATTCATAGAAGAAACTGCTGCAGGCATTAGTACTGCCAATTTGGTCTAGATTATTCTTCTTGGCCATTTAACGAAATCCGGATATTTCTTGAAGTCAAAAAATCGTATCTCGTTAACTATATCCTTCCAAACATCCAAGATTGCTGGTAAGGATTTTATTATCTTTCATTATTATCTAGATTAAGCCTATTATAGCATCAGAAAGCACTCACAAAGTCTTGACGTCGCGGCGGATACTTGTAAGGCACGGGTTGCCAGGGCAGCGTGTCGTTCCACTCTTGCGCCGGTGAAGGCGGCCACAATCCCGCCGCGATCAACAGAGCTGTCATCTTACTCAGTTCTGTATCGGAAGATATCACGATACTGCTCTCTATCAAAACATAAAAAAATCCGTTTTAACTAAAAATGAATATACTTAATAATATAAGAAATTAGTTTAATTAAAGTCGAAATAATTACCACTCTGGTAGTAAGGTCCCAAAAACTCGTTATATCTCTTCCTAAGTAATGCGCCCATTTCAAATGTCAACATCTTGCCCTCCTGCAATAATAAAAAGTGCCAACGTACAAATGTCTTTATTAATAAAGTCCGGTCCACTCGCGAATGCTTTTCTATTAGAGCCGTGTGACGTGGGCCAAGCAATAAATCATTATTAGTGGCTGACGGCAATCTGCGTGTCTGCCGACACTTCGTTCCCGTTTAGCAGCCGACCTTCGGCTATCGGGACTCCCTCCCGCATTCGGACCAGGAAACGTACACTTCGTTATAACATCATTCGTCTTCACTTGTCCTTCTGGTCCGACCCTTAACTGTGGTTCCGGGGATTAATTTCATTGCCACGGCCCCGCAAAGTATCACGTGTCGCTTAATGTGATTTGTTGCCGTTAAAATGAAATGGAAGTTTGCACTATATTAGTATTTTATTACTAACAATGAATGCTTAAGCTGAATGCATTGTGCATAGATGAGATTTGTGGTTTATCATTCGTAAAAATCGAACTGTAACGTATGTTTGTTGGTTTGCTAATCTTATGAATGGGTAATATACCTGAGTGGCTGGCCTACAAGGACGCATCAACAAGTGCTCTTTTGTTACATTGCCAGTATTGTGAGTACAGGATAGAGGAGCGCCGGCGCATATGAGTAATCTATATGCAGCATCACCATTGATCGGCGACAGCCGCGGTTATGGTTTGTGTACGTCAGAAGCCATTCGTTACGGCCGGCGGACACCTAATTTAATGGAGGAACTACACCAAAAAAGTCCATTGTTAAATATTACGTCTCTTGCGGTTCCCATGATATTGAAGCATGATAACATTTTGTACCAAATTTTATAAAACATAGATCTCTCATACTGTATCAATTTCTCTTGTGTAACCAATTTAACTTCGCAAGGTCAGTTGAAAATTAAATGGGCACTCACGTTAGTCATAGCGCCGGCTCCGTAGGGCGAAAACACGTGGTCAGGTGGAGGGGCTCCAAGCATAGCTAGTTCTCCCTCGCTCGGGGTGCGCTCCCCGTGGGACATAAGCTGCAAGAGCATTAAATCCATAAATGTTTACAAAGGGAAAAAATAAGTATACATAAGTAAAATTGCCCGCAAAATAAGTGCCTATCAATAAACTAGAATGTACCCAGGGCATCAATTTCTTAACAAAAAAAAAACTATCCCAAAATCGTCTGCAACATTACTAACCAAAAATAAACTAGAGCAAAGACTAAGGTAAAATTTCTATTAAGTTTCTCTTTCAAAAAACGAGTACGTTTTAATTTATTCGACTCTAATTCGTGGACCGTAAACAGTAAAATATTGAGTTTGTTTACATTAATAATTAATTTTTTTTCTCGATTAAACGTGGTGTTCCAAGTGTTTTTCTTAAGTAAGTGAATGTTTTCAAAGCAATGGATTTTGACTGAGCTATTTCATCATCTACATGTAAATATCGTGACAGTGCCTTTCCCCTATTTATGGAACTTCAAAAAAAAAATGGCGAAATATTGGTGTACTAGACATTTGCCCACCCCTTTAGGGGATACGTACGTGATATTATCTTTTAAATTAGCTGCTATCCCGACACTAAACAAAGCATTTAATTGCCTCTTATTTCTCATTTAATGTCATTTTATTCAGTCTTTTCTCTATGCGTTCCTGCATAACTTAAAACAAGTACAGGTTTAAGTTTTAATGCATACTTATTCATTAGTTATTTTAATGTTCTTACCACGTGTACTTGTCGAAGTACGGTCACGTCAACCGTTGAGTCCTTCATCAGGATCACTGCTACGAGGGCTGGTGAAAGTCATTAATTTTAATGGAGTAATCAATTATGAACTTCATTCGACATTTTTCTGAAAAATATGCGTAATTCCTACATTACATACAGTACATTCCTCATCTTTATCTAAGTAAAATCAATAAAAAAAACAGGTGACACTACCGGTCAAGAGTCCATGAAAAGCTGTCAAAAAGGCTAAGATCGGAAAGTATATTTATATGCCTTCAAACATTCTTACTTGCTTTCCATCTCTGCTGCTGTTCTAATTATTGTGTACCGAAACCCTTAAAGCCTACTTCTCAAAACTAACAAACATTACGTTAATGTAGGTTAGGTACTGTTTTGTGTCAAAATATCAAAGTTCCTAGGTATTGAGTGCTTAGTAGTATACATACCGGCGATGAGCGAGATGCCCACCAACACGCCAAGGCAGCAGCAAGTATGTTCTATGCGCATGCCTTGCGCCGGCGCCGCTTCCGCCGCGTTGGTCGGCTCCTCCTCGCGACCGCCCTCTTTCCTGCGCAAACACCACACACTTGACCACGCAAAATACTGAGAAACTGTGTTCCCTTCTCGTTTTTAGAGCATCAATTTGATTGTTTTTTTGTAGAACTAATTTTGCAAGTATATGTTTAAGTTATGATATTCAAACTTAATTTATTTTAATTATTCAGAACGGTTGCAGTATTATAATTGTACATACGCGATGAAGGAATAACGCGTATGCTAATTGTTTCACGTGTTTCTACAGAAACAGCAATTGACAAGAACATCCGCTTTATTGAATCATGTCTCAAAATGTCACTCACATTTTCCTCCGCCGGGTCGGTAGCTCTACATTGTAATCAGATATTAATCGGGCTTTATTCACTCGGGGTAGCGCATAATTAATTGTGTAGTGTTGACACATGCACCACCAGCGCTGTCAGTAGCATGCACTTGGTTTACGCGAGGTAGAACAGCAGCGGTACGAGGCAGGAAGCGCACGGCGCGCGAGGCGGGGTTCCACTGAGATCCGTACGGGACGCTCCGCCAGATTCACGGTCGCCGCGACCTGTGCCCGCTCAGATGATTGACTCTGTCCAATCGATTGTACCACGGTTCCTATTTACACATGCGTGTATCGTCCGATGTTGATATTTAGACGGCCGGCGCCCTTGTTAAAACTCAGCTTCAATGGAAAAATCCGATTTGGTCACACAATGTGGCCCCATGTATACCTACATGAGTATTCATTCTTTGAATGGACCATACATGGTGGATTTTCATACGTGTTAATGATGGATAACGTTAATTTCCTATAGGCAGCAAATGCATTTGCATTGAGAATGTGCAATAGAAACAGAGAGTAGGTACGTATGAATAGCACAGTACCATGTGAGTGTTATTTGCATGAGGGTGCGTTGATTCGTCTGATAGTGTGAATTAAAAGATTGCGCGCGCGCTGCCGTGCGAACGTTCAATGCCTTCCGCCTGCCCTATCCTGGTGGGGGGCTGGGTACTGAAAGACTATTTATCTACGACGACCTCGCATTCTTTGCTAGCTACTTGTTGCTAGGAACAATAATTGACAATATTTCTTTAACGTTGGCACTGTTTGTAAGCACAAGTCAGAAACCTCTATTAAAATACGAAAAAGAAGGATATCAATTATTTTTAATTCCGCCTTGTATACTAATCATCTCTTGTATTTGGGATTGAATAGAAATCAACGTCCTATAATTGTAAGGAAAACAATGAAAACGCACTGAGACAAACAAAAATATTATTCGGTTGGATACGCCGTATGAATGTACAGACGCCAGCACATCAAGCTATCCCTAACTGTCAAATTTTCTGAATTAACACTTTGAGGGACAGTGAACGCCTATAGACGTAATAACAATAAAACTTCTATTGTGTCTCGTTCACTGTCCTTCAATGGGTTAAAAATGAACCTTATGTATTTGCAATAAAGTTGAAATATTTTCAAAGAAATTTGACAGATTGTGGTAACTTGATGTGCTGGCCTCTGTACAAACATATGCATACTAACTAAATCACACAACAATATTAATAATCTAGTTACAACTTACTTAGAAACAGTATTACGTACTTACTTGATACATATAACACTCGTGAGATGCACCATTTTGCCACCACAGACTCCTCAGTACTTTTAATTAAAATACCAAATTATCTTCGTATACATTATTTGTATAATCTACACATCTCGCTTAGTGATAAGGCATTACAGAGATGTTGAAGGAAACACTGTATAATTCTATGGCAGTCATACTGCGAGTGATCATATCTAATCATATTGTTACTACTACCGCGCTGTAGGTTTTGTTGTTTCAGAGAATAGATTCATTATTTGCATTATGTCTGTACATGTGAACTTATAATAAAGGTATGTAGAATTGCTTTCATTTATTTTCTTAGGTACATGGTAAGAAAATCAATCTGCCTAACCTTTTCCCAACTGTGTTGTTGGAGTCGGCTTCCAGTCTAACCGGATGCAGCTAAGTATTTTAACATGGAGCGACAGCTTATCTGACCTCTAATACCCCTTTACTGGTTTCTTTCTTAGGTGCATAGTAATAAAACCTTATATTGGCTTTGGTATCTATTGTCTCAACTTTGTCTTGCTTCCACCCCTTAGTTCCCTTTGAATTCATGTAAATAAATACATCTGCATAAGCATTCTCTATGCACCCAAAATTCCAACAAAGATTACTACGAGTAGTTCTTATACTTAGTGGTTCTATTTTTTATATCCGTTACCAGTTCGGCAAACATGACATATTTTTAAGAGGCGTTTAGAAATTTTATTCATGCGGAAAGGTTTTTCTTACCCCAATAATGGGGAAAAACAATCCCCTAAGATGATATTGTCCCTTCTTCTTCTTCTTTTCGTGTGGTTAGTGACTAACCTGGTGTCAGAGTTTTTTTTTATGCTGCCCATGGGCATGGACTTAGCTCTTAGCTGATCTAGTCCCAAGAACAGTATTTTGACGTCATATTCATATTGTAAATAATCCATCAAGAAATCCTTCCAGTTTGTAGATAATTATAATTTTCTATCTGCTTCTGTTGTGAGCTCTATACTCGATACTTGCATGATTGGAACCTAAATTCGGCCTAGACTGGGTCAAATGTATGATTCACCATGACAAAGCACCCGCATGTTGTGAACTGTGACTTAACCGCCATTTGGAAAATCATCACAGGGGATTCCCTGTGATGACTTTCCAAACCCTGACTTCCTGACTTCCTGTCCCCTATAATAGTCAATTGCCCTTGGGAAATAGAAAATACCTCAAATAGAATATCCCTGCAATATAGCAGTTTTGTTACGGCTATCGAGCAGGTGAACACGTTTGTGGTGGAGGTGCGATTACTTTTCTATTTATTCTGTGTATACTTTAGGGTAGATTTTATGAAGGGATGTCTAGTTATTTTGACATACTTACTTAGTCTGGTTGACTTTATTTTTCATTTCAAATATACCTGCGAATTTTTACAGTAAATCAATTGACAGACTACTTCTAGGCCCGATCTTTTGATCCGATTTGGCCCCACCATTTTTTTTTAAATAACAAGATGTGAAAATACATAAATGGTCATGTACTTCAATAGAATTTCGATAATGTGAACATTTTAACATGAGTCATATTCTGATAAATACATTCTTATTCTTCTGAGCCATATGAGCGAATCCGGAGCGTATCGCTTGGACGTAAAAAACTAGTTTTGATGTGCTGCATAACATTTGATATATACTTATTTCCAAGGTCATACGCTATTATTCTAGTATGTTTCATTTTGTTTCACAATTACATCTGACGATTAAAATCAAACAAATTAAATAAAAATCACAGCCACTTTATTCGTGTCAACTATTATCTATTTATTCATTTAGTATGTACTATAATTGCGTTAGATTCTTGCATTGTTGATCCATTTCTTCTTTTGACCAGACCACGTCTTGTACGAGACTGCTAAACTTTTCATATGGGCATACGAGTTGGGCTCCGCAGCCGTTAATTGGTAGAATCTCTCCTGGACCACCGGCATCTCGGGCGTACACCGTCTAAACAAAAATATAAATATTTATTTTATTTAGTCTCTTCAATCAAGAGCTGAACACAAAGGAGTTTTCAGAGCAGTGCTTAGTATACTAGGTGAATGCCCGAGCACTGTAGGTAATAGCGGTTTACCTATTCAATGTCGCCAAATAATTGACAAAAAATATATCACGATTCTACTAGTTGCCAAGAAAATCAGTAGGTAAGTCAAAACAAATTGCGTCGTATATACCAGTCAAAGACCTAAGCGGAGACGATAAAAAATCCAAATGAAATTTTCGAATACCGCAGCAAATAAACGTTTAACAAAACGTTACTGCTGCAATGACTTTACGGACTTCCAAATATGCTTGCCATCTGATGTAAATATAGAACAAGAAAGAAAAAAAAACGTTATCTGCGGCAAACATGACGCACAGAAAGAACAAGTTGGGGAAAACATGCATCAAATCCACGCAAAACAGCTCGATCGAGGGCTGGTTTTCAGCGATGAAAACTGTATGTTCAGCCTGCCACATTCACCAATCAGTAGTCAATCAGTTCAATGGCATGCCAGTTACTAGAGTGCAAGTTACTGGCACGATAACAATACATAGGCACTTTTGGAAATAAATTTTAGGCACCAGCCTACTTATGGGCTTTTTCAGGGAACACTTTTTTTATGTAGTTACTTATTTGTAAAACACATTGAAAATACTCGCAGCTTCAATAGTTATGTAAATTATCGTACGTAAATCTAATATGTTTTCCATACAAAACCTATACAGAAGAGATCAACTAATTTCAGGGTCATTCTTTACTAATTAACATATTACCTACATATAAAGATTAACAGTTGTTTTGTATTCAATGTATTGTTCTTTATAGTGAATGTAGATGATACAGACATCAACAATGAAGTTAACCATTAAAATAATAACAAAACTTCATTTTGGTTTGTTTTTCCTAAAGATTATAAGTGTTGTCATAAAATTTGCTTTATTTTCCTGCAAATGACTTTTTATGATGCGATGACATAGTTACAAAGATATAAAATGTGTTCACTATTTTTTCCTTAACCTTTTGAATGCCATTGTCACATATATACGTGATAAGCAAGCGCATGCCCTGTCAACGCCACAAATTATGTAGCAATGGCAACAACACTATGACACGAAATAAACAATTAAATCATTACTTTTGTGAGTGTTTATGTAGATATCTTAAAAATTTAAACTGTCGTACATATTTTATGACGTGAAACAAATTAAAAGACAGCATGGATATTGGGAGATTCATGATAACAAGAAGAAATAAATTTGTAACGTGGCATGAAGGACAGGTGCGTGCGTATACAAAGGTTAATGGGTAAAGGTAGCCCACGAAATGAATTCACAGTTCTTGTGTTTTTTTGCAATCTGACAATAGGGTATTTTACAAGGTAATCAATAACGTTACTTTCTATGAACTGTCATAACGTATAGCCGTCATAAGAATTTTAACGTAATATTGAAATGTGACATAAAATCCAATTTTAAAATTATATCGTCGCATAATATTTTATTTCTGTACGGTGATGAAAGTTTTTAAGACGAGCGGTCTTTTTTCTATGAGATTTTATTTTTGACCGTGTCAAATGGCCAATTTGCAGGACATTGATTCGATGATATTTCTTTACCCCTAAGCTTTACTCACCGTGATTCCATACTCATGAGTAGCAGTATTCCTCCTGAGCTCTACGGAGAAGGTAGACCCGTAGTTAGGCTGGTGAGCTTCATACACCCTTGCTGCAGCCATCAGGGCTGCGACATTGTTCTCATGGGCCGAGTATAGGTACAACTTGGGCTCTTCGGTACCGTTCTGTATGGCAGAATCAGTTATGTTCAATATCGATTGCATTAATACACCTGAAATTAAAATATTTATTGAGGACCTGAAGGTAATTTATAGGATACTATCTGCTACCGCGCGGTTTCACCCACTGCTCGGCTCCTATTGCTCGCAGCGTGATGTTACATAGCCTGCCTTTCTCGATAAATGGACTATCCAACACAAAAATAATTTTTCAATTCGGACAAGTAGTTCCACAGAGATTACCGCGTTCAAACAAACAAACTCTTCAGCTGTATAATATTAGTATAGATAATTATTTAAATTAGCAAACGTATGAATTCCAGTTCTCATATTGAAATAAACAATTAAATGAATGGTTTTTGAGACTCGTCAGGTATGTTTTAGGATTAGATAATATCTGGTATTATTAGTCTCAAAATAGTTTTTACCTGCTGCCAATTTTATTAACTCTGCATTATAAAATTCTATAGCGTACTCAATTTTGGTAACATCCTTTATTTTCGGCATTATATCTTGGGCCCAACGTGGCGCCTCTACCCCGACATTATTCTGAAAACATAATAAAAAATAATTAAGCTGCATAAAAAAAAATCTAATTTCCACATGCCATTTTATTCCTTGTGCAAACTTACCAATGTTTGGAACAAATTATCTAAGTAAAAAACGTCTTCAGTTTTCGTGATATTCGTTCCAGTTTTATCACTTAAATATTTGAACAGGCTTTGATAAGGTTCTATCCATTTTTTAACCTCAGGCCGCTCATACATTTTGTCTCTCAACCTCAAGTATCTTGGGCAGTTATACCAGTAGAGAAGCTGAAAATTTTAAAATAGTTAATACATTTTTAACACTGTATAAGTTCGCCGGTTTTCATTTATTTTCCTAAGAAAAATTAATGCAATGCAGTTATGGTTTGATTACTTTAAAAGTATTCTTAAGTCTCTACGCTAATTTGGATAAAACCGAGTTTTAAAAAAGACATATTAATACTTAGGTATTACCTACTTTGATTATAAGTGTACCATCGCATCGTAGCTACTACTACTTACCTACCTACTGGGCTCATTCAGTATAATATCATCGAGAAAGAGTACAATCGACACGAAAAAAGAAAAAGAAGACTGATTAAATTAATATAATAATGTCTCTTAATGTTTAAAACCTGGCTTTTTAATAGTGCATTTTCGCCTGTATCGAAAACAAGTTATGAATAGAAGATTCATTATTATGATATCGTTAGCCGGACGCCTGACGAGTATTTAAACGAATTTCTTGTAGACGTTATAAACGAAAACGTTTATCTGGTTTCAGAACCAATAATTTAAATATTTGCCAAAATATTTCGCTTTAGAATAGTCTAATATGAGTATTCACTAGATATTTCGGACATAGTGTTTAGGACCTAGTTCCTATTCTAGCCAATAGGGATGAAACCTTAAATATTATTTTTTAGTCCGTCAGTTAGATTATTAAAAAATATTGGACACGTATTTTTTTTTACGTTATCCCAAGATTAGGTACGTCGATACATTGTGTTAAAATGTGGCGTGACGTTACTCTTATGCAGATTATATACTGACTTGTAACATGGTGAGCCCCCACTCAACTTTCATGCGTTTTATCTAAGTATTTTTTTATTAATATGATAAAGCAAAAAATACGTGTCTAATATTTTTTTATTATCTGACAGACGTACTAATTTTTTTTTTTTTGTTTACCGTCATCATCCCTAATGTTGCTACTTACATCATCTTCATCATATGGCGGTGTATTGTATGGAATGGGTTGCCAGTCCAAATTAGGGTTCCACTGCTGTGCCGGCGGAGGTGGGTACAGGGCTGATAAGGCAGTCAATGCTGTCATCTGGGTCCTGGCGTAATCAGTAGTTCGTATGGTAATTTCATCAGGTAAATATAACTTGCTGATGAGACCGTCGTAGAGCTCCCTTAGGTACTTACCTACGAAGTAGCTTCGCTGTTTGCCTTTCTGTTAACAGATGACGAGAATATGAGGAAAATAAAATCTATTTTTATTTACGCAGGCAACGCGTGGTAAACATGTGTATTTTTATGATGACAAGAGATAAGGTGGTAAAGTAATCATGGAATCTACATATCAACATAGACAATATTTAGTTTAGTTTATCAGCCATCTCGTTACCATAACACAAGGTGCGTTAGCTTGGGACTATATGGCGTTGTGCGAAATGTCCAAGGATATTATTATTATTATTAGTGTTAATTCTGTGCTGGTAGAAATTATATTATAACATCGCGTCTCGGTGTCTCTCGTTCCTTCTACTAGATTGGCTTCTTCCAAGCTTACAGCGAATTCCTGCGTTCTTCAGTAGCACCTGTCAGGTGACCTACCTAGGAAGAGATAAACTACGATAAAATGGCCCTCCAAATTACTGTTTCAATATTTGTAGTCACATCCTTACGAAAGAGTTTGTTTGTCGTGGTAAGTATCGTCTACAGTATCAGGCCGGCAGCAACATGCGCTGTGAGTCTTGGTGGCGCTTCGTAATTACTTTCACGAATACTTTCAAACGTTTTGAATTTTGGAAGGGCGGGTCATATTATTGTATCTCTACATACGCTTCGCCTTCCAGGTTTTTAAAGTGCTCAAATTCTCACTTATACAGGGTTTACATTAGCGATAAACACAAAAAGAACAAAGCAAGTTCAGTATCCTTATAGAACCTTGCTTACAACTATAATTAGTTGTGTACCTAACCCTTTTTTTACATTACTTCAAACTTAGACTCGATGAACACAATATTATGATATGTATTTTAGTTCTTTTAATACTAAGCAGGTATTCTATAGATGCATGAACACTTTTATATGCGTACCTAGTAACTACTTACTCACAATTCTAATATTTGTTATATCCAAGACCGTAGCTAAATTCATTATAAATGTCCAGGTTTGATATTAGCTGATGCCTAAACTTGCTGCTACGTTGTATTATGTAACGTTTAGTAGATTATCGGTATTGTCATTGATATTTTCAGAGATTTTATTTATTTGCCATCATGTAAAACACTGATTAGTAGGCATGCATTGTAATTTTATGCCACAGTATTGAAGATGCTTTGCAAATTCAGTTTCATGTCAAAATAATTAAATTTATAAAATATTGACTTTAATTATTATAATAACCAGTAATTAATAATGAATTAAATTTTATTTTAAAATAAATCGTTGTTATCCATACGTTCATTCATTTAGTTATAATATAAGTAGGTAAGCATAAAATGTATAATATTAAGTCATTTATTTTACGTCAAGCGTATTCAAGGACAATCGATTCACAATTTGTCAGCTTTAAATTCCTAAACGGAATAATTGCCTTTCTTTATTTTATTATTAGAGATGAAGTTTGAACTGTTTCGAGAAAATTGTAATTGGGATTTTGATTCTCTCAAATAAATCAAACCCTATAGAGTACTACCCGTTGACCTAGAACCATGAAATTTATTGTCTCACAGCAGTCATCACAATGAAAGAAAAAAGTCAGAAAATTGTTAATTTGTAGTTTTGTCACGTTTTTTTGCGTTGGCGTTGGAGAATTGACCGTGACGTAAATAAATGTATATGGGAGAACATGTTTTTCGCACACATACAAATTTTTGGGATAAAATTCATCCCGACTATGGAACTCTTCATTGTCCGTGGTCCCACACGCACTTAGCCGGTATGTTACTTTATGAAATACGATAGTTGAAAACCCTACTTTTATTAAAAATAGCTTTGATTGAACTTACATTAGTCAGGGCTTTCTTCCCATAGGGGAAGAAAACGTTCGTAAGTGGTGGTGTTGATGGATTCAAATCCAACTCCTCTTGGTCAGGAGTGCGGTCCCCATGGCGGAATATCTGTTAACAATTAATTGATGGCAATTGAAATCAGTTATTGATTTTCAAAGTATGTCTAAATAATTAGACCTTATAAAGTAATCGTCTCCTACTAAATTATATCATATTTTTTATGTGTAGTAAAGATGACACTAAAAAGCTTTTGTTTCAAATGATTATTTATCGATTTCCCTAATTGATTGATTAGGAACTACTATGCTAATTTTCGGCTCTATGTCATTACAACCGGTTAGCGGCACTCGTTTGATAACATGATGGACCACTGTTGGTCATTAATTGAATGACCTGCGATTCATGTAGGAAGCTGGCACGCTTGCCGGTCGTGACCGGTTGAATAACAAGTCATCAGACGTACCACAAATGCGAGGATCAGCTCTGTGTCCGCCAGGCCATTGTCTGCGGTGTCAATCCGGCGGGGCTCTGCTACGCGGCCCGGGGGCTCCTGCCCGCACGCTGCCGCCACCAGTAAAACAACCATCACTAACACCAGGCCCATTTTTAAAAGCGAATTTCCCGCCGTACCGACAGAGCCGTCTCTTATCGGCGGTACGTACGCGCGTTCGCGTACCGTTTTCGACTGCAACATGCAGAGCCTCTGCTCCATTTATATAGAGATACATAGAATAGTATTCCAAGAGGGCCGGCGGACAGCACCGCTTCAACATCTGTGCGAATCTCTAACAACGTAATCTGTCGGTAGTCCTCTATTAATAACGAAAATTGCACCTTTGTGAGTCTATCGTGCGAGGTGCTAGCATGCCACAATTTTAGAATAAATTAAAATGCACGTACCTCTATCATCTATGGCAATTGTAAAAACATGATCACGGAAGACCGATGTAGTCATGAAGTATAATATAGGGTGTTTCAGGGTCATGGTTTTCATTCACGGAAGAAAAGGGATATATCTACTGTTATTATTTGCACAGCGTTTGTTCAGCTGTGTTATCATGATCCACAATGTTTGTAGATTCATAAAACAATAGATAGTAAATATAAGTATTTTTCACATTGAATTTTTCAGTAGGTATGTTAAAGTCAATGTCGAAGTGAATATTAAGAGTTTCTTAACAGCAAAAATAAATTGTTAAAATGTCGTTTTCGACTTTACCTTGTTTTAAAAATACCTAAAAGATAGGCATATATTTTAGCATTGACGAAAATTTGATAAGACTGCTAGTCTAATGCTATGGTTATACCACATTTTATTTAGTGTGTTTATGTAAAGTACTTATATTAATTTGTAGTATTGTCATTTGTGTATCTTTGACAGTCGTTACGGATCGTCAGAAGCCCGAACTGATAGCCAGTCTTACCAAGGGGTATCGTATTCCCCAGTTACTGGGTTGTGGAGGTCAGATAGGCAGTCGCTCCATGTAAAATACTGGTATTCAGCTGCATCCGGTTAGACTGGAAGCCGACCCCAACATAGTTGGGAAAAGGCTAGGCAGATGATGATGATGTAAAGTACGTATAGAAGTAAGGAAAAAGTCGAGGGAAAGTACCTTTTTCCTTGACACCGTCACTAACCACTTTTTGCAAACACAAAAATTCCACAATCGCTATGAATCATGATGGGATCACGGGATAGGGAAACTTTAAATGTTGATTACGTTATAGCAAATTTTTGTCAAAGGACAAACTGTCCTTTTTGTTAATATATTAGGTTTCTTCTTGTACTGACGAATATTTTATGGGATTGCCCATCTGACTGCTAATCTGCTATGGCTGTAGGTACCATTATTTTATTTAGTGTGTATCTATAAAAATCTAGAAGGGAAAGTCGAGAGATAGCGCCTTTTTAAATTTTGACTTTTGACTTCAAAAATGAGGAGGATCTCAATTCGACTGTTTTTTTGTATGTTTAATACACGATTATTCTGCCAATAAGAATTGATTTTAATGATCATTTTTTTGATAGGTCTTCATTCAGAGGTACCACAGAGTACCATATAAACGTTATTAACAATACTTGGGTAGTTATTGAGCTAGCTTCGATAATACGTATTTAATCCACTTGTGTATTTCGTTGATGTTTTAAGAATTCCTGTACCAGTTGTATACATAACAAGTAGTGTTATTCGAATTGGTGTGGTGACTTTGGGGTACCTAAGTATCTTAAATAAAATGTGAAAAATAAAAGTATAAAAAAACAACCGTAAGCATTAAATTTTCTGAAGTTGGTGTCAAAAAACGGTAATCCAAAATCAGGGACACCGAGTTCCGAAATTAAAATTATTTTACACTTTGTAGTGTTTCCTTCGAAGTAGGTTGTTTTTTCCTCGCACTCGTCACTCTCCGAGTTTTGCCAACACAAAACTTCTACAATCACTGAATCATAATGTGATCACGGGACAGGGAAATGGTTTAATTTTGATTACATTTTCACTCAAAGGAATCATATTTTAGTGAACATAATTAATAGATTTTTTTTAAAGTCGTTTGCCAGAAAAATTACACCGTGTATTCTGTTCAGAGAATACAATGAAGGCCGTTTTCTGACCCCGAAAATCCCGGGACTGTACTTGGCTAATCTCGGGATTTTCGGGATTGCCACAAACAGGTCTAGTTTGCACTAAATCGTCTGTTGTGCCTTGACTTGCCTAGATTATATTAATAGCATTTATTACATAATTATTACCAAAAAACAACCCTTTGGTACGCGTTGATACGTGTTGTTCAATAAAATGAAAAAATATATTTCAAGAAATTACTTGTTTTTTTTTACATTTGAGACCAATTAGAAACCACAGATTCGAATTCCGGGATAGCCCCGGGATCCCGGGATTACGCATCAAGAATCCCGGAATTAAAAACAGGCTCGGGATCGTATTCTCTTATTCTGTGCTATCAATCTATACATTAAATCAAAATCAAAAGTCATTTATTCAAATTAGGCTGAAGATCAGCACTTTTTGAAGGTCAAAGTTACATAAGACAGTCCCCCAAAAACGCCCACCCTTCACCACTTCCTAGTGCTTTAGCTGGGAAGAAGAAGTGGCGCAACAAACTCCCCAGCAGCACAGCTGTCTGATTAGTTGGAAGAACTTGACTCTACACACTTATCGTATGAGAAGTAATTAACATTACGAAACACATCACATTAAAATCAATAATTTGCCACATGTCAGCTAGCACACGTCAATATACCAATTAAAACATTAAAACTGACTGTACTCAAGCGTAAATAAAAAAATAAAATAAAAAAAAATAGCCTCCAGGTAAAAGTGCGTGCCCGCTTGCATGTGTGCAATGCTGTACTATGTCCATACAGCCGTAACTCGAAGTTACAAATGATAAACTAGGACCATCGAAGTAAAATCAATCAATTAATGGTTAATGAGTACTAACTAAGATCAGGATAAATAAATATGATCAACTGTCGAGGTCTCTAGCTAACCACATTTTGCAATACAACTCAATAAAAAAAACATTGTAATGGGTAGAATATGTCAACAATAAATAGATAGTAAAAATAAAAAAAAAACAACCAAAACACAATGAATAGAATACATAATAAAAATAATTTTATGAAGCTAATTCTGGAGAAAGAACATAAACATTGTCTTGTGTTAATCACAGCGACCAACTATTCTTGTCGTTTAAGTAGTCGTTGGTAGTATAGTAAGCCTTTGAACAAAGGATAGATTTTACTTTAGTTTTAAACGTATTAAAAGGCAATTCTAGCAAAGAAGAGGGTAGCTTGTTATAAAAGGTTATACCAAGCCCCACAAATGAATTATGAACCTTATGAAGCCGATGAAAGGGAGCACGTAGTTTTAAAACAATTAAGTCAAAAGTCAAGGTCAACATTATTATTTTAATCAATTCTCTCGAATAAACATGGATATAAGGCTCCTATTTAAGACACAATGTATAAGTATGGTAATCATAGCGAATAAAAAATACCGAAAACAAGTAAGTTATATCCTTGGACATTTCATATCAATTCTCATTTAAGAGGTGGTGGTCAGCCCACTGACCTGCTGTGCCGTCCTTATTCTGTTAATAAAACTAAATACAAAAACTAATACTTAAGGACTACAAAACAATAGGCATGATGACATTACCAGCAGTTGAACGTAAATAAATTCTAGTTTGGAAATTGATTATCCTCAATTATAATTCTATTTTACCTTGATATCCATTCAATTGAAGGTCTGATGGTCTTCCTTTAACTTAAGACAAATTTAATTATTGTGTCACCATTAACGTTTACAATACTTTCCCTTCGATGACGGCTTTTTTTGTGTAACTGTAGTGGTATTATGTAACCATCTCACCGTGATAACATAAGTGAAGTCTTCTTCTTTTTGGGTTAGTGACTAACCTGGTGTCAGAGTTTTTATGCTGCCCATGGGCTTCTGACTTAGCTTCACATGCTGTTAAGAAATATCTCTCAAGCATGCTGGTTTCCTCTCGATGTTTTCCTTCACCGATTTTTAAGCTAGTGATAATTTTATACAATACGCACATGAATCCGTAAATTCAGAGGTGCGTGCCTTGGGTTCGAACTCGGACCTATGACTTGGCCGTCCGACGGTCGCACCATTAGGCTATCACTGCTGTTTCGTGAGCGAAGTGAGTTTAGTGAGCTGTCGCTAGCATTATGTGGAATGACAGCTCGCAGAATCGACCTTAATGGTCCTACAAACAACTTACCATAGCACTTGCACGTGACAGTTTACTTCTTAATTTTACTACCGAGGACAAAATAAGGCATAACCAAACATTTCGATTTAAAACTTCTCTTTACACATAACGAGCACAAAGCGAAATTTACATTACAGAATTATTGTTTTCATTTGTAATGTCCCATTGCAATTTAGACCATAACTAATTCAATCTTAATACAACATTCATGTTATTGAGTTTCGCATCGAGTATTTTCTTTTGCTGTTCTATCGTCAGTTGTGTGAGAAAGAAAGAGTGATATTATCACATAATTTTTGTAATTGCTAGCCCTGTTATGTCAGATGATGATTAGGACATTTCCTAGACTAATATTAAGTTAAGAAATTTTAATAATATCTAACCAAAAACATACAACGTGGCGCTACAATGGTGACATTAATTCAACCCACGGGTAGGGCTAGTGCCCATCACTACATAGTATAAAACAAAGTCGCTTTCTCTGTCCCTATATCCCTATGTATGCTTAAATCTTTAAAACTACGCAACGGATTTTGATGCGGTTTTTTTTAATAGATAGAGTGATTCAAGAGGAAGGTTTATGTGTATAATTTGTCGCCATATTTTGCGGGCGAAGCCGCGGGCGCAAGCTAGTTAATAATAGAAATGTTAATAGGTTAAAATAAATTGAAAAAAGAATATATCTTAAGTAACATACTAAATCATGAAATCAATTTGAATTTTTTTTGTAGTTGTTTCATCCCAATAGTATTGCTAATTAGTTTTAATTTAATTGATGCGAATGTTATGATCCGTGACCCCGGCAATTGACCGCTGCACGACAGTTCTTTAAGTACAGGTTGCTCTACGATACTATTCATAACTAATGAGTTATGCATTGCAGTGGTACAATGGTACATACACCATTAATGTTGTATAAGTGTTGTTGTAGAGCAATGGCTGTAACATTTTAAATAAATCGGGAAATAATAACTGTTAACGTTTAATGGAAATATAATGTCTTCATGAAACGAAAATGTGTGTTAAATAAATGAATGTCACCATTGTAGCGCCCCGTTGTATATTTGGACAATTTAAGTATTATATGAACCTGTAAATCTTTTCAATCTCCTCAACATAATATATCGTCCGAATTATGTAAGTCGGATATTATCAAAACAGTGATATATACATGTACTTATTCATTTCAGGTATGACCGACGTCCATTACAATGAGCAAGCATTCCTCGACCAACTGATGATCTGCACGGAAGCCGTAGACAAAGCCGAAAGATATGAACTCCTAGGCCCCCTCTACCGGCTCATAATACCCATTTATGAGCGGCGAAAGGACTATCAAGCCCTTCTAGCTTGTTACCAGCACCTCACCAAAGCTTATGCCAAAGTCATCGAAGTCACGAACTCGGGGAAGCGGTTACTTGGTAGATTCTACCGCGTTGCCTTCTTCGGAAAAGCACACTTCGGCGAAGATGAGGAGGGCATCGAGTTCATCTACAGAGAGCCCAAACTAACATCACTAAGTGAAATCTCGGAGAAATTACAAAACTTTTATGAGCAAAAATATGGTGCAGGCAACGTGAAAATGATTATGGACTCCGCTCCGGTTAGTATAATTATGATTAATTTTATTCCGTGACTCTTACATAGTGCAGTATCGAAACCTATCAAAGACGTAAAATAATTATTCAATGAGTGAAGGTAATGCAATGCGAAATACGTCATTAGGAAAGAATTTAAGGTTTACATTAAACATAATCAGCCTGTGAAGTTTACACTTCTCGGACACAGGCCTCGTCCTCTCTTCGAGAGGGAAGGGGCCATAATCCACCATTAGGGACCAGCGCAGGTATGGTCGATGTAGGTAATGTGAATTTTAGGTTTAATTCAAAACAAATACGTTTAATATTTTCCTTGCGTACATAATCTGAACATTTTTCTGTGTAATCGAAACAGGGTAATTAATATTTTTATTTTATCTGCAGCACGTGCAGGCAATAAGCCTAATTTGTAGGTGCTATAACGGTAATTGCCTTTCTCATTAAGTATCTGTTGTTGGTTCAAGTTTACAACGAACTCATTTCTCTTAATAAAACGAAATCCTCGTAATATCTAGCAAACAAGGATTTCGTTGTGACTTCGGGTCCATAATTAAACTTAGGACTTGCGGTCCCAATCTCACTGCTGTCATAAAAAAAAATTACAAACATAATTAAATCGCTTAGTTCATAAGTTTTTAAGCCCAGCGTGGAGGTGGAGGCCTTAATTTATTGAGGCATTCACAGGCAAGCCCGGTTAAGCAGTAGACAACCAACCTCCCAGGTCGAACTGTGAGATAAACATTAGAAAAAAAAAACAGTTTTGGTAGATACCCATCAATTTGTATACCAGTTATGACTTTTTCGTCCCTATTTACCGAGTTGAGCGATTCTGACTCGTACCTCGTCGCCATAAAATAAGTCACGGCAGATTTATTCTATCTAAACGATTGTTCTCTATTATCATTCACCATGGCACCAATGTGTCAAATAACAATGTAACAGAATCGGAATTTAAAGGACTAACCATAAATTCCTTGCGCATTTAATTGAAAAATCGCAAAAAAAATTGACAGCTCGAACGTGTCAATGGTCTAATTTAAATAAATAAATAATAATAACGAGTAAATGCTTAGTAAATAAAAGTGTCGCTTCATTAATTTATTGTTGTTTCTGTTTTATGCATCTAGGTGAATCGTGAGGAGCTAGATAGTAAACTGGCCTACATACAAGTGACGTGGGTTCGCGCGGCGCCCGAAGGTGTGGTGGTGTCGGGCGGCGGGGAAGGATCATTCGAACGAGCGCACAACGTACGGCGGTTTGTGTTCGAGACGCCCTTTACGAGGGATGGAGCGGCCAGGGGGCCTGTGCATCACCAACGGATAAGGCTCACGCATCTTACTAGTAAGTTACTGTATCTGATTTCGTTCGGATTACCCAGTTACTGACTGAGTTGTGGAAGTCAGATTGGCAGTCGCTCCATACTGTTATTCAGCTGCATCCGGTTAGACCGGAAGCCGATCTCAACATAGTTAGGAAAATGCTAGGCAGATTGAGATTGAGTTGACATAAAACTATGACTTGGGTATACTTACTTCTAAGTTTTAATATAACCAGGCCAACCTCATTTTTGGACTATTTAGTATTCTTGCATGTGCAGTCACGAACACCAATATGTATACACTGAGCAACTTTAAAAAGTGATTTTCTCCTTCTGCATTTGTTGTAATTTTATGTTGTTATAGATATAGTAAGTACTTGGGAACCCGTACTAATATGAAATAGGTTCTATTATCACAAAGTTATCGTTATTCCACGAGAAAATCGCTTTTGAATGTTTCTTAGTGTATACATATTGGTGCTCGTGACTGTACACCTGTGATACGATGAGGCCCTTTAGTAAGACAATTCACACGGGGTAAGCAGGATTGTCCGAAAGGGTTACCGCTACCCCGGAACATAAAGGGCTACGGAAGGAACATGGATGGGTTTTAGTCAGTAAGAGCCTGACACTCCCTTCCGCTCCACAGCGGGAGCAGTCATTGGATGACTTCCCAGCATTAAAAAAAAAGGCCTCATTTAAATATAGAAAAGGGAGTTGCTACAAACCTTATTGACTATTTCACTCTGGCCACTGAGAGAATGCTTTCCTGACACTTGTACACGAGCACCCTGTGGGTCAGTTATACACAGGACTCGTACACTGCTCTACGATTCCAATATAATAACGCGTTCCGGGTACTGCTGGGGTTGCCGCGCTTCTGTAGCGCGTCTAAAATGTTCGCCGACACACGCGTTCCATATTTCGGCTCGCTGCTGCGTCTGCGCATCGCACCGTCGGGTGCGTGGCAGCCCCAATAGTCTCGTGGCTAATGTAGCCGGTAGGGTGGCCAAACAATGTGTCGATGGGTGGCGGCACACAGACTTTTCATTCAGAAATGTGTTTTTTAGGGTTCCGTACCTCAAAAGGAAAAATCGGAACCCTTATAGGATCACTTTGTTGTCCGTCCGTCCGTCCGTCCGTCTGTCAAGACCGTTTTTCTCAGGCACGCGTGGAGGTATCAAATTGAAATTTATATCTAATACTCAGGTCTACTGTCCCTTGGAGCTGTGAAAAAATCAAACTTCTAAGCCAAAGCAATCAAAAGATACAGCTGTTTATGCCGCAAATTTTCGAAACTCGCACGGTAATCAAAACCTACAGGGTACTTCCCGTGAACTTAGAATCTTGAAATTTGGTACAAAGTAACGTCTTACAGTGCAGATAAAGGAAAAATTGCGAAAACCGTAAATTTTTAGTTACATCATATAATAAAAAAAATATTGTTTATTTACAAAATATAAAAATACCATAACTATGACTCGATTCTCGTAATGGGTGAACTTTTACTTATATACCTACAGGTTTGTACGGAACCCTCGGTGTGCGAGTCCGACTCGCACTTGGCCGGTTTTTTTTTTGAAGGCTGGTTTATCATCCAATGACTTCACCCGCTCTGGGTGAAGCGGAATGGAGTATCAGACTTTTTCTGACTACTGACTGACTGGACACTATTAGGAACTAATAAAGTCTAAATTCGTAAAACACGATACTTTTTTGTACTAAACTGATGCCTGACAAAGTGGGGTGTAAGGAAAACATTCTCTTGTAGGATTCAGATAATAGATCTTTACACGCTACGTTTTGCTTTTAGCCTCATGTCTGGAACCGTAACTTATTGTCAAATAATTATTTAATGATATTAACATATTCCCAAAGAGTGGCATAACTCGATGCTGATCAAAAATGGACTCCTCATCACTACATAGTATAAAGCAAAGTCGCTTCCCGCGTCATCTTTACTTAACTACTCAACGGATTTTGATGCAGTTTTTTTTAATAGATATAGTGATATAAGAGGAAGGTTTATATGTATTAATTTAACGCGGGTGAAGCCGCGGGCAAAATCTAGTGCGAAATAAATTAATATCTAGAAAATCCTAGAATATTGACATGAAGTTGTAAAATATCTTTACCTACTTTTAAATCATGTATAGCGATAACGTGAATCGCGCGAGAGAGCATTATAAAACAATAGTGGAATCAAAAGTATAAGTACCTAACTACAAAAGATATTATTGATAGAAACAATGTCAATCTCAATGGTTTTGATTTAGATTGTATTCAGTCAAAACCATACACAAAATAAAATAAAATTTTACAATACTGCCACAGAATACATTGGAAAGAATGACAGTGTAGTTTTAATTAATGTATAGGTACAAATTAAATTTGTCACAGAATTCAAAATTAATTAAACATTGAATTGCCGTATTATAATAACTCTCCATTTAAGTATTAAAAAAGTCACGTGACGGAATTAGTGCCTTAAGCATTTTCTTTATGCCTTAACCTAACCAGACCTACTTTCGCAACACATACTTTTCACGAAGGATAGAGGGCCTCGCATAGACCTGCCGCACGTAGCCTCGCAATGGCTAGGGCCGCCGCTGTGCCTTAGGGTCACGCAGAGGTAAGCGGGATTGTCCGAATGGGTTTTATACGGGTTACCGCTATCCCGTAACATGAAGGGTTCAGGAAGGAACATGATCGGGTTTTAGTCAGTAAGAGTCTGACACTCCCTTCCGCTCCACCGAGAGCGGGCGAAGTCATTAGATGATTACCCATCCCACCCTCAAAAAAAAAAGCGTGACGCAGAGACAATAATTCCCAGTAGAAGATAACATGCAAATAACAAAACATAGGAGTCTATTGTTAAACAAAAGTCTGACGTTATAATTCCAGCTGATTCGTGGTTCCCGTACGTCAAACGTCGCGTTCCCGTTATCGACACGCAAGTTGAAGAGAAGAGCCCGATAGAGGTCGCTGTGTCCGAAATGGAAGGGCAAGTCACCGAGTTACAGGACATTGTCAACGCTAAAGCCCCTGATATTAAGAAGTTACAGCTCAGGTATGTCTGTTGTTTTATTGGAATTTGTATATCATTTTGAACCTAATTACTATCTTCTTCTTTTCGTGTGGTTAGTGACTAACCTGGTGTCGGAGTTTTTATGCTGCCCATGGGCCTCTGACTCAGCTTCACATGCTGTTGAGAAAAATCTCTCAGACATGCTGGTTTCCTCACGATGTTTTCCTTCACCGATTGTTAAGCTCACTTGCTTAAAAATCGCAGCATTTACCTACTTTGTAAATGAGGGAGTAAACTGCCAATCTTTACCATTGGTGGCGCTAGCAGCGCAAACAGAGTTTGTTTTCTGCTCCATATAAGATACAGTGGAATCCGTTTATAATGACATCGAAGGGCATTGACAAACACGTCATACTAAGCGGACGTCATACAAAGCATTTTGTGAAAAAAAAACGACTTTCTTTCTCCATTTTCTAATCTGCACCTGCATTGAGGAGAACCTCAATCGTAAATGCTTTACGACGTTGAGATGTTTTTTTTTTACATGGGATATCACTAAAAAGACTACGTGACTTTCAACTGACAATTACTCATTGAGATTCAAAACAAAAACAAGCCACATGCCGAACGTCATCGGGAATCAACGAATAAAAACTAAACTTTGTTGTGTAATTACGTCATAATAGGCGGTTGGCCAATATAGGCGGAGTCATAATAAAGGGATTCTACTGTTTTGATATTCAGCTGCATCTATTTAGACTGGAAGTGACAGACAAAAAGATATCGACTATACTTTCATGATTTGAAGTAATCTAGACATTATAGCATTAGAGCTAGGTATAGGGTATTCAAATATGGCATACCATTAATTTACTACTTATGCCTAAGGCGCAAGATATTAACATGCTAAACGCGCTTATGGTATGACCGCTGACCTCCAAAGCACCATCATTTTCAACCAATATTAGCTGCTTTATCAATTACATTAAGATAAAGAAAAAAAGGCAAGTTTAAGCACGTAATTCTCTTCTTAACCTTTTAAATGCCATTGTCACATATACGTGACAAGCAAGCGCATGCCCTGTACGCCAACGACCCAAAAATGTGACAATGCGGTACACTATAACACGAATTAAATCATTAATTTTGTGTGTGTTTATATAGATATTTAAAAAATTGAAGCTCTCGTACGTATTTAATGACATGAAACAAATTAAAAGACACCATAGATGTGGGGAAATTCATAATAACAAGAAGAAACAAATTTGTAGCTTGGCGTGAGAGCACGCGCGTGCGTTTATGCTCTGGCGTTCAAAAGTTTAAATTGTATTAAATTATGCATGTTTATATCAGTATTGGCACTATTACATAACATTATGATTAGATAGACCTACCTACGTATTCCTATTTAATAAGGATAATTTTCCACGTAACAGATTACAAGGCAGCGTGTGCGTGCAAGTAAACGCGGGCCCACTGGCGTATGCTAACGCCTTCCTGGACCCTACACTAGCGCCCATGTACCCTGACGACATGGTAGACAAACTGAAGGCGATATTCAAGTAAGTACTGTTTGGATATAATAAGCTTTTTTTCATGTGATTTTTTTAGCTTGTAGTAGATGTTTTTCGCAACTGTTTATGCATTAACTTGAGTCCCCGTTGACCCACTCAGATTTGGGAGTAGAGATAAGCTTTTTGTTAGTGTACCTCTACACTACAAGAAGCTGTTTGAGTAATTTATGCGGCCTACCCTATCTTTGGTATTGTTCGTCGAACCCTTAAGTTCAAGGTTAAACTGCATGATTACTCATAAAAGCATGCACTGATTGGACAGGACATCCACTCAATCTGTGTGGCTTTTTCCCTCAAAAACGATTTCATACGCCAACCTACATGGTCTGACCAAGATTATGTCTGGACTTTATAGATCTCTGAGTTTGTTTCGACCTTCCTTCTTAGAGCATCCAGATAGGAAACCCTGGCCTCCTCTAATTTTTGTATATGATTGACGTGTTATACTTACTTACAGAAATACATATCATTTATCAATTGCCAGTGAACTGCACTGTTTTACCTACCTACCTTAACTACCTACTCTATTTACCTTACCTACCCTACCTACCTTACCTACCTAATCACTTAGGGGTATGAAAAATAGATAGTAGCCGATTTTCGGACCTACTGAATATGCATATAAAATTTCATAAAAATCGGTCAAGCGGTTTCGAAGAAGTATGGTAACTAATGTTACAATAAAATACCTCCCCACATTCTTGAACTTAATGAAACAAAATTTAAAACTTGTATAAAACGCACACTATGCAGCCAAGCGTATTATAAATTGGGAGATTACATTGCTGATAAAAATGCTTGGGTCAATGCTAGTCCAGCTCCACAAGGGCGCATCAACTAATTTATTAGACTACTGAAAACTGTTGGAGCTGCGGAAGATCAACAACAACAAAAAAACATCTTTGCATTGTATAAATTCAATCTCTTAATATTGTATAACTGCTTAGCACATATGTGAGTACTATGTACCTACTATAAAGCGACCAATCTCTGGGTGCGTCTTTCATTGACTTGAATATGCCCTGGCGGCTGAGAGTATGCCATGCTCACTTTAATGTCTCGCTGATGGTGGCGTGTGTGTTGGATCATTTAGCTCCCTTCAAAATGGTTGAGCTGAATGGTGCTAATATATGCGTCATGTTCGTGAACGGGCGCTGTCAGTAGAGACTGGTCATCTCTTAGCGGCTAAGGCTTGTTTTAATTTAATTATTGATTAGGTTTTACATATTTTATATCTGATGCTTTTAACGTTCTGCATCGTTCTCACATGTATAATATTAATATGAACTATGTAACAAATATTTTGTAACCATATTTTGTTTAAAAGAGTGTCCATGGAGTTTCTTGCCCGTTCTTCTCCATAGGTACCTACTCCTTTGGAATGGGCAACTAGCTTCATTTCTCGGACTGACCGACACCTTGACAATTCAAAAGTGCCTGTAATTGGTTTATTTGAAATAAATACTTTGAGTTTGAGTTTGAGTTTGAGTTCTAACATTGTGACATGAGAATTTTCTATATAAGATAACTGTTGGACAGGTTAACCGGATAAATCCACATATTCAGAATATAATTATCCATTCGTATCATTACATAGTCTGGTTATATAGGCTGCACCCCTGTATAGTCATTGGTAATCCTCGTATGAATGGAGCGATGCCATTTGTGACATTTTACGTTTGGGTGCAGTGTATGATTCTGTGAATTGGGGAATAATAAACGAATGAAATGCGTCAAGTAGTCGGCAAATATTCGCCCAAACAACCACCCACAGGTAGTAAAATCAATAACTGAAGGGTGATACAACGCACTTCTACATCATTCTATATATTAAGTACACTGTGCAATTTTCGTCGTCTTACAAATGTGGTCCACTTGATGCATCCGACATAAATAACCTCTAGGCGTGATTACCAAAAAAGTTGTTACCATTAATTAAGATACTAGGTACAACGAAAAATAAATAATGCATTACAATAAGTAACATCCTGTTAATACTGTTTACGTATCGAACGGTAGATCATTCCATCCCCCTTTTCTATGACAAAATACAGGCTGTTTACGATATTGTATGTTTTTTAATTATCCAAATGTTCTTATTATATATTATGAATGATACATGAATTGGGCTGCCGTTGTAAGACTACTAAAATTGCACGGTGTATATCTAATTCATTCATAACGAAAATAGCATGCAAGTACAGAGGCCAGCACATCAAGTTACCACAATCTGTCAATTTTTTTTTATAGTATTTCAACTTTATTGCAAAGACAAAAGGTTCATTTTTAATTGAGAAATTTTCACAGTTAGGGATAGCTCAATCTGCTGGCGTCTGTACCTAAATATCTACCTACCGTTCGAATTTCATTTATTTTTAATTTCATTTAGTAGAATTGATTCATTTTTTTTATTACTTATTCATTTTGCAAAACATTATTTCAAATTATTTTCATAACAATGAACTTCATTAAAAAAGTCTCCTTACAAATTAAATTTTTGATAAATAGCAATTCGAACGACACCAAACAAAATGAATACCTAACGTATTAACCATGGCTAATCAACAATCGCCAAATGTACTAAAATAAAAATGTAAAATCATTACTTACCCAGTTGAGTCAATACAAATTTATGAACATAATATATGTGTGTGACGAAATGACATTGAACATGTTGTTGGGTGCCTCTTTTCTTCAAGGTTGGGAAATCATCATCTGACTCCTCCCGTTCTGGGTGGAGCGGAAGGGAACGTCAGACTCTTACTGACTAAAACCCATCCATGTTCCTTCCTTAGCCCTTTGTGATCCGGTGCAACGGTCACCCTTTCGGACAAACCCGCTGACCACGTTGTTGGGTGCCTGCCTATTAGTCCGTGCTATGTAAGGTGACTGGTAATTAGTGACCGATATTTAAACACGTGATTGTACTCATGATTACATCAACGTTCCCAAAGAAACTTTTTTTTGTATACTTAATAGTTTTATTTTTATCACAATAACAATACAACTGGCGCGCGCAAAGTTCAATGAACTTCGCGCCGTTAGCAGCTATTACCTTATATAAATTAATTTTCCTTCTTTCTTTACATTTAAGCCATTGTATGTTCGCCTATTAGAAGCCGTTTGCTTATAAGAGCTCAAAGATTTATACGGTTATATTTATTGTCGTTTCGAGAGATTTTTTCTTATGACCCTATGGGGTTTATATGACACTAGCTGTTCCCGCGGTTTCGCCCGCTGTTCGGCTCCTGTTGGTCGTAGTGTGATGTTACATAGCCTTCCTCGATAAATGGACTATCCAACACAAAAAGATTTTTTTCAATTCGGACCAGTAGTTTCAGAGTTTAGCGCGTTCAAACAAACAAACTGTTTAGCTTTATAATATTAGTATAGATTCGAGGTGTTAATTCTAAATATTGTGTTATCTTTATTCCAGAGAGTTCCTAACCGTATGCCACGCAGCACTGCAACTAAACGCCAAGCTGATATGCTCCGATCAGGTCTCCTACCACGAAGCGTTGGAGACTAACTACTACAAACTAAGCCATTCCCTATCAGGGATGTTAGGGCAGGCATTACAGGACATATTAGTCAATGGGAACCTGAGTACCACTGTCCCTGGAGTTGAACTGGAGTCTAGTAACGCTTGAAAGGGGATATAAGAATATGTCTTAGCTGGATAGTGGTTCGTGTTTTTGGCTAGACTGAAAAGACAGCCCAAGGTCTTCAAAATGAAACTTACAGTGCATATCGGCGCGACTGCGAATTGACCGCGGATGTGGAAGTAATATACTCTATATATTTGGAAATATGTGTGACTACAACTCGACACGCCCTCTTTGCAGTCGCTTTGGTTGTGTACGTTTCATTTTGTTTGCACCGAATATTAATTCAATGCAACGAGACTTAGACATACTTCGTACAGTTTCGAAAGTAGCAGCGAACATTGCGATGCTCTGTCCTGCTAGGACAAAGGGTTTATGGTCTAAAAAAAATACCAACAAATATTACACGATGACTTTCTAGCCGCAGAACTATCTGAAGTATATTACTACGGAAAGTAGTAAAATAAAACTATGCTGAAGTATCTGTTCTAAGAACTGTGAGAAATGTCCTTTGTCAAAGTTGAGCCAAACATATTAGACAATCATCTACATAACTTTTCGATAGATTTTAAACGAGGAGGTCCGCACTGAACACCAAAAATGTCAGTAATATTTTAATCCTAAAACGCCTCCTAGACATTAGTTAGAAGTTAAACCAGGGGCGGCATTGTGATGTGTGAGAACCATCATTGTTCTAGTGCTAGACAGAGATGGAGCTATACAGGACGAATAGCTCCATTCCCCTCTCACAACGAAATAATTATGTTTTAACACATCATAGTACGGCTCCTGGTTTAAATAAAATGCCAATTCAAGTCTCAATAATTGTCTTAAAGACTGCTCTTCATATTTGAGCACAGTAATCCAAACTAGATTTTGCACCAATAAATATTAAATTCTCAAAATATTAGAAGTAAGAGTTGAATACTAATTAAGTATTGTACCCTATTAAGATAATAATACGGACGTTTTTACTTTGCGGTTGAGTTGGTGATAAGTGTGGATATTTTGAACTACAACTACGGTCACTTCTTTCTTAATTCTTATTTAATTGGTTAATATTAAAATCAGGTTTCTACGATAGTAAATGGAGTACGTGGAGAAACGGTAGTTTATATAGAATCAACCAATCCTTTGACTATATGAAACGGTCAAAAATAGAATATGAAATCAAATAGAATAAAAGACCGTTCGTCTGTAAAAATTCCATCACCGTATAAAAATGAAATATTATGTGAAGATATAATTGTAAAATTGCATTTAATGCTAATAAGTATTCCATTTGATTCTAAAAATCTTTGACGTCACATTGTTATATTTCACACAAATTACGCGTTTTGACAGTTCATAAAAAATAACGTTATTTAGTCAATAACGTTACTTTTCAAATACCCAATGCCTTTTCTGAGTTCTAAAACGTCCAACCTTATTATCATGTTAACCGCGTAGTTGTTTTCCTAATTAAAGGAGATTAGTTCCAATTAACCTTTATATGACAATTATCTGAAAGCATCGTTATTAAATTATCTTATTAACTAAGATAGATAGATATATCATTATACATGATAGAGCTGAGAAGATCCTTGTTAAGACTAGACACCGTTGCGTAAAATGCACTTAACTGCGATCAAAATAAAAATATCGCTTTCAATCGCCGAATAATTGCCCAAAAATGACGCTATCGAATTTATAATTGGAATGTGATCAAAATATTTTGTTTCAAACGTGAAATCGTGGGATTCATGTAGAATTAATATTAATTGCCAACAAAATACCAAAACTTAAAATGTTTACTAGAGAAGTTAATTTTGAATTTAAGACTATTTGTTTTCGTAACACATCTGACAATGAAATACATCTATACTTGCCCCGATTCTGTTGGCCAATACCTTAATACTTGAACAATAAATTGGCTTCGCAAATAACGATAAAAGATTGAAGGAAATTAGTGCTGACAAATAATTACATTAGGTATACTTCCAAACAGGGACCAACCACCACCTCTTACGGCAGCATTATTTTAATATTACTTCAGCGCTTGAAAGAGATGCAGCTATACAAGAGGTATAGCTCCATCTCTTACACAATATGAAGCAATGTTAAAATAATACTGCTGTAATCAGTGGTGGTTGGCCCCCAGGTTGAAACGACATCTCAAAACATGTCGCCTTTCGAAATGCTTATAACTCGGAAGTTTAATTCTATCTCATTCGTGTTTGCCTTTTTTGTAAATGAGATCAATATTTTAAGTTATGGTTTAAGAGTAAGGTGAATTTAGCTTGAAGTGAGCCATTTCCATTCATGGATTGACAGAAGTGACAGAATGCACAACCACTTTTCCTAATGTTTTCACGGTGATGAGATTTTTACAGAATAGCAGGTTCCTAACAAAATCGGTGCAGTCATATTGAGTTGTAAACGCCTTTTTTACATACAATAAACATAAACATGTAAAATAAGGGAGGAAATATACTCGTCATTATGTATAGTCAATTACAAACTCCATCCAAGCTAATTTCTTTTCAAATAATTAAGATCTGACAAAAAATGTTTAAAGTGCCATGACTGATATTTCTCTCTTACCTAACCTAGGTACCTTTATCTAGACTAAATTACGGTCTAGTTTTTAAGTGCACAAATATCGATTTATAGTAGCTATAGTATACGCCAACGTTCGTGGCTGCCGCGGTCACAAAACGTGGGAGTGAGATGACACATATCACCATCCTGCTCGCACGTGTTATGACCTCGACTACCACGGGTCTTGGCGTTGAGTATAGGATTTTTACCCTCAGTAGAACGACCTAAGAATAACAAGTCATTAGTGAACTACTGTTTGCTATTATTGCCATGCTTAACGTAAAACTAGCTTTTAAGGATATTTTTCCTGGTTTGTTGTATACCCCCTTGTAATGACCAATTTCTTTGAATCTTGTTCTAAAGGGCTAATTTGGTTTTTTTTTAGGTTATTCATTATTTATTGTCAAAATTATTTAAATTTTTCAATGAAATCGGTCGCATGTGTCCAGTTCCTTATTACTTTTTTTAAATAATTATAATGTTTCACTAACATTCTATATATAACCTATATGTTGTAAGCTGTAACATACTGAAAAAATAACATTTGTGTACATTTTATATTCTTAATTATTGTATTGCCTTGCTCACGATACCACCCAAAATGTTATTTCTTTTTATGATTGGGACCTGAACTTTGTTTTGGTACTTTTCAGGGTCTGGTTACGTAGTACTTGTTTGCCGCAGCGTGATTTCCTTAGCAATAGCGTTCCAGTCCATCACGTTGCTCTATGCATAAAGAAAAATTTAAACAACGTTGATTTGTTGCTGCAGAAAAGTTTAGCAGCACAGAACCATGCTTAACTTAAAAATATGCAGGTGTAACCGAAAGGGTATATACATACAAAAGCATATGCTACAGACCACCAAACTGAACTACTTGTACTATGGGACAAACTCCGCAAAAAAAAATCAGCTGTTCTAAACATTGTTGGTCACGTGACGCGTCGAAATGTAGGGAACAGCTGATTTTTTTTCACGATTTCGGAGTTGGTCCCATTGTAAAAGTAGTTCAGTTTGGCGGTCTGTAGCATATTCTTTTGTATGTATATACCCTTTCGGTTACACCCAGTATACATACTATGAAATTGCACTGGCATGCAATGGCACCATCAGTACGTAAAGTATTAACAACTTGTAACTTTCATGACCAAGGATTTCGACGTTGTATCATGGGAATGCGGCTTAAAGTTTACTGCAAGCGAATATGCGCACGAAACACGTCTAACGTAGCCAAGGGCCTTTGAAGAAGATTACTTTTTTATGTAAGTAAAAAAAATAAGGAAATACTTAATGTATTTCCTTATTTTTTTAAATCACTTACTCGAAACCTGACGTTAGATTTAGGTGAACATTTTTTATTATTTTTATGTCAAAAGTTTAGTATTCAGTTGAAGTACTGTTTTATTAATTTGTGTAAGCAAAGTTTATTACACAAGTTGGACGTCTGTTTAATTTATTTTGTTGTTTGTCGTATTAAGGCTTCATTTTATAGTTATAGATGGCGTTGCTAACGTCCTGAGCGTTATAATATACTATCACGGATACCTACACACAGACTAATATATATTTATGTCTAACTGTAAAAGCATTCATTTTGATGACGGTATAAATTACTTTTGAACTCTGAAATATTATAGAAGATAATCATAATATAGACAAAGTGCAGTAACTCAAAACATATCGATTTGCACGCACAGTAGCTTGCCTGTACCACCCAAATAAATATAAGTACTTTGCTTCGTAATAATAATATTCTTAAGAAATAAATGAGGAACTGTGATTTGTCTATGTCATGACAGTAGTACTACCGTGACGGGTAGGAAGGTTGTACCGTGGTTAGAACTATACTACAATTTATTATTACTGTAAATGCCTGACGAGAAAATTATTAAATGTGCAAATCTGTATAGGTACGCGAATTAGCCCAAAAGGGCTTATTAAGATTTCTAAAGAAGTTAAAAATCTTATTGATAGCCTGGATTTGAAACTGACCATAAAGACAGTGTCAACACTCAGCATTTGTTATATAATTTAATATTTTTCTTAATGGGCTACATTCTACTATAAGCGTTCTTAATAATACTCCATTCCATTGCTTATTTATTTAAAGTTGCTTTTTAAGGAGAAGGGTACATATTCATCATACTTATTTATTTATATGTGAATTGTGAAATTAATCTCATACTCAATACCTTGCTTTATTCGTCATGTTAAATCATTTATTTTATATTAATAAATTATTATCCAAGTTATTGAAACAGCCATGAAATTTAACATGTATTGCTAGAACTTTCAAGGGTACTTAAATAACATGGTATCACACATTTCTAAACTAAAATGTAGAAGAAAATTATTATGTAGTCAAAATTTACTTCTTGTAATTAAATGGTATTCTTAAATGTCTATATCATAATTTATTCTTATAGTAATCGTCGACAATAGTTACAAAGTACTAATTTATATTCGATTTGATCTTTATAACTGGCTGTGTTGTTGTGGGTAGATAAAGCAATTTCAATTGCCCATGGTATAAAATATACTGTGTGTACTTTTGTATGAGTTTTTAATACAAGTGGCTAAAGTTAGCACGAAATTTAAAGCAAGACTTATTCTGAATCTTACTGAAGTGTAATCAAATTTCATGTTTTAATACATTTTATAAAAATACCTAAATGTTTTTTATTTATTGCGAGCCCTTTCCTCATTAGTAATAAAAAAATAAAGTTCTGCGAGACGGGAGAGTATCTCTTAAAGCAGTAATAATTTAATATTACTTCAACACTGCTAAGACTGCTTTCACAGGTGGTGGTTAGCCCCCAGTTACCATTTCGAAATTTAAAATCCGGATATATCCGATAAAAGTTTTGGGTTTAATGAGCTGTGACCTTCGTCTTTAGGTAAAACAGTTTTGCATGCAAAATGCAAATCTCTATAGTTCCAATAAATTTAATAGGTATAGCTCGTGCTTGAGAATACTTTAGGCTTATAAATGAGAATCTTTCTGTGGAACATCATAAAATTGAATTCATACTTTGATAAAATAGCAACAATTCTTAGAATTTACGAGGCTTGAGTGCTTGATGATGCCCAATCAGACTATTGTGTGTGGTATGGTCAGCATACTGGGTATGGATATATACTTAAAGGTACTGGCGGTGATGTCGAGCTGTAAAAGGAGAACGTTTGCAGTTTACGTTACATACCCATGCATAACAATACTAGAAAATCTCTAAATTGAAACTAATTACATTGAATTATTTTGACCTTGACTTAGCTACCAGTCGGTCGGTCACTAATGAATGTACGTACGATTTTTTTTGCCTCTGAGATATATTAAAACAAAAACATGACTTATCTATGGACTCAGAAATGTCTACGGAACGGATCTCAACATAGTTATCTATAACATCTTGCCAACTTAGATTAGACTTTATGGTATGGGAATAAAATATATCACAGTTAGTAAATCACTCAAATAGAATGACAGAAATGTCATGCCAAAATATAGATTCTCTTCTGTAGCTAGCTGTTTGCGTTTATGTTGTAGTTGTACTATAAATTTAATGTAGGTATACACAAAAAGATTTTAAAATCTTAGTGCACTTTGGGTGCAAATAAAAACCTTTGCATTATCATTGAAAATACTGCAAGGACATGGAAGACGAATTAGAAGACAGAGTTCTATACCAAACATATCTTTCGTTTACGAAAATCTTGTCACGTTTTACTAGTAGTGTTCCGCTTGATACTCCTGTGAGCTATTTATGGAAAATGGTGCGCCTTTATTTACTACGATCCGAAGTGTTAGTGTTCACGCTAGGCATAATAATATTTTTTATGTATTTGCAAACTATCGAGCTATGGAGTCGCACAATGCTGAGCAGACTGTCGCAAGCCATGAGTCCGTTAAGTGCAGTGCAGCGAATGAAGATCTTGGAGGGCTCCGACGCCGATAAGCAAAGTTGGGAGCAAAAGGGCATCCTCAGTGCTGCTTACGCAATCAAAGGTAGACGAGCTCATATGGAGGACCGATTTATCATCAACGAAAACATAAACAATACTGGGATCTCATTGTTTGCTATATTCGATGGACACGGAGGGGATTTTGCCGCCAACTACGCAAAAGACCACCTCATCCAAAACCTTTACAATAAAATTGTGGAGTTACATGCATTTAAGGAAGGCAAACTAGTTAGCACACCTGTGATAGAAATCACTGAGGAGCCAAAAAAGGAAGAGAGCAGTGTTTCTATTGATCGAAAATCTAGCTTTAAAAAGTCTGTGAGTACCGCTGATGATACATCAAAGAAAGAAATAACAGATCCTGAGCTCTTAGCACAGCTGTCGAAGGCAAGGCCTATCACTAGAGAGGTCAGACCGACTGCTAAACCAGTCAAGAATGTGCCTAAACCTCTATCCAGCTATGTGGACAAGGGAAAGATAAACTATGGAAAGTTGCTGAGTGATGAGGTCCTAGATGCAGACCGGCTACTCGTAGAAGCTGCGAAGCGGTCCTTAAATGTTGCAGGTACTACAGCTCTCCTAGCAGTGATGGAAGGCAACTATCTGATTGTAGCTAATGTGGGTGATTCACGAGGAGTCATGTGTGACTCACGTGGCAATGCAATTCCTGTGTCATTTGACCATAAACCACAACAGGTAATTAATTTAATTGTTTATGATAAGGTTCTTGTCATTTTAATTATTTAATAAAAAAAAATTATAATCATAATATCCTGAAATTGTGTGTGAACTGCATCATTTTATCTGCTATTTTTTGTTCATACCATACCAACTGAATGCTTGCAAGAGAACATTTTGATCAATCACATTACAGTACACATAGCAATTTATACTAACCTAATCTGTTTTTAGGTCCGTGAACAAAAAAGGATTGAGGCTGCTGGCGGCTACATAGCATTTAATGGCGTATGGCGAGTGGCAGGTATATTAGCAACATCACGTGCCATGGGAGACTATCCTCTAAAAGATAAGAAATTTGTTATTGCTGATCCTGACATCTTGACTTTTAACCTGGACGACCACAAGCCTATGTTCTTAGTATTAGCCTCTGATGGGTTGTGGGATACTTTTTCAAATGAGGAAGCTGTGAAATTCATTAAAGAAAGACTTGACGAACCTGACTACGGAGCTAAAAGTTTAACATTACAAGCATATTACAGAGGTTCCGTGGATAACATCACGGTTTTAGTTATCAATTTCCTAACTAATAAAATGTTTGCTGCTATTTCACAGTAAATTTTTGGGGTATTGTATACACTAGCGTGTTAAATTCTAAAATCTTACAATTTATGAAAGGTTTACTTAAATTTAATCCCTAAAATTGTAAGGGTTTTTTACTAACTCAAGTTCGAAAATTGATGCGTGAAAATTTTGTTTGTAATTTTCATAGCATTTTCCTATGTGGTACCTATAAGTAACAATTAATGTAATACTAACTGTTGTCTATGCATAATACATTTTATAGTAACTTAAAAATTATATTCTTTTAACAAACTATTTTGAAACAAAAACCTAAAGGGATAGTTTAGTAACAGTAGTAAGTTTTCTCTACGTTTTTATTTACAAAACAATGAGTACTGAAAGATTGTAAGTACTATAAATATTAAAAAAACAATTAGTTGATACATGTTGTATTTTAAAGTGTCTGCATAATACTATGTTGAGGTTGCATTTTGTACTACATAATAATATTATTTTTAATATACTAAAAAATAGAAATCTGATTGTTGTAGCATAGTAATTGTCGTCAAGTTCTGTATTATTCCATGTTTTCATATGTATATTCATGTATAGTCAAGGAATGAAAATTAAGTACCTTTAAGGTGAAAGCGCCTGTGAAACTCAATTTTCACGTTAAACGTAAACGTGACATAACATAATATTAAAATTGTCCTCAAATTTCATAAAATAGTAATTCCTTAGGGTAATATGAACTTAGAAGATTGTATTGATGATTATAATGATGACATTTTTGTAAACACGTATTTTATCAACTTACAAGTTTACAACCTAGTCCTTTTTCTAGGCTGTGAATACAACTAGTTCTAAGGAATTACTATTTTATGAAATTTGAGGACAATTTTAATATTATGTTATGTTGATTGAACAGTTGGATTGACGATTCTAATGATGATAATTCTGTAAGTAAACACATACTTATTAAAGCCGCGAATCATTTTGATCAACATAACACCTAACATTGACCTGCAAATTGCAAAAAACGTAAAGAAATTTGCATTTCGCGGGCTAACCTAGCGCTTCCCCCTTAATGGTTGATTTTAACTCGTAACTTATTCTTTTTCGAATATATATTGTCCACATTTTGAATGAAAATAACGTTTAGGCGCCATGACTACTTACTTAGATTACAATATGTTAAATTGCATCTATCACTCCGTATTTTGACGTCATTATTAAGATTACGAAAATTTTGTATATAATTACGTCCAGTAGATGATATTACTTAGGGCCTTATCACACTGGTCACAGGTGCTCGCTGCGTGTGCGCAACGTATTTATACGTGATAGTACAAGAGAGAGCGAGACAAACGAGTGTATACTCACGAGTCACATACACAGTGACATAGTCACTCATGTCACTTAGCATTAGTTCCCGCGGAGAGTACGAGTAAATCGCCAGTATGATAACGTTCTTAGACGAGTGACGTTTATATTTTTTATTGTAAAGTGTATTGGGTCATATTTTTGAAAATCTAAAGTTTTGAATTTATGGATGGTTGTGATGTGGAAACAGTTTTAAAACTGGGTGGTTTATAAGAGTAATATTTTGTTGTTTACCCGTCATAATATTGTCCTGTTGACAAACCATTCTACATGTTTATTATAGTCAGTAATTATGTATCCGTCACGAAATGCAGACAGTTATCATTTACCTGCATATGCTATGGAGTGTTGTTCACGATTTATTTTTTATTAGTGCAATAAAATAGTTTTATTTGGTCATAGAGAGTATAATCGCCGCTAACTGTAAGCGCCCTTCCACACGGCGTTGGGCTATACGATATTTTACGATAAAGGTTGGGATCACATGTCACCGTCTTAGTCCGAGACTCCACCAAAGCGGAGAGATGTTTTTTATACAACCAATAGAATTGTGTAATTGACACATCTCGTCTCCGCTCAGCTTCAGTGGAGATCGCTGTGCGGAGATGTGTAATATTTGTATGGCGCGATGGAAGTGGAGATGTGAGTTGTGCGCGGACGACGCGTAGTGGAGACGAGAGATGTGAGCGGCGTGCAGTGAGTGTGCGTACTGAGCACTCAAACGCTTTGGTGGAGTCCCGGCCTTATTGTTTATATGGTAGGCAGTAAAATATCGAAGTGATCAACGCCCCTATTTGTTATTCCAAAAGCGACATTGTTACAATGATTGCCAATGATTCTAAAATGGAGGCAGGGATCATGTTATCCCCACGCCCTATGTTATGTATTTACTTCTTACTGCATTTGTTTTGGTTTGAGTATTAATTTAGTTAAATGTTAGGCTTGGGTTCAGGCTTGCCTGTGGTGCTAGTCATACCTTTTTTAGTTTTATATGTTGTTTCAGATTCATAACAATTTTACTTGCTTATGAGACATAACAAGCGCTGTTCATGTTTAAACTTTATATGTAAAGATCGTTTTTAAATTCTTAACATGGTCAACAGATTTATGAATTCAAATATTTTTGTAATTATATCTTTACAGAGATCGGTAAGGTTCGATGTAAGTACAAAGAAATTGTTTACAATGTGTCGGCCTATGGCGTATACTACTATCTTTTAAACTACACGTTATTGGGGCCAAATGAATCTACTGTCTACTTGACCTAATGAATGCCTACTATGTTATTGGTCTTAAAGAAAAACACGAAATTTTAATAGTTAAGGTGCCAAAATTACTTGGATTTTATTATATTATGATCTGGTTTTGCATAATAATGTGATTGTTTACAAGAGCAATTTAGCAGATAAAAAGTAAATAACCTCTTGTTGTGTTATCCAATATTTTGTAGAGATTTTAACATAGTATATTATATATATAGTTAGTATTTTTGAATTGTACATAATCAGTGTTATAGTATGTGTAATTCAACCACAGCCTCAAAGGTTTATAATATGTTGTCCGATTGTCTATATGCTTGCCTCAGATCTACCTACCAAAGTATAACAATATTGTACGTAATACTTAAATAAATGGTATCGTAAAATTATGTTATTTCATTAAAGAGTATGGCGCCCAACGTGGGGCCAGAGTATCCGCGCAGTCACAGAATCCTGAATACAAAATTTACCGGGAATTATTCAGGGACGAGTAGGGTGAAGACGAACACGGTCAGCACAATAGGTACGAGGTAATCCGCGCGACATTTCTCGTACACAATTATGCCAGTCACTATTCTCGGAACCTATCGACTTCATCTACGCATCGGACATCGGCACAATCCGCTGATTCATCAGCTCCGGACACAAAGCCAGTTTACGAGTCATTTCTGGCCTCGCGTGCGAATATTTTAGCGACTAGCTGTGCCCCCGACTTCGTCCGCGTGGAATAGTGACTTTTCAGGCAGCATATTTTGAATAACAAATACCGTCGTTTGGGTAGCTAAAAATTTTATTTACTTCACAATAATGCTTCTCTGTATACGATATTTGACGTATGACATACTCTGATAGAATACCTTAACAAATGTTCGCCGTGATTCTTTATATTGACATAACTTTTTTATTTATGAACCGATCGACATGTAACAAACATAAAAATGTTAAGTGAAGCTTACTACAATATATTAGTGAAATCCGCATCTAAATCGAATAAGCCGTTTCTGATATAATATATTAGTGAAATCCGCATCTAAATCGAATAAGCCGTTTCTGATATTAGCGTTCACAAACACACAGACAAACAGACAAAATAAATATTTCCATTGTAGACACTACTTTTCTAAAATTTTATTCAATGTATAGATGAACCCAGTTTTTGCAATATAAAGGTTTAGGTAGTAGCATGAAAGAAAAGACTTAAGTATTTTTTTAAACTTTTATTTATATAAAATATTTGGGTAGGCTGCTCCAACCAGCCTGTAATTTTATAACAAAACATTACCCTAAAACACAACACAAAATGTTATTACAACTCATTTTTTGTTGTTACAAAAAACTTAAAAACGCAATATTTAAATACATACATCATCATGATATTTTACGCTAGTCTAGAGCTTACTTAATTACTGCTAATGGCATATAATTGGCTCCGTTATAGAACTAAAACCGACTACTCAGCATTTCGCTATTATGCAATGAATATAAAACTTATTCGGACAATACATGCACATGAACTCAAACCTATTCTCGAAATAAAAGTTATTCATTCAAGTGTAATGATTATGTACAGTACTCCCAAATTAATAATGCACATGCAGATCTTCGCTAATTGTCGTATTCCCGGAAACACCCGAATCATTGAATCGTTCGAGTCCTTAACAATGCACTTGCATTTTGCACCTTGTTCGAAAGAAATAGGAGTCAATATCATGTGTACACAATCGAAAACAATTCGGGCGGTCGGCGGCGTTCGGCGGTCAGTCAAAGGTCCGTCAGTCGTCTTGTTATATTGGTGGTGATGGTGACTGCACGTGTTCTCTTTGTCTGGAATTATATCGAGCTGCTATTACACACCCTTCTTGGTTTTGTTTTGAAAGGTGAATTTAATTTCAACTTTAATTATACTAACATTTTTCACGTTTTTTCAATATAAAAAATTAAAAATACCAACGTAAAATACATAATAAGTAAGTACTAGAAAAAACATATTGAAAATCAGATTTAGGCTGATAGCGAGCTATAATTCATATAGAATTATAGCTCGCTATTTACTTATATGGAATTATTGGATCAAATTTCGTTACTGATAAATCAATATTTATCTCTTTTAGGACAAAACACATAATCTTACTAAATTATGCATGAAGAAAATGCACTTAACCACTCTATATACATATCGTCTTCCGACGCTCGGGGAATACGACCGTTGCCGAACAGTAGCGAAGATTTCTATGCGCATTATCACTTTGGGAGATCTGTAATTGTTTTCGTTTATTATTTAAGCTTCAATATTTCGAGTCTATCTAAATTATGACTAGATGTTACCTGAACTCAACCGAGTTTCCTATAAGATGCACTGATTATCACAATTTTTTTTACAGGAATGTCAATCAGCGCACACAACTTTAATAGCGTTTATTTACATAAATTGCACAATAAAATTTTAAAGGCACTGCAAAATATAATGTAGCGGCTTACACTATCCAGTCGTAGGCACTATTACTCATACATGAAACGAGATATTCTTCGTGTTAAAACGTAGGTAACTTAAAACAACAATGTAACGTTAGCAGTTACTGGTACCTTCGCGGGCATTTTCGACCTTATTCCCTCAGTAATAAGGTTGCTAAGTGGTTCACCGCCAATGTCCGCGATGGTACACGAGAACGAGTATCGTCTTCTATTTTAGTATAATATATTATTAAAGTCTATCTACATTAAGATGTTTGAGACACTTTCACAGAATTTCGAATTCGTCATCAGAGTCGTCGAATTGTCTATCCACGTCTTCAAATTCTGTAACAAAAGCGATAAGATTAAAATATTTTATGGGACTACTTATTCATTAACAGTTCCGTGTGTGTACGTTACTCCAACAAGAAAGTATCTCCTAGAGATATATGATCTACGATTCATCAAAACGTTATTCCAGCAGGAAACGCAATATCTCGGAAATCTGAAGGGGCACAGATTTTATTTTTGGGGGCACATTGTGGCACACATATAAGCTCTCTGGCCATGCACAATTTTTCTCTCTCCGATCACTCGTTTAGAATTTTCCTGCTAGAAAAACGTTACCCCAGCAAGAATCGTTTTTCCGTTTTTTTTTTCAAAACGACAGGGGGCACACATTTTTTATGTGGGGGCACATTTACAGCAGATAAGGCACCAACTATACGTTCTACTCATATATCTCTAGGAGATACTTTCTTGTTGGAGTAACGTACACGTTCCGTGTGGTTCTTTTCATCATTCATCATCATTCTCCTGCCCTTATCCCAATTTATATGGGGTCGGCGCAACATGTCTTTTTCTTCCATACTATTAGTTCGGTAGTTTTTACCCTTTCTCTACTGATACGAAAATTTCGTGAAAGCATTTTAAGTAAAAATACGTATAGTGAGTAGTATTCAAATAGCGACATTCAATAGCGCTGATATTTACAGGCTAATATTCAAGTTGTATGGTACGATTCAAACTTGACTTGACTCGGAACATGACACGAGTCGCTACGCAGTAACAAATTCACGTGTCAGAGCGGGAGGACCGGGTACTGCGCAAGAGTAGCAAACTTCAGAACCGCCATAATTTTTTACGCGTACTAACTATAGTACAGTGACTACACTGTCCATAAAGTAGACACAATTGTTAAACAATCAACGTTAACCATATGTGGGTCATAGGAAGATTTTGTGTATTCAGTCCCTTTTTGTATCAAAGCTTCCAAGCAAACACAGACCTACCCATAGTTTCCTGATTAATCGCATACACTGCCACTATTTTTTGTCAGGTGCTATTCTAAGCTCAGTGCCTTCAACACGCCACAATCTATTATAATATGTATTGCACTTGAACATGTGTTGAAGGCCCCGGGTTAGAATGGATCTAAGCACGTATGTGTGTGCAAGGCAGAGTGAGAACAGAAAATACACAGCTGTGTATGGGATATATAGATAATTCATCACTTAAATAATATTGTAGATTGTTTATCAAATTACCTGCAAATAACGTTGTGTTCTGTAAATCAATATCAGATGTCATCGGGCCCCAGTGCGAGGGTCTCTTCTCGCATATTTCGAATAACGGTTGAGTCTCACACATCAACTTAGTTTCTATAGTAGCGCACAACTCTTCAAAATCAGTTTTGGTTCTACACAAGAAGCACTGAAATAAAAAATAAATGTCTTTATTTTTTGTACGTTTTTAGGGTACCAACGAAATAACAGATCTTTAATTATATTTAAAGTTCTCTTCCGTCTTTCGCTGAATTCTTCTTATAGGTTCTAATAAAATAGGAGACAGTTAGCAGGGCTCTGGGTTTTAGTCAGTAAGAGTCTGACACTCCCTTCCGCTCCACCCAGAGCGGGAGCAGTAATTGGATGATTTCCCAGCCTTAAAAAAAAAAACGATATACCAAGTGTATACCCGTTTATACCAAGCGTGATGTTCAAATTTAGTTTAAGCGATTAGCACCCGTTATGAGGCAGGTGCAAGCTGGATATTATGACTCTGCGAATCATTTATATTCATAAATGTTTATTTCTGTCAGTAGATCTTGTAAGACACTTTAAAACTAGATGGCGCCGGCATTTCCTTGCTGACTGTTTCTTGAGAAGTGCCTAATACTAAATTTAATTTAAAAAAAACCTTAATAATAGCGCGCTGTTGGATTTTCAACGCATTCATTTAAGTGTTGTGAAAACGGACATAAGTTCTTACCACTGCAACGGAGGGATCCATTGCTAGCATAGGTATCCGGGAAGCATATTTACAGTGATACGAGCAGTCCATTTCTTTTTGTTCATCAGTCAATTTAGTCTGTAAAAAAAAAAATATTAACAGCCTTACTTCCAATTATTTGGATAATTCGTCTTTTTCATATATTTCTGTCATAAATAAAATGAGGGTTTCATTTTATTTTATTAATTTCCTTCATAGCCATGTCATCACATCACACAATACATCCCCTTTGTGTATTAGCCTTATAATATGTGGCCTTCAATTATAACATTCTACAACGCTACGTTTGAGTTTTATTCACAAGAACATAAGGTTCATATTGCAATGATTAAGATACATCAAATGCAGCAATTATAATGCACTGCATATTGCATGTATTCTGCGTGATTGACTTACGTAATACAATCAATTACGAACTTATTTCAAAATGGTAGTTACTAGTAGTTATGAAACAATCGATATAAACAATACTAGCGCTTTGTTCGCAGTTTCGCAAACGTGGATAATATATCAGATTGTATGTACAGAGGCCAGTACATCAAGCTACCTCAACCTGTCAAATTTCTTTCATAGATTTTCAACTTTATTACAAAAACATTAGGTGCATTTTCAATTGGGAAAATTTGACAGAATGATGTGCTGGCATCTGTGACATATAAACTTCCAACATCCCATTTTTAAGGATTAATAATTTTTAAAGTATATTGACATGTTCTCCGTATCAAGCTATCACAACTCAACATTATTATATTTGGTTCAGCAGTTTATCATACAGAGTAACACAATTCATTCAGAATATTGCAGTGATAGACGGACTGCCAAGTCATAGGTCTCAAGTTTGAACGAGAACAGCACACCTCTGACTTTTTGGATTCATGAGCGTATTTATAATTAATAATTAGGTAATAACAGCCGCACGGATTGATCCTGCAGGTTAAACTACGCTTGCCGGGGTTGGTCTGTGGATGGGTGACCATCTTAAGATATCGAGACTCCTCCGCGTGCCTCGGAAAGCACGTTAAGCCGTTGGTCCCGGCTGTCATTCGTGGATCTTTGACAGTCGTTACGGGTAGTCAGAACCCCAAAAGTCTGACAGCCAGTCTTACAAAGGGGTATCGTGTTACCCGATTACTGGGTTGTGGAGGTCAGATAGGCAGTCGCTCCATGTAAAATACTGATATTCAGCTGCATCTGGTTAGACTGGAAGCCGATCCCAACATAGTTGGGAAAAGGCTAGGCAGATTGATTGATTGAGCGTATTGATAATTATACATTATCATTTGCTTAAAAAACGGTAAAGGAAAACATCGTGACAAAACCGGCCTGAGAGATATCTCTCAACAGCATGTTAAGCGAAGACACCAGGTTAGTCACTAACCAGACGAAAAAGAAAGAAAGAATTAATATTAGTATTTTACGATGAATCGCACGGATTGATTCTTAGGGTACGCTACGCTTGCCGGGGTTGGTCCGTGGATGGGTGACCATCTTTACATATCGACACTCCTCCGTGCCTCGGAAAGAACTTTTTGGTCCCGGCTGTCATTCGTGGATCTTTGACAGGCGTTATGGGTCTGCCAGTAGCCCGAAAGTCTGACAGCCACTCTTACCAAGGGGTATCGTATTACCCAGTTGCTGAACGGGTTATGGTTAGATAGGCAGTCGCTCCATGTAAAATACTGGTATAAGCCGACCCCAACATAATTGGGAAAAGGCTAGGCCGATTAATTAGTACAAATTTACCTCAACTAATCCAGATCTCTGTGTGGTATGAGGGTCCAAGTATATAACTTCGTCTTCCACGCATCCAACCAGGTACAGCGCTTGGTTGGGCTTGCCGCCTATAACGCCAATTGACTGCGGACTTTGAAAACATATCTAGAAAGAAAACACGGTAAAATAATTAGCAAGGTAGGTATTTTATTTGCTTTTTCAAATTGCATGATGAGATTTTATTGGAATATTTGGAATGTCAGAAGTACACAAGTAGTCTTGAGGACACTTCCATCAGCGGGATTGTCCGAAAGGGTTACCGCTATCCCGGAACATACCTTTATATAATATATAGGATAGCGGTAAGGAAGGAACATGGATGGGTTTTAGTCAGTCTGACGCTTCCTTCAGCTACACACAGAGCGTTGATGATTTCCCAACCTCAAAAAAAACACTACTTGAATTTTATATTATCTTTTTTATGTGCCTTTGTGTATTGCAATTGGTTTGTACGCGTTAAAATAAATTTTAATAAATGAATGATAGGGGTGAGATTTTTATGCATATTTCTCCATTATGAAACAGTGAAGGTATCTGCGCCCTATTTAGTTACTTTGGTGGTTAATAGCGTAATGTATAAATCCACCCAATCATGGATTGCATGCATGCAATGTTATAACAACTATATTCTTGTCACTTTGTTTAGTAATATAATACTTCCAAGTCCCAAGTCCCAAAACAAAGTCTAAACCAGTTTTTAACAACATTAGTGATTGATTGGGAGATTATTTAATCATTTATAGTGGTGGTCCTGCCTCGACTTAAGCGTTGTAGATCGTGAGTTCTATCCCAAGCCGGCGCTTTACTTTGTGTATGTAATTTCATCACCAATACTCTCAAAACGGTGAAGGAATACATCGTGAGGTTACCAGCATGTCTAAGAACCAAGAAATCGAAGACATGTGACATCCGCCAACCCGCACTGGGACCACGTGGTGGATTATGGCCCACTCTGTTAGGAGAGAGGACGCCTGTGTCCAGCAGTGGGAACAATATATATAGGCTGATTATATAATGTATGTAATAAAAATCAGGATCAAATACTTGGTCCTTCAGAAAAAAAGTCCATAAATACATATCAGATCATTTTAAGCGAATCAATTATTTTTTAATTATACCTTCAGTCCATCTATATAAACTGGATTAATTTCGCTTAGGCCCAGCCTGAGCGGTACTATCAGTAAGAGAGGCATCCAGTCGGTGACCAGGCAGTCCGGCGTCGACGAGGTGTCGCCTCTGTCGTTGTTCACAACGCATTGTTGTACTGGAAACATTTAAATAGAAATAGTAGTCAGAAAAAGTATCAACCTCTGTATGAGAGATGGTAAGGTGGAAACTTGTATAAACCTTTATTTTGGCATATTTAAAGTAGTCTCAAAAGTCTCATAAAACCCTTGTGTGCGCCTTTTTAAGTTATTTAAGGTGAAAGTTAGCAAAAATCATCTTTATGCAAATATCTCGGTTTCTATTCCTCCAATAATGTTGACATTTATTACAAAAAATATTGTAGAGCAGCAACAGATTTTAATACGGTTTTCATCAATAGATAAAGTTATTCAAGAGGAAGATTTATTCATATAGTTTAACTAGCTTTCGCATGCGTGATAGTATCTAATTATGAGGTACCTAATTAGCTAATGCAGGCATCTTGGGTGATACCATTATTATTATAATGTTTACCAAATAAATATTTAAAAAAAGCGCGAGTTAATTTAATAAATAACATATTGTGCAACTGTGATGAATATTATTTTCTACAAGGTCACTTGCAGCTATAGCTAATTTAATTGAAACGCTAAACTGCATGTCACGAAATACGTGTTTTCCTATATTATCTATAACAAGTTAATCTATTAATGTACATATAAATATTTAGTGATATTTTTCCTCGAAAATCTATTTCAATAATGTTTTTAGCTATTATCTCATTAATGCTAATAGCTAGAAATATTATTTAACAACAATTTACTTTTGTTGGCTCTATGTATAATACTTACAAATATCTTCTTTGACAACTGTGTTATCTAATGCAACATGGATCACCAGGGAACTCCACTTGTCATAAACTGCTAGCTTTCTGAAATATACAGAACCAATTATTAGTAAAACAATTTTTATTTTTATCCTAGGAACTAAATTCATGTCTACTGCGAGCTTTACTAGCATAAACCGACTTATATGATAAAAATGTGTAACACAATTATTCCTCTTAAAAGATGTAATAAACTCTAGCAACGCTATATGTCTATACACATTTTTCAGTCTATTCGCAATTCTGAAGTTCATTCAGACATCGTCCCTAGCAGAAGCTTGTAATGTGAATAAAATTTCTAAATAATATTATGATACATATGATATATGAACTTGAACAAACATTTGTTAAGAAAAGGTTTGAAAACAGCAATAAATACATGTATTCAATATTTTCTAAATGCAACATGCAGACATTTTTAAAGACTGGCTGAATTCCAAGTCATACTTTTATGGAGAGACAACATGCTGAGTCACAAAGACAGATTATTTTAGAGACACAATGCATATTTGAACAATTGTTTTCTTATGACCTACAGAGTATGTTTCAGACTTCTTTGCCAAAACATAAATTGTAAAAAGAGGCAGTAAAATTGTATGTTTTTGCAGAAATCTCAGCCTATTAGAGATAATGCTATTTATCATTTTCTTTCATGTTAATCAATTTAATACATTCCAATGACTCCCAAACAGGATAAAACAGGTAGTGTTTAATGAAATAGCCTATCTGTATGTGACTCACTGGTACGGGGAATTACCTTTTACCTGGTAGTGACAGGTACTTACTTCAACACTTGTGCAACAGTATTGGGCCCAAACCACTGACCAACTTCTTTTCCCTCTGAAGCTCCCATCAATGCCACCTGATGGATGGAGTAGGGAGCCTGCTTTCTCTCTTCAAATCTTTGGATTATCTTCAGATATGTTGGATCTCTGAAATTCATATAATGTTATCAGTGATGGTCTGTTATCTATGCTTCTATTTATAGATTACTTGAGAACATAAAAAATTACTAGTTCCTGCTAACTTTTAATGTGAGACGGAAACTAGAAACCATTTTTGTTATCAATACAGATTAGAGCTGCTCTAATTCCAGTTCTAATAAAGAGTCACACAATGTATGCATGGGTCATTATAATAATGTTGTAACTCAATCAATGAGGCATTATGTTCACATTAATTGATAAATATATTCTTTGTCTAATAGCCAATTATAAATAATTGTATGATAGCAATAAATAATGATGAGAAATGGTACTATTTTATAATTATTGCAAAACAGGAAAAATTATGATAAAAGATTGCAAGCACTGAGTAGTAACATTGAATAGGCTAGGTTGGTTACTAGACCTTACTATGCATTCCCTTGACATGTTTAAAACCAGTTATTATCCTTACCTAGTTTCAGGTGTCCAGACCCAGTCAGCTGACAGGTGAACTCGAACGAGCGCGACGCCGAGAACCATTTGTCCACATCGCAGCATACAACCCCATCCTTTATCAGAAGTTAGCCCTTCGTCCCCTATAGGAATAAAGCCCTTTCTATATGTACACCAAATTATTGATGTGATGTCTCTTCTTATGCGGTCCAAGTCTGAAAAAAACTTCGTCGTTAGGCGATACTGACTACAATATCATGAACAGCAAGCTAATCATTTCATCCCAGCGATATCTATAATACAATAACTATTAGTACTTCGTTGCTCATTAACATCTGACCTTTAAAATAAACGTGTAAACAATAAATGATATTTCACATACCCTGAACAGCGCTGTATTTTTTTCCTAATATCCATACGCTCTCCTTTGTCTGAGGAATATCATCAGGCTCGACGTTATTACCGTCAGACGATAGGTAACATATATCAAACACGGCATCCATGTTCGAACATAATTTGATGGCGAACACTAAGAAAACTAATAAGAAATTATTAGAAGTAGAAAAAGCTACGAGAAAAAATAAACACGAGTACGCCTTCCGACAAATAAACACAAGATGAATGAATGAATGAATAGTGAAATTCACTCATTCTCCCGCAAATGTCAAAGTCAAGAATAGAATCATGATGGCAAAATATCTCAACAATTAACTTTTACTTGCTAATTATTATTTCTTTGAAGCAATCAAGGGAAACTTCCCTTGATTGCTTCAAAGAAATAATAATTATAGAAATAATTTTAATTTTTTTATTGTGGTCCATGCTCGGGAGACATAATTATTTGAATTAAACATAGGCCAAGTGTCAGACCACTCTCAGTAAATAGTTCCGTTGGGATGAATATATACCTAAGCAAGCACAATATTGTTGTGGAGTTGCGGACATCAGCCCGATAAACAATACGGCCCGTTACTTAATAGTACTTGTCGGACGCAGAAATAAGATTAGACATCACAGTTTAAAAAAAAAAAATTATGTCTTAACTTACAAGTATGTACCTTACAAGTATGTACCATGGACCCCTCTGAGTTAAGCCGTTAAGTAAACAGACACACGAACTTGGCGAAATTATAAGCATTCCATAATTTACTATGAAACCAACGGAACCCTAAAAATGGAAGATATTTATCGAAGATTACAAAGTTGCTAGAGTAAAAATAGAATTTTTATTTTTCAATGTTGGTATAACGCAAGTCGACTGGTCTGTCAGAGACTCAAAGATAATTTATGTTGGTCAATTTGATTCAATACATTGCATTCAGTTCAGATCAAAGACTACAATATGTATGGTTCAGATTCAGTGCCAAATGTGCCAATGTCAAAAACGGGAAAATAACCGCAAGAAAGAAAATTCGAAGTCGAAAGTGAAGGCCGTCTTGAGGTGGTCTTGAGTGTTTGGGACAATAAAATAAAAATACTTAGAAGTTTTTCTAATATATCTATTAAAAATGGAACCAACCCCCTTAGACTTCGTTGCGCAAGCTAGCATGGATTTAACTGAGGCTATGAATGCAGTTCAAAGTGAATCAGAGCGCGATACTCTTGTTACAAACCATATCAAGAAAGTTTGGTCTACTGTTACTCCAATAGAAGACTTTAAAAAAAGTAAGTTGCCGACTTTAATTTAAATATTAAACTACATAAAACATTCATTGATTGCTGTGATCAGATCTTAAGAGCAGAACAAAATCTTTGTGTAGCGGCAATTTCTAATTGCCTCTAACTATCAGGGCACATCAACATTTACCTACATACGAATGGTATTTACATTAATTTACCATGCTACTTGAATATTAATATTAAACTCACTTCAGAGAAAGATAAAAATATATGCCAATTCTGGTCTCATTACTAAACCGTCTATTTATTTTTTAAATGTTTCAGACTTAGAATGGGTAAATGTTTCTGAACCGATATCATTGGCGCAGCACTGCGCCGACAAGACAGTGATATTAGACTTCTGGACATACTGCTGTATCAACTGTTACCATGTCCTACCTGATCTGGCTCATATTGAGAAACTGCATGCCGGTGATAGTGGACTTGTTGTGGTACGTAACGCACGCGCGTGCGCTTCACGCCAAGCACCAAATTTATTTCTTTTTGTTATCATGAATTGCAAAATATCCATTGTGTATTTTAAATTGTTTCATACAATTAAATACATACGAGAGCTTAAATTTTTAAGATATCCATATAAACAGAAAAGTAATGATGTAATTGTTTATTAATGAAATTTAATTAAGTGTTATTAGTGCACCATAATGTCGAATATTTGTGTTGTTAGCGTACAGGGTATGTGTTTGCTTGTCACATATATCTGACAATAGCGTTCATAAGGTTAATATAATAATATTTATTCTGGAGCAAGAGTGTCTCTGAGTGTCGTCAAACTAGTTGTCCAAATGAGTCTGATAAATGCCCAAACTCTTTTTATCTGTGGTACAAAACCAACTGTCTTTCAGTGATTTTATAATAAGAGTAAGTTAACATAAACTGATGAATTGAATTGATGAATAATAAATTACTGGGATGCCCTTTTCATGCTACAACATAGAATTCATGATCCATATCTGACACAAAATGTTGACAATAACCGTTTGAGTTGGCTTAGGGCCTCATATGCCTTCCAAAGGTCTGGGACTCCAAGCTCCTAAGCGATGTCAACTGACAGAAAATATCATGGTTGTTAAATGTTATTATATATGCACAAGAGGTGACGGAATATGATTTAATAACTATAACTGTTATAATAAAATGTGACTAACAGCCTTTTTTTTTGAGGGTGGGAAATCATCCAATTACTTCTGCTCTGGGTAGAGCGGAAGGGAGTGTCAGACTCTTACTGACTAAAACCCATCCATGTTCCTTCTTTAGCCCTTTATGTTCCCAGGTAGCTGAAACCCTTTCGGACAATCCCGCTTACTGACTAACAACGTCTTCCTTACATTTCAGATAGGTGTGCACTGTGCCAAATTCTCAAACGAGAAGGAATCTACCAATGTGCTGTCAGCGGTGCTTAGATATGACATTCATCATCCTGTAGTCAATGACGCAGACAGCTGTATGTGGAATGCACTTGGAATAAAATGTTGGCCCACACTACTTATATTGGGTATGGGTCTATATCTATCTATACATCTTTTCCAATAAATCAAATTGAAATGGTTGTTTGTTCTGACAAATAACAACTTTTTACTAAATGTATAGGAAATTAAATATATTATGGTAGGTACTTATAACAGAAATCAATTTTGTCAGTCTCTGAAATGGCTGGACCAATTTTGACAGACTTCCACTGGCAGATAGCTGATGTTATAAGGAGTTACTTAGGCTATGCTGGCAAGACCACAAACAGCAGATAGTTATTATAAATAAATACATTAAGATCTTTAACTAAAAGAATAGTAAGGGTAAAGGTCCCTATCTAGTTTGAAATTATTTAGATAAGTAGTAAAATAAAATACTTTACATTCATTTGCAGGTCCAGGTAATAAACCCCTGTTTGTTCTAACCGGCGAAGGTCATAAGGATGAGCTGGTATGGTATGTGGCAAATGCAATGCGTCATTTTGGGAATCGCATATCAGCTTCACCCATATCTATAGTACCGGAAAGACACTTGAAATTTAAAACAGAGGAAATCCTTTATTTTCCAAGCAAGGTTTGTATTTCTTTCAAAATTATTATAATTCACTTTCATGTTTTAAAATCAGATATCTTTTACCAAAAGAAGTTTAGTGATACTTAGATAGTTTCGAACAAGGGACTTTCTCGCCATACCTTGAAATAAAGTCCAAGTAGATTTTGCCTCAAAACTAATGATTGCTTTAAATATGATATAAACTTAAAGCACTTTCAATAATCCGGCTCCTAGGACCCACGTTGGCATGGAGAGCAACCAAAACAGAATGGACTCAAGTTAGGAAAATGGTTTATTGTCGTCTGATCTGATGAAATATAAACATTCCCGGACAAAAAATTATAATGTTATGTAAGAGAGGAGTATCGTTGAGTCCGTTGAAGCGTTGGTTACGTCACCGGGCCGAGCCGTGTACTCGTAGATGTCCTTGTGTCACCGTGCCGATGACCACGTGCAAAGTATTGTGTTGGGTTCAATTCCCTACAGTCTTAATAACGGTTGCACACTATCTCTTGTACTCCAGCTGTCACTGAACCCGTTCTACCGTGGGCGTACGGACGAACCGTTCCTAGCGATCTCTGACACGGGCCATAATCGTATTCTGCTGACTGATTGCTCAGGAGTGGTTCTGCGCATCGTCGGCGGGACGGAAGCTGGGTTTAAGGATGGTAGTAAGTATCTTTAGTTTACTAGGGTTTATTTAACAAGCTTGTATTCTGATGTGGGATGTCGTTTTCCATGCATTTTTTTTTCTTTTTTTTTCTTTCTGTAAAAAAAACAAGTGACTTCTCACCTGAAAAGTTGAAATTCATGGCATAGAAAAAGTATGAAAGATACACACATAATTAAAGAACAACATCAGGCGGATGATTAGCTCAAAAGTGTAGCCTACACTTCCGGGGCTAGTAGCGCGATTTTTATTTCTTTTCCAATGTCGTAATTGAAATTGTTTATTGAAGAAATTGATTAGTATAAATGTTTACAAACAGTGCCTTAAACTAGAGGTACCTATATAATAATTGGGTTCTACGTGAACTAGGAATAAACCTGTATCTCAGGCGTAGTAATGACTTATTAGCTCCACGTTTATATGAATTACTCCCTCCTTTCTCCCCAGAATTGAACGAGGCGCAGTTCAACGGCCCCCAGGGTCTGTGCTGGCTTTCAAGCAATGTGCTAGCAGTATGCGACACTAACAACCATGCGGTACGCGCCATACATCTTGATGAGGGAACTGTGGAGGTTCTGGCGGGGACAGGAGCACAGGGCGCGCATGGGGATCCAGGTATTTTTTAGATAATTTTGACTTTCAAAAAGTGCTGATTTTCAGCCTAGTTTGAATAAATGAATTTTGATTTGTGACACACTCTTTCCAGGTAAACTTTTGCATCACACTTTACCCTTAGTCTTTTTTCCTGCAGTATTTAGTAGGTTAGTACTGTGTATGTTTTAGTCTGTGATAAATAAATGTATTTTCTTGCTGTTATGAAAGTTGGCAAAACAACCCGACGTAGATCTTGATTCCTAGGTGAAGTAGTGTTTTTGGGTTTTCCGATAAGAAATTTCAGAGCAGTCTCAGTATTGTTAACTAGCTGTATAAATTGTATGTAATAAATTGATTTTATCGATTAAACGTGATCAGTCAATTTAACCTTTTGACCGCCACGTTAAAAAATGAAAAAGCGTGCCCTCAGCGCCAAGCTCCGAATTCATCCTTTAATTTTGTCACCCAGTCGCGACCGTGGCGTGCTGGGCACATTTTGGTTTGTCGTCTATACACGACTGTGGCGGTCAAAAGGTTAAACTATGTACCTATTTCATGAAAATAATACGATTAGCAGCAATATAATTTCGAGAGCTATATAATTGATGTGTTATATTATTGTAATTCAATAATTATTTTGTCATAATTGCCGCGTAATGAACTTAAATCAACATACAACAAGAAATAGCGCCGCAATTTGCTGGAAACGTATAAAATTTCACGGGTTACATTTTCTTTTGATTGTGGGAAATCATCCAATGACTTTTCCCGATCTAGGTGGAGCGGTAGGGAGTGTCAGTTTCTTACTGACTGAAACCCATCCATGTTCCTTCCTTAGCGCTTTATGGCCGGGGCAGCGGTAACCCTTTCGGACAATCCCACTGACCGGGCAGGCTTCACGGGTTACATTGAAGGACACTTCAAAGAAACTGTCCCTTCCCCCTAGGAGGCAAGTGCCTGGGCGTGCAGCCGCTGTCGTCTCCGTGGGCCGTGCTGCTGTACTGCACGCCGGACATGGACATGTCGGTGCGGCCGCTGCTGCCGCCGCCGCCGCCCCCGCCCGGCACCCAGCCCGCGCCTGACAAGGAGAAGGAAGAACATAAGGATGAAAAAGGTAAATTTATTACATTACTAGCTTCCGCCCGTGGCTTCGCCTGCATAATATGTCGACAAATTATACACATCAACTTTCCTCTTTAATCACTCTATCTATTAAAAAAAACTGCATCAATATCCGTTGCGTAATTTTAAAGATTTAAGAGCGCTTTTACAAAATTGAATTGCTCAGGTTTAGGTAAATTAGAAGGCGAGCGGCAGTGATCGCGCGCGTGTGCGTCTAATGAAGTACGCGACGCACACATGCAAACCGCTATGCGGAATAAACCAACATGAGACTTTGTGACTGTTTTCGAAATAAATTATTGTTATTCTTATATAGTTCGTGAAATATTATTTGTACTGATGAATGTTATATCTTAGAATGGCTCTATTGAGTTACGATAGGGTCATACATTACTAGATTTTTTTATAAATGTATATCGCTAAGTCGTATTACTATGTTATAAAATAGCTTGCAGCCTGATTGATAATAAGCAGTTAACGCAGTTTGTAGACGCCCGCAATGCCAGAAGCATCTCTTACATGTTTCCAGTCTTTATAAATACATATATACCTGCTTTATTTACGAAGTTTCTTTAAAAGAATTTTATTCAGCAGGTACAATGTGACGTGATGTTGTTTCTAATTTGAATAATATTGTATATGTGGTATCGATAGTTGTACTCTTTTAAATAAATATTATTTATCACTGTACATCATTTTTTTTAAAAAGAGTATCAATCAGAGATTTTTTCACTATAAATACTTAAGTGATGCAATCTTTAAATGTGTGTCGTTTGGTGTATCTAATTATTTTATGGATGGGTATAACTAGCTAGTGAAAAAAAAACAAAGACTAAATAGAAAAAGTATAATAGTAAAATAAAAAAATTAAAACAATATTTTCCGAAGTGGCATAGACCGTGCTTTCCTCGAATCTATAATTTCCGGAAGAACGCACTCTTCATAAAACTTTATTCTCTAATATTTTTCCCATTGTTACGAATTATTTCTGAAAATAATTAATTGAATATAAGTCTTAGATTTAATTGAATAAACCATTCAAAAAAAGAAGAAAACTTATAACCATAACATTTACGTAACCAACATTAAAAAGGAGGAGGTTATATTATATAACATATTCTCATTAGAATATCATAGGAATATAATTATATATTTACATTTCAATCAGATCACCTCAACTAATAAATAAAATAAAAACTCACTTGTATCAAGAAGTATTAGTTGCGCTATATTCTTTGCAAATAGACGATTTTACGCAGCGCACAGGGGCAACAGCGAGCGATACACCCTCCCTCTGTAAGCGCTTGGCGCTGACTAAAGTTGAACACCGCGCGTCACAGGATTTATATCGATTTTTGCATTGCATACAACAATTATTTAAAAATATTATTTTACTTTTAAATAGGCTAATTTTTTTTTTCAAGCATTGTAACGATGTCAACTTAATTATTACATATTTTTTATTTGAATTTATAGTAAACATTCATAAATAAAAAATATAGTTTCGTACGGAAAATTATCAATAACTCCCGGTTTTACAGAATTATTTTTGGTGTATTACTGTATGAAACATAATAAATTGAATTGAACATTCCAAAGTAGAACATACAGTTGTACCATGGACATTTTTATAAATGATTAAATTAGTATATCTTCGGTGTACCAAAGCATCAAAAGATCCCCTAAAGTAAAATTTTATGAAACTTTCTATGCAGAGATTAGGATTTTACTGATGTACGTGAACAAATTGAAATATTTATTTAGAACACTCCCAAGATAAGATATCATACTTTTTCAGGCATATTTTTGTTTTTTTTTTTTGTGACTATATCTAAAGCCTAATCACGCGTCAAAGTTCGCTCAAATTCAAGAAAATTGTGAAAGCGCTCTTAAGCATACATAGTCGATTTCTCTGTCCCTATATCCCATAGGGACAGTGAAATCGACTTTGTTTTATACTATGTAGTGATATACTTAGCTGAAAGACACAGCGTTTCGGCACATGACTATTTTATTTTAGTGTAGGAATAGACCAGATAGTTATCGAGAACCAAGTTATTAACAGACCAGAACAAATAGCCGAATCGTTCAATGAATATTTTATAAAACAATTTCAATCCAAATCTGACATTCACTATAATAATACGCTGACATCTGACACAATTTCTAATTCAATATTTATGATTCCCACGGTACCCCATGACATCATCAAAATAATAAATTCTCTGAAAAATACTAATAGCGCTGGATATGATGAGATAACCACCAAAGTAATTAAGGCTACATCTTTCGTTATTGCACCAGTGCTCAGTTACATTATCAATAATTGCATTGAAAAAGGTATATTCCCAGATAAACTAAAAATTTCTGTAATTAAGCCAATGTTCAAAAAAGGCACCAGGCAAGATCCTGGCAACTATAGACCTATTGCCCTAATTCCAGTATTTTCGAAAATATTTGAAAAAATAATACATAAAAGTATATACTCCTTTTTAGAAACCAACAAAATCTTAGTGAATGAACAATTTGGTTTCAGGAAAAAATATAGCATTAATAACGCTATTTATGCGCTTGTTGAACATGTTCTTACTAATATGGACAACAGTACTCCCGTAGTCGCGTTATTTATGGACATGACGAAGGCCTTCGACTATGTGAGCCACAAAATTCTCTTATACAAATTGGAAAGATATGGAATCAGAGGTAATATCTTTCAACTTATCCAATCATATTTATCAAATCGGGAACAATTTACATGCATAAAGAAAATCTGCCCCTATACTAAAACAGAAATCACATATACCTCTGAATATCGCAAAAGCCTATTTGGTGTGCCGCAAGGCGGTGTCCTAGCACCATTATTATTCATAATATATATTAATGACATGCCTAAAAGTATCTCTAATCCAATGATATTATTTGCGGACGATAGCACTATATTATTTAGAAGCACTGATCACGAAACACTTGAAAATGACATAAATAATAACCTAAATGACATAATAACATGGCTCACTGAAAACAATCTAAAAATTAATCTAGAGAAAACCACTTACATTTCCTTTGAGCAACGAACAAAAAATAAAAAACTAAATATTCAATATAGAGAAAATAGTATCCAGGAAACTGATTATACTAAATTCTTAGGTATATGGATTGATAAAAACATGAACTGGAAAACACATATTGAAAATATAAGCAAAAAACTTAGCCAGTGTTCCTATGCCCTCTATAACTTAAGAAAAATCTCAAATCGAGCAACATTATTAATGGCATACCACGGATACGTATTATCAACTCTTCGCTACGGGCTTATATTTTGGGGGAACTCTCCGGATAGAGAAACAGCGTTCAAAGCGCAGAAGAAATGCATTAGAGCAATATGTGGCATTCAAAGCACAGATAATAATAATAATATCCTTGGACATATCACACAACGCCATTTCGTCCCAAGCTAAGCAACCTAATGCTTGTGTTATGGTAACGAGATGGCTGATAAACTACTTATATACATTTTTTTTTGTAAATACATACATATTATAGATAGAAAAACACCCAGACTCGTAACAAATACTTGCAGGTCGTACAAATATTTGTTCCGTGCGGGAATCGAACCCGCGACATGCTGCGCAGCAGTCAATCGCTCAACCGCTGCGCCAACCGTGTCGTCAAGATAGTTGTAAGCCACATTTCGTAAAGCTTCAGCTACTTACACTCCCCTGTCTCTACATATATGAAGTAGCAAGCTATGTGAAATCAAACACGCACTTATATACATTCAGTCAAAAAAGTATCGGGAATGGATGATTTGTTTATGGTTCCAAATTCAATTTTTTGGTTTTTTTGTAGTTGTTAGATTGGCACAACTGTTTTCCATTTTGGCGCGGAGTTTGAGTTGCATCTGTTATTTATATTAAATACAGTGCTGGTTTTAGTAATATCATATATAGTGTGTATTGCGAATTTCATAATGGACAAAAATATCGAACAAAGAGTTTGTCTTAAATTTTGCATCGCCAATGGAATTTCGTGTTCGGAGTCACTGAAAATGTTACAGAAGGCTTACGGTGAATCGACTTTATCAAAAACTCGTGCTTATGAGTGGTTCAAAGCGTTCAAAAGCGGTCGAGATGTGATGGAAGATTTGCCTCGCTCTGGAAGGCCGTCAACGTCTGCAACTGAAGTTAACATCGCAAAAGTGAAGAAAATAGTGACTGAAAATCCCCATTCAACTCTGAGAGAGATAGCCGCCGAACTTTCTGTATCTCACGAGTCGATCCGTACCATTTGAACTAATCATTTGGGTATGAAACATGTTGCTGCTCGGCTAGTCCCAAAAGATCTGAATTTTCTCCAAAAACTCAATCGCATGAAAGTCGCTGGGGACATGCTAGAATGAGTCAGTTCGGACCCAACATTCATGAAACGCATTGTTACTGGTGACGAGACGTGGGTTTACGAGTTTGACATGCAAACTAGTCAACAAGCTTCGGAGTGGCGCCTTCCAACTGAACCGAAACCGAAAAAGGAGAATTCGCGGCGAGAACTGAACTCAATTCCGGAAGCAGCGTTTAAAAAATGTTTTGATGAATGGATTATTCGTTGGCGCAAGTGTATCGTTTCTAAAGGAGCATACTTTGAAGGTGATAAAATAAATTTGGATGAATAACAGACATTTTGTGTATTATTGATCTTTTCCCGGTACTTTCTTGACAGAGTAGTAAACACCCAGAAAGTACTCGCCGCAAAAATAAAATATGCACAACACAACATAAAAAAGCCATTTTCAATAAAAATATTTTAGGTATGGCACCGAAAATCTACAATAAACTACCTAAACATATAATAGATATAAAAGATATAGATTTATTTAAAAAGAAATTACATGAATTCTTAGCTATAAAATGTTATTACCAGATCAATGATTATTTGAATGAGAGATGCTAAACCTGCTACATCCGATTTATTTAGGTATAACTGCATTATGATTAATTTTATTGACATATGAATATGATTTATCTTGACTGAAATACTCCAGAATGACTTTATTTTAATTATTATTATTTTTTGTTAGACATTACTAAACTGACTTCCTATTATGTTTATGAACAAAGTTTTTTGTATTTTTTTATTTTCATGTAGTTTTTTTGTTTCTTAGTGTAACAACTTTGCATACCTATGTGACGGTGAAATATGGAGAACCTACCATTTCTAACAAAAACATCTATATCCTGTACCCATGTTGCAAAGAAATAAATGATTTATGATTTATGTAAAACAGACCTATTTTCGCGCAGTTTTAATACCATGTAATAATCATGATGACACTTTAAGGAGTGGTTCACGCATTTTCGGGTTTGCATGATTCAGTGAACGTAGAAGCCGAACGGAGATTTTGCTGCTCGGTCCGAGACGAATGAAAGGGACAGAATGACTTGGTTAAATTCGTTTCCATAATTTGTGGGTGCAGTTCTAACTGTATAAACAGGTCGATTATGATGACAGTTGATTAAAAAAATAAATTGACATGAATTCAGTGACACATACACAGAGTACATACATAGAATAGATACTGTGAAGTCTTGTCTATATTTTTTTCTTTCACTGTTTTAGAAAAAAAGAAGGATGAGAAACGCCGGGTGCTATTGATAGCTTGCGCTGGTTCTCATCAGATATGGGCTCTCTACCTCGACACTACTATTTGGTGGAAATACAAGACCTTTACTGAAGGTAAGGACAATTTTAAAATAAAAAAGCAAGAACCTTGTATAGACAAAGTCAAAAAATAAGCACAAGCACTTTTGAACATCAAAATAAACAAAAAAAAAAAAAATTGAATTGATCCTATTTGCCCCTTCCAAAATGTAGTTTCCTATGGAGAAGAATGGGCAAGAAACTCCACCGTTACTCTTTTAAAATGTTTTGTATAAATTCATTATATGTGAAGACGATGTATCTAATAAAAAGACTTCACCACTAAAGGTGAAAAGAAAAAAAAAAACTGTTAATAATCTACACCATATAAAAAATTTGCCTATATTGTCCCTCTGGGCGATGGAATCCCTTTCCTTTCTCCAATCAACTCAATCCTGAGCCAACATGGACCAATCCCTCCTATGAGAGTCAAGTGTGTCCCGCCATCTACGCCTGGGTCTTCCGCAATGCCGTTGGACGTTTTCCGGAACCCATGACGTGGTGGTCTTAGTCCATAATGAATATATTCAAGACTAGCTTTTGCCAGCGGTTTCGCCCGCGTGTATGTAGCAAATTATCCCATGGGAACCGTAATTTCCGGGAATTTAGCTTATATCCTATTCCAGACTATAATCTATCTTTGTGCGTTTCATCCAGATCCGTTAAGGAGTTTTTGAGTTTATTCGTTACAAATATACATGCAAATCTTTTGTCTTTATAATATTAGTATAGATATAATGTTGTATATTTCTATATCAATGTTATGCAAGCCACCATATTAACTTGGCACTTGAATTTAGAACTTGCGTTTTACTTTCATCCACTAAAGTCATTATTTGTACACTTTTGTTTCCCAGGAACATGCGTGTGTATCGCGGGCTCGGGGGCGGAAGCAGCTCGTAACAGCGCGTATCCGAACTCAGCTGCGTTTGCGCAGCCCTCCGGACTCGCGCTTAGAATGGGTAAGAATAAAAATACACTTTTAAACTAACTTTTTAGATGTGTTGAAATAAACATTCTAACCAATACTACTACAGTACTATAGGCACGGAGCACAAAACCAGTGGAGAGAGCATCGGTACGTTTTTGTTCTAAATCAAAGTCACCAAACAACGGCGGGACCAAACAACACAATTTTTTTTCACCATTTTGAGAAACAGTCGTCATGAAGCAATTTACACAAAAAAAAAAACACTACCGGTCTCTAGCGCATCAAGTTATACCAAACTGTAAAAAAAAATTAAAATGATATTAAACCTTAAACTTTTATGTTCAAAATGTTGACTGTTATGTTCAAAATCGATTAATCGATTGAGAAAATTTGACAGTTTATGGTGTACAGAGGCCAGCTACCCCAATATGTCGCATTTCTTTGATAGATTTTCAACTTTATTCCAAGAGAATAAGGTTCATGTTCCTTTGGTAATATTTGACAGTTTAGGATAGCTTGATATGCTGGCCTCTGTATACAATATCAACTGATTAATTATTTTAATTATAGGATCAAGTCCCGAGATTTTTATCGCTGATTCTGAAAGTTCATCCATCCGGAGACTAGCCCTGACTACGGGACAGGTTTCAACTCTTTGCGGCGGTGACCGCAACCCCTTGGTATGCAAACTACACTAACTACTTATCTCATTACGATGATTGTTACTACATCAGTTTAATAGTGTTCTTGCTACAGGTTCATTATAATTGCTAATAATCATAATTATTATGAATATTTTACCTTCTATGCCCATGTTAATAGTAAAATTAATGAATTATGTACAGTTTCCCACCTGATTATTTTGCAATTATGTTGCGAGACTTAGGATTATATGGCGATTTATTTATAATTACTAAGCTCTGGCTCAGTGGTCGTAAGCGCTACTGCTGAGGTCTTGCTGGTTCTATTGTTGGGCAATGTTATTGGAGTTTTAATGTCGAATTTCTCAGTAGCAGCCTGTAATATGAAATTATGCCTGATTGATGGCAATAGGCTCGCCCCCTATTACATGAGACTTAAACATAACTGGCCAAATGTGAGTGTGCTATAGGTACATCTCTGCGTAACCTTTCGGGGAATGCAGGGCTGATGTTATGTTAAAGTATGTTATGTAGGCTAATGACTACCCAGCCTTTAAAAAAAAAAGCTCGTAGCCGCTCTTGAATTTGTGATATAAAAATGACCCTATGTTCTACAGTTTTCCCAAATTCCACATATTTAATCAATCATTGACGTGTTTCTGCAACGAATCACTACATATATAAAACTAAGTCGCTGCCTCTGTCCCTATATCCCTATGTATGCTTAAATCTTTAAAACTACGCAACGGATTTTGATGCCTATCAACATAAAAAACCGGCCAAGTGCTAGTCGGACTCGCGCACAAAGGTTTCTGTACCATTATCTATAAAAACACGTTTGTTGTATGCGAGCCCCCTTAAATATTTATTTCATTCTGGTTTTTTTTAGTATTTGTTGTTATAGCGGTAACAGAAATACATCATCTGTGGAAATTTCAATGGTATCTATCACAGTTAATGAGATACAGCCTGGTGACAGACGGACAGCATATTTAGTAATATAGTACCGTTTTACCCTTCGATCAATAATACACTAGATTTCCGATTAGCGCTTCAAAAACGGCCCGAAGAATAAGAGCACAAATAATTTTGTGCTCTTATTTCAAATTAGTATGGTCCAACCATAGCCAACGTTAAAACGTCAAGATGCCGCAATGCGTATTCAAAAATTGTGTAAATAACCACCGTAACACCAATATTTCAGGAGGAATATTTTTTTTTCAATAATTTATATAATTATGCATGTGTTTTCCATTAAAAAAAACATTTAAATAGTAAATATGACATAGTTTAGCAAATATTATGATTGTTTGACCAATGTTTGCGACCACGCGCCAACTATTGCAACTATTGTAACAAACATTGACTGTTCTGGAACAGGGAATGCATGGAGTAGTATTATTATTTTATTTGTTGTTTTTATTTGTAGATTTCCTACCAACTTATTTCGCAATGCAGAATGGGTATCTACAGTCGCGAAACTTGACCAGGAAAAATCAGACAAATAAAATAATAAGTAAAAAAAATCAACGGGTTGCATGCCGGGAGTGGCCGCAGAAGTGAAAACTTGAATTATCGTTATGCTTTTTTTTTTACCCATCATAAATAAAGTGCACAACGCCGCTAAAGAAGTTTTCATTTCAAAAAATAATTTGATTTTATACAAAAATATTTTTTTATTATTTCTAAATTGCGCGCATAAGAAGACACATCCATTTTTTTTGCGGGTTGATAACCATGAGCCAACCAGCAGACAATTATAGCCAATGCCTTAATAAAATAACTATTATACTAATTTAGTTCTACTACTTTTTTACTACGGTCAAAAATATTTGCCTTCATAGAAAACGAACATTCGTCTAAAAAAATATATTATTATTCTGCAACTCTACGTCTTTCAATACTTACTGTATTCTGAGTATTTCTGAGCATTGAAATGTCATACCAAGAATTACGTCTAGTTTCAAAATAGAGTAAGCACGAAATTGTCAACAAAATGTTTTTAACCTTATTGCTTAAGGTGTAAGTTTTATATTACAATAAATATTTTTGTACTTATTATAAAAATGACTGTTTATTTTCAAGCGACATTTTGAATTTATTGCTTTTACTTTCTCCAATGATAGAAGGACTTAAATAAAAATATTTTGCAATCGTAATCAAACTTTATGCTTGAGTGTTAAGGTTTATAATGAATTGAAGTTGTTAATATTATAAAACTTTTTTCTTTATTTTGTTGTAAGTAACAAATGTAAATGTTTATGTGTGTGTAAACGTGGCCACTTCAGTGACTTATTTTTGTTCCTGATCCTGTATCTAGTGTATTATTGATCGAAGGTTTTACCCTATGGCTACGGAACCCTAAAAATAAGCTATTAATTATTGGTTGAATTATTAATCAACAGCCAATCACATCAATTGACTAACGTTTAATTTTGACGCGTCGATAATTTTTGGTTCCAGAAAATGGCGCTATTGTCCCTTCAATAACATCAGCAATGGTTGCAATTTTCATTTCAATATTTTTCTTTATGTGCAGAACTTATTCGCGTTTGGAGACATAGATGACATTGGGGTCGACGCGAAACTACAACACCCTCTAGACGTGGCGTATTGCGATTCTTCGAAGAGCGTCTACATAGCAGATACATACAACCACAAGATCAAGAAAGTTGAAGTCGGTCCACAGAAGGTCACCACGTTAAACCCCACTATGATCGAGACCACTGACCCGGCATTATTCAACGAACCATCAGGTCTATCAATCACTGGCGATGGAAAATACCTATACATCGCAGACACGAATAATCATTGCATAAAAATCTTGAATCTAACCAAAAACGTGTGCCAAGACTTCAAAGTTCGATTACTAGAACCTAAGTTTACTGAACCAGAGAATTTGATACTTTACAAAAATGATTTATTTGTTAACAGAAAATGTGGCAATCTCATCATTTATTTTAATGTTAATTTGGACGTTCAGTCGAAGAATGTCAAGTTCACTCCTGGTGCGCCTCAGAACTGGCTTCTCTGTATTCGAGATGAGAATAATAAGGATGTGACTACTGAGGACTTCGATTTTATCAGCTCTTCACGCAAAGGCACCAAGTTGCCCGGCCGAGTCGAAATGAAACTTAAACAGCGAACAGATAGGTTCCTTTATCGCTTGTACCTTAGTTTCTATACGGCGTTGTGCGACACATCCGTATGTTTCTCACATTCTTTCACTATTAGGTCTACGATTTTAGTTAGGGACTCTGTTAAAATGGTCGAATCTTATAAGATTACTTGTAAAGTTAATCCTGTGAACAGACCAGACAAACAGAGCAAGGATAAGGATGAGCAGAAGTTGTAAACGTATTATCTTGACTTATTTTCTTACCAATTTAAGCACAATAAAAGCTTTACCAGAACTAAAATAATAAAGACTCTCATATTACATAGCTCGTGGCTAATTAATAACAGCCACACAGGTCAATCCGTCAGGTTAAGCTACACTTGCCGGGGTTTGGCTGTGGATGCGTGACCATCTTTACAAACCGAGACTCCTCCGTGCCTCGGAAAGCACGTTAAGCCGTTGGTCCCGGCTGTCATTTGTGCATCTTTGACAATCGTTACGGGTCGTCAGAAGCCCGAAAATCTGACAGCCAGTCTTACCTCAGGGTATTACCCAGTTACTGGGTTGTGGAGTCAGATAGGCAGTCGCTCCATGTAAAATAGTGGTATTCAGCTGCATCCGGTTAGACTGGAAGCCGACCCCAATATAGTTGGGAAAAGGCTCGGCAGATTCATTGATTATATTACATAGGACTGAAACATACATTACATAACTGGCGCAATGTGGGTCTACTATATAGGTACAACTCTGCCTAACCCTACGGGGATTGCAGTCGTAATCTTATGTTTAATGCTAAATAATTTTAAGTTAACCTGATTATTTTTAAGCGTAATTGTTATTAATACCAGCGGTTGTTATTTTGACTTGATTTTTTTACTAACTTTTTAGTTTCTTAATGGACATAAATTATTTTTACAGAATGTTCTTGTTTTACTTTTACTCAAGTTTTCTGTGATCTTTGTAATTCTTGAGAGGGAACTCTATTGGGCCTTTCTCCATGTAAACGCATTCCGATATTGTCTGCGGATAATCCCTCTAGAGCAATGATTATTTTCCAAAAAAATCTAGGTCCAATTAGTACGTGCCCCTATCATTTCCTTTTATCCAAAACATAATTACTAAAACAATTATGACAATCCAAAATCCCGAAAAACAACCCGTTTTTACCGACATGTTCAGGCGACTATCAAGAAATTTGATAAGTTTTTAACAAAAAAGAAAATTGAAGCATAGATATACTTTTCCTCTAAATTTTGAAATATGTTTTTTTAGATCTGTTCAGTTTTGAAGAAGAAAGCGGAATACAATACGTCTGTTGGTCAAGGTTTTTATAGGTAAAATCAGCCTGAGCAGCAGTTTACGGGGCGCGACTCCAATAGTTTCTTTATATACCTATTTTTCAAATCCTTCGAGACCAGAGTCCCCTCTTAACTGTATGAATTAAAATAGCACTGGATTTTATCGTTTTTGAATTTTGGTAAGTTTCATAAACAGTTGTATTATTTTCATTAGACTATACATATAAAATAATCTAGGGGTCTTTTGTCAAGAGCGTATAGGTTTCTTCTAGGCAAGCGTACTGAACCGTTGACCACATCATCGATAACCATTAGTCGGTCAATTCTGTAAAAATATCTACTTACGTGAAAACTTAGGTGACGTGAGCGTGAAGTGAGCCGTCATTTCACCTATTGCTAGGAATTGACACTTTTGACAGCTCACCTTAAACTCACTTCACCTACGTTATCACCGCGAGTTTTTACAGAATACCACTACAGGTGGGATATAGTAGTGGCCAAGCGCGAGCCTAATGTCAATAAACAAAAAAAAAACATTTTTGGCACTACCTACGCGTAATATATATTCCTGTGTCTTTTTATGAAATACACAAGAACGCAATTAGATGCGTATTTTAAAACAAAAACTGAAATTATTTTTACAGAATACCACTACAGGTGAGATATAGTAGTGGCCAAGCGCGAGCCTAATGTCAATAAATAAAAAAAAAACATTTTTGGCACTACCTACGCGTAATAATAATATGTATTCCTGTGTCTTTTTATGAAATACCTACACAAGAACGCAATTAGATGCGTATTTTAAAACAAAAACTGAAATTATTTTTACAGAATACCTCTACAGGTGAGATTTGTATAGTAGTGGCCAAGGGCGAGCCTAATGTCAATAAACAAAAAAAAAACATTTTTGGCACTACCTACGCGTAATATGTATTCCTGTGTCTTTTTATGAAATACACAAGAACGCAATTAGATGCGTATTTTCAAACAAAAACTGAAATTATTGAGATGTATCGATTTGCGCTATTTAGACGATAGCCCCGTGTGAGTGAGTGTCACTGTGTCATTAAATAGGTAATGTATCTTGCCAAGGGCGTAGCGAGGTACGAGGTCCCCCCCACTCCCTAGAAGATGCAGGAATGCTCAAAAACCCTAAAGTAATATTACGTAGATAGCCTATCTACGTAATATTGTGTATTAATACACAAATACAAAGTAGATTCTATTGTGTGTCCCTGTGTAATCAGCTGATCTATTCTGTTAATATTTTATCGTGAAAACGAAGATGAAGATGAAGTATAGACTAACTTAATTGACTATTTGAAACGATCAAAAATAAAATATAAAATCACATAGAAAAAAGACCGCTCGTCTTAAAAACTTCCATCACCATACAGAAATTAAATATTATGCGAAGATAAAATTGTGAAATTGCGTTTATTGCTAATAAGTATTCCATTTGATTGTAAAAATATGTGACGTCACATTGTTAAAATTCATACAAATTACGTACAAATTCCACGTTTTGACAGTTCATAAAAAGTAACGTTATTGACTACCCTTTCAAATACCGAATTGACAGCTCACTTCATAGCATGTCGCTACATGTGTAATGATAGCTCACTTCTATGTTTTCACGGTGAGAACTTCACGGAATAGACCGGCTGTTAGTAACCATTGCTCTTGCAGCATTTACCTAATATACTACTCTGTCAAGAAAGTACCGGGAAAAGATCAATAATACACAAAATGTCTGTTATTCATCCAAATTTATTTTATCACCTTCAAAGTATGCTCCTTTAGAAACGATACACTTGCGCCAACGAATAATCCATTCATCAAAACATTTTTTAAACGCTGCTTCCGGAATTGAGTTCAGTTCTCGCCGCGAATTCTCCTTTATGTCTTCTATCGATTGAAAACGGGTGCCACGAAGTGGTAATTTGAGTTTAGGAAAAAGAAAAAAGTCAGCAGGAGCCATATCTGGTGAATATGGTGGTTGCTGGATGGTATTTGTTGAGTGTTTGGTCAAAAATTCGTTCACAATGATAGCCTTGTGCGAAGGCGCATTGTCGTGGTGCAAAATCCAAGAATTTTCTTTCCACAAATCTGGCCTTTTTCGTCGAATTTGCTCTCTTAAACGCCGCATAACGCTCAAATAATATTCTTTATTTACCGTTAGACATTCCGGTAAGAATTCAGAGTGCACAACACCGCGATAGTCAAAGAAAACAGTCAACATGACTTTGACTTTTGATCGACTTTGGCGTGGTTTTTTCGGTTTCGGTTCAGTTGGAAGGCGCCACTCCGAAGCTTTTTGACTAGTTTGCATGTCAAACTCGTAAACCCACGTCTCGTCACCAGTAACAATGCGTTTCATGAATGTTGGGTCCGAACTGACTCGTTCTAGCATGTCCTCAGCGACTTTCATGCGATTGAGTTTTTGGAGAAAATTCAGATCTTTTGGGACTAGCCGAGCAGCAACATGTTTCATACCCAAATGATTAGTTAAAATGGTACGGATCGACTCGTGAGATACAGAAAGTTCGGCGGCTATCTCTCTCAGAGTTGAATGGGGATTTTCAGTCACTATTTTCTTCACTTTTGCGATGCAGACTTCAGTTGCAGACGTTGACGGCCTACCAGAGCGAGGCAAATCTTCCATCACATCTCGACCGTTTTTGAACGCTTTGAACCACTCATAAGCACGAGTTTTTGATAAAGTCGATTCACCGTAAGCCTTCTGTAACATTTTCAGTGACTCCGAACACGAAATTCCATTGGCGATGCAAAATTTAAGACAAACTCTTTGTTCGATATTTTTGTCCATTATGAAATTCGCAATACACACTATATATGATATTACTAAAACCAGCACTGTATTTAATATAAATAACAGATGCAACTCAAACTCCGCGCCAAAATGGAAAACAGTTGTGCCAATCTAACAACTACAAAAAAACAAAAATTTGAATTTGGAACCATAAACAAATCATCCATTCCCGATACTTTTTTGACTGAATGTATAGGTACATATTCTTGGTTTGTCTTAGCAAAATCCTAGCTACGCCCTTGTATCTTTTATGTTTATCTAGGACTAGCTTCTGCCCGCGACTTCGTCTGCGGCTAATACTGTGGAGGGCAAATCTTATCTCTGTGATGTACTTGTGATCATAAAATAATTTAATTTGATAAGAATTGATATTTTGTTGTTTAAATAATCATCCAAACAGAAGTTAGTCGAAAAAATACTTTTTTAAAACATAAAACGAAATATAAAAGTTAAAAAAGATAGGAACATGGTGTCGCGGACGTTTTTGTAGAAATAATTAAGGCGAACCGGGTTGCCATACATTGCTTTCAATTTTAAACAACTGTTTAGGCAGTACATGCAAATAATTCTGTTTTCGCAGGTATTTCTTTCCGACTTGCTAGACGAAAATTGCGATAGCTCGGCTAATATGTATGATATAAATATAATTTATAGCCTATAGCACTCAGGAATAATGTAGTTGAAATTGGATCATTAGTTCCGAAGATTACCCCCTAGGCCCTACCTACATACAAACTTACAAATTTTACCTCTTTATAATATTAGTATAGATAACAATGTGACGTCACAGACTTTTAGAATCAAATGGAATACTTATTGGTATTGAATGCAATTTTACAATTATATCTTTGCATAATATTTAATTTCTGTACGGTGATGGAACTTTTCAAGACGAGCAGTCTTTTATCTATATGATTTCATATTACATTTTTAACTGTTTCAAATAGTCAATTGACATCTAATGCCGTAACGCATCCCCCCAACAAGTAAGGTACCCGGATATAAGTGTAACCTACTGTAGGAAAGTGGCAATGACATTTGATATCCATCACGAGGAAATACCAATTTAAAATATTAAATTTCGATTTGATACAGAATTCATGACTGTATTGACCTTATATTAGAGCAATTTATTTAGTCACAAGCCCGCAACACAATATTTAAAGTATAGTTGTATTGTACCTTAATGTTATGTAAATTATGTATTTAAAATAGGTAAAAAAACGTCAGTAATAAAAATATAGGTAGGTAAAAATAGGTAATAAAAATACAAATAGGCTAAAATAATAAAAATCTGTTTATATTAAAGACCGAAGTGTAGCTACTAGCTAATCTACATTTGTCTTGGTCTATTTTGATCTTTTATTTTCTTACACAGATCCTTCTATAAGTGAGTACCTACCTACCTGCAAAAAAAGTCCGCGCGTCAGTGCGTGTCTGTAAAGGCCAGCATTTCTTTCAGATTAAATTCAACATAACCTGTCCTTGGGCTTCGCCGCTGCCGGGGCAAAATAGACAGTTTTTATAATCATAACTGTTACTGTACGGTCTACGTAGTAATTCCCACTGTTAAGTAATTCTCACACAAAATGACACAACTTACCCTCACTCTACTCCTGTCCAGTTTTACTATCTAGTACTTCGATCAATAATATACGAGTGTATTATTGATCGAAGATCTAGTGTTACAGTTGCTACAAACTAAGTACAGTGACTAATATTCTTCACAAGGAAACAAGGCATTTCAAAATGTGATGCAGGATTTTTTTTAGCCTAGCAAAATATGAGGAAGGAATCGATTGGTGACGTCTTCCGAAGGTCGATACGGAAAGGAACGACGCATATGCCAATATGATGATGCGCGAGCGCACCAGATCATGAGACCCCAGATATTAATATGCGATATTCCATTGAGATTCATCTCATTTACATTAGTAAGTGCCACAAATTAGAACAGTGGCCTTACTATCTAAACACAGTGATTAGTCTATGAAGTTATGTACCCGATAGGTATATTAATTGCGCGCATCCAGTCGCCTTAAATTACTCGTAGGTACATCGCACTCGAATAACGACCTTAGCTGCATGGTTGAGCTAATTAAAATTTAGATGAATTGCACTGGATTTTATTAGAATATGAGATTAATTTATGTATTAATGGATTATGGAATCATATCATCTTAGACGGTTAATTGATTTTTTTAAAGGTATTGAGCATGGCTACGGAGCGGCATATAAACAAGGCCCAATTTAAATTTGATGGTAATTAAAACGGTCGGTCTATTCTTTAAATATCTCACCGTGAAAACTTAAGTGAAGTGAGCTGTCATTCTCGTCTCTAGTGCTATTCTGTAAGAATGTCAGCGTGAAAATGTAGGTGAGGTGAGCACAAAGTGAACTGTCAGTAGTGTTAATCCTTAGCATCAGCCTATTTCAAAAGCATCTCAGAGCTTGGCTTATAGAAAAATGTTTTTATAGTATTAAGGAATTTATGAGTTCAAGACAAATGGGAAAATTGCAGGACATGTAAATTGCATTTGACATTTTTATTTAAGCTACTAGCTGACCCAGCAGACGTTGTCCTGTCTTAACTATGATACCTACCTTACCTACCCTACCTACCTACTCTACCTACCAACTTACCTACCCTACCTACCCTACCTACTTACCTACCTATGCAAAAATGTGCAATAAAAATATTTTTCTCATACAAACTTTGCCACCCCTTGTAACCCTTTTAGGGGTTGAATTTCCAAAAAATAATATGCCTATGTCCTTCTCATGAATGCAAACTATCTACATACCAAATTTCAGCAAAATCGGTTGGGTGGTTTAGGCGTGAAAAGTTAACAGACAGACAGATAGACAGACAGAAAGACAGAGTTACTTTCGCATTTATAATATTAGTGTGGATTGACATAATTTTTTTGACATTGGAATCTAATTATTTTGTTTTACTAAAATAATTGTTATTGTTATAAAATTTGCATGCCGAATTTAGTTGGCGAAATATGCAGAACTATTGTGTATTGTTATTAAATCTGTGAAACACCATATTTCAGGCAAATAAATGAATCTGAATTTGAATCCAGTGGAATGACAGCTCACTTCACGCTTACATCACCTAAGCTAACACGGTTGGATTTTTACAAAATCGACCGGTTGGTGTTAGAGATTGACACTACTGACAGATTACTTCACTAAGTGTTTAGGTATAGTGTATGTGAATAGATTGGCTGTAAGGGCCTGCGTGTATTGCGTCAGCAACCGGTGCGGTTTGCTCCCGCAAAAATCTGTGATGTATGAACTACAATGGAGATACGCGCACCGCGGCTGTTCAACCGCATGCGGCTAAAAAATCTGTGACTTGCTACAGATTTCTTGCGGTGCGGCGCCGCACGGTTTTTTGCATCCAATGAACTTGTATGCCAACCCCGCGCACTGCGGCAGAAAAACCGTAGCGCGCACCAGTCTGTAGTGATCGAGCCACGACGCAAGAATGTTGTCGTCGAATGCTTCGTCCGACGTTGCCGTTAATATTAAAGAAATGCAAATCCGGAGCCTGGTTTCGTAGTCCATGCTGGTCTGCCTTCCGCTTGCGACTGTTTAGCCGAAATGTGCGAGCCAAATCGTTTCAGAATTTCGCCGTACCGGTTTTAAAACCGCAGCCGCAACTCGCCGCACCGCAATGCGCGCTAGGCCTTACTGTTAGGTACAATATCGGTGAACCATCTAACATGCCTTCACCCACTATTGTAGCCGATGACGAATAGCCGACCCTTCGTAGCCTGGGGTGAGTATTGTAAAATGTAACAATGGAATTATATCATGAAGACAGACCTCTATTACTAGGTGCTACATTACGTAGACTGTGAAATCCGTTAGTCAAGCAATTTTATAAGTAGAGTTCTATTATGGTAATTACAGGCCCATGTTCAATCGCAGACTATAGATACGAGATCGCATAAATGATGCTGTACCTATCGTATTGAAATCTCTATAAATCTAGTAAGCTTTGAAGAACATGTATGAGGACTACCTCACATTTGACATAGGTAGGTACCTATATTTATATTTTTATCATAGAGCTTGGTTGAAGACTTTTTTTGTTTTATGTTCAACTTTTTATTTGCATTTTACTACAATCACAGACTATAATCACGAGAAAGATCACGTTTGTCACATAAATTATGTTGTATTCTAATCTACGCGGGCAATACCTACTAAATATCATCTTGACCTCCTGCAGCCACTAGCGTCGTGCAACCGTTTAACGTTTAAACGCAGGCAACTAACAAAATAATAATGCACTCGAATTTAGTTGACTGCAGAGTACCGAGTCGAAAGGGGCTAAGGTCGTCCGCGTCATTACAGCATCAGGTCGCGTCCCAAAACAATTGCGGCGTGGATACACAATTAGACCCTTCGAGATTTGAAATCTTGAGCTTTTAAGATGCAACTTTGTAGGCTTCAAATGAAAAGATACTAGGATTTCGTTTGTCACTTTAAGACACAAAAACCCTTATTTGAAAAGGAGGTTCTTACTCAATAGCTACCACCAACTGAGATATTTCTTATAGGTAGGTTAAAACCGGCGAGGATTGTGGAACATTGTGTTTTTTTAAAGTTCTTAAACCCAAAATAGTTTAGGTAAGTAGGTATTTAGGCATTTACTTAGGTAGGTACCCTAAAGGCTACAGTGCTGTTCCTTAGGTACTTACTAACTTACAATGTCGAACTTTTATTTTATTGGTAGGTTTTAGGATGAAAAGTTAAGGATTTCTAACGGTTCAATATAAAATGCCTAGTTGATAAATGTTTTATGAGTCACAATTTATTGTTGTTATTCGGAGTTAATTAATATAGTTAAACCAGTTTGTTGAATTTACATAATCGCTAATAATTATTTGGTTTTGAATTTAGAAAATTGCCCTGTTTTTTATTGGGTTCGATGTACTTTATGGCGCCATCAGACTGTTGTTTATGGATTTGTCTTTTATAAAACAACCTCTCGTAATAATTAACTTTTAGTAATATTCGTTAATCTGATTAGTTATCTGGTTGTTTGTAGTAGGTACCTAGATAAAAAAGAAAATGTTAACACTCCTTGCAGTTTCCAATTGTTTGGTCACAAATGCACAGCGAAATCATGGCGAGATAATATTCGATAAAATAATGTGCAAGGTTTGACCCTTGGCTCGAAGGACCATGTATTTTTACCGTGAGCTTTTGATTGAAAGAAGTATTTGAATATACGCTATATACGCCGCTTATAGTGTTATTCCATTTGCTCCTCGCTAATATACGAGTACCCTTAGTAAGAAAAGTGATGAAACGTATCCCAAAGACTTCCTATGTGTGTATAACCTATCGACCTGAGTAAGAGTATACCTACCTAAGTAGGCGTCATCATCATAATCATCCACAGATCGTCTTCACCCACTGCTGCACATACCAAAGACTTTCTTTTCTTGTGTCAATCCCCACGCTACTGTGTCATCTCAATAACCTTGGTTTTTGCGACGCCTCCGGCCTCGTCTTCTAGTCCTGGGACTAAGTAGACATACCATTTAACCGGGATAGTCCGAAAGGGTTACCACTACCGTGCAATATAAATGGCTAGGAAGCAACATGGATGGGTTTTAGTCAGTAGGAGTCTGACACTCCCCTCCGCTCCACCCAGAGCGGGATTATACATATGATGATTGCTCACACTCAAAAAGAAAAGTAGACATAGGACCTACTACTTATCAGAAGCGTCTTATGTTCTGATCTAGTTCAGAGACATTGTTTATCCAATATTGACAGGCCTTTCAAACGCCACCTGACCTTGACCGTAACTGCTAATAATTAAGTAGACTGAAAGTTATGAAATATTGCTATTGCTTGCTATCGTGTTCTAGATAAATAAGTATATAGTGCAACTTTAGCTCTGCAAGAATGAAGAATGTAAGATTCAGGTTCTTGATTATTTAAATGGAGATATTAATATTTATGCAGATATTAATTGCTTGTGTACACAGCTCCCACTTTGGACCCACAATTCGCTAGTTTTTTTTCAATAACAGACGAACTAAATAACTGCCCGAATCCGGGATCGTGCCCTGGCCCCTACGTTCAGAAGTCGCTTGTTGTCCCACAACAAGACCAACGAGGCTGGATAATAGAAAAATCCTAAGATATCTTTATACTAGTAGACCACGGTCGAATTTTTTTTGAAAATAAACAAAATTATAGTAGGATGAAACCCATTGAAAAAGGAAGAGAATATAACAAATATCAAAGGAAAAATAATTTATGGGCGATCTGAGGTCGGGAAGGGGATGAGGGTGCGTTTTTAAGGGTAAAAATTGGTTTATCTCGATTTCCGCCAAAACTACAAGTTCTAGGGAAAAAAGTTATATAGCAAAGATGTAGGTAATGAAAAGATCTACAACTTTTGTATTTACACTTTTTTCACATAACCTCAAAGTTTATGTGAAAAGTTCAAATAACTAAGATTTTGGTTTTTTATTTTTATCTTCTCTTCCTTTTCCAATGGGGTTGATCCTACTATATTTTTTTTTCACTTTTTACCATTTTCAAAGGCTTCGGCACTGGTTTATAGTGACTTTCGTCGGATAAAAAGTTCCGAATTGAGTCATGACTACTGCGCTTGTACTTATCTTTATCTACCTTGCAAACTTGACAGTTTTTTGGTAGTAACCAGCCTTAATCATCATTTAGCGAAACTTTGATTGATTGAATCATCCCAAATAGCACGTAGGTAATCAGCGTTCCTGTTTTGACGTTTAAATTCCAAAATGACATTGCTTCGTAGCCGCAAGCTTGATTGCTGATCGTAGAATCCTGTTTCCGTTCTGGTGGTTAGCCTTTTTTTATAAACGTTGAGTGTTAGTAGACGTTTGAACATCTCAAATAATTAGTTAAACAGTCGTTAATCATTACTTAACTTTAAACAACGTTTATAAATAAAACTCATGAGTTTTACCGTTGGGTAATGCTCAGTTAACAGGTTTATTAGGTTCGCCTCATGATTGGGGACATAGGACCTTAACTTTACAGTGGAATGTTGTTGTCACTGTACGGCTCTGTTTACCAGTAGTAGTGTACAGTTAGTGCCAATTTCACCATTGAAACTGAACGTGACATCTAAAACGTTTAAAACCTGTCAGTGTCAATATTCCAAAGACAAGAAAAAACTTATTTAAAAAGCTGTGCCCGACAGGGTCCATAATTGTTTCAAATATTTATTTTTATTTACCATCTGTAATGTACATTATGGATTGCAATAAACGATTTGATTTGATTTGAGAATTATACTGACAGCTCTAGTTTATGCGCTGATCGCGTTAAGTTTTATTGGCAAAATCAGCTGAGAGTGTAGGCGCTAGGTAGGCTATGTAGTTTTTTAGATTGAAATTCATTGAAATTAATTTTTCTTCCTGTAATTCAGCACAATTTGTACCAATAAATAGTTTAATAAACGAACTTGATCACGTGCCTTCTATGTCCTTACAAATGGCAATAAACAATACGATATGAACTCATCATTTATTTAAATACATACTTCATGGTCTCATTGCAAATATAATTGTTAGTTTGGTGAATAAACATGTAGGTATTTTGATATTTTAATGTGAACTCGGCATGATGGTCATGAAGGCAGCGAGTCTTCGTAAGGTGAACTAAATGAATAAATTTAAAGGCAATCAATACAGAAACATAACATTAAGCTTGTAGGTATTTATAGAGCGGTAGCCAAGGATGTGGGAAGTTGGGTATCGCCTAGGTTACGTACTGTAGAGATTTTCTGCAAATGATCTTATTTATTCTTTTTTTTTTTTTATTTAGCCTACACTGTCCCACAGCTGAGCAAAGGCCTCCCCCAAATCCTTCCAGACATCATATATATTCTTAGCCTGTATTATTCCACTGTAGGGCAAAGACCTCCCTTTCTCCTTTCCAATCTTCTCTATCTTGAACAAGAGTGGCCCAATCCTGTAAATGTCGGTTGGCGTCAAGCTCGTCTCGCCATCTTCTCCTGGGCCTGCTAGGTACGATGTCGACGGACTTTTCCGGGGCCCACATGGTGGTTTTATTTGGGCCATGACTCGTTCGACATGGGGCAAACATGACTTCGTTGACAGGGCTTGGTTGTTTTTTGGGTGACGTAGAAAAAAAAGTACTCAAAAATTCGAATCGCCGATATTCGAATTGTTGATTATGAAAAAAATGATTCTGATTGCATTCGATCACTCAAGCAACTTATAAACAGTTTTAAAATTGCTCTGAAACGTGTAAACGTCCTCCTGAAATAATATTTAGCTAATATTCAGTATTTTAGCCGTTACCGTTGACCAACGGCTTAACGTGCTTTCCGACTCCGAGATATGGGTATATTTTTAGAAGTATTACTTATTTACTTAACGAATACCTATAAATAAATGTCGAAGTATTTAATATTCCACCAACGCTAGCATGGCTTATTGTTTATACTAGTCTCGTTGCATTTTCGCGATGTAAAACATAACGTTTCCCACGTGGTGCTATTTTTTACATTTGAACACAATGGATGTACGTTTGGCAATTGTTTCGAATGAATGAGTATGCACTGTGAGATGTTGATCGCTTTAATTAGTTAAGTTGGTCTTTAAGCACTTGACATTCAACGTGATTTAGGTACGTGTGTTGTTTCAATCATTGTAACTTTTATGAGATTAACTTTTACGAACATTTACGAAAATACATGCAATCTAAAATTAGTTTCAATGTCATTTATTAATGATGCCATTGATTGAAATGCCTTATTCCAAAAACAGATCCAGATAATTCAATTATGTTGTTTAGAGGTTTAAGCCGATAATTCATTTTTTTTATTAAAAGCTTAATTAGCAATTTTGAATCTGAATGAAAACTGGTTTATTTTAAGGAAATCCAATTCCAGCCTAAGATTTACCTTCAACCAAAACACTAACGGCGGCTAACTTGACTATAGATCATGTTGCGTCCACAACAAACAATCCTTATCCGTAATTTACCATAAACATATTTTAATGCCACCCGATAACCTCTTTCAGGAATTCTAACCTCAAATACCTCATATGATTGACCCCGACCGCTTTGATAGGTTCCCGTTCAAGACGAATTGCCCAATGTTAAAGAAACCTTCGTGTTTGCATCCTTTTAGACTGCAGTACGCGCTGCACGGCCTATTAACACACAATCGAATCAAAATTCAACATGGTTGCATATATTCTAAGGTTTGAAGAACAATTGGACACGCTACTTAAGAATTTTATGTGTATAACGATTGAAATAAAACTTTACATCGCTCTGACGTCATCAATTGTTTGACCTACGTTTTGTACAATCGCTGGATAGTTTTCAAGTAACTTGTTAATGCATCCGTAAAGGGATCGATGAGATCAGTTTAACTGCTTCGGAGAACTTATTATTTTCATATTTAAATAATAGGTTTCGGAAAGATAATTATCTTCGCGGACTTGTTGGTGATGTTCAGATAGTTCGATGTGAATGTGCTATTCTGTAAAAATCTCACAGCGAAAACGCAGATGAAATGAGCTGAAAGGGAGCTGTAAATAGTGTTAATCCCTAGCATTAGATGAAACGGCTCACTAAAGGTCACTTCATACTCACTTCTCCTAGGTGTTCACGGTGAGTTTTGTACAGAATCGACCGAATGGAATTTATCATTAAGTGCAAAACCGCATATTTGAAAATACCGGTATTGGTAGAGCAGTAGTGGACCAGTGGTAGCGCCGGCGACTTACGAGTTGTAGATCGTAGGTTCGAATCCAGCTACGCACTTTACTTTGTGTAAATTATTTCATCATCACTGTTCTCAAAACGGTTTAGGAAAACATCGTGAGAATATCTTAGAACCAAAGATTCAATTAGACATGTGACATCTACTAACCCGCACTGGGCCCGCATAGTGGATTCACCCTTCTCACCGAGGGGAGGCCTGAGTCTCAGCAGTAAGAACACAACAGACCGAATATGCTAATTTGGGAACTAGCCTTAATGACAAATAATACATGTATTTTAAAATGTTGAGTCTGTATTCTACAAATCAGTTTGTACGACGCCACAGCTGTCACGAGGGTAGAAATAAAGTCTAACAGCCCTTAAAAAAACTGTCTAAAGCATGAGGCATCATAATCACCCATGATGGAGCTAAAGTCTTTAACTCCCATCATTGGTAGAAAATGTACCTATAGAATTTAATTCGACCGGCAATTTCGATTGCGATGCTGCCTAGGTCACATGCACTCACCCAAGTGCCGCCAAATTCGCGTGTAGCAATGATAGGTTAAAGATCAAAGATCTCGAAACCACGTTTTGTGAAAAAGCATCGATGTCAGTAGAACACAGTTCTTAGGATACCTACAGTACGTCATTAAAGATGGTATGAGAAAATTCCAATTTGCGCTACAAAGTCAGTTGTGATTGGTACACATCTGCGCAACCGCCAGCATTTGAATGGGGGAAAATGATCACTCCATATGATTGTTAATTGGAATTCTTTTTTGCTATTCCAATTTGAAACGTGCACTAATAAAGACATTCTGAGTCATGGGATATTTCTACACAGTTATTATCTCCGTTGAATGAATCCTTGTTATTTCGTGTTGATATCTTGTCAATTTATAAATAACATCTTAGTTGATGTTGATGCAACTGCTTGTATTGTGACACTGGTTGTTAATGGTTTAGGTGTAATTACATGGCGCATTCTTGGAAGAATTGATTCCTTTGTACTTTACTTTGATGTCTATTTTTTCAGTAAAATGTTTGAAGCATATACTTACTTACTTAACTTATTCTACCAGTGGAATTGGACGCTCAGAAATATATTTTGGACCTTACCTGACTTCGTCTGACAGAATCCGGTTTGTTTTTCAGCAGAGCGCGTGCGCGTTTTCTTTTTTAATTTTGACACCGCTGCTAGCTGCGAAGCAATTAATTTCCAGACGTCTTTATTATGTACTTATCTAATTAGTATTACAGGCATGCAGTCCTTTTATTACCCTCACATTATAACAGGTGACATAACAAAGTATCCGTGCGAACGCGACACCTTGCGTGACACATTTACTCCGTTGTCCTTACGTCACCACTTATCCATTAATTTTATTATGTCGAGATAAGCACGTTAAAAATATGTATGAGTATTGTTGTACATTACTGAGAAGTAAATAAGTGAGCCGGAGATCCGTTTACCTAACAACTGTTTATCGTCGCTTATTGTGATAGTTCACACGGCCATGCTCATCAAATGTTTGGATCGCGACAACGTTCACTCCGTCCTAAGATTATCATAAATGCATATTTCTCTGGTATGTTTCATATCGCATATTCGCCTCGACATAAGTTGTTAATTGTTTCATTACGATCAGAATGCTGCGAGTGCGATTAATTATACTTATAAATAACTAGCTGTTCCCCGCGGTTTCACCCCCGCTGCGCGGCTCCTATTGGTCGTAGCGTAATGTTATATAGCCTATAGACTTCCTCGATAAATGGACTATTCAACACAAAAAGAATCTTGCAATTCGAACCAGTAGTTCCTGAGATTAGCGCGTTCAAACAAACAAACAAACTCTTCAGCTTTATAATATTAGTATAGATTACTCTGATCCAGATAGTCGCGGCGTCTTACTTTCGTAGATAAACCTTTGACCCAGGTGGGTCGAAATTTGAGGATAGGCATCGTCATAAGCGGGAGTGTCCGAAAGGGTTACCGCTACCCCGAAACATAAAAGGCTAAGGAAGGAACATGGATGGGTTTTAGTCAGTAAGAGTCTGACACTCCCTTCCGTTACACCCAAAGCAGGGAGGGTCATTTGATGATTTCTAACTCAATAAAAAAAAGACATTGTCATACTCTCGATCTTTATTCTGCCATTTAATACTTCATGATAAAGCTGAAAAGCTTGTATCCGTTTTGACGCATTCATCTCTAGAATTACTTGTCTGTATCCTCTGGCATTTGATATTCCAAATCTTGAGAAAGCCATGCGTGGTACATCAGACGGATTGCTGTCAATGGGAATTTGTCTATCTTTTCAGCACCATAGAATTGTTCATTTGATATCGAAGATCTATGAAATTGTATCTAGTTTCTATAAATCGATCACTACTATTTTGGAAGAGTACAGGACCTACTGCGACCAAATAAAAAAAAACTTTTTGAAAATCGAATGCACGATGAGTGGCATGACTGCGATTTGCAGAAAAAGTTTCTATTAGATTAAATTTTACATCTGTGAGCAGGATTGAGAGTCGACGAGTCATGTTAGAATAAGGTTTAACGTCATCGTTTCAATGACCTGCCATAATATGATAATTACAAGCCCGGGGCAAGGGCAGCAGATGTCTTCTAGTAATCACACCAAAATTAATACTTGATGATTCAATATTTCGCTTTAAATTGTTGCAAAAAGCTCGGAAATGATACCTACCAAACAGGTACAAGTAGGTACAACATATTTAAAAAAACAACCCTCCAAGTTCGAGTTGGATTCTAGAAAGAGGGGTTCCGTATCTATAAAAACGAAAGAAAAAACGATTGTTGAATGGGAGCCTTAAATATTTATTTTATAAATTCTGTTTTTTAGTATTTGTTGTTTTAGCAATAACAGAAATACATATCTGTGAAAATTTCAACTGTCTAACTATCACGGTTCATGAGATACAGCTTGGTGACAGACTGACAGACGGACAGCGGAGTCTTAGCAATAGGGTCCCGTTTTACCCTTTGGGTACGGAACCCGAAAAATAACTAGTAGAAAAAACATAGGTTCTAATGGCCAATTATTCCCGTCATACATGATTTGGTGAGCCTAGGGTACATTAACTCTTATGTATACAATATGACAATTATTTGTTAGTTATCATTGACATACTGAGGGACAAGTCAAAAAACGTTAATAACTACATGCGAGTGAAGCCTCCTTATTAAGTACATACTTCTTACTGAGTTGTTAGCGAACAATAAAGAATTTTACTGGTATGCACGAAGTCAATATACAGGTTAAATTACTATTGTTTACATGCAACAGTCAATTGGACAGTCTAATAAATGTAGTTATGCACAGACGCCAGCATATCAAGCCATCCCAAACTGTCAAATATCCCCAATTGAACATGAACCTTATCTTTAAGTAATAAAGTTGAAAATCGACTAAAGAAATTTTACAGATTGAGGTACAATCCGTGCGAGTGAACTAGACACCTGGCGCTAGGATGTCACTCGTACAGTACTGTTCAGTGCAGTACAGAGCCGCATTCCAGCGACGTGTATACTTAATTTGGACAGGCTTCGTCTCCCTAGCCTATTTCCAACTGTGCTGGAGTCGGCTTCCAGTCTAACCTGATACAGCTAAATACCAGTATTTTACATGGAGCGACTGCCTATCTGACCTCCACAACCCAGTAACTGGGTATTACGATACCCTTGGTAAGACTTTCTGTTAGATTTTCGGACTTCTGACGAGTGACGACCCGTAACGACTGTCAAAGATGCACAAATGACGGCTTGGAGCAACGGCATAACGTGCTTTCCGAGGCATGGAGGAGTCTCGATATGATTCTTGTAAGTAGTTCCTTTCGAGTTGTAAGGAGTGACGTCACATTAGCAATAGGTATGTAGGCAATAGGACACGTTGTACGAGTATCTGTCATAAATTAATTCTTCTTAATTTAATTGTTCCGATTTGATGATTGGTGCACTTCTTTTCTTGATGACTTGTCGTATATTATAAACTCTTTTCGTTTACTACTTTATAGAAAGCCGTGAAAACCTGTAATTTGAAACTTCATGTTTCTTATTCCAGTATATTCATTGTATTTATGTAAAGCTTCCATGTGATAGATGAATAAATAAAGTCAGGACAATTTCAAAACTTCCACATTAAACGGACATTTCGTATTTACAAAAGCCAGTACATCAAGTTACTCCAATCTGTCGAATTTCTTTGATAGATTTTCAACTTTATAACAATTATGTAAGGTTTTTTTTCTATTTGAAAAATTTAATTTAGGGTAGCTTGCAAAAGCCTATTCTCATACAGAGAACACTGATCACCACGCTTTCTCAAGACGCCTATTAGAAGCCGTTTGCTTATAAGAGCTCAACGATTTATACGGTTATATTTATTGTCGTTTCGTGTCAATTTTTCTTATGAACCTATAGAGTTCATAAGGCATTTGAGGGGTTAACTATAAGTCTAGGTTTCCTCACGATGTTATTCTTCATGATGTCAGTAAAGTCCAAGATAATCTCAGAAGTATGTACGTGTCAGCACATCAAGCTACCTGTCAAATTTCTTTGATAGATTTTCAACTGTATTACAAAAGTTTTAGGTTTATTTTCAATTGGGAAAATTTGACAGTTTGGGATAGCGTGATGTGCTGGCCTATGTACATACTTCTGAGATTATCTTGGACGTTACTGACATCATGAAGGAATAACATCGTGAAGACACCTGAACTTATAGTTAATACTAATCTGAAATCGCCAACCCGTCTTGAGCAAGCGTAGTGATCAATGCTCATGTCTTCTTGTGACAATCTGGCCTCTGTACATATGAATTGAAAAAGACACATTGGTACTTGCCCGGATTTGAACCCACAATATCGCTAATAATTATAAGTACAAAGAAAACATCATACTCTATTTATAGAACCTATACCTACATACGTGTTCTGAAATCCTACTACTATTATAAAGGCGAAAGTTTGTAAGTATGGATGTATGGATGTTTGTTACTCTTTCACGTAAAAACTACTGTATAGATTTGGATGAAATTTGACACAGAGATGGTTTATATCCTGGATTAACACATAGGATATTTTTTATCCCGGTAGAACATTCCTGTGGGATAATTTCCGACCTCCACGCGAGCGAAGCCGCGGGCAGAAGCTAGTAAGTGATAAAAATGTAACTGTGCAGTGCAGAGTGCAGAAGTTCAACCTTATGGTTGAACTTCCATGAACTTGCAATCTCTTCCTAGTAGACAAAAGGTTGCGAGTTGTTTTTGGATGAGAACAACGAACTTTTTCGTGATTATGATAATCGAGACAGATAAAATTCACACATGTAGGCAATAAAACAGCTATGGAACCGTCACTGAACTTGAATACGTAAGTTTTCCTTGAGATACCGAAATGGATAAAGTGGCTAAGTAATAACAGTCTCACGGTTCGATCCATCAGGTTAAGCTACGCTTGCCGGGGTTGGTCCTTGGATGGGTGACCATCTAACATATCAGGACTCCTTCGTACCTCCGAAGGCACATTAAGCCGCTGGTCCCAGCTGTCATTCGTGAATCTTTGACAGTCGATATGGGTAGACAGAAACCCGAATGTCAGCCAGTCTTACAAAGGGGTATCGTATTACCCAGTCACTGACTAGGTTGTAGAGGTCAGATAGGCAGTCGCTCCATGTAAAATACTGGTATTTAGCTGCATCCAGTCAGACTAGAAACCGACCCCAACATAGTTGGGAAAAGGCTAGACAGATTGACAGTGGATAAAGTTATTTTTGTAACAATAATGCCGTGTTATGTTGATGTGTTGTCAAAATATTCTAGTCGTGTTGTGATTGGTATCTTTATGTCAAAAATTTTAAATTTACCGTAACCTTTATGATTATGTAAGCTGTAGGCAATTTTAGTATGTTTATTTATTTATAGAACAGGTACTTCACTTTTACATTAAATGAATCAGATAAAGTCTATAAGACCGCAAGTGTAGGTATTATTGCGTAGCAAGTGGTTACAAGAATCAAGTCGCAATATAAATTAGCTCTGAAATTTAAGTGATTCTCTTTATTTCTTGTTAATTAAGTAAGGGTCCGAGTGCGCACTATGTTTTTCGAGGCATCTCCAAGCGGTTGGTCGGCTCTTCACGTAACCAGAGGGCTGGCCTATTTTTCGGCCAAAGAATCAGCATTGCCATACAACGCGGCAATACTGCCAGCCTTTTGGGAACTTTTTCTGTTGACAGCGATGTGGACGAATTTTTTGATGCCCTCTGATTTATTTTTATTATTTTTCCCTACCATTTTATATACTTGTACATAGTTTTTATTAATATTTTAAGTATTTTTAGGTATGTAAATATTATGTGAATAAAATTGTGATATAACAGTAAGGATAAACACATCTTAATGAATGGTAAAGTATTTTCAGTAGAAATACATTTACAGTTTTTTTTTGCATTGATACATTATTTTGTTATATACGATGACAGTAATTAAAACCCCAAACTCAAGATTTGGTCCTGCCTGTTATTATGCTTATGTAAAGGATGTTACGCACCCGTTAGTTTTTATTCAAATTCCGTATTTAATGTCCCATTCATACATTCTTATTAGCCCGAAACTGTTCATTGCCAAACATGGCTCCGATTACGTAGACCGAACAACATTCCCGTTGCTTACGCTCTGTACGTAATGTCTACGTCCGATTCCTAATGAACTTACTGATCGTTATTATTGCGTTACTATTTCAATAGCATATATGGTTAAGAGCGCATACCTCTTTCAGGCATTTCAGGCAAGCCTGCCGGGTACGGCCTATGAAATACTGTCGACGCATTATCTACCTCCTACGCAAAACGGCGCATACATTCAATTTAAAATATCTGTTTAACTAAGACTTGACACAAATTAAGCGAAATTTAAGGAGTCAAGTCACTATAAATGTACGGCGCGTATATGTTCCATGCGCGCCTCAAAGAGATGTCAGCACATGAAGGAGCCCTTTAGGGCCAAACCTGTCGGGTAAGTGGGATTGTCCGAAAGGATTACCGCTACCTCGGAACAAAAAGGGCTACGGAAAGAACATGGATGGGTTTTAGTCAGTAAGAATCTGACACTCCCTTACGCTCCACCCAGAGCGGGAGAAGTCATTGGATGATTTCCCAGCCTTAAAAAAAAAGTCACTATGAATGTGTCATGAGTAGATGACTGCCTGTATTTTAGTAAATTAATAAAAGGCATATGATGTTATTATCATTCATGTGAAACTGCCTCGTTGGTCTAGCGATCGCAAGCGTTATTGCTGAGCATGAAGTCCTGAGTTCGATGCCCAGGTTGGCCAAAGTGTTAATATCAGGTTTTTCACTAGAATTTCTATGGGAGTCAGGATTAGTGTCTGGCAATAGGCTCGCTCCCTATTACATGAGACCTAACATAACGGACAAAATGTATGTGTACATTGAAGTGTAAAAGTGTTTCTAAAATCCATCTACAAGAATAAAATTATTTATCGACTACATAAGGCTTTAAAAAAATCACCTTAAGAATTTCGTGGGAGCATTGTACCTACCTATCGTTACGAACAACTTTTACTATGGGATGAACCCTGAAATCGCGAAAATCATTTATGCACACGTAACTTAATAAAATGTATGAAACACCTAATATGTTTTTCGCGATTTCAGGGTTCATCCCATAGTAAAAGTTATTCGATGATGATAATGAGTACAATGTTCCCACGAAATTCTTAGAGTAATTTTTTTAACACCGTATATCGGTACACCTCTACCTTATCGTTCAGGGATACAAGGCGTGATATTATGTTGTTAGAAACAAAATGAAAGCTTCTAATCACAGACACAATTGATTAGTTGGCTTATTGGACGACTCGCACGAATGTAACTCGCAGAAAACGTGCGAATCGACTCCTTTAAAAAATATTATTTTTTCTGTAGTCGATTCGCACACATTTTAATTATTGGCGTGCGAATCGACACCCTCACAAAAATGTAGTAGGCTATTCGCACACATTTCATTTTAAGGAATAAAAAAGTGTACTTTATCTTAACTGCATTTCATAAAAAAACATTATGAGCGGAAGGGACTGTCAGACTCTTACTGACTAAAACCCATCCATGTTCCTTCCTAAGCCCTTTATGTTCCGGGGTAGCGGTAACCCTTTCGGACAATCCCGCTTACCCGGCAGGCTTGGCCCTAAAGGGCCCCTTCATGTGCTGACATCTCTTTGAGGCGCGCATGGAAAATATACGCGCCGTACATTTATAGTGACTTGACTCCTTAAATTTCGCTTAATTTGTGTCAAGTCTTAATTAAAAATAGATATTTTAAATTGAATGTATCTAAATCCGCGCCGTTTTGCGTAGGAGGTAGATGATGCGTCTACAGTATTTATTAGGCCGTAAAATTAAGTATAGATGTTATATGACCCCGTAATTATTTATTTAATCTATATGTATAATTTTTAACACATCATTTCCTGATCCAAGATAAGACTAAGGAAGTTATTAATAAATCTAGACATGTTTTTTCGAAAACTGACAAAAATTGGATCATTTAAAACCGATTTATTCAAGAACATAGATGACTGTTGTTCCAGTGTTTGAATTATCTATAATTTATTTATTTTGTCACGCAATAACCAATATTTATAGAGGATTAAATAGCTTAATTGACTGCTCTCTAAAATACAAATTAATCCAGTAACAATAAAATAATGCACAGTTTTCAATAAAATTCCAAACAAGAACATCACAACACAAAGTAACTCTTATTACAACTCCATTCATTTGTCACGTCCAATTAACACGCTTGACCGAACACAAACACCTAAGGTTAGCCTGTCTTCATAGAAAACTTTCAGCGAGGATCTGTGAAGCAGATAAAGAAGAAGATAGATAAGTGAGGTGTGAGGTCACCTCTGCCTGGCAGTCATGTGGACGTACGTGTCGGTCCCCCGCCGGCGCACGCGCATCCCCGCTACGGCGACTATAAAAGACCAAGCCCAAACCTGCCGCGCGCTATTACAACAGTGACTCTGTGATTTTTCCCGCCGTGTATTTATTTAAATCAACAATAAAGGTAAGTGAACTTGGTTAAGGGATATAGGGATGATTTGGGACACAATTCAATGATAGATTTAAGGTTTGGGTTACTGAAAAAAATATAAATAAAAAAACAAGTTTTTTTTTGTAATTTAAAGTTCGGCTTTTAAGTAGGTATTTATTTCTTCACGCTACAATCAACTCAATGCGTCTTATTTTGATAATACGTTCTTGCATAAGCGCGAGCTTAAAGTTAATTTAATAAAGTCACACCCCGCGGTTATCGTTGACGATCCCAAGTTGCGTCAATTCATTCATGCGATGATTGCTCTCATCAAATCTGACACGAAAATTGCTTAGTCCGTCAACGGCAGTGTCCTTAGAGTACGCAGTGTCTGTTGCGGATTACAGGCGTATGTATGTCAAGCCGCAGTTGCAACACCAAGCACTGATGCTGAGAATGCGTCTGAGAGCCCTTTTCTATGAGGTTTCATCGTTTCATTCGTGCTAGACTTTCAACTGCTGAGGCTTATTGGTGCACCTGACTGTACCTAGTAGGTACACTCGAGGACACAATGCGATGCTCAGCGAAGTCAAATGTGCAAATAACTTAGCCGCAACTTAGTGACAACTTTTCTCTGCGGTTAAAACCACTTTAAGATTATTGAAGCATACGATAATTTATTAATACCAAGCATCAAAATAGTGTTTCAAAATATAACATTCTGAAGGTTAGCAAGACTGAAAGATGTGGACTTTCAAATATTTATTACATGTGACACGTAAATATATGAGTTAAGTAAGATTCGGCTGTGTCAAGTTATCGGAACCAGTTCTTGATTTGAGTATTAACGTAACTGATAAACGATCGACACATGCGTTGTCCAATGCGTCGATATAAATGATTACGGACATGAATTTCTGATATTACCAAAGAAGCATTAAATTGTATAAAACTAATTTAAGTGTTATAACTCTTTTAATGGGCAATTAATTTATACCACTGGTATAAATAGATATAGTTTATTTCCAGACACTTTTCGAATAAGTCAGAAAATGAAAAAAAAACCCTGCTTTCAAACGGTGAAACGGCATAAATATCTAAGAAGTCGAATTCCATTGACGTAGCTAAATATACCTAATCAACTTACCTATTTTTAAGAACATCATAAATCAAAGAAGCGTTTTTATGTGAATATTTAGAAGTAGTTGTATCAACTATCAAGGCATTTATATCAAAAAAGAAACAAAAAAATCTCGTCTGACATTTTCGACAAGAATTTAGATCAAAATGTTTTTATTATGTAAATAATAAACGCTTATTTCATCTCATTTTGAATAACAAAAAGCTATTTATATGAATCTGGGTTTGTTGAACGGAAAAAAGAATCGAAAAGTTTACATTAAAATTTAAACCTACGCACGAATAAGAATAAGAAGAAGTGACATAAGTTCGAAATATTACAGTTTTTAGGTCTTGTTTTTGATTTTGATAAAAGCTTTTTTTTTACTTAGTTTGATTTTAGTCATTTCATTCATAATTAGACGACAAACAGCATGTAACGAATTATAAAGCAATTAAACAGAATTTTAGATAAATACAACACAATGGAAAAAAAGATACTAACCAACAAACGCAACTACAATTATTTGATTATTTCCATGTTAACCTTAGATGACATAATGAGCAACGGTTAAAGAACAATGCTGTAGTCTGCTTATCCCGAGGTTATCTCTTAAAACTTATTTCCTTTGCGAACTTAAACGTCAAAGAACTTGTCTTAAGTTAGGTTTATGTAATACTTAACCACAACTTTACTGTAAAAACTTTGAAACTAAGTTGTGGAGACTTCGTGACCTGTTTTTAACCGACTTCAAAAAAGGAGGAGGTTATAAATGTCCGTCTGTATGTTTGTATTTATTTGTATACAATTCATTGATATTGTCGTCAATTGTGGATGATTGATCCACAATTGACGACAGATCATCAAATGTGTGTACATTTTATTAACTTTGTTTAGGTAGTTTTTGAGTTAGCTTCGATAATGCGTATTATTTCCCCTTAGTCTATATGGATGAGATTATGAAGTCAATAAACAGTAATATAGTGGTATTCGAAACTGTATGGGTTAGGTTAGGTTAGTAGCCACTAAAAAGTGATAAATACATACTTTTTACAAAAAAAAACAACCAACTTCCAAAAATAACACTACAGTGTAAAAATTTGCTTTAGTTTCGGAAGTTGGTGACAAAAAACGAAAATACAACACCAAAGACACCGATTTCAGAAATTAAAGTAATATTTCACTTTACAGCGCTTTTTTTGGAAGTCCGTTGGTTTTTTTTTGCAAAAGTTTTTTGTCGTTATTTAAATCATTATGGTATATTAAAGAGACGGATGAACAGCAATTCGTTTTCGTTTTTGTAGTTATTAGAGGTAATCAAGTCAATAATTTTATTACTTGGACTTTAGTCTCGAGTTATCTAAGAAAATTTATGGGGTTAGTCAACCTTACGTGATGACCAGAATAATTTACAAAAAATATGTTACTATGCCCTTAGATTGTATTACTTAGGCTTGCGTAACAAGTTTGCTGTTCCCAATTATAATTATTTATGATAATATTATTAAAAATGACGACAGGGTAAAAAAAAAATATATTAAATCCGTCAGTCAGAAAATAAAAAAATATTCGACACATATTTTTTGCTTTATCATATTAATAAAAAAATGACTCAGATAATACGCATTAAAGTTGGGTGGTGAGGGCTCGCTACGTAACAATTAAGTCTAACCGTCACGTCATGTCACATTTTAACACAATTATCTACGTAATCTTTGGTTTACGTAAAAAAAGAAAAATACGTACTAAAAATTTTAGTCGGCATCCCTATTGCATATTGGGTTTGATAGTTTATCCTATAATTAATGTTTGTTAGTTAGAAGGATTTTTCTCTGAACTAAAAGTTATTAAAAACCGATGTTTTTCTTTCTTTAAATTGAAGCTATAACTAAAATTCATTTTAGTCGCCGTAACGGTACAACGGTGCAGACACTAGCACATCAAGCTATCCTAAACTGTGAAATTTTCCCAATAGAAAACGAACCTTAACCTTTTGTAATAAAGTTGAAAAACTATCAAAGGCATTTGACAGATTGGGGTAACTTGATGTTATCTCTCTGTGTACATAAGTTTTGACAGTTATTAAGTTTCAGATAAGAACATCCATTTATCTTGCTTACGCTGTCGACACTGACACCCAAATTGCTCTAATTAACATTACGTTTTTTGCTCTCGAGATGAAATAATTACTAAACGTGTTCTTAACATTACGCCAAAGTAATTAGTTAATACTTGCACAGTAATTAAATGAGGGCTCGTTTTTTGCTAGAACTATTAGAGTTACAACTTCTCGTGATCGTGTTTAAGATTGTGATGATGATTGGTCATATTTGTGGGTAAGCAACGTTTCTATAAGTGTAGTTAGTCAATACAAACACTTAAGATGCCATTACTGTTGGATGATACCAAGATAGGTAGGATGCAAATCTCCAATTATGTAGATTTTCAGCAGTTTTGAGAATGACAAATGCTAAAAACCTCTAGTTTTTTAAGTTATAATAACAATGCTACCAGACCAATTTCAAATCTATTGTTATATGTCTTAATGACAAAACCGCGTTCAAATCCTAGCAGTGTCAATATATCATTGAAAATAATAACACTCATAGCTCTTAAACGGGGTTTATTTGCTGATCACGTTCAGTTTCATTGGTAAAATTCACCCTCAGGGAAGAAAGTAACTTGATAAGTACGCCGATCATTGTACAGACGCCAGCACATCAAGCTAAAACCAACTGTCAAATATACCCAATTGGACACGAATCTTAATATTCTAATGTAGTAAAAAAAAGAGAATCTATCAAAGACATGTTTTTTTTTTTCTTCTTGATGTGCTGGCCTCTGTACTTTAGAAAATTCTTCGAGATTATTTTAATTAAGACACAAGCGCCGGGTTGGACTTAAGGTTTACCAGAAATATATCGCAGGATGGGCCCAGAGGCCAAATGTCCAAAATAGATTATAGTTGAATCAGCGGTCATCTTAAATGCGCCTCCATTTGCAATCTCCCAAGCCACCAGAAGTTAAGGTATGGTAGGAAAATGTGAAAGTCTATTTGTAAACAAATCATAGACATTGTATTTGTGTGGTTCATTGAATACACCGCAGGAACCGTAACGTTTCAGAAGCTATGTTAATTTTCTTAAATAGCTTTCTCTCTGTATGTTTATTCCTACTACTAGTTTTTGTCCGCGGCTTTGCTGGCGTTAATTTAGAATTTGACAATCAATTCGGGTTGTACAGACGCCAGCACATGAACTGTCAAATTTTCTCAATTAAAACTGAACCTTATGTCTTTGCATTAAAGTTGAAATACTATCAAAGAAATTTGACAGATTGTGGTAACTTGATGTGCTGGCCTCTATACAATATAATTCAATCATGAATCGAAAGACACGTGGCGCCATTTATTAAGAGCGATAAGACCGTTTTTGATGTTTTCCTCGGGAACAGTATTATTTTTGAGGGTGAAAGGAATCTTATGCCCGTTTCTGTATACTTGACAACGTATATCCAAACAAGATGATCGGTTCAGTGGCTTAGGCATGAAAAGGTAACAAACAAACTTACTTTCGCATTTATAATATTACTTAAGATAAGCGACGATAATATAAGCTTCGTTACGGGTCATCAGAAGCCCGAAAATCTGACAGCCAGTCTTACCAAGGGGTATCGTATTGCCCAGTTACTGGGTTGTGAAGGTCAGATAGGCAGTCGTTCCTTAGAAAATACTAGTATTCAGCTGCATCCGGTTAGGCTGGCAGCCGACCCCAACATAGTTGGGAAAAGGCTACGCAGATTGTTGAAGCGACGATCGTAAAAGAAGGTACTGCCATGAATAATTTCAACATGACCATCTCACACTGGTCATGGACTTGACATTTGAACACAACATCGTTAATTCGTTACCAAATATAAACAGAGATCGAAACCTCCGAGTTCAAGCTTTTAATTAACACACTCATAATTAACTTTTATATCCTCCTCGGTTTTCGCAACGGCTTAATCGCTCACATATTCAGAAGCCATTAAAATGTTAGCCAAAGTATAATTAAAAATAATTACGAACATTTCCAATAGGCTTGAAGGACGGTATGAAACATTAAAGTTTTAAGACAATCAATAAGTCTTAATGTGCAATCGAGTAAAAAGGTTATCCCACGAGGGTACTCGAACAATAATAGCTCGGATTCTGTGTCCCACAATTAAGCTCGGTACTTCGCAGCCACTCGATCACGTGAGACGAAGGACGTCTTGAGCAACTCACTCCGAATTAGTTCGACAAGCCGATAGTATCGCGACGAATCGGACAACTACGCCTCGTAATCTCGAATCGGATGCCCGTAGATAGACCATTTCGAAAGGCTTGTGGATCGTGGACCCTCAACTAACAATTGACGTCGACGCGTCAGGACAAATGCCAGCGCGTTGCGGAACGGTTCAAGGCTACTACTCCGATGTTTTATACGCGAAACGACAATCTGCCTTATGAATATTCACGATTGTCATTACTTTTAAGCTTAACAACCGCAAACAGGAACCGCGCGAAGCTTTGTTAGTCGAGATATCGTCTGATTGCGGGAATGGCAATGGTTGTCATCGTTTCCTTATTTGCTGTGCTAATATTAATAACGTAATGAGTATATTTGTATAATTATGATAAAATTTTGTTTAAGTAAACGCGTTGATGTCTTTTAAACCGCGCTCGTTTGTTGTGTGTTCACTAGTCACCGCGGGCCTACTAATGAAGATGTATTTCGCAAGTACGGATAATCAATCACCTTATCTATTGCAGAGGCTTTCCTCATCGATAAAAGCCTCCAGTTCGTCACCATAGACACTTACACAAATGACTGTAGTCTATGGAAATTATGTTCGTGTATAAACATTTTGAAACTAACATTATGTTGGGAATAGATACGAGTTTTATGTGAGGTCGATTCGTCTGTAGGTCTAATTTATGGAGTGTTTCGTAAATTTATTAGGTAAGTACCTTTCAATAAAAGCCATTTAAACGGTTGAAAATTAAAAAAAGTATACCTTTTTATTGGGCGTAGTTGAGTAATCCATAGACAAATCGTAATAAAGCTGTGTATGAATTTAATTCTACAGTCGTTTGCCACAACGTGGGGGTCAAATGTTAAATGGTCAAGCAGAGTTTGTGTAAGCACATGCAGTTTATGGGTTCATGAGTTCATGTTTATGTTAGGTGTCAGTAGTGACAAGGTTGCGGTTGAATTGTTAATGTAATTCATCCAGTTACAAGGTCGAAATTATTTGCGAATTAAAGTTCAGTGTAATATAAAAGTGAAGCAATGTCCGCTTCGTCACGTTTATTATCTGAAACTTCTGTTTATGAAAATAGTATTAGGAAACATCTTTTGATACTCAGCAATTGCTAGGTTTTTTTTTATTTTTTCGCATTGAATTCGAAAAAATTGGCAACGACAGATACGCATTCAACTCAAAGGTGTGATTCAATGGCAGGTATGAATGTACTTAAACTTTTTACTTAATGGCTTAATTAGTTTTCCCTTAGTGTATTTCTTTTTACTCGTACGTAGCTAATTCGGTACCCGATAAGTATTTCGTTACATTTATCCGAATTAAATACGGTATTATAATACTCTAATCTCTTTCACAATATGAATATAATCCTAGTTTATTTCAAATTCCGGTTAACAGCACTGATTACCAATTATTTCCAATTCATAACTTGTTCTACCAGTTAAACTGTCAAAAATTAGCGCTAAATATGGCAATACTAAACCGATTCGCGCCAAAAAATCGTGACATTGAACTTGGAACACTATTCAAGTTTACATAGAACTGGGAGGTTAGCAATCGTATGTTCCAATACATCTAACCATATAACAGTCGTTACACGGTATGCACAAAATAATCATTCACTCGTTAAAAGCTAAAGAATCGTTATTACACAACCATTGAAAGTTGGAAGTGATATTAATTTATAACAAGACTAGCTTCTGCCCGCGACTTCGTCTGCGTGGACGTCAGAATTGGGTCTAGAAAGAAATTAAAATTGATAACTGTCATTAAGCTGTCATTTACCGGGATAGAAAGTATCATAATATGTGTAAACACCTTGCATGCCGTAATTGCGCCATCTTGCTTTTACGACGTTTAAAAGTATGTTAAAAGATCTACTTACCAAGTTTCATCAAAATTCGTTCAGCCGTTTTTGCTTGATTGAGTAACTTAAACAAACTTTCCCATTTATAATATAAGTTAGTTACATGCTTCATAATAAATCTATCGGTAGCAATAAATGTTTCGTAGATATCTGACAGGTAGGAATTTATATTAATCTTATAGCTTGCATAGGTTAGGTTCTCGAAATTCCTTAAGTAATTAATGTGTTCCGTTTTGTAATGCTAATTGGAATATAATTGAATTATAGATTCGTCGGTTAAAGGTTTTGGTTACAGAATTTCATAATAATATTGACAATTCATTGAGGTTTTTCTGATTTACTTACAAATAAATCACTGTTCATTTAAATTAGGTATAGGTCGAATATGACAGTATCCCAAAATTGTTTACTATTTAATTCTGGGACACGATAGTGTAGAAGATAGTGTAGAACGCGAAGTAGACAAGTTATTTTTGTGTTTTTTTTTCTTCTGAAATATTTTATTGTAACAATCCTATTTGAAACATAGTTAAGTTACATTTAAGTATAAGTTTCACTGTGAAATATGACGTTTATGTGATAACATAAACGTCACAGGATCGTTACAATAAAATATTTCAGAAGAAAAAAAAAACACAAAAATAACTTGTCTACTTCACGTTAGTAATATTGGACAAACAGAATTTTGATAGCAGAAGCAGAATATACGAATTTTCCCAGGCTTAATCCCACGTTTAACAAGGCATAGTAACCATGATAATTTATGCTGCCCATCCACCTACTATTTATTACTTGTTTTTCTACACCCACGGGAAATTATTAGTAATCAAAAGTACAATTACCTAGGCGCAAGGATACATAACTTACATGCCAAGCAAATAATTAACATGCTAATTTATAAACAATTGACGACCTACATTCTGTAGAGGCGTAGAGCCATACGTGTTCAGGGTCTTGGATAAGTTCCTGGGCCAGAAATTTATCATGGATTTTGAGCTCTAATTCATTTGCTAGGCGAGTAAACAAAACACCACGTCTTTAAAGCCCGAAGATTCTGTCAGTTTCTGCCTCAGAGGGGTACCTATTATAGCTCACTCACATTTCGTCAGTTATGTTTAAGTTTCAGTAACAGGGGGTGGGTCTATTACCATCAACCGGGCACAAAAGTAGACTCCTGGCTGCTATTGAGAAATTCCAGTTTGAAAACCTAAGAACACTTTGCCCGACCCGGGAATCGAACCCAGGATCTCATTCTCAACAGTAGCGCTTGCGACCATTAGACAAAACCAAACGAGTGAATCACATATAAATACTTATAGTCAAAAAACAGAAGGGGTCGTTAAATCTTATCCATATTATTTCAGTCTGTGAAATTTTCGTTTAGCCTAGATTTAATACGGGCTGCAGTTATGATGCTAATGTTTGGGTAATGGTTACCTATAATAAGCTCATGAGTTAATTACGAAAGAAATGATAAATAAATATAATATCGCCAATAAATACACGTAGAAAATAGCCCAAAAAATCAAGACTCCGTCGCGGTCGTCCCTATTTTATAAACTCAAACTCAAAGCATTTATTTCAAATAAAAAAATTACAGGCAGTTTTGAATTGTCAAAGGGTCGGTTAGTCAGAAAGATTAAGATTAAACCCATTCCAAAGAGATGGTGGATTCCTGATTCTAAAAATCTGGTAAGAAAACCACATTGGTTTCATAGTAAAGGAATAAGTTAAGTTACTAAAAGATTTGTTGTAAAGTTCTAAGTAAAGGGCACTTATTCGTTACCAAGTACTGCAATCTTTAAACCTAGATATTTCATTCGGAACGCGGATCCTGGCGGTGTCGACATCTTAGCATTAGTACATTAGTATTGCTGGCAATTGTACTAACTACCTAATGCAGACGAGCACGATACTGATTTTAATTCTCTTGCAGTTGCAAATGGTTGTATAGTTTGATAGCAATGAGCAATGTATTGTGCAAGTTTGTAATGTATACTAATCTCTTTTTGCATCTCCTGAATGTATTTTCAACAGACAGTAAAAACACTGAGGCGTAAAGATGCGAATTCAAGTTTTTGTTTCATTTTTAGAACTGTTGTTCTAAATATGAAAACCTACTTATTGCTGTTTTATTTTTTATTTGATGTAACCTTATTTGGTCTATGAGATCAAGGTTGACAGGGGACTATTTTGAACATTCCTGTTATAATTTCTGCTTTATTCTATAATTTAGTAATTCTATAAAAAATGATTTGTCAAATCTGTATTTTATGTCAAATATGTCGTATTATCAATTATATGAAATGGGGCCTAGGTAGAACGAAAGTTTGCTCCACTTTTTTACTCTCCACGCTTTTATGAATCTAAGCTAGAGCCTACCCAGATAAAAACTAGAACTAGAACACGTTTAGTTTTCTAAACAAAAGCAAGTTAGTCTGGTTCCCATTGTAATAAAATCGGTAACTTGTACGATAACAAAACTGGATAAGAAATACTGACTAAAGCATGTTAGCATATTACATAGCACATGTACATGTGCCATAGAAATGTGTATGATGGCGGCAATTCTTTGTTTAAAGTAGCCATTAATATTTGAGGTTTAGCGTCACTGATAGCGAAGGTTTACAGGTAATAATTATGTCGGCAAATGTGTTTGATATTGTAAATTTAAATGAATTGAAACCTTCGATGTCTTTGATTTCGAAGTAGTGAGGAGCTTTTAGAGCTACGGGCCAACCACTAAATCTTATAGCAGTATTATTTTAATATTGCTTCGGTTTGGGATGGAGTTTAACCTCTTGTTTAGCTTCATTCTGTATACTTGATGTTATATTAGAATAATAATGGTGAATGATTTATAATTTTGAGGATTTTTTCTAATTCTAAAGGATCAGTCTTTAAGGCTCAAAATTATCAGCAGTCTCTTTATCTAAAAGAGACTACCTGCTTTCTGTTCAAGTGCAAAATAAGTTAGCTATAGTTCTTCACCCAAAACTCTATGAACCAACAGCCTACGTTGTATTAAACTAAACTTTAGGAACAAGGGTTTTAAGATACGAGACCATTGGAACATTGTATTTGAGCATAATCATCAAAGAACGACGAATAATCGAATAAATTGAATAGACGAATAATTTCCATCGATCTTTGTGTAATCTTTAACCAACTGGTAAAACAAGAAAGTAATAGAAGACTAGATCAAGCTGTTCCTCCTACCGTATTTAGATTAATGATATGGATACTCGTATTATGTAAAACGTTTGCTGTGTCACCAAATAGTATTGATTCCCAGACGATACGTAGACAATAATAAAAATTTCACTTGACAAATGACGAATTCAGTGCAATACGCATTAACGACAGGACGACACGGCACGACATGAATACGCACGACTGATAATTACATGTAGCACACACGGGCTTTCGCTTTGTCGCATTACTGCCTTTAATCGAAGCAATTACTTGAAATCGAGCCTGTTTCAATTATCAAATAGAAATACATCGAATGTTTCTCCAAATTTGCAATGTTACCGTTGAAGTGTGATTTCGCATTTGTTTTTGAAACGGTCAAAAATAAAAGATGAAATCATAGGTAAAAGATCGCTCTTCTAAAAAACTTCCATGACCGTACAGAAATGTAATATTATGCGAAGATATAATTGTAAAATTGCATTTAATGCTTATAAGTATTCTATTTGATTCTAAAAATCTGAGTGACGTCACATTGTAATATTTCATACAAATCACGTAGGTACAAATTCCACGTTTTGACAGTTCATAAAAAGTAACGTTATTGGCTACCCTTTCAAATACCCATTTGTAAATACTGATTTTGGAACGCATAAATTCATGATAAATTGCAATATTTGCACGATAATATTACCGATTGCCATATAGTAACCTAAACGTTTGATTTATTTGTGTGTTCTCGTGTTAATACAGAATTGATATCCAAACAAAATATTGCAGGCGATATTTCAGTCAAAAGCACTACAAAGTCGTGGCACATGTCTCGTCTTTCGTTATTGTATGTTGCTGTCATTATCCACATTAAGTCAACGTGAATAAGTACAGACGCCAGCACATCAAGCTATCCCAAACTGTCAATATTCCCAATTGAAAAGGACCCTTAATCCGTTAAAATAAAGTTGAAAAACTATCAAAGAAATTTGACAGATTTGAGTAAGTTGATGTGCTGGCCTCTGTACAAAACAATAACACGAGGAGTGAGCGGAGGGCATCAGTATTTGGCAAGGCGCTAGACGCGGCAAGATGCACGAAGCCGCACGATCGTGCCCGAAACTGACGGACGACCGGCCTCGGGCCATTGCGAAACATCACGTAGAAACATTGTGGCTTCAAGTCTCGCACTAAATTCGCGATTGGGACACAGATTCGCGATGAATACCATTCAACTGTTGTATAGAACAGGTATTGTTTAAGTATCGTACTCGAACACCTTCGGCGCTTTGTGAACTCCCCATTCATCCTATTGTGTGTAATAGTGGCATTACACACGAGTTGTGCCTATTAATGTGTGTTGCCCAACTGAGGTCAGGTCTCTGATATTTATCTAATATCACTTAGACGTTTATTTAGCTGTAATGATACGCTATTAAGTACTGTATACAAACAGCTTTGTTTCGTACTACGAAATAAAGGTTAAATTGCCTTTTTATCTTAGATTTTGCATAAGCAAGGAAGATTAGCATACTTTCTTAGTGGTAACTGCACACTAAACTAAAAACCTAGTGTGAGCTAAGACACCTTTTAAGTTTCGTCTCAATTAAAGTTTTCCTTAAAGTGCACAAAGACGAAATACTTTTAATAGACGAATACCAGCTAAATTAAATTTAAAATAGCTTCATTTAATTCGGCAAGCTTTCAAATAACTACTAACATAATTGCACATCTGAGTTAAAATGTTTATCAAGATCCATAATTTCCATATTAGGTAGAGGAAGTTCATTAATTGAAACCCTGAGTGCGCCTGTACATGACGTTCCTTACCTTTAGCGATCGTGATGACGCGTCCTACACTTTATTGATGAGATGACGATCGCAATTACTTCTTACGGTAATGGAGGCAATGGTGTCAAGGTTACATCACGTATACCTTTATACCTGTTTATACCTGTAGCATCATACTGGGCGTCTGTAGGTACAGATGTTCTCCGCCTGACAACATGATTCCGGGTAAACAGCACGATCTATTCTCAATATTATTTGCATAGACTTCATCTCAATGATTACCCATGACGTGTCTTTTATTAGTGAGAAACTGCTGGTTTTTATAATCGAAGTTTACTTTAGCTTTACGTATTTAGGTACCTATTTTTAGTTTACTTAACGATGAATATGAAATATCCTGTTTGTGGCAAAAAAAATTAAAGAGCAGGCGTGTCCGTTCACGTGGTCTTACGGTTATGGAATCGAAGTTTCTTTGTAGACTTTAGCAAGCCATACGTCGCCCGAAGCAGTCCTCGAGACATGTTCGAGTTCAGACTCGTCGCGTGACATACTTGACTTACGTAACAAGAACAACGCATGGTTGACCAACGACCAAACAATCTAACTTAGGCACCTGTTCCACCGCCGGCGATTAACGAGAAGCGAGTAGAGCTAGCAACTATAGAGAGCGGCAAGTGCATTACTCGCTGACGATTACTTCCTTGAGGAGCTGGGATGGATGTATAGATCAATTTCCCTCCCATACGCAAAACCCGCGCATTGACGTGTTATAGACACCAGCCCGTATTACTTATTTACTTATCCTATACCAGACGTGTCTCACAACGAGTGTTCCGCCCGACAAGCGAGTTAAGCGGGTAATCTCTTTGATAGGCCTTGTAATTTTTTATTTTTATTTTTTGATAATGGCATCTCGCTGTTCAACCATAGGGTTGTCTACTGCTTAACCAGACAATGTCGACGACGATAAACGAGTCAACTAATTATATTGTATGTATTTCTTTCACTTACCGAGACCTACAACAATCTTTTGTAAGTTTCTCGAGCGAGAACATAGTTGATAGACGCTTCCTCGCCGACGCGGTGGGACAGGTGCCTTACGGGCTCTGAGATAATCGCATGCATTTTTTGGTTACGGTAGCAGTAGCAACTAGCAAGTGACATCATACCGCCAATGTTTGCAAGTTCCGATCGTAGGCTAAGCACGTATTGACACGGCACACTAACCAACAGCCAACAAGGATAAGTGACAAAGTTACAAAGATAATGTTGACGCCTGCAGGTAGGGTTACCATCCTTCCAGATTCGTCTGGATAAATCCGGTTTTTCGGCCCTCCGTCCGGACTTTGTCTGGCCTTGTCATTTGTCCGGTGGCTAAAGGTGATTTCTTTGAGATACAAAGAGTATTTAATTGAATGCTGAAACAAGAAAAGTATTATCCGGACTTTTTTAAGATTCCGCCTTTTGGTTAAGACTTATCAAATTTCGAAATGGTAACCCTAAGGCGCAGGTTACTGAACGGTAAATAATGTTAATATGTCGTTGTTGCATCGTAAAGGTTGGGTTGCTCAACGTGACACGCAACGCGGTCCAGTGCCCCGGTCACTCACTGTCACAGACCTGAATTGAAGCCTGCTTTTCGGAGACAAGATATTATGTAATGTTAATGTTTTTGCTTTGCCGTAAACTACTGGCAATGTGTACAAGAGAAAATTATTATCAAGATTAAATTTTTTTCATAAGCGATCATAAAAAACGAACAACAAAATGATGTTGTATGTGATGTAATTATGTGATATGTTACAAACATTTGTGTCAAGTAGCCTAGTGATGAATGTTGTTTTAATTCAGCCTTTCCCAAAGTGCGGGGCCGAGGGCGTTATCGCCCACTTGCAGGGCTAAAGGGTGTTATGTAGAGGCTTAGGGGGCGATTTGTAATTTCATCTAGATAGTGGTTTTTAAGTACCTAGGTGAAAAAATAGCTAGAAAAAAAAATTATTCTCAAAGTGGGCAGTAGACAAAATAAGTTTAGAAACCCTTGTTTAATTGATATGCGCCATATGAGGAAGCTGAACTGCTCAACAAACGAAAAACCAAAGCATATATTGCATTTCCATTATAATTTTACGAAATAAATATAGAACGACAAATATTTGAGTGCTATAATATGAAATGACGACATACCTTATTAATGTTGAGATTGAAAATACGTAATTAAGACATCGCGAAGATTCGAAGGTCTTATGGAATTAGACTAATCAATCCCTTATATTGAAATAGCGGATCTTTGGCATGTCAAGTTCAAAAGCAGAAAGTCACATCAGCCATGAAATTATTTCGCTTGGACTAACATTCCTCTGAAATGCATCTATCAGCAAGCCTTGCACTTAAATTCTAAAGTTACATAAATGCCACGGTTTTTGTCAAAGTTTGGATACTGACATTTTTGTTTGTCAAAGATCGCTACGCCGTAGCAGCGTAGACCCTTAAAAGTTTAGCATGATTTGGCAGAAGTTTTTAAATATCGGAAGAAAACGTAGTAACTAGCTACCAAATACAAATTTCACGAAATTACATATTTAATAAACGGTCGCGGATGCATACTGCTATGGAGGGCGCATGTGCTAATTTCAACAAATATTATTGGCGCGGTGTTCGATTTATGCAATAAATTCTTTAGGTACTTGACAAGCCATGTGAACCAGCGTGAATATCACATACGCCTCAGGCATTTCTGTACGATTTCGTTGCGCGTGTTTAAGAACTTGACGCCATTTTCGTCACAATCAGATTTATGCCCGTCAAATTTAATTAACGGTGAATAGGCCATTGTTCGTGTGTTTGATGCTTTTTATGATATATTTACGAAACTTCATACACGAACAAGTCCTATGAATTAAAGATTGCATTCTTCTTACACATTGTTTTATGAAGTTACAATTTTGTCGACAAAACTTTGTATGACGAGGTTACGCAGGCGGAAATTCGACAAATGGATGTTTCTGTGTGGGTAAACTTGACACTGAGTGCAAAAATATATTTACATTATTATTGAAACATATCCATCGCTCTAGTCACTTGTTTCTTTTAAAATACTTTCATTCTAAGATACTATACAATATTAGAGAAAGTACAAAAATATATCTTAAAAAGTTTGCATATCTGCATAATCCTGGCCACTTACTAATTCTGTCATTTTTTTATTTAAAAATTGAATGTTTTGCAATGGCCGTATTTAAAAAGCGGTGATTGAATTTTCGTAAATCATAATAATATTTCTAAATTTGAATAATATTTAGTTAGACATTAGTTAATTTATTCATTTTAATTTACTTTCACATTTTCCTGTGTCCCAAATCATGAATGTCTCAAATATTTAGTTGGTATTTTAAGTGTATTTACGCATATTTTTTTACAATTGTCTTACACCGTATGTTTCTTGTTACAGATGCAGGCGTGGTTGTTGGTGGCGTGCGTGGCAGCGCTTGCGACGCTCGCAGTAGCACAGAAACCTGGGCGTTTCCTCTCGCTACCTAACCCTCAGAAATGCGCTAGCAGTAAGTACAAATTTTATACAATTTAACCATAGGTGTGAACAGAGTTAGATTCAAGAAACAGCAATTTTATTAGTACTTAGTGCCAGCAAAAGCATCATTGTCCTCTGAAAGCTTTCTGTAGATTTTATACCTAAATACGACAGGATTAACGTTTAATTTACTATAACATAACAACCTAAATATTTTTGATACCTTAAACTAGGAGACAATTTGACAAATAACTGAAAAGACTTCAGAGAATCCCAATCTGGAATTCAAACTATAAAACGTATGATGGAGTTGTTTTCACAAAGTACTTTATTCTTACATAACCAGTGTAATTATTGGTACTTAATGTTTATTTAATTCTAAGAGTATGCTACAGCCTATATGGGAACAAGTAATTACTCATCACGAATGAATTAGAATCGATATAAATAGACAAGCAGGTACATTTGTGTCAATGTTGCGTCAAGGTAGGTAAGCTGGCCAGTTTTATATTATATAACGAATCAATGCTGCATCGATTAGGGATTCGCTTTTTTGTTGCGAAAAAAAGCAATGTTTTTTTGGTTATTCTTTCCATGTATGCATATTAATTACAATGAATATATTTTTATTCACATATATAGCGATATTCATCTCCAACGGGATGCTGTAGGTACGACTCATACAAAATAAACGGCGTTTCTTAAATAACTAACGGAATACCTACAATAATATTATGCGCATATATTATGTGTCTATTATACCATCATTTACAAAATGTAATCCAGAAGTTTCTTTTGTTTACATTAGTAACATTAAACTTACATATAATGAATTACAAGTAACAAAGGAACTTCAAAGTTTTGTCATGGCATGAAAACCGTGACACCATGAAAGAAGAGAGTCATTAAAAAAAAAAAAAAAATTAAATAAGTACCATTTCTTTTTTTTTAACTCGGGCAACATTTTAATGGCTCCATTATTCTTCTACGTCATAGTTAAAGTAATACTATTAATCTAAACTTTGATGAATGACATCGGATTCTCGTACTAAATCATATTTATTTGACGCTTAATGACAAGATGAACCAGATTAGTAATAATTTATTTAATTGACCCAATAAAACACTCGTTTGATGTACCAGGAACTGATAGATACAAACCTTGAACTTATTTAGCTTAAAGCTACCTGAGGCGAAGGTGATAAGAAAACTGAGTGCTAATGATATTAATTTATGATAAATGGTAATCATTTAACATCACGCATCGCGCTTATTCAGAGGTGTACCTGCAGTACACCCACATCTCGACAATTATGTTTAAGTTTCATGTAATACAATAAAACGGGGTGAATATAGGATGCAGGTGTGAATCGAAACGAAACTTATAAATGGATTTTAACATTGAAATAATATAGTTTGTTGCCAACCAGGACCATTAATGATCAATTATGATTAATTATTATACAGTAAACACATTACGAGTCCTTTTTGGCCACAAACTATATTATTTAATGCTTAGTTCGCCTTATAAGTATATTTCTCTCTTTATTTCTGATTATTGCCCTCAACCGGCCATAAATCCAGATTCCAGCTGCTACTAAACTGTTTTTTTCAATCTAATTAATAATATAATGTTTAGGTTGTAAATTATTGTGTGAACTAAGCCTAGTACCTAGCCAAATAATCTGGTGATTCGATAAAAAGAAATACAAAATCCTCTGTCGTTTCGCTTGGTTTTTATAATAATTATCGATACATAATTAAAATTTTGTTATACAATACCACGCTAAACTGGTATATAAGTTTGTAGCATAGGTATTTTCCATGAATCCGGTCTTCTGAACTATAAGACTGCTATTCTGTCATTTCTAATTTTATAACTTTCGTCTATCGATTCTAATTTCGTATTTCTGCCAAATTAACACATAGAAACACTAGCAAGGCATTAAAAACAGCAGGCATTTAATACTATAATAATTTAAATACCTAAAAGTAGTACATAAATAAACACGCTCCAAAAACAAACATTGCACGATTTGTACGGTATGCGCGTAATCTATCAAACTATGAAGAATCGTCATGTAATTATTACGTAGGAAAGTAAAAGCTTCCGCAGGTCATTGACCTCGCAAGGTCGCGGGCTTGTTGGAGGACGGAGCCGCCCCTCCCGTTCCTCCCCCCTCTCCCCGACGTCCGTCCGCACTCAAGTACGGCTACGTAATTGGGAAAAGCACTTTTCCGTTTCCTCGTCAAGAGATCTTTTTCTTTTTAAAGTTGTTTAATGTTTTATATTACCGTGCTAGCTGACTTAGAAATATTATTTTATAATATTTCTAAGTCAGCTAGCACGGTTTTTGAGTGATTTTTGAGAACTGTACCAAATTGGCTTTTGTAGTGTTAAAAGAATGATTAGTTTTATGTTAGTAGCTTCATCTTCCTGACTGACCGACCCCTTGACAATTCAAAAGTGCCTGTAATTGGTTTATTTGAAATTAATGCTTTGAGTTTGAGTTTAGTGACGGAAAATTGCCAAATGCAACCTTATTGAAGTGAATCAAGTCAAACAACTGCAGAATCAGAATGCCACTTCGAAGTCAGATTTTTTTTTTTATCTCGAATGTAATTCTTTCTATACAGCACATATAAATTAGAAGAATCCATTGTTTTCCATCAACGTTTTTTTAACTCTGTGAGGTCTGTAGTATCTGGGTTGTAATTTTGCTTAAGGAAAATATGAAATCTCAAGAAGATTTCTCATAACTGAGCGATTTAAAATTTTAAATGGCTTATTCCGATAAGTCAGTGGGTGTGTCCTAATTCTCAACAACTCATATTGAAATGAGACAGAAAAAATAAGAGTAGGTACGTATTCAAATATACGCAACCAAGCACTCACTGTTTTAATAGGCTCTTGAGGTCAACAGAATGTTTTTAAAAAAAACTAGTTACAGTAACATATGTCATAATACTACTGGATTAGGTAAAAAAAAAGATGTAACCTTTGTATTTCAAATAGGTATTAATTAACATACGGTTGTGACATATTTGGAGTATTTATTTTAAGCTTGAACTTTAATATTCGTCTTCAATAAATAACACGTTTGAGTAAATAGGCTTTAAATATTTAGCAGTTCGGGAATGTGGTTTTTATTTACACAAATACTGACACACTACCAATGTTAGCACTCAAGGGCATAAACCTACCTATAGTGTATTTCTTTTAGTGTCCAATTTGGTAAACAAACACGGGACGAAATTTATAATTTTTCGTATCAATCATACACTTTAAATTAAACATCTAATAAGGCATGAATTATAAAAAAAAAGCTACAGAGACACATCATTACCTAGAAATCTTAATGTTAGTGGCACTTTTTGTTGACATTTGTTTACCAAATGGGACAACTAAAGAAAAATACACTATAGATTTTATGACAACGGGTATTTATTTCTGTAAATTGGTAAAAAACTGTTTTTTACTAATTATAAAATTAGTGTTTTTTACCAATTTACGTAAACACTAAACTTGTGTTTAAACAAGATGAAACAAACTGAGAAGGGGTCACAGGCGCTTTTAAAGTCTAGACATAATCTCGATTAGATCGTGATGAGAACCATGCAGGTTAATGTCTGAGATGGTCTTTTGAGGAACGAACCACACCACTCAGAACTTAAGGAGCTCAACGCACGACTTAGAATCTTCCTTTTTTATTTTGATTGATATAGTAGGACCTTATTCGTGCCGGAAAGGGTAACCGCTGCCTCCAGACTCAAAAGGCTAGGGAAGGAACATGGCTGGGTTTTGGTCAGTTAGAGTCTGACACTCCCTTCCGCTCCACCCACAACGGGAGGAGTCATTTGATAATACTCCATCCTTAAAAAAAGGATCTAATTGATTATGTCAAAGAAAAGAAAGCTTTGTTTGGTTGTTAAAATAAACAATGATTTCTTTCTTGCATTTTGGTTCTCTTGAATATATTTTTACCACAGACAGAACGCACTTGTGAGACCACGATTGGTTCGGAATCCTTCAGAAGCTAAATCTGAGTTCTAAAGTTCATCATCATCAACATTGGTAGCCATATTCCACCCACTGTTGAGTAAAGGTCTCCTCTCTTTTGTGTAGTTCTTCCCCGCGGTCGTCTATAGTTTCTCCACCCACATGGCTATAAGGCTGCCAACGCTCCTTCTACCATTTTTCTGCAACCATTTCGTTTCGTCTCTACTCCACTAGCCATCACCGCGTCTAGCCAAGTGTCCAGCCACAACAGCGTCAAAGCTGAAATGGAAGGAGTAGTTTTGAAGTGAGAACTTCAGAATTCATCTTCATTATAATCAAATGTTTTCAAAATCGAAAACATTTTTCCTTAAGGTTGATGTTCCAGGGTAGCCCGCGAAATTCAAATTTTCTTAAGTTTTTTGCAATTTGCAGGCCAGTGATAGGTTGTATGTTGATGAACATTTGATTCGCGGCTGTAAGACGTATGTAGTTACAGAATTATAATCATCAAAATCATTAATACAACCCTCCGAGCTCATAAAGGTGTAAAAATGACTTTTTACAAGGTCAAAGTCATTCCGGAACCTTTTCCGGAATTTGAATTTCGCGGGCTGGTTGGAGGATTCACCTTAAAGCCTCCTTACTTCCTTTAACTCGCATTCATTTCGTGGAAAGTGAGCGGCCTGTGGTATTTTATATCAATAAATTAAATGCGTGTGACGTATTATTAATATAACGTATTATCCAACAATTTATGCAACATATCTCGGCTATTCGTTCGTATGTCGTAACTATGTAAGTGTAACTTGGCCCTTTAAGTAATCGACGATATCATTTTGAAGCGTATACTTAATTTTTCTCGTGTAATTATGGCAGTTCTGTAATCTCATATCGTTGTAGAAAATATCTATGTATTTTAAAAAACTTGTTTTAGTAAGCCTATGTGTACTAACACTTTTACTTTTCAATAAACTCCACGGCAACGCGGTCTAATGCATATTTACCACAAACAATCGTAGAGTGAAAATAGGAAATAGAAAGAATCCGCTACGGAATGCTTATTTGTATTAAAGAACAGTCTAGAAAATTGTATTGTGACTTTGTTTATTTATTACTGTTATTTCGTGGAAGTCAATGACTTTGACTTGAAGCTAAAATACAGCATAATTAATTAACTTTTTGAGTAGATACTTTTTTAAACGCAGTTTTATTTTGTCGAGGAATTGATTCATCGGCTGACTGATACTGAACGAGAAACAATATAAGTTTTATTGTTATTACGCCCATGGGCGTTAAGTGTCCCTCAAGGTGTTAATATTTATGAAGACACTAACATCAAGTTTATTATTATCTAAATCCGTTTGTTATGTGAAATCATTGAGATTTTAAATAAACACTGAGTAGCCCTTGTTAGGTCTTTTCTCATCTAGAGCTACTGCCATTAGCATCTATTGTCATTGTTTCTATGGATACTTGGATACAAAGGAGATTGTTCTAGACCGCCCTATAACCAACAAACATTTGACGTGTACGTTAATTTTAATTATATTTTAATATGCTTTTTAAAAATAATAAATTCAAGCGGACACTGTTTAATTCTTAATAGGTTTTTAAAAGTGACCTCATTGATTTTATCACCAACTGAACTCGCCATCTTTCAAGGAATTGTCAATGTGAATGTCACAAAAGATTTGACAGTGTCGCTCTCGCTCATATTACATAAATATCGATATCGACGACGATGTCCATAATATCTAGTGATAAATAATGGATGTTCGATATTTATCACTTCCAAAACATTGAAAATGTGCAACATAAAAGTTTTTCATGCATTTTTTTTCATGGAATTAGTTCCGTGAACATTTTAATGGAACTTATGATGAATATGGCCTAGCACGATTATGATGAAAATATAATGAACAAAACAAACTCACAAAATATACTTACTAATCGAATGAGGGATTTTCTCACAAGTGAGAAAATATTAGTTCAAAAGAGGCGTTGGTAAAAAATACGTCACTGTCTCAGGTTTTTGACATCAAATAAGCTTTCTTATTTACGGATCTTGTTTTTGTTATCAGTAGCCAGTAAAACAAAGACGTATTTTTTACCCACGCCATCTATTGTACTATGTTTTTTCACTTGTCAGAAAATCTCTCATTTAACGATTGAAATGTCATTTACGACGCAACTCTAGTGAATTGTTCTCATAACCATTTCACGACTTCAATAGCCATATTTTTACTTTTTAAGTACTTAAACTCTATTTTTAAATGTCGCAAACTAAAACGTTACACATTGTTCGTTGGGAACAAAATATTTTATTTTAGCATTAATTTAATCGAAGTAGAATCATAGCAACAACGTGTTTATGTTTGAAACGGAACAAATTAATTTACTTTTGACATATTGATCTGTCATTTTGGTCTACTAAATTAAAACCACAGATTAAATAGGTGGTCATTGATAATCGATATACAATGATTGATCTCGAAGAGCATCTCTACGTCACTACGTCAGTCGGAGCGTCTCACCGAGACGAACCTGTGGCTGTGTTGTGTTGTTGTGATTATGTACCTATTTGGCGATTTCTTTTGGCGTTTTTGATTTTGTTTCTGTTTAACGGACTACAATTTGGATTGCTTTCAACGTGACTTGGCTTCGAATAACTGATTCTGTGATCTGCTTAAACGACACCTTAGCATTATGGCAACGGATAACGGACTTCGCTTAAAGTAAACTTCAACCAATAAATAATAACTGTACCTAAAAGGCATTATATAAAACTGTATGTACGGTAATATTTTACTGTATTTGAAGTTTAATGCTTTGTAGAAACCAGAAATAGCGATTTTAGAAGGAATTACTTACGTTTTCTTTTATTAAAAATAACCTCAAAATCTGTTCCTTTTCTTTAAATAAATCTTTTCTCTAAAGTGTCCGTCAAGAAACTTTGTTCTTATGGGCTAATAAGGGCAGATTACAAATAGAAAATGATTTTTTCTATGCTGTTGGCTCCAGGGCGAACAATGTATGGGCGTAGAGCAATCTCCTTTTAACGGTTTTGTATTTCCTTTATTTTATATGTATTTTTAAATGTTAATAAGTGTCGATTTAGTTGGTAAGCTAATCGTGAAAACTTCTGTGTCAGACATTTTTATTGGTACTTTAATGATAGGCGCAAAAGGGCCGCCGGACACAGCTTTCATACTTATGGTATGGATTTGCACACGTGTGGCCGGTGGCGGTCACCCGTTATAGCAGTACTCAACATCACAGCAAATGTCGATAGCAATCGGTGGTTGTGCTGTCTCGTGTGTGCGTACCCTAATTCTCAACGAAGTCCGGTCGAAAGACCGGTAAATCCCAGAAACACCTTTTTGGTGCCATTAGCATCAACAAAAAAAAACATGATAATTAATTATTTGTAAGACATTAGAGGTAGCGTCTCGAGAGTAATAAAACATTTCACACGCAACAATTTACCAATGATTCTTATAATAAAATCTTGCATCGCAATTAACTACTTCTTTAACCATTCTCTAGGCCTTCTTCGCACATAATAAAGTAATATACAGCGGGATTAATTTATAAACATTGTAAGTAGTTACGCATTATCTACGGTCATCACATAAGTATATTATAATAGTAAACATGTATTCCGAGTGGTACATTATTTATCTTCGACCATTGCGTACCTTGACGACGCAAGACATCTTTACTATACAACTTCTGTACTTTTAATGGGACATCGTTAAGTTGGAATTAATTATTGTATTATAAGCTTACAAATGTGGAGGTTTGAGCTCACGGTCGTCCACAGTGGATCTTTATTCTTCTTAATTTTTTGAAGCGTCATTTTAATGCGTCTTGTGTAAACACGTCTTAAACGTTTTAAAAGAATTGCGAAATTTGGACTTCTTGAATTCGTTATGCTCATTGACAATCTAAGTACAGATGAGCTGGTTTGAGCGTGGCGGTTATTGGAGCAAAAGATATAGAGATTTTTACATGCATTCAGTTCTCCAAATCACTTAGTATATCTTTTGTAAATCGTCATATACTTAGGGCTGATTTCCCAACGCCAGATTACTGCATAACTTTTGACAGTTTATGCATACAAACACTGTAAAATGTCACATTGGCGGATAAACAAAATCTGACGCTGAAAAAAAAATAGTAAACATAGAATTTCATAGTGTCATAGATTTCCTGATACAACAAGTGAAACCTTTACAAATTTACGAGTACAAAATGACTGTGGTCGTCACATTAAATAATTAAAGAGCCCTACACGGCCACCATTTTACTGGTTATTCACGCAAGCGGAGATGAGCGATGTGACGCATTATACACATGGGTGAAAACGTATCGAGCGGGCTCAGGCAGAGGGGTGGACCACCATAACCTAAACCAACACTTATTTTAAATGTGATGGGGGTCAAAATCGGCTGGCAATCGCTAGCCATGATGTCACACCCTTTTCCACTCCGAGCTGTTCGGTGCAGTAGCTCTTCTGCAGCAATGCAGCTGGCAGATGTATGCGCCGACTCATTGTGTGATGTGTAATCATTTGAGATACAATGTCAAATTATTTGAATATTCGTAAGGTCAGTGAGCGCGGTGAATAAGCTTTATTAAACTCTGTCTAGCTGTTTCTAGGGTCTTCAGCTGCATGGTTCTGTACGTAGACGTCCTAACTATTTATCTTTATTCGTTCATTCTATAGATGAATGGTTCCTTAGTACATTTTAATCGTGACTATTGTAATCTCATATTGGTGTTCATGGGAATAAAGCTCTACATTTTAACCTTTACCTCCTAATATAAAACTTGGTATAATAATATGATTCCCAACCATTCCGGTTCGCAACAGATGAATTATTTCTTGTTTTGTTTTTATACTTAGTTGCCATCGTCTTTATAGTGTATTCAGAATAATTAAAGGTTCTGAATAAAATTCTTACGTCATAGATTCGTATGTATACCCACACATATGGATAGAAAACTATACTAAAAGCTAAACAAGCCATCGTAAGTTCATGGGTTCAAAATGTGCTAAAGTGCTGGATGCGGGACACGGGGATTATCGACTCGACAATCAGACAAACACTAATATTTACTTACTTTGTGCAATTATTCGTTATTAAGACTTTCAAATTGTGTTATATCCCTGGCATATAAAGATAAATTATGACTTACAATTTGCTTAATGTACGGAGTGGCGAAATGCAACTGTTGGTCTGAGATCGTGCAAATACTCGTATGTATATGAAGTAACCTATACCTGTAGAGATATAAATTAAATTTCACATTGGTTTGAAATAGTTATTATTTAATTGTCCATGTAAGCACCAGACCCTATATTGTAGAAACCCAAAATTTGTCCATTTTAAAGTTAGTTTATATTATATGTAGTTATGTTTATATAAACAAAACTAGGTTTTGCAACACAGCCTTCATCTTCGTTCCTTTCAATAATACAATCCAATACTATTATAATAATTCATCTTTTACATTAACTCGAGAATTTATGGTATTAACGCTAACTAGATAGGTCATTATTATGTATTAAACTTTTACGTTTAATTCTGATGAGTTACGATCGAAAATATTATTTTAAATCAGCTTTTATAAAATTAAAATGGAAATGTTTACTGCAGTAGTTCAAACCCAATTACACAAAGAAGAGGCTGTGAGCTGAGAGCTGTGGTCGTAAATCCTAAAAATCAGCGGTGCGTGGCTTGGGTTGGAACTCGAGACTTAGACTTGGCAGTTCGACGGTCACACCACTAGGCTATCACTGCTTTATGCTTTGCTGAAAACATGATAATTATAAGGCACAGAAAAATATCAATACAATATAAATCTTATCGTCAAATCTGCATCTTGACACAGAGCTTACTAGAAGCTCTATGTATGTTTAGTAAAATCTATGTCTAACCTAGGCTATAAACTTAGCCAGGCACTCGTGCGTCTGATGTCAGCGGCTCTGTGCCGGATTTCAGCAGAGGACAATCGCACATCCGTCAGTCTGTCACTGGGCAAGGTCTAAGCACGATCATTGTGTATGCTCGTCGGCGTGTCGTGCGAACCTCAACACATTCACATTGTAATCAAAATCACTAATAATGATGCAATTCACTATAATTACCGTCTAAATAGGACTCGTGCACAAAAAATAGGACCTTCACGATTAAGCTTAGGGGACGCGGTATTTATTATAAGATAAGATTAGCTCATAGCTAGTACCTACATAACTACGGATTAACGTCGTCGTAAGCTTTATAGCTCTACCAAGTTTTATCAAACTCAAACTCAAAGCATTTATTTCATATAAACCAATTGCACTTTTGAATTGTCAAGGGGTCGATCAGTTAGAGAGATGAAGCTAGTTACCCATTCCAAAGCAGTAAGTACCTATGGAGAAGAACGGGCGAGGAACTCCATGGACACTCTTTTAAACTTCAACTATATCTATCTTTTAACTATCAACATTGGATAGTATGTATTTAACGAATATTTCTTCAGTTCAGTTCCTACAGTTCTATTGTTTACCGACAACATTGTCCTTGTTATTGTTGTTGTACTGTGACAAAAGAACGAACAAACGAACTTGATAAAAAAGTAGCGTTAAAAATTTGATGCAAAACGTTAAACGGTTACACATTTTCGCATCAGATATCTAATAAATGCAGATAATTAGGATCACGCCAATCACGCCTATCGTCCGCTTGACAATAGGCGTGTTAAATATAAAAATCGCATCCGGTAGCGATCCTTGGCCCAGTTGGCGTGGCGCGTGACCGACGCATCTGTGACTCTGTAAGCCGCGCGGCGCCGCTGCCCGCAGCCACAAACCCCACCGCGGCCGGGCGTTGCAACATCGTCTGCCAAATTCATTCTGCACATACCTAATGTAGACTTAGAATAAACATATTACATACTCCATGTAACAATTTAACCCAGTATTAATGATGAAAGAATTGACACCGTACGATCCAGTTTGTAGAAGTACAAATAAGAGTTAGCCGGTTAGGTATGTAGGTCGTGGATGTTTTTAGATACACATACATAAATATGTACAAACCATTTGTATACAAACGTGCCACACTATGTACTCGTTGCATTCTTTGTGCATTTAAGCAATTGAACTTGTGAACTATATAAATTGCAGAAGACTAGCCATTAATTTGCTCAGTATCAAGGTTGAGATGCAATAGCTCTGACTTATTAAACCCTTTTCTATCAATTTCGTGAAGTAATGATTACCCAATGGACTTTTTATAGCATTAACGCTCAATAATAACAGCTATTCAAAGTAGGTATTTCGGATTGCATCGCCTTAATGATATTTAAGAACTAGAATAAAAGAAACAAATCAAGGACATCTTATATTAACAGCATTAATATCTATGCTGATCTACTTTTCCAATTATAACGTTTTTCTCGTTTTTGTTGACATTATCCATATGGAGCTTGAAATATGTGGTTTGCGTTTTTATGTAAGGAGGAAAGGTCACGATGCGTGGCCCGTTATGTTAAGTAATGGCGTCTTGTGTTGCGACACTGACATAGCGCATGATAATAACACAATTGCTCGCAGGCACCTCAATGTCACGACCGTGGTACACAGTTTGATGGGTAGGTACATGACCTGCCACGCGAGGGTCCTCGATTGTCACCTATTAACGCCTGCCTAAATAGAAGCAATACAGTGTTAAATAATATTTATACATTTGATTGTCGCGACTCAACCTTGAGTCGGACTTGAGGCAGTCGGTGTTGTATATGCAACCGATATGCATTATTCAAAATTGTTTTTCCTTTGTTTCTAGGACCAAAAGAGTTCTTCTACCGAGGTCACAACTATTTCTACAGTGGACATGTTCCCGCCCTAGCCAACAGAAAAGTAGACTGGCTAGACGGTCGCAACATTTGTCGCGAATACTGCATGGACCTTGTCTCCATGGAGACGCAAGAAGAAAACAATCTAATCTTCAAGCTCATCCAGCAAAGTGAGTACTTTAAAAGTGTTGTGAAATTCTAACGGCATCTTCGAAGTACCATGTGAAGGGGACACGTAATTGGGAGCCTTCACATTTCACTAACATCGTTAGATAATTTTTATAAATATTGTAATGGGCATTGACGCTCTTAGCACATCTGAAGTGTGACCCTGCGGCGTCTTTATTACTGTGACCTCATGAAATGATACTGAGACAACTTATTTTCTTATTACAGATGATGTACCTTATATCTGGACGTCGGGTCGCCTCTGTGACTTCAAGGGTTGTGAGAACCGCAAGGACCTCGAGCCCAAGAACGTGTTCGGTTGGTTCTGGTCCGCGAACCGCGAAAAGCTGTCTCCTACCAACCAGGTTCGCTTTTCTCGTAATCTTCTAGTATTTTCTGGAGATGGGCATTAAGTGTCTTCATAGATCGGTACAATGCACTGTGGTAGGATGAAACTGGGTCATCTCACTTGGCAAGCAGATTAAAAATCGTTGTATAGGCGCTTATAATTCTGCTACTTCTTTTCACATGGCGGTCGGTCGTCGACTAAAAGAAGCTATTATATTCCAAGAAAATTTCGAAAACTGTATTTGTTTACGTTGTTGTAAGAACTCGTAAACTCCTTTGTTATGGTCGGAACTAATGCGTTACATATGTCCGTCAACGAAAAGGGGAAATTCCCCATCACCGTCACGTACTTATTTACTGAATCATAAACTTTCGAAGACACACCTGTGCGTACAATTGGTGCCTTGTTGTGTGAAAGTTGAGTTATTATGCATTTTCGAACACCACTGAAGTATTTTTATTACGTTATAGCACTTAAGTGCATAGTGTTTATCTTCAGCACTCGTTTGAGTTGGGTTTTATGATAGTGTTAACCTAAATGGCTCATTTGCAATACCTAGTATCAAAGATTTTACAACTTCTGGGCGGAAACTCGTCCTAAAGTATATGCATAACGTAATCCCATAATTTTCCGTCAAATTCTTTATTATATAAGAATATACTGCTTAACTACATGCATTTGCATTGAAATATTTTATCAAATGTCATTCCTTTGCAGATCCCTAACGGATGGGGTTACAACCCTTGGTCTCAAACCGGCCACAAGAAGCAGCGTCAGCCTGACAACGCAGAGTTCGACATCAACGCCACCTCAGAATCCTGCCTCAGCGTCCTCAACAATGTGTACAACGACGGCATCGCGTGGCACGACGTCGCATGCTACCACGAGAAGCCCGTCGTCTGCGAGGACTCAGACGAACTCCTCAATTACATCGCCAGCACCAACCCCGGCCTCCGTCTGTGATCCCCCTAATTTAAGATACTACCAAACATTACAGTGATCATACTCAAATTTTACATTAGGATGTCGGGTTACACGATGTTCCGATGTCTCTAGCAATAAACATGCTAGAATTCTTTCAAACGAATTTAAGATTTACGTAGACATATTTCGTTCTAACAAGCTACACTTCATAGAGGATGCACATCGTACTACATCATATTTATTAAGCACCAGCACATTTAAGGACTTGCCATAACTCCTACATTCGGGATCTCCCCACACTGCCCGCATTCCGCCGTACAAACTCTGTACAGTATCATAATTTAAGACTTAAGTAAGTTTATTTTACCTAAGGGAATTTCTATTTGTACATAAAAATAAAAAATAAGAAAAAAATTCAAGAGTCGTTTTTTTACTCCTAGGATGATGAAGAGAAAAGTAGGGTTACCGCTACCCAGTAATATAAAGGGCTAAGGAAGGAACATGGATGAATTTTAGTCAGTAAGAGTCTGGAACTCCCTTCCACTCCACGCAGAGCGGGAGGGGTCATTTGATGATTCCAGTGGAATAATAAATGATAACACATCAGTAAACTGTGTCTGGCGGTACGCTGACAAGTTCCGGATCTAGCCGTGCGCGTATTTTCATGAAGTAAGCACCTTTATCTAAAAAACAAATGATGGAGTTTTGAAAATACAAAAAAAAGGTCTCTTCCGGAAAGACTGGCACGAAAAAACAAATATGGGGATGGTCAGTAGTATAGTTTTATCGGAAGAACAAAACTGGCGGTTTGACATATTTTCTATGCAAAAGCTGTCAAACCGCCATATTGATTCCTCCAATAAAACTTTCTGACGATTAAAAAATCAGCCCTAAGTGTATTGCTTGAAAGCATAAATAAGCAAACAGATACTACGACTTCAATCAATACATGAGGTATACCTGCAATTTATGCCAGTATTTCAACTACCTTTACTAAGAATATTCCCAAAAGGCGTACAATATTTAGCAGTAAAGCGAAAGCCTGAACAATTTTCAGGAGCTCTGACATATTTCGCTTCCTCTGGGAATATCTAGGGAAACCGCAGGCTTTAAAGCAAAACCTATGCAGACGAAATTGGGCTCCATTTTCATGACGATGCTTTTCACATGACTAGAGAACGAGGCTTTTTATACTTTTATTAAGGTTTAAAAGTAACTAGGCTTTTACTATCCTCGATTGAGGTATTATTGATGTTTGCACACAATATAGTAAAAAGATACTTAAAACATTTTATTTCTGTAAATAGGTCTCTACTATCACTTTTACACGTCAATAGTATTTTAAAAACGTTTTTCACAGAAAAACACACACTATTAAGTGAAAAATAATTTTTATTTCGTTTAATTGGAACTCGTTTTTTTAACTAAAGGTACACCTCTACTCAACCCTTCGGAGAATATAGACGTCACGTTATGTGATTAATTAATTTAAAATAGTATGATGTTATCGAGAAAATATGGACATACTAGCTGCTGCCAGTGGCTTTGCCCACATAGATGTCGGTAATTATCCCAAGGGAAAGTACTACCGGGATAAAACGTATTCTATGTGCCAAATTTCATCCAGCTCCGTTCGGCCGTTTGAGCATGAAGGACTGACAAACACTCAAACTCACACACACTCACTCACAATATTTCGCCTTTAAAATATTAATGTGATTCTACAGTAGCCGCCACTTACACAGGCGTTGACCTAGTTTTTCCCGTGGAATAATAATGTCAAAAATCTGTTGTTATGTACATTTAACAAGGTACTAAGGGGTTCTTAACAGAACCATCCAAGCCCCGTACACTGGTAATTATGAGCCTTCCTCGTGAACTCTTCACAAATGCTACGTCTACATTGCCGCTTGTTTACAAAGTGAACTTTTAATATGAGTTTTAAAATTTCTTTCATATAATTGCAACATGTCACAAGGTTTGTTCTATCATTTGACACAGAACCCTATAAAAGATGTAAGTAAAGGCTAAGGAAGGAACATGGATACATTTTAGTCAGTAAGAGTCTGAAATTCCCTTCCGCTCCACCAAGAGCGGGAGGGTTCATTTGATGATTTCCTACTCTCAAAAAAAAGGTATGTAGTTTTGATAATTTGAAAACTGATTGATACTATTTATTTCGAGTATTCAAATTATGTCAATCATTCATTTTATTGAAACGATTTAGATTTTTCCTTACATACGTACATCATATTTTCATAAATAAATTGGCAAGAAAATGGTTACGTATGAGATTCGCGACGACGTAAGTGGATTGTAAATGGCTCTGACAGTTTTCTTTTGCAAAATAAAAATGGATTCAATGTCAGCAGCTGAACCCCACAATAAAAGCTATACGACATAATGCTGTGGACGTAACTAAAATAGACCAAACGCGCGGTTTCTACTTCTGTAAACTTACAGTCTTATCTTTCTAACAGCATAAGCGGCCGAGCTTAACCGACCCGCAAGAGTTGTAATGTGAGGTCTCTAATTGTAGGTAACTAACTTCTCGTCTTGCGTAGTTCCTAGGATAACCGTATGGTTTTCCATTTAATATGATGCCACATTCGTGACTTCCAATATCTATACATATAATAAAATTGTAGAAAAGTGGTGTCTGTACAATGGAAATACATTAAAAAAAAGGTTGTTATTATATCGATGCCGAACCCGAAATTGTATTTTTTTTTTGCATTTTTGTCGGTTCGTCTGTTTGTGTTTGTGCACGCTAATATCAGAAACGGCTTATTCGATTTAGATGCGGATTATGATTTTTCACTAATACATATATTGTAGTAAGCTTCACTTACATTTAGTGTTTATTTCATGTCAATCGGTTCATAAATAAAAAAAGTTATGTCAAATTACAGAATCACGGCGAACATTTGTTAAAAGTAAATTTTTAGCTACCCAAACGACGGTATTTGTTATTCAAAATATGCTGCCCGAAAAGTCACTATTCCACGCGGACGAAGTCGCGGGCACAGCTAGTTAGGTAATATAATTAATGCATCTTCACATCTTCTGTCATCAGAAGACAGCCGCCACGTTACTATCCAGTCTTATTATTTTACTCTTTGTTACTATCGACGCGACACGCTGCTAAAGTGACTTTAAGTGATTGTCGCCAGCCAGTGTCAATCATATTCGACTTTATGCGACCTTATTGGTGATTCCAGTAACTTCGCAACAAAATGGGGCGCCACTTGCTGCGCCGTCTCAATGTATATTCTGTAAAAATTGGAGAAACGCTCAGTAGTGCTATTCTGTAATAATATCACCCCGAGTCCACTTCACCTACGTTGTGAAGTGAGTTTAAAGTGAGCTGTCAATAGTGTCAATCCCTAGACTTGGATGGAACAACAGCTCACTTCACGCTCACATAACCTAAGTTTTCACGATGAATTACTTTTTACAAAATAGGTCAGCTGTGCCACTAGGCACTAAGGAAAATATATCAAAAAACTTTATCAACATCCCTGTAACAGCCCGTAGCCGCCCGTAGCACCCTCGTAGCTTCGTAGGCTTCATAAATAATTATCATTTGGTGCCTATTATGCTTCCGTAACCGTAATTACATATATTTGAGAATCCCTTATTATTCCCAACGGCAACAATGACATCGAATTCTTAATTTTTGGCAATGCAAACTCTCAAAAGGGGATGAATTTTCAAAAATCATTCTATAGCTCACTTTCATTTAAACAAGGAACTCAAAATTGCTTGTTTCCAGCTATACCCAATAGCTTAGGTTGTGTGTAGATTTGATTTTTATTATATAGATTCTAGTATTTTTTAAACCATATCAGGCTTGTACTCTCGTTATTTGCAAGCATTACAATTTCACTTGTAGTTTATTATAACATTGCGTTGTTTGCAGAATACTCCATTCAACTTCCCATAGGATATGATGTTCAGATTGTTTGCGTTCGCACGGCGCGTTTCATTTCCGCACATGTGGTGAGGTAACACACTTGTAGAAAAATGTAGATTTAACGGTACCCAAGTAACATATTTTTTACCTACATTACATGCCAAGGAATGAGGAGAATGTTATGCAGAAAGGTCTGAGCAGGTATGAATGTGCATGGCAGGAATAGTTGGGACTGGCCAAAGAAACCATGGATGGACTGTATGAAAGATGATATGGATAGAAAGAAAGGGGGTGACACAGAGAAGTATGGAAGAAGAAGACATGATAGTACCGAGCCTAAATAAATTGGGTTATGGGCAAGAGACTGGGTTTACTACACGAGTTGAGTTGCCAGCTGTTTAGCTATGGATGACGTAAGTGATGTTCTTACATAGGAATCATTTAGATTTGCGACAATTTATTTCTGTAAGTAGGTACTTTGCTAGCATTTATAGCAGGTTGTAGGACCCGAAGCTGATGTTGGATTTTTACCTACCTATTATAGGAACCGGAAAAATCTTCTTTTTTTTTTATTACAAAAATTGGCCGAACAGTTGCACTTCTACATAGGTAGGTAGGAGGTAGGTACTTATTTTGGAACTAAAATATAGTTATAGGTAAATTTTTTTCAGTGTCGGTGTTATCCTCTTACTGACTCAAACCCATCCATGTTCTTTCCCTAGACCGTTGTGTTCCAGGGCAGCGGTAGTAAACCTTTCCAACAATCCCGCTGTCCTAGGTATTCAAAAGGGAATTGCAGAATTATAGACCCCAGGCATTTACGGAGTTTAATCCAGATGCATGATCTAACAAACGCTAACAATGTATGATAACACCATTTCGACATTAAAGTGTACCCGCTCAGCTTTTATATTAGTGCTGGCATCTCACGAGCGGAGTTAGAACTTCTATGTCTGTACAACGCCAAACAGTTTGTAACAACATAGATGGCGCTGCATGTATGTAAATAAACATTAGAAATAAACGTTACTTTTTTTATACTCTCTTGCATGCCAACTTATAAGCTATAACATTGTTTAGTTATGTAATTGCTGGGTAAATTGAATCCCCAAAGTAATCAAACATAGAACTCATTAAAGTCCGAGCTGAAAATATGACGTACGAGTATTAATTCATGGAAATGTTGTTCCGTTAGTTTCAATGCTAAGCTTAGCGCTGTTTGTACTTTAACGTATGTATAACCTGAAGTGGCGCAAACAAGTGGATGGTTAACATTGTTTTCTTTGATGCTAATGATATTACCTTCTGTAGGCACCTATACGTAGGTGCCTATTATTACCTTTATTGTATCCCACCCTTCTTCATTGTCACTTTTCCACGTATTAGTAACTACTGATCTTCATTTAGGTAAGTGATATTCTGAAAATTCGTAGCATAGGAATATACGAAACTAATAGTAGGACAATATTTCAGTTGCGTAGCCCTTCGTAGCACGGGTCTACGCCTAGCCCTTCGGAAAATAAGTGCTACGTCACTTTTTCATCCATACTAAGATTCATTTTTTATAAATAAAATGTTTTTTTTACGCAACGGATTTTGAGTGGAATATTTTATTATTCACTTAAATAAAAGTCGTGAGATTTTGCAACTTTTCTTTTAAATTGAACGAGATTTTAAAATAAATTAAAACAATTGTGAATAAGTAATTAAGTTATTATGTAGCTTCTGTGTGTCAGTTAAATATTTTAGTTATATCCAACTCACAAACGTGATTGTTTATTTTTTGTTAATCCTTCAGTTTCGCATGAAATAGGAATATTAATTAATATTTTATATTTTAATACTTGTTGCGTCTTACAGCGTTTAATTGTGCCTCAAACCGAATTCGGAGAAACATTTTCTGGAGTAATTAATACCTTTGGAACTAGTGCTTTTTGTTTGAGTGGCTGTGTTGTGGTTATTGTATAGTTATCATACATTTATCGAAATTCAGATTAGACGCAGTGCTACAGGCGCTTTTACTGATCGGGTTTCATATTTTGTGCTTTTTAGTTGCTACTTTCGTGGGAATTTTAATGAAAATCTTCAGTTTTTTATACTTCCGATGACGACGACGACGACTACGACTTCAGGGTGTATCAGAAAAGTGTGGTCAATTTTAAGGGTAAAACACACCAACATACTGTCAACATTTTTTCGCGAAAAAATTATCAACTGTAACAAAATAATCAGCCGTCATGAACCTACAGACGCCAGCACATCAAGCTATCCCTAACTGTCAAATTTTCTCAATTAATAATGAACCTTATCTTTGCAATAAAGTTGAAATACTATCAAAGAAATTTGACAGATTGTGGTAACTTGATGTGCTGGCCTCTGTACATTAGGGTCGAGTAGGACCGTAATCATTATGTATGGGACGGCTGATTATTTTTTGGCGATAACAATGTTAGTCCCATGGAAAAATTAGTTCAGTTCGACCACACCTTTCTGAATAACATTATATTGCTCCCGTATTCCCCGAAGGGTTGGACTGAGGTGTATATATCACACCCACATTTCACCAGTTATGTTTAAGGTCACAGCTCATTAGAGCCACCCGGCACCCACTCCGCACCGTCTCGCCTCCTGCGGCTAGTATTCTTTATGTGGAGTTGTACAGGTACGCGTCACAACTTCAACTCCGTGGCGTCACCGAATCGCCTAGGTCGTAAGCCCTCCACGGGTGATGGACCACTCAGTGACAACTCGCTGCTCGCATACTTGCCTTGCCTGCACACCACTGCGAATTGCGATGTCCACTAGTTGACCGCGCGACGTTTATTGGTGATAACGCGGCGTCCACCCGTGGACCACCTGCAGACAACAAGTGGACGCCGTGCGACGAGGTGGTGCGGGGTGTGTGCCGGGTGGCTTCAATGAGCTGTGACCTTAAATCTCATGTAAAATATGCGAGCGTATAGCCATCAACAGGGCGCTAATCCACACTCCGGGCTAAAATGTATTGTATGTGTAACATTGCGTCAGATCTTGAAAATTACCAATCATTAAAAAAATCTTTACAAAATGAAAAGAGTAACCTTCGCTCTTAGAAAATAAAATTGCAATTGTGGGTGGTTGTTATAGAATTGTATAAAAGTTATAGATAACTTCCGATTGAGTGATTGTTTGCTTGGTACATATAAGTAGGCGAGCCACGTGTAGCAACTTAGCAACTTATTTTCTTGTTCAAGTACAGTGAGACCGAGATCTCTAAACGTTACTCAGCTTGTATCTTGACTTGGATACAAATACAGGAACGTATCCTGTATTTATTGGGCCTACCACACGCATAAGCTTCACCACAGTTTTGCCTGCGCAAGCCGGTTCGTACACGGAACACCGTGCGTGCAGTTGGTAAAACTGCTTCACGCGCTAGCCCATACCCTGCCATGATCACGTATGTGTGTTGAAGGCACTGAGCTTAGAATAGCACAAAACATATTGGCAGTGTTTGTGGTAGAAGAAAATAAAAGACTGCGCAGGCGATATCGTGTACTTTTGAGTAGTGTGACAGTGACGGGCTTAGCCAAAGACCGGGCTAAGTAACGTTTACCTATAGATCACGGTCTCAGTACCTACCTACACATTTACATAATAGAGGAGCTCGTAGCTAAGTACTAACAGCTGCACGCGTCGATCTATCAGGTTAAGCTACGCTTGCCGGGGTTGGCCGTGGATGGGTGACCATCTTTACATACCGAGACTCCTGCGTGCCTCGGAAAGCACGTTAAGCAGTTGATCCGGCTGTCATCCGTGCATCTTTGACAGTCGTTACGGTTCGTCAGAAGCCTGAAAATCTGACAGCCAGTCCCACCAAGGGGTATCGTATTGCCCAGTTACTGGGTTGTGGAGGTCAGATCGGCAGTCGCTCCATGTAAAATACTGGTATTCAGTTGCATCCGGTTAGACTGGAAGCCGACCCCAACATAGTTGTGTAAAGGCTAGACAGATGATAACGGTCTCCGTACCTACCTACTAAACAATATGAGTGACGTCACTGATTTACGAGAGGTATCCCCTCTCGTTGTCGCCTTAGAGCATTTATAGGTTAAATGCTCTAAGGTTGTCGCAGACGTGTTTAAACTAATTTAATTTTTAAACTACTTCAAAGAAGGAGGAGGTTTTCAATTCAACTGTATGTTTTTGTATGCTTGTTACGCGATTACTCCGCCAATTATGATTATGATGATTATTTTTTTGTTTGGTAGATCATACTTCGGAGGTGATCCCATATCAATTTTATTACCTACGTTTGAACAGCTTTTCAGTTACCTACGATTATACGTATCTTTTTATCTTGATAATATATTAGTAACATTAGTACTTCTGGTAACTGTTGTTTACATAGCAAGTTTAGTAGTTGATACGAAATGGTGTGAGGACTGTGAACCTGAACAGGTAGGTAGGTACCAAAACTGAAAAATAAAAAATAAAAAAAAAATCCAAAAAAAGCAACCAACTTCCGACAAAACACTATAACGTAAAAAAAAATTTTCCGAATTCTGAGATATTTTTTGACAAGATACTTTACATGACGTCAAGATATTTTTCAGCTTTGAATGATTGAAAATTTTTATGCCAGAATAAAATGCAATTTTATTGTATGTGCTGTTTACACACATGCAATAAAATCGCACAACAGTGTGTAACAGGCAATTAACTTGCATCGTGTAAATGGGGTTTAAGCCTCCTTTTCTTTAGTGCACGACAAAATTAAGTGTATTCTGAGTATTTAGGGGTAAAAAGACATTAAATGCTGACACTGTATAACAGAAAGGGTTCTAATTAATAATCAAAAGCTTACTAATTAAATCATAATTATGCAGCTTTTAGAATCAAATACGCTTAAATGCCGCGCCGTGCCCTCAGAAACCTACTGCCACTGAACCGACGGGGATCAAGCGTGGGAAAGGTTTTAACGAACACGAGACATGGACATAGGGCGTGCCCGGAGCTCATTTTGTCGAGGGTAAATCTATATAACTTTTGTATTTCGGACATTTTACTTTCTTTATTTTTACCAGACTGCACCACAGCAGAAACAGGGTTATTTTCTCGCGCATTATTGTATTTTTTATACAATGGGACTCCTTACCTTCGAAGCATCCTAGCAGCTGGATGGACATTAATATTAATACATGAGGTGTCTATCGAGTCGTCTGGGTCGCGCGATGGGAATACGCTGTTTGTTTTTATAAAATCCAAATGGCAGATTCCATACGTCAATAAGTAATTTCATCAGTCATAGAGGTGGCTCACGTTGCTCCTGGTGCACTAGTACACCCACATTTTGCAAGTGATTAATTCATTGCACTATTATGACTGGATCCCCCAAAAATATAGGGTGATTCTTTACAAACAAAAATTATAATTTAAAACGCAACCAACGGGTAATTTTGGTGACGGTGAATTCATTTAAGGAACAGCCAATCGATTCTGTAAAAATCTCACCACGAGGACTGCAGTGAAGTGAGCTGCTAAGAGCGCCAATCCCTAGCTTCAGGTCAGCACAGCTCACTTCAAATTCAGTTCACTTACGGAATGAGCGGTAGGAAAAAATGGCAATCTTTTCAGTGACTCGAAACTCAAATTCAAAACATTTATTTCAATCAAACCATTTACAGGCAATTTTGAATTGTCAAAGGAGGCGGTTATTCAGAAAGATGGAGCTAGTTGAACATTCCAAAACGTAGTAGGTTCAAAAGAGCTTCATTGGCTTATATGTCTATATCCCTCTAGAACGTAATTGGGGTGAGTGAGCGAGTGAAGAATGTATTGCCTTCAGCCGGATGCCAATCCAAAATCCGGGCAGCCTTGAAAATGAAGAACGAATGAATGAATAATATAATACAGTTGTTTCTAACACTGTCATCTGTACTGCTATTCTGTAAAACCGTGAAAACGTAGGTGAAGTGAGTTTCAAGTGAGCTGTCAATAGTGTAAATCCTTAGCATTAGGTGGAAGTATAGCTCACTTCACGCTCACATCAATTTAGTTTTCACGGCGAGATTTTTACAGTATCGACCGACTAGACTGGGCTAATTTCAGCGGGATTGTCCGAAAGGGTTACCGCTACCCCGGAACATAAAGAGCTAAGGAAGAAACATCGATGGGTTTTAGTCAGTAAGAGCAGACTCTTACTAACTAAAACCCATCCATGTGTCAGAACACTCCCTCCGCTCTACCTTGACTGGAAGGGGTCATTTGATGATTTCCCACCCACAAAAAGACTGGGCTAATAGAACGATACTGGTTTTTTTTGCGATTGAAAGTCAAAGTCAAAGATTTATTTGCCGATAAATATGGTTACAAAAGTTCTTACAATGGTAGCATAATAGTAGCTTAACATATTCAATCATAAGATAATGACATGCAAATTTTTAGTACAATTATCGATTATCGGGGCAATCCGTACACAATTTCTTATCAGCTTTATGCCTAGACTTAGTCTTTGACCGTTATGAAGCTGTTATCAACAGACACTTAATTGAAAACTATCATTACTTTCAATAACCATCCATTTTGTTTTACATGCAACACACGCACAGACATACATAATCTAATTAGTTTGAAATCAGACTGTAATTTTTTAAGTGTACAGGTAGAGGCGGCCAATTGACCTCATTATGATCTCGTGGTGGCCTCGCACCTTCGGGATGAAAGGGCGTGGCCTGCCCTTATCCGGCACCACACGACACGAATCTCTAACAACACTTCAGAGCGCTTAATCACTACTTATCCGTTCGTTCATGTAATCTATAGGAATTCTATTTGATTTAGCAGCTTTATTGAAATTGTTATAACATCTCTGGTAAGCGTATAAAATCTGTGATGGTGATGACTAAATTCTATATCCTGTTTCAACACTTCCGGATAAATTCCGGTTACCGTATCTGGCAGATAATGTCATGTTAATTCTGTTTCCTTTGGATCTGGTAGAGTGTCATATAAAGTCCTACATCATCATCATCTGCCTAGCCTTTTGACATCTATGTTGGGGTCGGCTTCCAGTCTAACCGGATGCAGCTGAGTACTAGTAATTTACACAGAGCGACTGCCTATCTGACTTCCACAACCCAGTAACTTGGGCAAATACCCGTTGGTAAGACTGGTTGTCATATAAAGTCCTACATGCATTAAAATGGGAGCAAGTAAAATTGATTGGTGTTATTATAGCTATTAATAAATTAAATGACGTCATGTAGGTATATCACAATGTAAAGAAGTTAATCCTACTAATATTATAAACGCCAAAGTTTGTGAGGATGGATGGATGGATGTTTGTTACTCTTTCACGCAATAAATTACTGCATGGATTTGGATGAAAGTGGCACTCGGGTAGTTTATATCCTAGACTAACACATCATTATCTGCTTAGCCTTTTCCCAAGTATGTTGGGATCGGCTTCCAGTCTAATCGGATGCAGCTGAATACCAGTATTCTACATGGAGCGACTGCCTATCTGACATTCGCAATCCAATAACTGGGCAATACGATACCCCTTGGTAGACTGGCTGTCAGATTTTCGGGCTCCTGACGACACGTAACGACTGTCAAAGATACACAAATGACAGCCGGGACCAATGGCTTAACGTGCGTTGCGAGGCAAGGAGGAGTTTCGGTATGTAAAGATGGTCACCCATCCACGGCCAACCCCGGCCATCGTAGCTTAACCTGATGCATCTAACACATAGAATACTTTTATCCCGGTAGTACATTCCTGTGGGTTAATTTCCGACGTCCACACGGGCAAAACCACTGGCAGAAGCTAGTACTTAATAATGCTTCTGTAGGTAAAGCTAAGTATCAAATTGAAATATAATAAAATGAGATACTCACTAATGATGTCTCGTTAATCTTCTGTTCTGCTTTTCTGATTTGCTCTATCATCTCATCTCTACCTTATTTGGTACCAATTTGTTATGCAATCGTATCGTACCGACCTACACTTCTCTTACTGCAAATCGGTGACGCCAAAATCAGCAACAGACAACTATTTTGCATTTTTACTTAATGACAAGTATGAAAAGAGTTTGTCCGACTCTCCACTCACCCAAAAACGAGGAAAACCCAATGCTTTCTTCCTTGAGATTGTTCCAATGAAACCACTGTGAACATTCATCTTGTTCTTAAAGGTTACAAGTACTTATAACACAGCTACAGCTACCCGATATCTGTATATATATAATATGTACACACATACTGCATACGTGTCAACAACCACTCCCGCCATTGTCTTTGTTGACATTAATGTATGAATTCTATAATAATTAAAACATTCAAAACGCTCAACATCACCTGTAAAACAGATTATGTTGAGTGTACATCACGACAGATGTCGCGAACCGGTATGGGACCGACACAACTTCAGGTGAAAACAGAATCTTGTCGATAACTCGCCAACTCCGCCTCAGGTACCCAACCTTTGTTTTTGTGTCAATTAGAATATTACAACCGGACATAATGTAATTAGAATCGTCGACCGCTGTGGTCGGTGTTCAATGCTAGCTATACGATGAAACATAGGCCGGTCAGAGCGGTGCGGCGGTGTGGCGGTGCGGCTAGTCGGGCGCGAGGGTCACGCAGAGGTGACAGCGAGTTGCGTGCGTGCGAGATATGGGGAGGCGTCAGGCGGCTCCGCTGATGTCAGTGGAAGCGACGAGCGGCGGCGCTCCCGACGACGGCCCGGCGGCGGGCGCTCGGTGCAGCGGCGCGGGGCGCGGGGGCGCGGGGGCGCGTGCTGCCGGCGCCGCGGCTGCTGCCGGCCGCCAGTCCGCCGCGCGTCTCCGACACGAGTGCTTCGAGCGCGACATCACACGCCTCCGCCTCACGCAGGTACGTACGTCGCACGTGACTTTCATAACTTCTTTCGCTTCCTCCGAGCGCCGCGCCGGAGGCCGCCGCAGGACCCGCGCCCGGCTATTTCGAATGTTACCGGTCGCCGGATGACTAGAAATAGCCGGTGGTCGGCCGCACCGGCATCGGCCACAACTTGGCGGCCTCGAAGCGGCGCCAGGGGCTCGATGACACGTCGTGTTTGCCAAACGAGAATCCCTAAATACTTACCGGTCATCGCTTCTGCGGCTTTTATCAGTGTTACATATTTATTATTTGCCGGCGGTGCGGTGAGGTCAGCGAGCGCGCGCGGCGTTGTGCGCCTTATCGCGTGGGCCGTAGGGTCGCAGAGCGGCCGCCGCGGACGGCGACGCGAGCGCGCCCTGCCTCGGCTGCTGTCTGTCTTTGCTCTTGCGTCGTTCTTAATACCTATTGATACCCACGTACTCGCAAGTTGAAGTACAAACAATAACCAACTTTACCGCAAACTGCCTTGATTCTAACTGCTGGGAACTAACTTCTGTTTGTTTGTTATTGTTTACAACAGACGGACTATCAAAAGTTGTTGAGATACTTTTCCAGTACCAGATAGCTAGGATAAAGAAAATGCAATAGTTTTGAGCTTCACTACTTGTAACGACTGACAATTTACAACTACATAATATTTATCTACTTATAGCCGCAGTGACCGCTCAGATGTTAATTGTTTGTACACAACGCTAACTGATAAATTACGCGTACTGATACTACTGCCGACCTATCGTGCACCCTCACGTTAAAACAACCGACCACTGCTTAGATCCAGTGGTTTGCTTCGATGAGAAGCCACAAGTACTGTAGCAAACAGAACCTAGAGGTTGATCTACTGACAATGACGTCATGTAATGCGATGAAATCGAGTAGGTAGCGAAGTGTGTAACTACGTGCTCATATACCTCGTACCTATATAACTGAATCAATGTTGTTGAATTAGTTCAGGTCCTAGACGGGTCACAAGTGGTAATCACTTAGTAGATACCTAGCATTTTATAGGTGGTAGGTATTTCTCTAAGTTTTCAATCTGTGTTATTGTTTTTAAAAAGCGCGGCGGACACACGTGTCTCTCAAACCGTAAGCGGGCAGAAATTAACAGGGAGTTGTATTCTTTAATCGCTAAATCAGGCGCGGCATATGAAATATTCGTGAAATGTGCGCGGGCTGCCCACTGACGAGGGATCCGGTACTCGCCGGTGTTGTCTTCAGCAGCAGTACACTGTGCGTGTAACACTTATAGCGGCAGGCAGACTTCGCCTCTAAAGTTGGCATCGTATGGCCCAGTATTCTGTGGCGATGTGTCACCACTTATTACGCCCTAGACGCATCGTTCAAATGTTCTCGACCTCGCACTATCCGGCTTCATGCGATGTTCGCCTCTAAAGCTTTTGCTTGTAGAGGCTATAATGCTGTGTGCGTGTTCAAGTGCGTACAGCGTTTCGTAGCTGCTGTAGAGTCGAGATCCCCGACGCACAAGAGAGTGAAAGTTGGGAGGGTGGGTGAGAGCCGGGGTGGCTCCCTGCAAGAGTAGTCGACCCGGGACTTCCAACTAGGATTTGCTAAATCTGCTTCTTTTACGCCGGGACTGTCGAAAAAGCAAATGACCGTTTTTAAATTGGACGTTTATTGCCGTAATTAGAGATAAGAGTCTCGAAGAGTATATAGGATGGCCGATGTTTGGATGTCACACAGAGTCAAATTTCCCAACACTAAGTAACAAACACGTATCGAGTAGGTACTACCTAGCTACCTAGTTACTGAAAAACTGCTGGGAAGTCAACATACCTACCCATTGAATCATGGTGTCATTGTCGGCACTTCATTCCCGATAGTTAAGTCATCGCCGCTTTTAACAGCAAAGCCCTCGAGTTCAAAAAACGAATTAGTATCTATATAACTACACCTACCTAGATAGTTATTATACCTACGTACTTTATTGTTTCATGTCAGTGCACACAAGCTCTCGTTGGTATTGGCATACGCGGTACTAACGCCCCTGACACGCCGTACGGTACGAAAAACACGTGGCAAAGTAGATATAGGTACATAGCTACTACAACACGTATATGTACCTATCTGACTTAATATTCGTATGTAGTCAGATTGGTAGAGGTACCTACGACACGTTTCATAACATAGGAATTCGGTTTTATGAAAAATATCTACTGGGTTTTGTACGTTATTCTACAGGGAATTTCAATGGCGGTAATGATCGATCTAAATGAATATGGTGGCTGGACCAGTATGAAGATTTAGTTGTAGTAAAAAAGCCATACAAAAACCCCACTTTATATGGAGGATGTACATAATTTCTCGCCTAAACCATATCGTGTTGTCATTTTAAGGTTCCGTACCCAAAGGGTAAACAGGACTCTATTACTAAGACTCCGTTGTCCGTCCGTCTGTCACCAGGCTGCATCTCATGAACCGTGATTGTTAGACAGTTGAAATTTTCACAGATGATTTATTTTTGTTGCCGCTATAACAACAAATACTAGAAAACAGAATAAAATACATATTCAAAGGGGGCTCCCATACAACAAACGTGATTTTTTTGCCGGTATATAGATAATGTACAGAGGCCAGCACATCAAGTTACCACAATCTGTCAAATTTCTTTGATAGTATTTCAACTTTATTGCAAAGATATAAGGTTCATTTTTAATTGAGAAAATTTGTCAGTTAGGGATAGCTTGATGTGCTGGCGTCTGTACGACACACTTCGTGCGCAAGTCCGACTCGCACTTGGCCGGTTTTTTAACTTTTTAACACTCATAATGACAATGTCTAACGAAACTAAATAAAGTCCAATGCTTCATATGTTTGACAAAATTCGTTTACTCCACTACATCAACAATCTCCTGCCCTTATCCCAATTTACTTGGGGTCAGCGCTACATGTCTTTTTCTTCAATACTTCTCTATTAGTCGTCATCCCAGTAAACACTTCCTAGCCAAATCATCTTTCACACAGTCCATCCATGGTTCCTTTAGTCTTCCCCTACGTTTTATGATCATTCTCAAAACTTTTCTCATGACGTTTCCCCACCCCACATTCCTCCGTATAGTAGGGTAGACCGGGTACAAATATACCAAGGTCCTGTAGTACTATTAGGAATATGTCTATAGGTAACTACAATCCGCAAAGCCCATTCCCGACCCCACGGGGGCTCCTCGAACGTGGGTCGACACGGATGCTCGTGACGGCGAGGTGTTTCTGGGCAGTCAGTATCGACCTATAAATAACTAGCTACTAACTAGCGGCTTCGCCCGCGTGGATGTTGGAAATGATCCCAAGGGAACGTACTACCTGGATAAAAAGTATCCTATGTATTAATCCAGGTCATAAACTACCTATGTGCAAAATTTCATCCAGATCCGTTCAGCCGTTTGAGCATGAATGACGGACAAACATACAAACTCACTCACTAACTTTCGCCTTTATAATGTTAGTGTGATATCAGAAAATCTTAGCATTACTTTTCAGTCAGTGTCATCGTTTGATTTGTTTTTTGTTAAACCGTTTCTTAGTATTGTTGGCTTTACATTGTAATTGTAGCAGTGATAGCCTAGTGATGTGACCGTTGGACTGCCAAGTCATAGGTCTCCAGTTCGAACCCAAGGCATGCACCTCTGATTTTACGGATTCATGTGCGTATTGTATAATTATCACTTGCTAAAAAATCCGTGAAGGAAAACATCGTGAGGAAACCAGCATGTCTGAGAGGTGTTTCTCAACAGCATATGAAGGTAAGTTAGATGCCCATGGGCAGCATAAAACTCTGACACCAGGTTAGTCACTACACGAAAAGAAGAGTATTGTAATTGTATTCTAGGTTTCGAGTTCAAAATCACGAGTGTTTTTACTTTATCGATTAACAGAGCTAGGGGGAGAGGTCGGGGTACAACAGTAAAATTCATAAACTTAGCGACTATTACAATGTATGCGACTGTACCTTTAAATTCATTTTGAAATCATTTTATCACCGGTCCTTTGAAACGTAGACGATTTTTGGTTACGGTCGAATGGCCCGCGGTCCATTCGGTTTGGGCCGTTCAAACTAAATACCCAGTTGAAACCCTCGGGCAGTGGTGGCCACGTGTTCATGGTTTGTTCAAAGAGATCTCGGCTAGTTGACACTTCCCGTGACCCCAGTAAGCCCCAAGGGCCAGTTTTATTACATTTTTAAACATTAACCCTACATTGCTACTGCAATTGCCACGGTCGACTGAACCACAATGATAACGAAACGAATGTTGTTAAATGGTCAAAATTAGACTTTCATCTGCAGTGGTATAAGCAATCAGGATATGGATGGGTGGCAGGGTCATGTGTCTTCCTAAATTGCAGTGATTTGGATCATTCGATCTGTGTAGTGAAGCTGCGCTCATCTCGGTTGGTCCACACTTGGCTGAGCCAGAAATTGAGTCTATCAACGACTGATTTCTCAAATTCAGAACGCAAGTACAATACCGGTCTATAAAAGTCCAAATGCAGGTCAAAGGTCTTTTCTCATTCAAATAAAGAATGAACATTAGGTAATCACCACCCACGCTTTCTTGAGGAGGGTCGATGATTCCCAATTTGACAGTTCTCAAATCATTATAGCAATCGAAGTAGTCCTAATCATTATAGTCCGACCCATAGCAGGGCAAAAGTATCTTCTCACATAGAAGGAATGAGCATTAATCACCACGGATTCTAACTGCGCGTTGGCGATTTGCACATTCAGTCTCTCTCTATTATAGTAATGGAATGACACAAATTCAGTATCGTGTAGGAAATAATCGTAAAACTGTGAAAATAAGGAAAATACTCTACTGAAACGCGTGCATTGTTAACTAATTGATAATTAAAACATCATCAAACGCCACGAGAGTCGTGTTTGTGATCTGTGCCAATTGTTGGACGTTTATCTCTTACTAGCTTCGGCCCCCGACCTACCACGTCGCATCGGATCGCCCACCCGCGCTATTCCTTCGTTTGCGCTTGGTGTTTTTTCTTTTTTGCTCGGCTGCTTAGGGTCATAGCGTGAAGTTAATAGCCTGTAACCTTCTCGAGAAATAGATTATCCATTACAAAAAGATTTTTCTTAACCTGACTGGTTTTTCTAAAGATTTCTGAAGATCTACAGCTCTATAAAGGTAATTTTGATTAGTATAGATAGATAAATGAATTTGGAATGTAACCTATATACAGCTTCAAAAGCGGACATCATCACTTTCATAAGAGTGCACATAGTAGGCATGTCTTTGAGTTAGTTAATCACCATTAGAATCAAAGAAGACGATATGGCCAGAAAGGGAGTGACTACCGAGATGACGTCTAATAGAGAAGTATGGAAGAAAAAGACATGTTGCGCCGACCCCACATAAATTGGCATAAGGAAAGGAGAATGATGAGAATCAAAGCATCCCCTCTCCTTAATATCAGCTCGTAGATTGCTGTCATCATTGCTTGTTTTTATTAAAATCTGTTTCATTAACTCTGTCTGACATATCATTACATGATATGACTCTGACTCATATGAAATTCTCATACCAGTTATACCAATTTTATTCGTGAATTGTCTGCTAAATCGTACCCAGTATCCGGACACTATAAAAGAGCACATCGTAGCCCGTGTCTACGAGACTACAAAAAAAGCGTAGACAGAAAATACCTTTAAAAAAGTCGCAGTACGTAGTCGTATTTCAGTAATTTTGAATAGTCATCATGACTTTTATTTAAGTAAGTGTGGTATCACGGGCCAATCCATTTTAGGGCTCCCGACGCATCGCTACTGCCGAGATCTCAACGCGACAGTGTAACGCGATTCCGGTAGAACAAAGTCCATGAAGTTTGCATAGAAATCTGCGTCGTGACTGTATGCGGAATCCTTTTTCCTGAGTCGAACGTGTTAAACTTTCCAAGATACTTAGTTTGGTTAATAGTCTTGCTACACTTCAGGGTGCTGAAAATGACCTTCTAATTTGCTATTTGGCAGTCCCGGAAGGGGGTATGATGTAAGTTCAACAGTTTTATTCAAAAAAGTTAAATTATATTAAATTAAATAATTTACTCTTTGTTAAGAGAAGAAAATAGACGGGAGTTCATTTGGGTCTCGTACCCAAAGGGTAAAACAGGATCCTATTACTAAGACTCCGCTGTCCGTCTGACACGAGGCTATATCTCATGAATCGTGATAGTTAGACAGTTTAAACATTCCCAGATGATGTATTTCTGTTGCCACTATAACAACAAATACTAACTAAAAAACAGTTTTTTTTGCTGTTTGTCTCTCCTTGTGTGATGTGATAGGATACTAGAACATAAAGTGCCAATTTCACCAATGAAACGGAACGCGATCAGTACGTCTAAACGGCGTTCAAGATATGTCAGTATCAAAAATTCAAAATTCTACCGAAAATAATAACACGGACAGTCCTTAAAAGGGGTTTAGGTTATCGCTTTCAGTTCCACTACTGAAATTCGTCCTAAATAATTATAATGACGTTTTGGATGTCTTGCTTGGATTGGGTCCTTAGACACATTCAATTACTTATAAGTAAAAAATGTTTATGTAATTGGAGCTTAATTTTCTCTAATGTTATCTGATCAAAATTAAAAAATAATAATATGTACAGACGCCAGCACATCAAGCTATGCCTAACTGTCAAATTTTCTCAATTAAAAATGAACCTTATGTCTTTGCAATAAAGTTGAAATACTATCAAAGAAATTTGACAGATTGTGGTAACTTGATGTGCTGGCCTCTGTACCTAAAAGACTTAAGATATTAATAATAACTCTGTATAAGTATATAAAACGGAAAAACAAAATCAAAATCACTTTTATTTTTTTCCTCACGTTTTATATACTTTACATAGTTTAATTCTTGTATTGTTTTCTCTTCGTTATTAAATCACAGCCTCCCATCCCTCATTTGACCTGCCAGGCACTACCACAATCTCTATATTCTATGAAAATTCATTTTAGCCTGCACGTTAACGTGTTAATAAGAGATTAAAAAACTCATTCCATAATTATATTAGCACGTAAGCAAGCCACGCATACATAACATAGTGCGTCCAGGGCGCCATAGTCGTATTATGTACACAACATAGTCGCTGGATATCATAGGCTGACCTAATTTACAGTGTAACGTGGTTAGCGTCCTCCCGGACTTATCTCCTAAAGAATTGACAAGGCAAAAGCTCTAGTGGCGATGTATAAAATTAACTACCTAGAACTACTTAACTTGGTAATCAGATTTTACAGAAAGAAAAAAAAATTAACTTAGTCAATGAATAGGATTTCGGAGAGGGAAAACATCGTGAGGAAACCAGCATGTCTGAGAGATATTTCTCAACAGCATATGAAGCTAAGTCAGAGGCCCATGGGCAGCATAAAAACTCTGACACCAGGTTAGTCACTTACCACACGAAAAGAAAGAGAATAGGATTTCAAGGTCCGTAGGCAAGAACACCCAATGAAACATACCAACTGTTCTATATAGGTCAATTTATTCACTAGAATCGCAGTCCTGAAAATTTTTGTTAAGTAAATTGACACCACGCGTCCATTCGCCTCGTTACGGCAAATTCATACAACTGTCAAAAATTACAGTTGTGATTTGAATACACGGACAATTTAAGCTCATAGTCAATCTACTTAAATAGTTTGGTTATCAAGTCGTTAAGTACCAACATCTTCAATACATAGTATAAAACAAAGTCGCTTTCTCTGTCCCTATATCCCTATGTATGCTTAAATCTTTAAAACTACGCAACGGATTTTGATGCGGTTTTTTTAAATAGATAGAGTGATTCAAGAGGAAGGTTTATGTGCATAATTTGTCGATATATTTTGCGGGCGAAGCCGCGGGCGGAAGCTAGTAATTATATAAATGCGAAAGGATGTTTGTTACTCAAACAAGCCAGAACTGCTGAACGGATCTCGATATAATTTGGCACATAGATAGTTTTCTAACCTAGATTAACGCATAGGATACTTTACTTTTTATCTTTTACAGCTTTTTATCCCGGTAGCATGTTCCCTTGGGATAATTTCCGATATCCACATAGGCGAAGCCGCTGTCAGAAGCTAGTATCGACCAATACCCGTATAAAGACCAACACCGGTTATAAAAAGAGGATTGTAATCATCTAGATCTGTTAGCAATGTCACCCAGGGCTCTTTCACTCTGTCCAACCTAAAAATACTGTCAAAGTGCGTGCTACGTGCATGATAGCATTTATAGGTACCGCCACCCCATAACCTGGAAACAATAGAAAATCTGAATATGGACCAGCTAATGCTAACTATTCTAGCAAGGCTAAAAATTCTGTGATGGTCAACCTTTCGATTTTTTACGCGTTACGAAGGTACGAAGATACTACGAAGTATATATATTTTTCCATTTTACCAGTCGCCGATAATTCGAGTTAATTGAAGTCATTACCATTCCTATTTAAAAACGCTCGAAACATTATATAGAATTTAAAAAAAAGGTCCTTAATTTAGGTACCAGCACTCGTACCACCGTTTTTTTTATGAACTTGCTAAATCCTGAAAAGGAATATGTACCAACTGAGCCTAAAAAGAGGTCCCTCTTGTTTACATGCCTGCGATATGAAAAAAATGTTGCCATAACCGACAGGAAAAAAAAAAGGCATTCCGATATGAAAGGCATTTCCCGACCCTTGGGTCAATGTTACGGACCCATCGATCCAACCTAGCAAATGTCATAATATTCAGTTTTTCCATCGGCATCCGAAGGTACACCGATTGTTTAACTATTATCTGTTCCAAAAGTGGATAGATGAAAATGTAAACAAATGGATCTGAAAGAGTCCCTGTGGATGATTTGTAGTGCCACTTACAAATTGAGTGCTTGATTTGACTATTTTAATGCTGTAAACATTAAATACCGATTAATGTGTTACTAACTCCCTGTTGTGAGTGATTGCGTAATAAAAATACCTGAACTGGATTTGTCTTTACTTTCATCAGATATTTTTTTAAATGACTTTTCCTACACCAAGTAGATACGTTAATATAACTTAAGTCTTAGTAAATAATGAACTCGTCTTTAACGATAATAATCAAAGAATTCCAACGGTTAATAAGACTGAAGTCAAACAATGCCAGCTGAAACATCATGTTGCCGCTAAACACTTCTTCGAAATACTAATTTCTTAGCCATTTCAGCAATTGCGTGTAAACTGAAAGAACTTATTAACGCGATAAAAATAACGTTTCACCGAAAGTCCATTCACGCTAAAAGACCACATAATTAATGCTTGACCATGTGATCACGTGGTCTTTTATGCTTTCTCTAAACGTTGTATTACTGCTAGCACAAGAATACAATAATGTTCCTATAAAATCTTCGCCCGGCCCTGCTAAGTAAAAAAGATTTTCTGAGTCTTTCATTCATCCTAAATGTTTGTTCTTGTCATCTAGAACCTGTATATCTTCGGCTGACATCTAGGATTTCCCAAAATAAATAGGATAAAAATCGATAACCCCTTCTAATAAAACACGTAACATAAACGCACTGCTGTATCAACATCCCAGTGCTACCTTTTCAGTCAAAAACTCATAAAGCTGTACTATCCCATGTAAAGCAGAAATCTGCATCTTACCACCTGCGCTAGTCGGTTGAATAATTCGCGTTCGCTGTAATGGTGTGGTGAGGTCGCTGGAGCGAGTCTGTGCCCACCTCGGCTGCGGCAAGCGGGCGTCGGCGGCATGGCGGCAGCTGCATTGCAGCTGGCGTGTGCTTTTGCTCGTTTTACTGCACAGAATCCTGCTCACACTGGATACCTACAGTCTACAGTCCTACACGTACATGTGGCACGGCCGGTGTCTGCAATCCCTACGTACTTTACACAAGTATGTAGCGTAGCTTTGATCTGTGATGTTGAGCAGAGTTGAAATTTAGTGGCCAAGCGTTTGAGATCAGGTTTTAACATAAAATATGGATAAATACTGATGTTAAGACGCATCTAGTTACTGAAAACTGACCGTGAAACTGCGCTGGAAAGAGTTTTGTGCTTTTATTGGTACTCTTAAATCAATATAGGCGTGCTGAAATTAAAGCTGGCTAAAGAACGGACAATTCTTATTCTCAACGACTTTATGGAAGTAAGTTCATAAAGTAAAGGTATATGAGATATACCTTTACTTTATGAACTTTTAGATATGATCAATGCTTTTCATTACTATACATAGTATAAAGCAAAGTCGCTTCCCGCGTCTGTCCTAATGTCTGTATGTATGTATGCTTAGATCTTTAAAACTACTCAACGGATTTTCATGCAGTTTTAAATAGATAGAGTGATTCAAGAGGAAGGTTTATAAATGTATAATAATATACAATTTCCGTCATCCACGCGGGCGAAGCCGCGGGCAGAATCTAGTCTCATTAATTAAAGAGAAACGTGCTAATTTTTTGTTAGTCTTACCACGCTTACCTACTATCACTTTTCCCATAAAATTTATGAAACATTCCTGCTTCAGCCTAAAGTTGATTTACATACTGTAATGATAAGTGAATACTACATGCTTATATAATTACACTATCTCAAAAATTATCCAATTTGTTTTGTAATGATAACGATTCAAAACATTGCGTTTCTTTCTAACTGTAGACTTATTAAAGTGGGCGTGCTTACCTGTCATACTTTTATCAAACAATTTAATTCCAGCAGATTTTTCGGGTCCTGTAATTCTATTTGGAGATTGTCCATATAGAATTGTTATGGTCGTGGCTGCATGCTTATTACGTAATAGGAATTTGGGTCGGCCTTCGCCGGGATTGGGGCGTCGGCTATGGGCTTTATAGAGCTTTGACAATGTCAGTCATATAGGCAACAAACATGTTTTAGGGTACAAATATGGCCGTTAGGCGTCCAGTCATTCAGAGATTAGACAGCAGAGTATATACCCGATTGGTCTTAGGTATAAGAATCAAAGGGAAGTCTTTTTATCGGTGACTACTTAGAGATAAAGCCATATACGACGTTTATATCGTAATAGGTAGGTCAGTATCACGAGTCTGGTATCAGTTAAGCACGTTTTATTATTCACAAGTGGTCATGACTTTACCAAGACCAGATGTTGTCCACATTTCAACATCCGTAGATGATTTATAACGCACTTCCACAGACCTGTCGTATATAAATGGAGCAATGGGCGTTAAATCATGCCAACGTGAGCGTCGCGGGCCAATTCATATGAGTGCTGTAGTTAACATAATTGACATCGGCCTGCGAAATTATGATTTTCAAATCGTCGGTGCTACGCGCTATGAAAGCTGTGCTGAAACAATTGACGAAATGTCTGCTCATCCTGTTAAGATAACGTGCGTGAATTGGTAATATTTCTGCAGTTTCCCAATAAGAAAATTTCAATTCTTCACACATTGCGAGTCTCTCGACCTGTAAGATCTCATTACAATGTCAGTCGCCGAAAATTCTCATTACTGCATCAATTGTTTATTCTTTATCACTACTTTGTTCTCTCGCAACGCATTGGCGGCGGAAATACCAGCTCAGTAAGCTGCGAGCTGTGGTTAACGATGAGTAAGTACTTATGTTGGGTACGTACGTATAAATATCTCTAGGTTGAGATAGCATAGCTGAGCAGAGGTCGGGCGACCTCCCGTCGCCGGTCTCCGCAGGCTTAGGGAGCGGCGGGGTGCTTTGCAGATTCTCTATACGTAGGTCTATCGCAGACCGACGCCGGCGTCCTTGGCACTTCGCAGCCTAGTCTTTATAGACTGCTACAGAACAGACAGGCGCACCGAAAATAATCAGATAATAATCAGATTGTCTGTTTTCCACTGGCAAGATGTTAACGGGATTCAATTTAATGTCCCTAAATCGAAATTTGATTTCCGCCAATCTCTTTGCATACCCGTTACAATCATGAATTTCAGATGTTTTTTTGTTTACATGAATGTGTAGTAGATGCTCAAGTTTAGGTAGAATAACAAGTTGGCTAGTAAAATTCGCATATTGATTGTTTTTATTGCTCTTCGAAGCGAAGATAATATAAAGTATTGTTTTGTGCAAGTATCAGTGGTTGGTTACTATTCTGTGAAACTCACGCGAGCGACCACATACAACTCGAAAGTAAAGTCACTTGTTTTTCAAAATTGGTATACAGACAGTCCCTGATTCACCGATCGACATCGTTCAAGTTTCGAACTGATGTTATAGAATAGCACATCTGAATGGTTGGCACGTGTTACCGTATTTATTTTGACCCAGTTCAGAATAAAAAAGCTGCACTTAAATGTAGTGGACCTTCTAAAAACGGTGGTCTGCTCTAACCGCAGTCGCCGGCACTTAGTCGAGATAACGTTATCAGCGATAGCCTTGCAGAGGATTCTGTGAAGCCACATAGCCTAACGTATACATAGCATGTATGTACCTACGTGCTAGGTAACGGGACTATGGAGTACTAGATTAGGAAGCCTTCCTTTTATATAACATCGTATGACTGGTATTTACAAAAATGTATGAGACTTTTTGTGGAGCGTAGACATAGCACTTCGAAATCTTTTGCATTGATTCCTAATTAAGTCTCTTTGGAGTAATCAGGCGTACCGTGGACCTGATTTACTGATTTACTTATCCGGATTAACAAGTTGTCGAAAAGAAATTATGGAACAGAATTTGTTGTCTGTCAGAGTCAGCCGGAACATAAGTAGACATGATGAAATAGGCCAAAGTCTAAGCAAGATCGTCATGATTAGTCTGTCAATCCATTTTATCCATACTTTTATTGTCAATAGAGTTTCTTGTTTCTAATAACTCCATAAAAGCACTTTAGTGTCCGATTATGTTCTGCCATTGTGCCTAAATGGGGCAGTCCCGATTAACAAGATATCCAACTTGTCAGTGCGCATCGGGTGTTGTAGATACCATCATACTATCACCACCTAACTACTTTGTCATATTAAACGAACAACGTTGCAATCAATTGGTTCATTATCTCAATAAGGTATGTGCGGCTAAATACAGAATGTTTTCCGTAAACGATATAAAGTTAATGTTATCTACTCGAGAGAGGAAATATTTGCGTGTGATTTCGAAGATGAATCTGGATCTTTCTTGTGGTTTGTAGGTACAGCTCTGTTCAACCCTTATGGGAGTATAGGCGTGATGTTATGTTTTACAACTTGAGCTGAAGTTAGTGTTGCTAACGTCATATAGAGGTTTTAACAGGATGCTTTCATTCCCAACGCTTTATTCCCCTCTGGAGCGGCGGCGATGTCACTGAAACGAAAAGAGGTCGTGAGTTTGCGTCCGCCGCCAGCCATAGCGCATCCAGCCAACAATGAAGAGCGCAGTTTGTGCCAGTGCTATATCGAACACAGAACACTCACTACATAGGTACGTACGCCGCAGCCGCAGATAGGCGCGTGCTGCATGTAGGCGGCACGTAATGTATGCGTGCGCGCTGCTGGCCGTGTCGTGTTGTCGCTCCACGGACGTCGCACTCGCCACTGACCTCATGCGCAGGCGACTATACCACCTAAATATGACCTAAGTGTGGCGTATTGTTTCTTTTGTTCGTATTAATTAAATGACTTCAGTTTTATTGCTGGTTCCGAATCTGAATCGGAATTCTGCTTGAATGCTACGCAGTTTACGAAGATTTTTCATTGGATAAAAAGTTAATAAAATAAGAGTTTTTTCGTGCCAAAGTAGGTCACAATTTTTTTACCTACCAGCATTGTGTTATACAATACGTAAGTAACAAACATAGGTGACACTTTGAAAACAAGCGTGTTGCGCAAATTGATATCAATGTGCCAGTCGTTCGTGACTGGGCTGTGGGTAACGACTGTCGCCATCGTTAACAATCGTGCCGTCACCTAATTGACTTCGCTCTATACCTTAATTAGTACTCGGCTGTGATCGCGACGTTATTGCATCTCAACTTGTAGCAGTAGATACCTAACTAGCTAGTTCTTATGTCGGCGTGCGAGGCCGCGCACCACCTGACACAAGCAGCTGGTAGCCGGCTGCCTGCGCTTGCACACAACAAAACTCGTTTCGAAGCAGACGCCTCAATATGGCCACCGACGGCCCCCGTGTCGTATTATGATTACCAACAGATTTTAATTCTAACCTAAGCTTCTGCCACAAACGCAATTGATTTATTTCGCAAATGGAGCGTTCTACATTTACGCAGACGTTTGCAGGCGAGTGCAAAACAATATTAAAGATATTCTTCAGTGCTACGGCCGAGTGTTTCTGGGAAGTGGGCGCGCGACTTTGTTGGATGGCTTTGTTGTCGCTGTGTATTGTCGAGCGGCTGTCCTTATGCCGTGTCCGTGATCGTATTTTTCCGTGTTGTGCGCAGCCAGCGTGCGGTGTGGCTGTTTACACGAGCAGCCACTATATAGGTATAGCTGGCACGTTTAGCTAGGTAGGCGCGTAGGCAGGCGGTCGTGCGGCCGGTGGCGGCGTCGTCGCTCGACCCTGATAATTTGCTGCGCTTATGTTACTTCAACGGCTTCTTGCGACACGTTGTGGCAGCTTTCCTAGGTTTCTACTCCCTACACCATGCACTCGAATGTAGGTGAGTTATGTGCGACTGTAGCGCAATGTCTTTCAACAAATAACAGTCGTCGATTTCAAAGGTAATTCGCATTAGTTACGCATAAACGGTGCACATTACGGTGCAGACGTCGATGTTAATTTATAATTATGTAGGTAACGCCACTATATGCAGATAGCTGATATATTTAAGTTATCCTCCCAGAATGTCTGCGTCGCTATATGATTACGATTATAGCGTTTGTCATTGAACTAAACTCGTGACATTGAAGACATCTTTTAAGGAGTAATTCGAATGGACAATCAAATCCCAAAAAATATATGTAAATCTTTTCGATTGTTTAACTTATCTTGCTAGGGCGCTATGTAGAGCAAGTAGTGTACCTACTGCCCATCTTTTAGTTCGATTTAACCGACTGCAAAATAAATGATTTCTGATTTCTGACTTCGGGATTAAGAATGTAAATCGAGACCAGTGTACCTGGCTCAGTGGTCGAGTGCAGCGGATATCGTTTGCGTCACCAGATGTCTTGTGCAACACGAGGACCGCGAGAATGTCGGCGTGCCAGCGACAAGATGCGCATAACACTCGCTCCAGCTTTCAATGCATGAAACGAGCATAATAGGTATGCGACTCGTCAGCGTTGGAAGTAAATAGCCGCACTCCGTACCTACATACTTGCACATTGGCTGCCTACATACGTTGCAATGTGCAAAATGCTTTTATATCGGGTGAGCGCTATTGGAAACAGTAGCTATTGACTCATAATGAGTAAATCGCTAAGTAACACAAACAAGTCGCCGTGACTGTGTTCATGCACGAGTCGCTCGGCGTCGATCTGTGCGCGTCGTCCGTGACACCTAAACGAGCGAGCAGCACCTCTGCTATCTGGTGGTTTGATAAGGCGCATTTATCAGTGGGCCTCGGCGCGGGAGGAGCGACGTGAGAGCGGCTGCGGGTGTTGGGTGGCGTATGGACAGGCAGGGCAGCCGCACATGTTGCGGAACGTGCAGCCGGCGCGCGGCGGGCGCGGGCGGCGGGCGGGAGACCAGGGACGGCGTCGGCACACCGCCGCGCCGCACGCACACAGCCGCGCTCCGACACGACGCCCGCGCCCGAGGAGCGTCACTACGCCTTATCGCAGCCATCTTTAAACGAGCACAGTGCACGCCACCCGCCACTCGGTACGAATTCCAATCGAGAACACTGTTGCTACGATGGCCGTCGACAACCGACCGCACCGATCCTTTCATTACATGCGACGCGAGCGCCGTGCATCGTTTAGCAGCCTGCTTCAAGGTCGTGTTAATTACCAGTCGGACCGGTGACAGTCATGCTCGTTAGCGAGATTCATCGCATTAATATATCTATCTTCGCATAAACAAGGCATTTATCGTTTTCAATGATCGGTCTTCAATGTAGTTCTCTTTGAGCCTTTGCCGATGACTTAGCACACAGACACCACAGTAGGTAGGTATCTAGATTGCATCACGTTTTAATAGCACGCGCTGCCGCTGCAAACAGCCGCTCCGCATTCAGCCACGATCTACATTGTCGCACCCTATAAAGTTTACCCTATTTAGGTTACGTCTACGGTGTGTACGTTTCCACACTAGGGTGTTCTTGCGGCGACCATCTGTATTGATCTCGGGAGGGTGGTGTGGGTCGCCATCCCGTCGTGTAGTCTCTGTAGAGGCCGTGGCTCTGGCAAAGCCTCGGTAAAATCCAGACTGAGGCTGTCGGGTGGGTGATAAAGGAAAACTGCCTACGTAGCCGGCCCCTGGCGGGTGTGCGCTCGGCGTGGCGTGTTGTCGCGCAACTATATATAGCTCGTGTTGGGCCGCAGCGCCCGCCGCCGCCACTGCGCTGCTCCGCCGACGACGTCCGACGAAAGGTCAATTGGCGCGCAAATTATTTGCGTCGCAAAATCCGCAGCGTCGCTGCACCATCCCGACGGCGACGCTATAAACTAACATGAATTAAGCCCAACCGCCTGGTTTGCTGTACGTATTATGGTGTCGCATCGGTATAATAATGGATGGCTGATCACTGATTCAACATTGGCCTAACACCGCGTACTCTTTAAGGCAAGAACGCGGCACGCATTCTTATCGGACCTCATAATAGGTATTGTATGCCGAGGTAAGTAGGTAGGTAGGTACTCCATGTACATGCCTACGTAGGTACTGTCGGTGTATACACGTGCCTATTGATTGCTAGCTGTCGACGTCGTCCTCAACAGAATTACAGATTTAACTTCGTAATTATAGCATATTTGACTGTAGGAACCCTCCTACGAGAGGAGTACGGATGATCGGTCTTCGTTTAGAAGTTAGTAGTACCGCTCCACTCATAAAACCGGGTAATTAATTAACAAGAAATCGTCTTAATGAGTTAACATTGCAATAATCAATTTAAAACATTGTCACTTCATTCCAAACAGTTGTTTTTATATGGTTCAACTTGCTACGAAAACATTCAACGGTTCAACTCTACCGCTATCCACGCCCTATAGAGTTACAGCAATAGAAAACCCAAAAACAGGTATCGAGTTCCGAGCCGGGGGTGGCAAGCAGGGCTCATGGGGACTGCGGCTATGCATTCTTTCTATAGCACGTAGGATAAAAAACGGGTTTGAATTCAAGAAGTGGTCAGTCTGAGGCCGTTTCGAGGTGAGCGCTCCACCATCAAGGCACTGCTTAGTCACGCTCGGAATGCTTACGACTGCTCGCTCCTACAAGACGTTGCAAACAAATGACGACACAGACACACAACACAGCTATAGACGACAACGCGCCACACATATGCACAAGTACATACAGTACGTCGCACAGTCGTATCAGTCATGTACTTGTGGTTAAGCGGACTAATTCTGAGCACAGACGCCGCTGAAAACTATCATGTATCGGAGAAGTGTAGCATACCATCGCGCCTGTATACTCGAAGCGGACGGCAGAGGATGTAGATGTAGTAGGACTAGGTATGCATCGTGTCATGGAGTAGAAATTTCAATACTACAATAGAAACACACGAGGGACAGCAGCCATTGAATTATATTACTTTAAAGAATACATGCGTTCGATATATACTAATATACGAATACATGCGATGGACTCTGTCAGTAGCACGTCCACTGACAGAGTCCATCATTATTTTTTTTTATTCAAACCTTTTTAAATTAATCTGTAATTTTGAAAGGTCGAATGCTTCCCGTTATTTTGTAACCAACTAGCTAAGTTCCACATAAGGTTTCACCTAGGTACAGTACTATATAACACCTCAATCTCTGCTTACACCACTCTAAACATAACACATAGCTACATTTCGTCAGTTATGTTAAGTACTTATAGCCTAGTTATAAGTAGGTATGTCGTAGCTTCAACTACGCGTGGCTACTACTGAAAAGTATGCGTCGCTGAAAACGAGTCCTCGTGTTATATTTTTCATGACTCTTCGCGCTAATATTGCGGGGGGGTAGACAGATAACGTTTTGGGGTACACTTTCGGTTTGCCTGAATTTCTGCGTAGTTTAGATGAGCTCTACGTTTAGATGAGAATAAAGTGTTATCTTTTTATCAATCTTTCTTTAATCTCGGTATTCGTAGACCCTGCATTGGTGGAAGGTACACATCAAATCCATACTAATGAAAAGCTGAAGAGTTTGTTTGTTTGAACGCGCTAATCTCTGGAACTACTGGTCCGAATTGAAAAATTATTTTTGTGTTGGATAGTCCATTTATCGAGGAAGTTTATAGGCATACCACGCTTCGACCATTAGGAGCGGAGCATTCAAACCACTCTCTCTCTTAGGTGACCCAGAAGAAGTTGCACGCGTCAGCTAGTCCACAATATAATGGCTTGAATACTACGATTAATACCCCTGTTGGGTCTTTAGTTCCATCAGGAACTATCAAGTCTTAATGCAAGGTTTAATACACATTGATGTAGGAGTGGTGTAGAACAGCCCTGCCCCTGACCACTGACTTCCTAAGTAGACACAGACTCCCTGTATCGCTCGCTGACTCGCTGTGCCCTGTAACTCATAACTCGTAAGTAGGTACTAAAGCAAGCACTACTTGACCTCACCAAAGATCTAGGCAATTAAATTAATTGAACTGCTGCAAACTTCTTGCACACTGTACCGTAGTTAAAAAAGCATTTAACCAGTAATTAGTAGTACTTAATACGGTGCTGTAAAGTTTCAACAATCACTTCCCTTTCCTACAAAAAACTGTTGGATACTTATGTGATACCGGTATTGGTTAATCTGGTCTCGTTTTCTAAACATGAAGGCGATCTGTACATCCAAACCGCGTTCAAGATCTTTTTTTTTTTGAGTGTCGGAAGTCATCAAATGACCCCCTCCCGCTCTAGGTGGAGCGAAAGGGAGTGTCAGACTCTTACTGACTTAAACCCATCCCTGTTCCTTCCTTAGCCCTTCATGTTCCGGGTTAGCGGGTCTTTTCGGACAATCCCGCTTGCGTTCAAGACCTGTCAGTGTCAATATTCCACTAAAAACAATGACCCTGAATGACCTTAAACGGGGTTTATCTGCTGATGTCGTTCAGTTTCTTAAGTGAAATTCGCCCTTCGTGTAGCTTAGAGGGGTTATTACTCCTTCATGAGAAGGATTTCAAATCTTTCCAAGTTACGTTTAGGTACTTTGAACATTGGAAGGATAGTCTACAGAGTCGTTACACGTTATTTTGAAGCCGGGTAGAGCTTGTATACTTAGATATATGCAAGTTGTGCACTCGAATTAAAATATAAATACAGAAAGAATATCTCTAATGCTGCACTTTGAATGAGCGGTAGGCGACGAAGCCAATGACTTACGTCAATTGCTTTGTTAGGATAATAACCTTAATAACGCTACAGTTATAAAGCTCAAGTTACTTTGAGTCATCATTTATTTAGCAAAACAGTTTTTGCAATATTCAAGAATGGATGTCTGATGGTTCGATGAAGCATTTCATATCTATGCAGACTTGGTATTTGTGTCGCGTAATGAAGAAATATTTTGGCAAAGACTTTTTTTTTTCTTTTCTACAATCAATAAACAAAACAAAAACAGTGTTAATTTGACGTCAGCCATTGCTCAATACGGAATGATGTTGAATGACTTTCGGCACGAAATCCCAATGACTCAATCATTGGAAGGTGATGGATAAAAAAATACGGTGGTTACAACTATCAATGAAAGCAAAAGCGTTCTCGATAACTCCAAATGACTTGTCTCGGGAATCGAACTCGAATGAAAGGGAAAGGAATGAGGTATTAACATAACGTTTATTATATATTACATGTTTATAGGGACTGGCACATATTCACGTGGTTTATTATTCATAATATCGGTGGCTTAGAAGTTTATCAACTTTGGGTCGTCTGCAACATGTTTCTTTAAGATTGTCACTTGGAATAGTTGTTGATTCTTAATCAAATTAGGTTGTAGTACTTGAGTTTAACTTGAGTACTTAAGCGTGTTGTGTGACAGAATATGAATGCTTTTCAACGCCTGAAACGTTATACTCGATACATTTGCATTAGTCAGTAGGTATCCAACTATTTTGAACGGCATCCATTAATTCGTGCTGAAAGGTAATTCGCTGCTTCGTCTGTGGCTATATCCACATTTGTCAGTTCGCGACTAAGCTGTCTCAATCAGCGAATGCGTTGCGATCGCATGAACCGTTGGCGTTGCAGAGTATGCAGCATGGTACTTAACGGACGAGTGCTATTTTTATGTTCATTGTGACAAATAATAAACAGTCGGGCGTCTCCCGGTCGGCGGCGGTCGGCGGCGTGCGTGCGAACATCGCGTGCGTGCCTACTATAGGTAGGTACAGGCGACGCCCGTGGTAAAGTCGACATCCCTGCATCCCTGCGCCGGCTGTGGCGCTCTATAAATACACAGCAGGTGTGGTGAGCGGCGGGGCGTGCGGCGCGCGGGGCGGGGGCATCCGCCTCTGCAGCGCTCCTAACCGCTCGCAGCGGCCATCGGACCTTAGCGACGGCATATCGATTGCGAGGGCTCCCCCTGCGGCGCGGTCGCCTCCATTGTGCGAGGCCTGGGATGCCTTCTCCGGCCGTTTCCTGCCTCGGCCGTCAGTTGCCTGCGACCCTGCCCCGCGCGCCGCACCCTGCCCACCAGCACACGTCACCTGTCTAACACATGAGTGCCCAGTACCCACGCAGGCACACTGCGCTACTGATAACACGACCTCGCACTTATTAACGATAATTGCGTTAATCACCATAAAGTTCAACGATGTACTGTTGACCACAATTTCGTCATTGGTAGCCTGTTTATTAGTTATAAATAAATCACAAAACATTGTAACCCTGTTTGCCCATGGTTGTTACGCTTAATTATGGACTTGAAGAGACTATCCATTGAAATGTCCAATTTACACTCTGCAGAACTGATACATTCGGTAAACGAGATAAGTGTCAGTTCTAATAGGTGTCTCAGAAATGTATTTAGTTAATTTCATTAATAGCTTCGGTTAAAACAATCGGCAATTAGCAGCGTTTTTGTCTCGTTTCATTAATTATTTTGAAGGAACGGAGCGGAATCTGCGTAAGCCGTGGGTTCCGTAGCGCTTATATTATTATTTTGTTAAGAAACAAAACGATCGTTAAGACCGACGGAATTCGATTATTATCTATCTACGTATATTAGTTTGTGAATTTGACTGTAAACAGCAGCAAATTACAATAATAAAAGCAATACCTCCTTAGAACGAAGTTAATTATGTAAGTTATCAGATTGGATACAGCATTAAGGCGATTCGGATCAACCTCTAAATGCGCATAATTGTACTTTAATTAGTTGATAGATTAGTTAAATCAGCTATAACAAACACAACGACAAACGAACCGCGAAAACGTGCCAAATTAAATTTACGTCACACAACTCTCATTGAATCATGCGTTATCGGCTTTATGGGGAAACAAAACTATGTGTTTTATTTGTTCAAACTAAAAGTTAATGCTACCAATCAAGGGTCCTCTCGTGAGGAACCCTGAACACAAACAATAAATCAACCCGCGATCATGGCTCATTTCTCATACAAATACGCTATATTATAAATACATCATTGAACTGATACTTATAGGCACGGATGGACTGTTATAAATTTTGACAAAAAATCGCCACCTGAATCTCAACTCTACACTTCAGTCTGAAGGACTAAAATTGCTTAAAGACTCTTTGTCAAATGCTACAGCTGTTGGTATGCCGCCGTACGTACAGCATCGTAGATACGTTTGACTAAATCAGTTCATTCTATTTCTGTCTTTATGTCCCGGTAATAAAGTTGATAATTGCGTTTATAAATGAGAGGTGTCGCATTTTTATCCGTCCACGGCAGACCTCGGTAAGTCAAAGGAAGGGTTATGGTGTGTTTGTATGGTGTTTGTGGCGTCTGATAAAGGACTCCCTTTTTTATAACCCTAATGGCAGACGAAGCAGGTTTTATATCAACCAGCAATGCAACACTTCCTTTTCTTACACCTTACTAGAGGATGTCGGAACTAAAGCTTTTTCAGCTCCAACCTTTTTCTTGTCATTTTTCCCAACTTGGCATCATTTTTCGCTTATCTCTACTAAAACTTGTAATACACTATTCGAAGTTAGGAACCTATTATTTTAGTTTAGTAGCTACTCAAATACATTTAAAACAATATAATAGGGCCTATGTACACAAAGTGAACTTGCGATAAAAATATAGTACTAAATTTCAATTTCAATCATAAAAAAGTTAATTTCTATAAATAAAAGACATCAACGCTTTCGATTTGTACAAATCTGTTTTTCCGCAATTAATTTTGACAGCAATAACAATAATATTTTTGTAACGTTTTTCTAGCAGGAACCCTACTAACACCACTTCGTACTATCATAGCACATCCGTAGTATTACTCAAGCCCGTATTGAAGTGTAGCTACTCTACCTGACTTGGCATTTGTAAATCTGCTTACCTGTGCTTCATCATTATTCTTCCCTTTTCAAACGCTGTCCTTATTACGTAATTACAAAGTAGACGCTCTCGGTATAATGATGATGTCGCATACACCGCAACATAGTATGAAAAAATGTTGCCGACAACATCCAAGAGTACAAACTCTCATTAGACCGTTGCCGAGTGGAGGTCGTCCGCCGCGCCGGCTCCCCTTGCCGTCGAGGATGAAAAACATAGGAGCATGACACCGGGCGGCCCTCCGCGCCCGGCCCGCGCCCACGCGCCCTCCGGCCCGGCCTCCGCCACGCCGCGCTTGTCGGCTGCTGGCTCGCCGGCCGCGGCGCCTCATTCAGCCGGCGACGCTCTCGCGCACCGCACACGTGCCGCTGCAGCGCGCCGCGACACCCCCCGCCCCCCGCACCATACGTCGCGCGCCCTCCCGGAACGTTTAACCGACAACGAACATTGTTCTGTTGCAGCGGAGTATGCTACAGCAGATGTCCTCGCCGCCGAGCGCACAGGTCGGCGAGGTCGCGACTATTGTACGCCACCTTGAAGGCCGCGTCTGCGGCGACGTGTCTTCGGAGGCCTCCTCGGATGCCGCCGAAGAATTTGAATTACCACAGTGCAAGATAAGGAGGAACTATAATTGCACCAAGTGCACGTTCTATACGCAGAACCCGCGCGCTTATCTCGTCCACACGCGTGACGCTCACTTCGTCAGACTCAAGATATACGATTGTCCACACTGTGTCTACGCTTCCAGACATCATCAAAAACTTATAAGACACGTCAAAATGGTTCACGGAGTATCTAAGCCGACTGCTGTGGCTGCTAAAGTGGATGCACCGCTATCACCTCCCTCCAACGATAACATGGAACCAGCAGAGCGTGTTGAAGACATGCTTGAGGAAGTCGAGGACTGTGAGGATATGATGATGGAAGTCGATGATGACTCCATGGACCAACCTGATGATATCGACGGCGACTGCGATAGAAGTGTTGACTACGCATCACCCTCTTATCGAAGGGCACATCTGTCAAAAGCTAAGGGCAAATTCTTCTCATGCGATAAGTGCAACTATGTCACCCACATAAGAGCTAGATTCACAAAGCACGTGAAGTATCATTCGATGCCTATGATCAAGTGTACCATGTGTGAATTTCGAACTCCATACAAGTGGAATTTGGACCGCCACATGAAGAACCACGGTGGAAGTGGGAGTTTCAATTGTTCCATGTGCAACTTCACGGCAGACATCAAGCAGAGTCTGACGGTGCACGAAATGAATCATCACACACCGCCAGCGGGCCAATCGCTGTCGAGTCGCCGCCGCAACCGGGTGGGCGCCAGCGACACGGTTATCGCGGAGTTCGACGCAGCGAGCACGTTGCTCCCCAAGGAGGAAGAAGGGAGCGGCGACTCGCGGTCCTCACACTCGGTCTCGGTGAGTCGTCGTATATGTGTTGTGTGCGTGGCGAGGGGCCGCGCCCCGGCCGCTGCGGCCGCCTGCCGGTACCACCGGTGACGTCACTCCGCTGTCACTGTTATCACGAGCGCCACCGCACATGAATTGCACTCCACACTATATATCGCTTCTCACAACCTTTTGCATCATGTTTACATTTATGCATGTGTCTTTCACGCTTCTATTTGTATTGCACGCCCGGTCACATAATACTCATTCCCAATACCATACTAGCACATTATTAAAACTTACTTAACTTGCAAAATGTAATGTATGAAGACCACCTAAACAGTAGATAAATACCTTGTTTACAAATAATGCGCCACTCGAATATGTAAACATACTTTGACTATGATATTATCGTGGGTAGTATTATGTAATTAGCTGTTCGAAAAGCATTGGTCAGAGCGCTTGGAGATTAGTACTTTTTGGAATTCCCTAATTCTGATAACAAGATCAGGATTGAAAAAAAAAACCACATCACTTTGCCAACTGATAGTAGTGTCATACTCCCAGTTTATATCTTTTAATATTTAGGTTAGCATACTTCTGCCATTTCTCATAATCCAAACGAAGTATCGAACCCGGTTACGCGCACTTATTACCACTGAACCCACGAGTCGTCTCAGTCTTAATTCTCATATATTTCTTGTGGTAATAAAATCAAATATCACAGATTTACAGCTGACGCTTAGATAAAAATACTGAAACGTCCCAAATTTAAATGATCAAGCATGTTTTAGAGCAATTTCTGAAATGCGAAATCCAATAATTTAACGTGTAAAGTAAAATATTCGTGACAGTTAATCGAGTTTTCGGAGTAGCGTGGTTCTTAGTAGCTAATCGTAATTGCGTAACACTCTAACAGTAGCAATGGGTCTCATTTTGACAGTTCAACAATATTCATTGCGTTATTTGTGTATGTACCTTTTTTATTCTTTTTCTCGTTTGTAAACAGGAGTCAAAGGTTTAAGCTGAAAACCAGCGCTTAGCAACTCGCTAGGGGAGCTAAGCATAATGCTAACGCTTAATTATTTTGCTTCCAGTATTATTATTCTGCTTCCAGTATTCACCACTACTATTAGCTGTAGTACCGGAGACAATAAACAGTATTCTATTCTTCTTGTCTATTCTTCTTACGTTGTTGAGTAGAGCAATTTTACGGAGATTTGATGCAATGGATTAGCAGTATCCTTCAAAATCATTCAGATTGTGATTGATAGTGTGTTACGCGATTAAGGTGCCTTCAAAGTGACTACAATGTAAGTCTAAGCAGACAAGTTACTGGGGCCTAGACAAAGTCCCATTTTCATTAACGATAACGAAATTAGATAAATCCGTAAAATGTACAGAATTGGCATTTAAGCTTTCGAAATGTCACGTGATCAATCGTTTTCGATCGCTAAGAGCTAGACAATGTCAAATTGTGTAACGAAACTCGATTAATATTCCCATACAAATGCGTTGACAAGTGGCATTTTTGACAATCCGAATCGCTGAGATAATGAATTGTTCGATCAACAATTTTCGAAATCGAATCGACACGGAGCGATTGACACTTGTTTAGATCCCCTGGTCCATCACCCACGGATGACATCCGTAGTAATCCATTTCTTTTACGATTCGCGTGGGAAGATAAATATTAGATCATAAATAATGATTTATATTCCTAATCCAGAGATTTTATTAGGTACTCTAAAAGTAATTTGAATCACTTCCCATTTCTTTGGAAAGTGCGTGAAGAATAGTCGAGGCGGCAACAGAACGTGAGCAATGATGCCTACTGCTTGAAATTACGCACTTAAATAACTGTGCGTACGGTAATAATTCCGCTATATGATGGTACAGTCAACCAAATACCTAGGTATACTCTTCATTGGTAAGTTAGCACAAAAAGGGTTATTTCGTCCTGTTATGCCTGCACCCTAATTATGTAACATAAGTACTCAAAATGACAATCCCTTCGTTTTTACAATACAACAAACTCTCGTGCTATAGAAAGCAATGTATTTTGTCTTAGCTATTATGTTTGCTGAGGTAAAATCGCTTTTGTTGCAATCAAGAAAAGACGCAATATTGAAAGTGTCTGTAGATCCCTTACTTAATTCGGTTACTTAAGTCCTTAAAAAGCTCTTCAGCAAGCGCATAACTGAGTCTAAGTAGCCTTTTACGGGAAGCGAATTAGCTAATTCTGTTTTACTTACGCCCTTTTGGAAATTAGATTAGGTATCTTGATGTTAGTTCAGGATAACAGTAGGTACCACTCCGAACACCTTTTTTTTACTGGCAATAGGCTCACGATCCACCAATGAAGGACATAATTATGCTAACCTAGTACATGTTATGAAAAATATCTTAAATATTCTACAAACTACATATTTTCTAATTCTTTTCACAGTTCATTAATATTTTGGCTTCAAAACGCATTTACCTACTATGTGCTTTTTCAATGTTTTTGCAAGTTATACTGGGGTGACTATTAAATCTATTCGTAATATTTTCCACTGTTAAGTATATTTTTGTTTGTTTGTGTATTTATGCTTTTCCTGTATAATTGTGACGTCCCTTGAAATCATGTAGGTAATATCAAAACTAAGATATGCTTAGGTATAACAGCTTCGATCTCTCTTTTGCAAATTGTTCTTAGTTTGTTTTTAAAAAAGATTTCATAAGTTACAAGGTTTCGGTCACCGAGCCTACATGTTCATGGGTTTACATTCCAAAAAGTTTGTACTCATACATTAAAATAATTAGTTACCTAAGTGTTGTTCGAAAAACTTATAAGTAGATAATAAAGACTTTCCTTTTAATAAAATATTCTTTGCTTGTGGTTTTATCAAGTGTTGGCACGAACAGCACAGTAGTTGAGAGTTATCTTGTGCCCAGACACGGGTTGGATTCCCGCTCGTCTTTTGTACTTTGCCCTCAGATATTTTTTGTAACCAACCAACTATTACAAACGTATATGTCCGCATGAAAAAAGAAAAAAAAAATTAAAACTTTTTTTTCATTATCACTATAACTTCATACGATCTAGTTTTCGAGAATGAGGTAACAATAAAAGTTCAATCAATAAAAGTTTTCCTTTTCTTTAATTTCAGGACATGGGTCTCCAATACGCAGACAGAGAACTAATCAGTTGCAAAAGTGATTCCAACGACGGTACAGCGTCTGACGCGCTCACCAGAAAAGAAACTTCGCAAGATGGATACAACCAGCTTTCACCAACCCACAGCGCAGACGAGAAGCATCAAAAACAAAGCAGAAAGATTCCCCGGCCAATACCACAACTCATACCGTTAAACTCTTCAACACCCAACCAAAAACAAACATGCTCTGGGGAACCGCCACAGAAAAAGTTCAAGGAATCTCTACCCATAGACATTGATGATGTATCTGCTGAAAATACTCTTCTACCCGCAAATCCATCAATAAAAGAAACTGGAGGTCGAAAGAAAAATGAATCGTTCTTCGACAGATTAAAAGAAAGACTGCTTACAGAAACAGGCGAAGAAGGCTCACTAATATGCAAGATCTGTGGATTTGAAAGTAAATGCTTGTCAGAACATTCTGTCCACGAGAAAAATTGCTCTCCACAAACGAACCGGATCAATGCAAACACGTCGCTTAAAAGTTTAAGTTCCACTCGATGTCAGAATTGCAGACACCGATGTAAATCAAGCGCTGACTTATACATCCACATGCAAACTTGCGGAAAGAGTGAAAAGATCGATGATGAAAACACTATGAAAAATGAAAATAGTAATGACGAAATTATTCCAATACATGAAAAAGAGATTGAACCGCATCCAATGGAAAACGTCGTCTTCGTATGGAACAACATTAACCATGACCCTAATAAGTTTGATATACCTTTAGACATAAACATAAATGATGATTCCACTCTACCAGAAATACATCGAAGTTTTGACGCTGAGATTGTAGATGACAGTGAAAGCATGAATTTGTCGCCGAGTCAAGCGATTGGAAGAAAGGTATTTAAATGTCCACATTGTCCCTTTTTCTCCACAACAGCGTCCAGATTTCACGTTCATATCGTGGGCCACTTGAACAAGAAACCATTTGAGTGTTCCCTCTGCAAATATAAATCTAATTGGAGATGGGATATAACCAAACACATTAAATTGAAATCTGCGAGGGATCCTGAGCACAACGAAGCAAAAGTACTCATGACTGACGAGACAGGAAGAAGAAACTACAGCAAATACAACAAATTCTTAGCAATGCCTGTTTTAAATGAAAATGGCGAAAATGAGTTCCACTATCTGGATCCTAATACCGCTGTCGATAGCACGATGGAAATGGATGAATCATTTAATGAAATATCAGACGTTATGAATGTTCAATTTGAAATGCAACCGCTTAACTTACAGACTCAACACAGTGAAGATAATTACAACTATATTGATAACAGAGGTCTCAATGATATGAAGAAACCCAAGAAAACGTTATGGAAATGTAAAAGATGTAATTACAAGTAAGTCCAAAAACATTATATTTCACACATGAATTGATACAAAATACTAACTCCTACTAAATTAAAGAAAGGTTCTGTAGCAGTCTGGAGTCTGGATTTGTGACCGGTTCATGGCAATAGGCTCCCCCCTATTACATGAGACTTAAATATAGTTGGAGAAATGTGGGCATAGCATAGGTTCACCTCTGCCTAGACCTTCAGGGAAACATAGCATGATGTGTAAAGACGAAAGCTTACATAGAATTTCATTGTGTTTTCAGAGATCCCTCAAGAGAAGCTCTGTTAGAGCATGTCCGTGAACACTCCAGATCGGATGGCATCCATGAAGAACTCAACAAAGCACCTATCAAGAAACCTGAGAACAATACTCCCGACCCAGCCGACCTGGCGTATCGTTGTGGCCATTGTAACCAATTGTCTAATTGGAAACATGTCATACAGGTATGTTACGATATTTGTTTCTTTGTTTTTTTTTACCCGACTGTGCGACAATAAAGGCTTATGATTTGAACTGAACACATGTGTTCTTTAGGCGCACTTTGCGCTGTTTCTGAACAGTGAACGAAACTGAACTGTCACGCTAGGACCGGTGACGCTAAATCGGGTAGTTATTGGTACTCGGCACTCGTATATACTCAGTTCCCGTCGTAAGTTTTAAGTTCTACCGTGTGGTCATAGGCACGCACCATCTTTTTTTTTACCTTTCTATCAATCTGCCTATCCTTTTCCAAACTATGTTGAGGTCGTTTTCCAGTCTAACCGGATGCAGCTGAATACCTTTTCTTTAACCATCATATACTACCTATAATACCAACTATTTACTTTTTCAGCGCCATTGCCGATTAAAACACGACGGAGTGATCAAAGTGATAACCACAGTAAAACCAAAACCTGATCCACCAATGAACATCAATGAGATCAACATTGACACTTGCAACAAATGCCCGTACAGAACAAGTGACAAGAAGCTACTCCTTGCTCATTTACAGCAGCATCAGCCCTCGCCGAATTCTATTTTCAAGTGCTACTTCTGCCCGTTCTTCGTAAAAGATGAGCCAGAATTAATCCAACATCTTCTTCTGCACGGTATCACAGATCCAGAAGATTACATCGCAAAAGCAATGGGAGCTAAATCCCCAGCACCAGAACCGCAAACAGCTGTTACTGCGGCATTAAACTCCACCAAGCGCCACAAATGTACAGAATGTCCATACGAAACAAATAGTAAGTCACAATTCATGTACCACGAACAATTTCATCGGCTTCCAGCTGATACGCCTTATAAATGTCCAGAGTGCAACTACAGCGTATCTAAGAGACATCTGCTGCACCAGCATCTGCGAGTACACGGAATCAAAAGAATTGAAACTGAAGCCGAACTAGAAGCAGCTCACAACAAGCTAGCTAAAGTGGACTTCAACATCAATCTTGATGAAATACCATATGTCTGGGTTTCAGCAAAGAATGAATTTCATAAAATGTACAAGTGCCGATATTGTTCGTACGTTAATGCTGTAAAAAGCAAAATACCAAATCATGAGAAAATTCATTTTATTGTATTCGAAAACAATGACACAACTATCTACAAGTGTTTGGAATGCAAATTTACATGTGATAACGCCGGCAGGTTAGCCGAGCATTCCAAGACTCACGGGGAAATATATGGTCGCATTTATTGTCCCGTTGAACACGATGTGCCTGATGATGAACAAATAACTAAATTAAGAAAGGTTATAGAAATTGAAAAGTCAGCAAATCCAGAAAGTTTCTCCAGAGATGAAGGCACTGCGCATGAATTAAGAGAAATAAAACTATTATACTTTTGTCAAAAGTGCCCAGCAAGATTTTTTGAAGACGGCGAACTAGACGCTCATGAAAAATGTCATGACGTAGCATTGCCCAATAAATGTAAAACTTGCGACTTTTCAGTCACTGAAGAAAGTGAATTAGCGGCACATGCCTCCGTGCACACGGATGAATATCACACAAAAACGAAGATGCTCAAATTTGTTCACCACTCACATCCTATGCACAAACAACCCGTGCTAGACTTTGCTCTCTGTTCAGATACATCCGAGATTACGTGGCGAGCGACTGGGCCTAGTAAATCTGAACATTTCGAAAGTCCTACGAAAAAAGAAACAAAACACGTGCCAAAACAATATTTTTGTAAACTATGTCCAGCGAAGTTCTTCAAAACTTCCGCGCTTACCTATCACATGGGGCTACATGGAAGTGATGGCGAGTTTAAGTGCAAGAAGTGTAATTACGCAGTAAAGAACGTTGGAAATCTCGGCAAACATGAATTAATTCACGAAAATGAGAACAAGGCTACAACTTGTGACTATGAATCTGGCGAAGATATGGATTATAAAAATATTCCTTTGTCGGGCACAGATTTGTTCCAGAGAAAGACTGAGGCTCAGAAAAGAGTATTAACTGATAAAGATAAGTTAGTTAAGCCGAACGATCATTTCCCGCCTGTCCTACAAGCCGATCCCCAATTCGGTTATTTAATGCATGGTAATCCTGAATTTATATATCCCACGTACCTGAAAAATGGACGGCAAAAGGAAAAGCGATACAAATGCCACAAGTGCCCCTCGGCTTTTGAGAAAAGAGAACAATATAAAATTCATTTGTCGTTGCACGGCTCCAAGCAAAGATATAAATGTGAGTTATGTGATTATTCAGTGAAATATTACGCTAATTACGTTCAACATATGAGAAAACATCAGATGAACGATGAAGCTCAAGCTGAAAGAAAGAAAGATAATAATGATTTTCCAGAAACTGAACATCAAGAAGACGTTAAGCAAGATGACAGCAATGATAACATTAAACTTGCTATAAAAACTATGCCAAAAGGAGCTGCTAAGAGCGACTTTCAACAATTCTCAATTAGTGATCAGCAAACACTTAGACTGCTGCAGAGGCGACGGTCGAATAATTCTGGAAAGGACCACAGCACTTCTGAAACTTCGCCGATGAAAGAGCGCAAAATGCACATGTGTCTGTTATGTCCCTACACTAACCAGCGTCAAGACTCCTTAACCAATCATTACAGAAGGCACGGTGACACCGATGTTCTGAACGGAGGAAGCCATAGATGTTCCCATTGCGACCTAGTAGTTGTTCAGTCGCATTTCCTTCGGGAACATCTGAAGACACACTTCAACTACCACAAAACTCTTATTCCTGAATGTTTTGTCGCAAACGAAGCTGTTAGTTTTACCATAACCAAGTTGGATGAAGACAGTGAATCAGTTGATCTCAAATTACACTTGCAGAACAAGAGTTTTGCATGTAATGATGAAAAGATATTTGTGAAAGTTAAAACTGGAGAGTTATTGGTGGAATAGAATATTCGAATGATATAATAAGTGATTAGAATTAAGGTTAATTAGATTAGAAATTGTTGATAACAAGATGTTTGTAACAAGTAAGAATAGTTTTAGCCTAAGCCAAATGAAAAATGTTGATGTTCACCAAAGCATAGCTTGCCATATTAGATTATATCAATCCTGGCCATTTTGGATATTATCATGGAAATAAACAAAAAGGCAAAATTAAAAAAAAATGCAATTGGGCTGCTATAATATTGTAGAAAGAGGCGTTTTTCCATTGGCTTGAATGGGACTGTCGGAATTGCCGGTAAGTGGAAGAAAGCCTGCTTAGAAATTAGAACTCATACAAGTTAACTTCCATCTCAGCCAGGTCACGGTTGCCATGTCGGTCACTGGAATAGCGCTCCGTATATAAAAATCGTACTTAATAACAGTTCATTATAGGAAATATGAAAAGAAATGTTGTTTTAAGTTACCAACAGAAAAGAAGCTGCGGAAGTATCATGCGTACGTCAAAAATATCGTAGTTTTAATGACCACAGTTATATTAGTAGGTATTTTATTATAAGCAAGGTACGGTCGGCAACAACAAATGTTTATATTACAAAATACCGTTGTTGAAGCTGTAACATATTATTCTGTGGATATTATTGCAGTTGCTAATGGAGCTCGTGGCTAAGTACTAACAGCCGCACAGGTCGATCCATCATGTTAAGCTACGCTTGCTGCGGTTGGCCTCGGATGGGTGACCATCTTTACATAACGAGACTCCTCCGTGCCTCGGAAAGCACGTTAAACCGTTGGTCCCGGCTGTCATTTGTGCATCTTTGACAGTCGTTACGGGTCGTCAGAAGGCCGATAAATCTGAAAGCCAGTCTTATCAAGCTTAGCCTTTTCCCAAAATAGTTGGGAAAAGGCTAAGCAGATGATGACTGCTTTTTATATCCTTAATAGTCAAGATTATTATTTTCATAAATTATTGTTTTTTTAGAAACTAAAATGGTTTAAGTAGACTTTCGTTGCCGACTGTACCTGTTGTTAAAAATGAAACGTGCAATTTCAGCAATATTTTAAAATTGAGGCCACTATATTACTTTAATGTCATTATACTTGTATTACTGAAAATATTATTAAACTGTTGTCATGGGGAGACTCCGATATTTTTATGCACCAATTGCCGATACTAACAATACTGAAACACTGAATAATAATTTATACCATATTGTAATGATAATAAGTGTAATCATAGTTTAAATTAGTGCCAGTTTTATATACTTTAGGTTTGTCCTAAAGGACACATTCCTGTTGTGCAAAATGTTTTATAAATACATATATGATTATTCAAGAATTAAAACAGCATTTTAATTAGTATGTTCCTAGATTCAAATCATGAGTAGAGGATTCAATCCGGATAATCCTTAGTACGAATATCCGCACATTTTACTAGACTTCCAAATCCGAATTTTAAATCGAATCAAGGTTTATTGAACAATCAGAAATTGTAACCAAAAAATCGAAACCAGCCAGTTTCTCGCTATAGTAGGTAAATCGTGCTGTATGCGCCTTTATCTATTGATGAGTCTCTCGGTTCTGTGGAAGCGAGCGGGAACGCGGGTTAGGGGCACATCCATTGCACGCCACGCCACTTTACCCAGTCCTGCATCGAAATCTTACCTGCTTACTTTGGCCGGGTCATCAATCCATCTGGCTAGGACCTGCCTACGCTCCTATATCCAGTTCTGGGACAGCGCTGCAACATCTTAATCTGTCTAGCAATCGGTCTGCAGTATACAGGGTTATTTGTAAAACACCAGAAACCTCTTAAGAGGTCATTGTACTCATCATTATGAACAACTTTTAATATGGGACCAAACCTGAAATCGCGAAAAAAAATTCAGCTGTTCCCTACATTTATGTTCGTATAACTCGTCAAAATGTAAGGCACAGCTGATTTTTTTTCGCGATTTCAGGTTTGGGCCCATAGTAAAAGTTGTTCATAATGATGAGTACAATGACCTCTTAAGAGGTTTCTGGTGTTTTACAAATAACCCTGTATGTGGCCTGCCTATTTCCACTTCTTCCGTACTACTGTCAGGGATCTGTCAGTTAGCTTCCGTGAAAAATCCCCAACATTGCCCTTTGTTTGAGTTTTATGATTGCCTTTTTTTTAAGGGTGGGAAATCAAATAATGACCCCTACTGCTCTGGGTGGAGCAGAAGGGAGTGTAAGACTCTTACTGACTAAAACCCATCCATGTTCCATCCTAAGCGCTTTATGTTCTGGGGTAGCGGTAACCCATTCAGTCATATCCGCTGTCGCGACAGGCTTCGGCCCTTGATGTCTGCCCACTACTACTATTTTGTATAGCTCTTCAATCACACCTTTGAAACTTCCGACAATGTCAGCAAGCACGATGATATACAAGAATACCGACAAAAAAATGGACATCAATATCTTTTTAGGTGGCACTTTCAACATAGTTTGTTAAATTCAGATAATCCTGTTTTAAAAACATAATGACTATGATTATGTCTTGAAAGAGTAAAAATGTAAAATACCAAACTCACTTAAGCAGATTCATTTATTTAAGTTTTAAACTAAGATCACCTTATCTACTAAACATGATTCCATAGTCAATGTGACAGTAGTAAGGTGCATTAAAATAGCAAAAAACAGAAACCATATTTCATATTAAAATGTAATATTATACTGATACAATACAGTATCGTAATGTGTGGGGTACACTAGTCACCTTGCGATGGTTGAAAGCAGTCTTAACAGAATTTCCAGCGGTTACCGCATTCATTACAAAGTACAAAGGTGGTCATAGGTTCATCAGAACTTCTGGTCTGCAATTGGTTGTAGGTGCAGTTCTTCTTTTTGCATTTGCCACACTTGAGCATCTCAGTTTTTGTACCTTGCACTGTAGCCAGCTGAGCATCATCAATAGCCTCCTTAATAAATTTCTCCCTGATTTTCTTCATCTCATCGCTCGCCATTTCTTCTGGGGTCATCTTGGCAAGGCGAGATGCTGCGATACAACCATTGAGAAAGTTTGAACGCAGTGTTGGATTTTTGGGATCTTTTAAATTGGCAACTCTTGACCTTACCCTGTTCTTATATCTCATGTCAGTATTCTTGAACTCTGCATAAATGCATTCTTCTAATTCTTCAGCAAGCTCCTCAGGGCTCCCACAAGCACTTGGGTTCTCACCATCAACTTTGAGGGCTTGTGTAAGAAGTTCTCTACATTTAAGCCTTACAGCGTCAGTAGTGTTTGTCGGTGGGAATGAAGCTGTTTGCATCTTCTTGTCTTTCTCCTTGTCATCTTTTTTATCTTTGTCCTTGCCTTCTTTTTTGGATTTTGAGGAGCTGCCATTATCTTTACCCGGTGTTCCTGGTGTTGACAAGAACTTTTTCCAGTTTTTTATCAAAGTTTTGCATAAAGATATTACCTCTTCATCCTTGCTTGATTTACGAAGATTATTCACTGTCATACCTATTCTTGTTTTAGTTAACACATCCAAGTTGATAGCCATTGTCTGTAAGGATTTCAGCAGGTCTAAAGCTTCTTCCTGACCCTAAAACAAATAAACAAAATAGAAATAACTCCGCCAATAATTTCTAATTAGATCGGTAAGTAAGCATAGCGTCCGGTGCTATACAATTAAACAATATTCTTTTAAAACGAACAATTGAATGTTGTAGTAAATGATAGACCACGTATTTCATTAGATATAATGTTTTAAAGGATTTGTTGTGGTTAGTTCTAGATAATTTCTAGGCGGAAAATGTCTTCAGCTCCATTATTTTTGTTCCCAAAATATTAGACCCACCGTGCCATCCGCCGAAATCATCTTCGTCAGTTTCTTTTGTATTTTCATAATATCTTCTTCCACGCTCATTGTGAATGAGTTTGATTGAAGACTACAGGTTCCCGCCTATATTCCGAAAACAAAATATAGGAAAAATATTGATAAATCGACCACCACACCGAAAATACAACTAAAGCATAGACAAATTAGGGCGAATATTTGAAGTATATCGTTCGGTATTGCCAAGTATGTAACAATAAATAACAACTACCACTACGTTCCAGTTTCTACACCCAGTAATCATAGCATCATTAACTTCAAATGTCAGTCTCAGGAAAGAAGTCGCGGTGCTGACATTCGACGGAATCGTAATATTTATTTAACTCATTATCATGTTACAGACAATTTTTTTATAAAATGCACTATCAAAGAAAGGGTCATAAATAAAAATGGTAGGTGTCTGAGGTAGAAGGGTTATTCTAAGAATATTTCTAAATTCATAATAATAATTAGTTCTCCATCTATAATTTTCTTTTATACTTAGAAAGGAGAAATTGACTGACTGACTGACATATCAGCGCGCAGCCGAAACTACTGCGACAGGTTACATAAAATATTTCACAAGACATCCTCATTCAAGAACTTCTTCATTGGTTTTCTAGAAACTTGGCCCGAATACATAAATAGGTAAACGTACATGTTCGAAAACAGGAAGCTTCTTGCCCCTCAGTTTTCAAACATTAATAATTAGAACGTTTACGTACATTAGGTTAAATTGTGGTAGTTTCACAATATTCGGCAAAACCTTGACAGAGCTTATCGAAAATAATAGTGATGATCTTCAATTAACTTAATAAATTTGTTTCAATTTTAAAAGAAAAATAAAATCGGGGAGCTTCATGGCTACGCCGGTTAATTTAATATCATTCTATGCAAAAGCAGTTTGTGATCAATGCTCAATATGTGCATCTACAAACTGCTGTAGTGGAACACGTTATGATTTTTAGATACTGGCAAACATTTAAAATGTCAACACAAAATCATAAAAACCACCATAATTATGATTACAGTAATAATTTTATACAATGTACTTTATTTTTGTTATCAAGCACCGTTAGCCGCGTCGCCACTAATTTCTAAGATAATAATTATTGGTCTTTCCAAAAACTTACCATAGACAACTTTTTCTCTTGACGCGGTGTTTTTCGGCGGGATTATTAAAACATAATATTACTATCGGTAAATTATTTTTTCTAAATGAGCAAAGCGCTCTCAAAGATATACCTATTACACGATTAAATACTTTTTCTAACTGGACAAAATTAATGAAATTCCTTATCGTCTGCGCTTGTGGTAAAATTACTGAGAAGTAATTCGATTCGGTTTATTGCTAAATCGGATGATTCTCTTAACACTATTCCTAATTAATTGGCCGAATCCATACAAAACGTCTGAAGCATCACGTGTACAGTGTACTGCTTGTCGCTGGGCAACCCGTGGTTGTGGTTAAAGGCTCGATAGTGCCGAGAACAGCACACAATTACTCCTAGTGGAGGTGACGAACCTTAGAGAAAAATGAAGAGAATGTGGATTCAAAAGCGAGTGAAGTGAGCTTGTTTATATCGTCCTTCTTTGTTAGATTTTCTTAAAATACCTAAAGAAATAGGCGTTGCTTTGTCGAGGATGCACGAAGGAACCACTCCTCGGATGCGTTAGATTTTCTATCGATCATTCATACAGAAATAAATGTTGCTTTTTCAACTTATGTAGGAAAGTTTATAAAGAATTAAGAAAATACAGGATTCGATTTTTTTTTGCATTCAGATCGATAATTACAAAAAAGTACGTGTCAAATCATTCGATTTTGCGCCCATTGGTCGCCCCAGGTAGGTTGTTGCACGCCTGGTTCCGACTTCCGGCGGGCCTGCTACAACTAGGGCTGCCAACAGTAAAATTAATAAATAAATTAAAAACAGTGCTAAACTGTTTTTCAGTATGTTATACGTTTTACTGTGAGCTAACAAAAGTATACATAATACTGTTGTCAACGCATTCAAAAGATTTCCTATCTACTATCTGTTCCTGCCACTCCAGCATTTACAGAAAGGGTTTTTTCTGTTATGAATACGAAGAAATAGAGGCTCTATTTCTTCGCGCGCAAAAATATGATAAAAAATGAACTTCTTATTTATTGTAATTTGAATTACAATAATGTAATTAGGCTTATAAGCCTTAAAAATGATAATACATTGATAGTTATGCAAGAAGCTCTAAAAATGTGCTTTTAAAACGTTAACAAAATAAAATACTGTTCATTTATCTAAAATACTGTTTAGTTTCTTTCCGTCATACTTCATTTTTGTAAAAAGTTGGGAAACTTAGCTACAATACAACACACATTAGCTGTTATATCTGTGAATACCACGAGATGGCGTTGTCTATTGGAATAGTCATCCCCTGCTTATAAAGCTATTATTTTTTAATTGCAGACGGATTATGCTAACCAAAGACTATTTTCTAGAATATAGGTACGGTGTACCTTATTGGATAATCAGCTTCTAGCTTCCCCACAGCCGGAGACACATAGACATCCTCTCCGTGAGAGAGAATTGACCCTAACCTTTATACTTATTATTAACAGTCGCATGGGTCGATCTTTAAAGGTAGTTGAAAGTCTGATTACCAGTCTTGTCAAGGGGTATCGTGTTACCCAGTTACTGGGTTGTGGGGGTCAGATAGGCAATCGCCATTTTGTAGGTACTGTTTTTTCGGAAGGCGGTTGTTTTTTTTGTAAAAAGATTTTTTACAACTTTGTGACTGAGGCCTAAAAGATGATCAGTCCCTAAAAAATGGCGGCAGTTCACGAACGTGACGCATGGATTAGCACCATTTAGCTCAACCATATTCAAATCAATTAAAGACGTACCCAGTAAGTGGTTGCTTTATAGTATGTAGATAGTACTGTAGAGCCTTAGAGTAAAACCTTATGTTGAACATGGCTGGAAAGAATCGGACGGCATTCGAACCTTCCAAATAATTTAAATTAGTTAAGGCTTTTGTACATTCGAGGCTTCACCACAGGCAGCGAAGCTAGACAGATGTATTCTTTATAACAGAGTGAAAATATAATATTATGTGTTTAAACTTCTAACGCGTTTCCCTTCATAGAATAGAAGTTCCTATACACACATTACACGCTCTACCACTGAGCCCCCTCAGTAGAGGATCTTCAATCCTTTACATTTGGTGGAGGACGCCAGAGTCTCCAATAGAAGACGCGGTACGATCCCGCTCGTGCATTGGAGGTGTGTGCAGAACCTAATAATATCTGCACGAACAAGTATAATGACATAAATACGAAATAAAACTGTTTGAACGAGTATTCTACGAGTAAATAATAATAATATATGTTTACGCATCCTGTTGGTGGTGCGCAATATTATAAAAACGACGCCCTAGTCGTATATATGAAGTGAAGTTATTAAAGCAGGCGAATGAAACGCCTAGATATTTGAAGCTAAGTGGTTTATATAGTTTTGTTATTATGGTTACCATGGAGAATATGATTGTTTATTCCGCCTACAACGGCGTATGCTTCGAGGAATTTTTAGCCGAATTTAAAGTATTAGCGATAGATTAGAAGTGGCTAAAGAGCAATTGGGCTCTGATTATGGGCGCATTTATGCAAGGTCCAGCCCGCATTTATCATTCGACGATTATGTATAATGATCAAGAGATCAGTTTTGAATCGATGTGTGACGCACTAAGGAAAGAATTCCCGTGTAGAGTTCACAAAGGAGTGTGTATAAATTTATATTAATTAATAAATTTTCATTTTTACAGTATGGGTTTTCAAAATCAAATAAAAAGAGGTTTAGAAACATTTTTAATAGATGGAAGTTTTCACTTTTTAGAATTATATAATTACGACTCCAAAATGTTTTCATATCATGTCGCTGCATAATTTTTGAGATAAGTAGTAGCGAACAAAAACTTTTTACAGCTAAATAGGTTAAAGACTTTTCTTTTTTATGTCGGTAATTAATTGTCAATTTTAGACATATTTGTCACTTGTTGACATGTCTGTCATGTCAAACAGATGTAAACAACATTTTCTCATTATTTTAGTTTGGTTTTAAGATCAACCAGATGTAAACAACATTTTCTCATTATTTTAGCTTGGTTTTAAGATATAGTTTATTTATGCATTTCTCTTTGTGTTTATTTCATATGGTGATCAAAAGTGAATGAGACGCTACCGGATGAGCGTGTGGGATGACACACCTCACTGCGTCAAAGCATCAGAGGGAGCGACACTTCGTCTTCATATTTCTCTAGTGCTTTATGAGATTAGCATGATCGTGCTCCAGAGTGTTTTAACATGTGTTCCTCTTGAGAGAAGGGGTGACACTCGTCCTGAGTTGAGGCCTACTTTGCTAACGGGGCGTAGCCTTGCAAAGTGTGTCAGGTTGACACAATTGGTCTAACTGATGATGGGGTACCCATATCTTGTGGTTTCATATCTGGAGTATGGGCATGAAACGTTTTTTCGCAAGTCTTTACGTCTGGATCGTTCTCTCCCTCTGACTCAATAGCGTTCGATGGGGTACAGGATACTGATGTTCAGTTTCCTTTCCAGTCAACCCCATCAGGGTCGATATGAACTTTCATATCACTGTTTGTTTTCTGGGACTGGTTGCATCTTTTGCGCTAGTTTTGGTGCAGCAAGGTTCAAACTGACGAGTGTTAGTTTGTGGGGGTGCACATTGGCACACTTTAATGCATTCATGGACTCTTGTGATGTCGTAAGATTCGCTTTGTTAGAGTTGAGCCTGCCTTTGCAAAGGACAGATCTCGCCATGCAGATTCAATTTCTAGCGTTAGGTAATTTTTTTATGATAGGCCAGGTAGGGTAGGCTTGTAGGTTCGGGTGCCGAGAGTAAAAGGGCTTAGTTATTTTAAAACTAAGTGTTCCCTTTTACTCAAGGGGGGCGTATCTGATGTAGAGCCTTAGAGTAAAACCTTATGTTGAACATGGCTGGAAAGAATCGGACGGCATTCGAACCTTTCAAATAATTTAAATTAGTTAAGGCTTTTGTACATTCTAGGCTTCACCACAGGCAGCGAAGCTAGACAGATGTATTCTTTATAACAGAGTGAAAATATAATATTATGTGTTTAAACTTCTAACGCGTTTCCCTTCATAGAATAGAAGTTCCTATACACACATTACACGCTCTACCACTGAGCCCCCTCAGTAGAGGATCTTCAATCCTTTACAGTACTAACACACGAGCTATACAATACTATATACGATAGTAAGGATTTACCTACCAAACTACAATAGACAATTAGTAGGTATACCTGCCTAGGAATATATCTATAAATCATCTTCTCGTCTGAATCATTGTCTTTGTTTACATGTTTTAAATAAATTAACCCAGGTATTAGCAATAGGCTCGGCACGAGGGGTACGCCCCTTATTTGTTTATTATTTTCTCATTATAAATGGTGCGTGGGCTGACGTCATCGCGTCAACGCCAGCTATCACTAAAACAGGCGCTAGGGCTCTATCTCGCGAAGGGTCGCAGCATTTTGCTGAGCAATGCCCGTTTTGCGTTGATTTTACGCATATTTTTCCCCCAACTTCTTTTGTGTATTTTTTTTTGATCTGGGTAAATTCTCATGTATTTGAAGGGCGGAGGGCCTTAGGTTTGCGGCGGGTTCTGTCAGACCCTTACTGACTAAAACCCACCCCGGTGCTCTCTCTCACACCTGCACCGGGGATGGCGGGAATTTATTACGATTTTTCTGCCTTCCCCGTCGCGGGAACACGTGCGTGGTGTATTGATAATGTTTACTCTCTGTTATTTTACCCCAACCTTCCATGGGCAACCGTCAATGTTAACTAAACTAGACTGACTCTAATTCTAATATAAATCCGTACCCGATCCGCTAGACCAGCTCCTGGTTAAAGTGTTGCCACAAACGTGCGGTCGACTGTACAATATATGTATAATACATAATCAAGGTTTTGGACGACGGCTTACTGTTCTAAGTAAGAGCTCAGAATAACCAGCGATACATATTCCCAAAGCTTTATACCCTCGTAAAGGGGCAAGGGAATTTACCTATTAGTCCTTTTCTGACATCTGATGACCTAAGTAAACCTAGGCTGACACATTAATGTTGTTGTTTTTCAATTATGCGCCCGCATTTACCCCAAGCACAAAAGACATTGTTTTTTGCTCTTATTTTCCTGAATACTGGTACAGGAAATTGCATTAGTTACCAATTGACCAATCATGAGGGGAGTACTTGACTTGATGTCTTACTCATTCATGTTCTTAGGGAAAACGTTAGTCAGCGGATAATGATGAAATTAAAACAAAGAGCTATTTAATTACAAGAACGCGTGTACGAGTTAAGACAAAGCTGATAAGAAATCATAACAAAGTCTTCCGATGAAGTCGGTTTCAGAATCAGGTTCACCAAATATAAATAATGTATATTATTATAGGTACTGTAAATCCATGTAAGCATTTAGCTGTAGGCAGCGTATCTTTGTTTGGATTCTTGATAGCGAAATTAAGATCACGTTATTATTTTATTATTTACTAGCACTTTGCCCGCGGCTTCGCTCCCGTGGTCATTCCCGTGGGACCCGTTATTTTTCCCGGAATAAAAAGTAGCCTATGTTACTCCTAGAAAACTAAGCTTTCCAACGGTGAAAGAATTTTTAAAATCGGTCCGGTAGTTTTTGAGCCTATTCATTACAACCAAACAAACAAACAAAGTTTTCCTCTTTATAATATTAGTATAGACTAGCTTCCGCCCGCGTCTTCGCCCGCATAATATGTCGACAAATTATACATATAAACCTTCCTCTTGAATCACTCTATCTATTTTAAAATCCGTTGCGTAGTTTTAAAGATTTAAGCATACATAGGGATATAGGGACGGAGAAAGCGACTTTGTTTTATACTATGTAGTGATTTACCAAAAATCAGATAACAATATATTCCATTTTGTTAGTAAAATATCTTATAACTAGTGTTAGTAGTAAACAAAAAAGGACAATAAAAACAAACAACAAAGTAGGGTGTCTGAGGCAGGATATTTTGCAGAGAACGATAGCGTGAGGAATAAGCTACCCAACCATTCTCACCACGTAGTGCCTCTGAATAGGAGAGTAATGACTTTCCACAACTGTTTTAGTAAGCAGGAAAAAAACAGTTTGATGAAGACTAGGGTCAGAAAATGCAAAGTATTTAATTGTTACGTTTTTCACTTCAATATTTTATTTGTAGTTAACATCGGATTGTTGAAGTCTGGAAGGAAAGCGAAGCCGTCGGGCGTAGAGTCGACCGTAGTGTCGCGTGTCACACGTAGTTCGAGCGTAGAGCCGAGCGTAGCGGATACCGTAGCGTAGAGCGGGAGGGCGAGCGTAGCAGGCAGCAGCGAGCGTAGCGGCGAGTGTAGCGGTGAGCCTAGCGATGACCGACCGTAGCATAGGATGTACATAATTTTATTATGTACTTAGCAAGGGCTCCCTGCCTGCGCTACGCCTACGCCCGATCCAACTCGTCCCTTGCTGTCCTACCCCCGCAACGCCCTAAGCCGAGGTCCGTACCCCACAGTCCGTTCCCTTAGCGTGTAGTCGCTTAGTGTGTAAGTTTTTATTAAGCCCTGGTTGGAGGCTACAATTCTTTTGTGGCATCCACAGGCAAGTTCGGTTAAGCAGTAGACAACCCTTTAGTTGAACTGCGAGATGCCATTGTTAAAAAAAACTGCGCTACACCCATAAAAATAAAGGTCGGATTTGTAACAAAAATCTTATTATCATTTTTGTTTTATTTCTTTATTATTGTTGTTTTGTTTTTTACGTTTAAATATAGTTTTGTTGTGTCAACTTAATTTAATTTGAACTTATCATTACGATAGGGAAGAAATCGGGATGGCGTAGCACAGCGTAGAACGTAGAGATGCCTAAATACACTTCACGTAGCATGATGTCACTATAGTATTAAACATAGTATAAGTATAGTGTGTATATGAGTATCAAAATTAAGTATCAATGACGGGCTAAAACGTTTAACTACGCCATCGACATGAGCATGAGCTAACCTATTCTTGTATTAAAAGAATTAGTACCGATACGTGAAAAGAATGACTTGACAAGTCCACAAATGTTGAAATAAATTGTCACAAAATAAACTGACGCAAGTGGTAGGTGACTACGTGTTTATGAGCTAATTCATGCATTTTGTATTTACAGAAAAAGTATTGTCATGAAACATCTGTTTTTTTTTGCTATTTCAGAATCATGGAACATCGATTAGCTACCTCAATCTGCCTTTCCCAACAAAGTTGGATTTGACTTCCAGTCTAACCGGGTGCAGCTAAATACAAAGAGCCACTGCCTATCTGACCTCCACAACTCAGTTACTCGGTATCTTAGGAAATCCCTTGATAAGGCTGGTTGTCAGACTTCCATAGCGGTACCAAAGATACCCAACCATAGATATAATAAAGAAGTACCCATCTGTCAAAGATTTACAAATGACAGTCGGTTGACGTGCTTTCCGAGACAAAGAGGTCCTCGAGCAAAATTTTTGGTCACCCACCCATGAACAGACCTCGGCAAGCGTAGCTTAACCTTCGGTCAACCCGTGAGGCTCTTGTCTATTGAAAAATAACGGATAACAAAGCCGATAAGAGGTCATACGGGGTTTTTCCTAGACATCAAGATCTAGTAATAGACAAAAAACATTGTTTTCTTGTCAACGTATTACCATGTCAGCTATTATGAAAATGTTGTCTCGAGTTGACATAATGGGGTATTGAGGAAGCCCATATTCAATACTGGACATTTACGGGCTGCTACGATAATTAAAAACGACAATAATCTAATGTTCATTTTTAGATATTATCGCTTCTTTTAAGTACAGAGGCCCACATCAAGCTACCCCAATCTGTCAAATTTCTTTGATAGATTTTCAAGCTTATTACAAAGGAATAAGGTGCATGTTCAATTGAGAATATTTGACAGTTTTGGATGGCTTGATGTGCTGACGTCTGTACATAGTGTAACAGAATTCTAAAGGTAAGATAGAAAGGTTTCTAATTTCGAGTAAATTCTATACAATTCGACGCGAAATTCAATAAATGAGGAAGGTATAGGTATAGGTCCTGTCGGTTGACTCAGTTCCAATATATTATGGTCCGTAAAACGATAAAAAAGTATAAATTATTGTTATTTATTAAACAATTTAATGCTTAAATCAATTTAATTTAAATTTCCAAGCATCTATTTCTAGAAATAGCTGACATTCTAGAGTCGATTGAAATAAAAAAAAATTGGTTGGTAAAAGTTTTCGCACTTCGGTACAAAAAAAAGATACCAATATGGTCAGCGATCCCCATTTTTTTAGTTTTTTAGCCACGACCACCATAGTCATCAAACGAGCGATTATCACAATTATATATTTGGATTTTATAAAGGTGAAAAAATAAACTAAATAAGCATTATGAAAGATTAAATGGCGTTTACATAATTACGAGTTTTTTTATGCAACTCGCATTATTATCGCACGTTCATAAGATTTAATGGGTAGCATAATTAATACATTTAATATCCATTGACAGTAGTGGTGGCCCAGTACGTTACGGCATCGACTTACACGTAGTAGGTAGGTCGTGGGTTCGAACCCAAATAGGCGCTTTACTTTGTTTAAATTCTTTCTCAAATCGGTGAAGAAAAATATCATGTTGAGGAAACCTCCCAACGAAGGTGGGTTCAAGTCCAATCGGGGGCGCTTCCTTACTGTACGGTAAAATAACACGTAACATCATGTAATCCCCGAAGGGTTAGTCAGAGATCCTTATTTCGGCAGATATGTTTAAGTCCCATGTAATATGGGACGATATTATTGCCATCAGCCGGCCACAAATCCAGATTCTGGACTGCTACAGATACTCGTAAATTCCTGATATAAAAACTCTTTGCCCAACCTGGCAATCAATCCCAGCTCTTCATGCTCATCAGTACTGCTTGCGACCACTGGGCCATCGATGGAGTCGATTTAAATATTTTAAATAAAAAACCTTGATCTTTACCATAAGGTGAAAAATAAGAAATAAATAATAATTATTAAATAATTTATGAATATAATTTTATAACAAAAAATATTTTATACAATTTTTGATTGAACAGCTGCCATTCTGTAAAAATCTCACCGTCTTAACTTAGATGAAGTGACCTTGAAGCGAGATGTCATTTCACCCGATAATAGGGATAATACTACCATACTATTTATTCTGTGACACTACTGAGAACTCCTTTCACCTATGTTTTCATAGTGATATTTTTTCAGACTAGCAGTCTGTGCTGTATTTTCATCAGGTGAACACAGATCATTTAAATCATTAAAAAAAAAAGATAGCACTTTACATAAGGAGGAAAATATTACATTGACAGGTATCTCGCGATGCGGGTTTTATCGCCATGTATAGTTTAAAATTTATTGACCGTATCGAATTTGAGGAAAATATCAACTAATTAAGGAAACCTTGCGTTGAGACTTTTTCTCGATAGGTATACATACATGGATTACAATTTTCTAGCTTTACGAACTTAATGGCATCTGAGACTTTTTCTCGATAGGTATAGGAACATACGTGTATTAAAATTTTTTAGCTTCACGAACTTAATGGCATCATAATATTGTATCGATAATACCAAAAAATATTTTTTATTATAAATTTACATAAATTAAATAGGACACACCTATATGCAGGGCTTGCCTTCATAATCTTAGTTGAATGTTCTGCCAAAGAATAAACAAACATAGAAGGGTGTTTAAGATTTCCTACCTAATATTATGTAATGTATTTTTCATCCACTTTTCTACCTACTATTTAAGAAAATGTTAAAGTGTTTTGTATTAAGTATGCTTCATAAAAACGTGTGAATACTAAGTGCGGATTTCACCAATGAACCAAACGCGGCCAGAACCGCGTTCAAGACCTGTCAGTGTCAATATTCCACAACAATTTTGACAATGACAGCTCTAGAACACGGGGCTGAACGCATTCAGTTTCATTGGTGAAATTCGCCCTGAGATTACAACGTAAACACGCACGCGAAAGCTTTTATAGAAAATTATTATTAATATTCAATAACTTAAATTACGTTTCATGTTAGATAGTAGATAGTAGGTAATCCTAATAAATCATTATTTTTATGGCAAATATTTTATTGAGGGTACGTAAATATTTAATTTAAATGTTTGTTGTAGATACCCAAAAGCTAATGTTACTCACAGTCTAATCTACATTTTACGCACATTCAAAATCATGTAAATAAGCTCCGTCATAGTCGAGAGAAAAACTTGAACACGGAGTACAGCAGAGACGCCTTCTGTCGCTTAATCTTTGTCCTTCTGCCCTTCCACATCGACGCTGGTTGCGTTACCTATATAACTTGCAAGTGACCAACATTACTGTTTGTAACCGTTCACACAACAGCCGAAGCACGCGGCGCTCGCTCTTTTGAACTAAATCAAAGGTAATTAATTACAATTTATTTAATAACATTCCCACAAGGAACAATAACAATTAATTGTGTTATTAATTTAATAATATTCCACCATAAAGTGACTTTGTTGTAAACTCCTGAGGTCAATAATTTTGAAGTGAAGGTAGTAATTTGTTTACAAGATACTTGCGATACAAATAAATATTTATGTGGTTTTTGACATTTTTCAATTTAGTTATAAATTCATGTTAGTTTTGAAATGTTTTTTTGGAATCTGTTTTTTTTAATATCTTATTTCATGAAATAAGATATTTGACCATCGTTATTTTAAGCTGTTGATTACTTATATAGGTATCTACCTCAGTAAAATACCTGCAACAAAGTGTATAAAAGGGCGAATTAATACAACAATAAAAGCTGAATTAACCATGAACATGTAACATACATAATTATAATATGTTCCAATCAATAAAATAACAAATTAAAACTATATTAAATTTATTGTTTAAATTCATTATTTTATTAATAAAATTTAATAAATTACCAAAACGACTCGGTTTTCGTAATTTATTTCGTAATTTTGTGTACCCAATGCGTTAATAGTTAATTAAATTACTTGTAATTGTTGTGTGCCGACGCCTTTTTTGCGGTAAAATCAAAATCTTTACTAAAAAGGATTCAACATAAATATACTCAAAATCAAAGCATTTATTTCAAATAAATCAATAACAGGTACTCTTATTGTCAAGGGGTCGGTCAGTCAGAAAGCGTAGTAGGTACGTATGGAGAAGAACGAACAAGAAATCCTTGTAAAAAAACTGTTTGTCTAACTTCTGAGCTCATCCTTCGATCATATTAGGTGTTTCTACGTAGTGCCAAACCGCCAAGTAGCAATTACAAAGCAATATTTGTGTTTAACGCTTTGGTGCGCAAGAGTGTCCGACTGTTTGCTTGATGTCATTGTAAGTTAGTTCTATAAATATGTCGTATTGACTTGATAGTTCAGAATTGTTATTACAACATGTAAATTCCCTGGTCGATGTCCTTACTATGCCGTCGCTTAACCTAGGCCTTCTTGCTAAGTTGCTAGATGCCGCAACTCGGGTCAGCTCTAATTGGATGATGTCGCTCTGTGCGTTTGTCGCAAAAGGTTAACTATCATTGCTTGTTAACTTTTATAGTCAGCCAGGATTCCCAACTGCCAAATTTTCCCAATTGAAAATTAACCTTATTATTTTGTAATAAAGTTGAAAATCTTTCAAAGAATTTTGACAGATTGGGGTAGCTCGATGTGCTGGCGTCTGTACAACATTCAAAACCCTCAAAGGTTTTGACGGTTGTACCTTCTATGCACACCTAGACGATAACAATATCTGACTGATTATAATATACAAAAAAGTTCTTTAAACATTTTTCAAGTTCAAACTTGGATAATTTATTTATTTGTTAATGTGATTTTTTTACACTATGTCTTAGAATCAATATTTCGAAGACATAATTATGTGACATCTACCAACCATAAAGCCCCTCTTGAAGAGAGTAGGCCCGTGTTTCAGCAGTGGGAACATTATAGGATGATTATGATCAGGAACTAAATCATTTGTATCTCTCAATTCTAAGTATAAAGACCATACAACCGGAACAATTGTTAAGTTTAGGTACTTTAGGACGGGTTCAAGTTCTTTCCGCCTTCAAAGATTCGTTACTCTCACTTCCATGTTTAAATTAAGTTGCAACAATATTTACATACTTTTGTACAAAGTTTACAAAAGCGTATTAAAAACGGTACCGGTTGTTTTTGGTTTTATTTATTTTATGATGTGTGCAAGCGTGCGCCCGCGGCGACAGAGTTTGTCGATCGTTAAGTTACGTCAGAATATTTGTGGAGAACCTGTCCTCGGAACTCGTAGCTTTGCAAGAGCTTGAGATCTGAAGAACCGAAAGGACCATGACCCGCTTTCGTTTACTTTGCATTTATTTCGACTTAGCGTTCGGATGAGATTCTACGATGTTTTGTATCTAAAATTATACACATCAATCATTATTCTCATGGCCTAAGCTTTAATTATTTACTCATCAAATCTCATACAAAACTAAACTTTTTCAATGTAAAACTTGCATGTTGCAAAATAATGCTTCATTAATAGTCATCAGACTTGGTTTGGATCACTTAGAACACTAGCATTTTTTGTCACCATGATAGTGACATTTTATTTCATTTCATGATAGTGAGGTATCGTATAGCCAGTTACCGACTGGGTTGTGGAGGACAGATAGGCAGTCGCTCCATGTAAAATACTGGTATTCAGCTGCATCCGGTTAGACTGGAAGCCTAGCTACCCCAACACAGTTGGGAAAAGGCTAGGCAGATTGATTTGATAGCGACATTTCAAGTTCATAACATTATAACATCGAGAAACACTTCCTGATACCAACTCTTCCAAGAATTAAATATATGTAATTATAATATCAATTATTTTTTTACATGACTTGCATAAACGAGGCACGCGCCGCCGCGTCGCCGCCGTTGGAAACGCTACAAAACAATCGGTCAATAACCTACAAAGTATGATTTCGATATCACATTCACCCTTATTTTTCAGAATCAATCAACATGTTGGCTTCATACGTGGTCCTCGCGGTGTCCTTGGTGGCGGCCGCAAATGCCTACTCTTCTGGCGCCCCCGAGAACGCGTGCCAAGACATGGTACCAAAGCACCCTGTGCCGAAGCAGTCCTCCCCTCCTCCTTACACCCTCACCACCAGTACCAAGGTAAGTTGTGTGTGACCCCATACGTCCGCATCAGTAGGTTCTTCGAAGACTCCGAGCAGGGGCCATAGTCGTCGCTGTGCAGTGAAAACCTCGTGATTGTAATAAACATTATTTTACAGTGTAAGATAATAAAAAGTCTGGGAAATGGCCGTTAGTTACGTGTCCCTAATTTCACATATTCAAGAGCTGCCGATCTATTCTGTAAAAATCTCACCGTGCTAATGTAGGTGAAGTGAGTTTAAAGTGAGCTGTCACTGGTATCAATCCCTAGCATTAGGTGGAACGACAGAGCTCACTTCACCTAGTTAAGTTATCACGGTGAGATTTTTACAGAATCGGCCGGTTGTGCACGTTTTTTTCATTTTTTTTTCAATAAAGTATTTTTTCTTTACGAGGTTTCAACGCACGGCGACGAACGAAGTATTAATAAGTCATCACTGTTTCGAAAACCGGATAACGCTACTGTCCAGTACCTATAAGTTATATAACTTCAAAATAGATCTTTCTCACATCAGGAAATATTGTAAATTGCCCCAGGATTCGCATCTGCTTTAAATGTTCAGCTCACTAGATAATTAGGAAAAAATACACACTAAATAATTCATTTTCATTTAATGCTGCCCTCTTTTTGAACGATAAAGGCGTTATGAAACATGGTTAAGTTACATAAGAAAACGTATTACATATTATGTAAGGTTAAAAGTAAATAATTATTACAGTGAGTTTGTTTTCCGTGTGCAAGAGAGTTTAGTTCAATATTTATTCCTTTTCATAACTCTAAAACGCATTCATGTGAACATAGCCATAATATAGGTATAGCTTAGCGGGTTGAAAGACCAGGGACGTCCCAACTGACCTTTCTGTGAAAATGCGAACTTATCGATTCAGTCTCCTGTATATAACGTAGTTTATAGGGATTGTATTGAAGGTGTCTCACGTACAAGACTTAGTGTCCTGTCGTTTGTCCGTTATAATATGAATCCTAGTGATGGCCAAACACGTAGCCAAATTCTGGGCCGAGTCCATTTATATTAGGTAACCTATCCTTATATAGTATATAGTGCATTTCGTAGATCTTCTGACGATAAAGCTGTCAATCAAATTTGAAAGCTTTAGCAGATAAAAAAAGCAAGCGTACCTATAACTTCGTAGCTATGTTTATTGTTTTGTGTTATGTTTCAGTAGCGATGTGTACTTTACATAAATTAATAGTGCTTACCTGTCGACAGTTAAATTATATTAACACATTAAGATCATCATTTAGCATAGCCTTTTACCAAATATGATAACTATACTCCATAGGTTTGGGTATTATAGACAATTAATATGCCTTTATGTACTTATTATAACTTAAATAACAGCAAGAAAGTTATAGTAGCTACCTACCTGTTCTAACGAAGCAACTTCAGAGCACTGCAAAATTTTCTTAAATTTTTGGAATTTGAACGACAGTGTCGGGTTGTATGTTGAATAAAATACAATTCGCGGCCGTAACAAATGTGTTTATATCGAATTAACATACATGAATCGATACTCTCTACATAAAAATTGATCTAAAATGTCACTTGAAATGTCACAAAACTTCATGAAATAGTATTTTCAGTAATGTGTACGTAGAGTTGTATTGATGATTTCAATGGTTAATATAATGGTTTAATCATATTTAATCGTCATATAACATGATTGTAAACCTGCAAATTGTAAAAAAAAATCACATTAAACAATTTCATCCATTCCAACAGGACGTGAAAGCCGGAACTCCCATGGAAGTGGTGATCAGCGGCAAGGGTCCCGCGAACACCATCCGTGGTCTGCTGCTCCAAGCGCGTAACGGTGACAAGATCGTCGGCAAGTTCACTCTGAAGCCCAACGACAACTTCGCACAGCTTTTGGACTGCGGAGAACCTGGAGTATGTATCTTTTTCACAACTTTAGATAATTATTTATATAGATATTTATTTAATACTATTTTTGGGTCTTTCCTCCTTCCTTTCCTTTGAGTTAGTGACTAACCTGGTGTCAGAGTTTTTATGCTGCCCATGGGCCTCTGACTTAGCTTCACATGCTGTTGAGAAATATCTCTCAGACATGCTGGTTTCCTCACGATGTTTTCCTTCACCGATTTTTAAGCAAGAGAGTTTTTGTTTGTTTTGTTGTTGTGTTTTTTGAGTTAAATTTTTTGGGTACATAGAACAAAATATTTGGGTAGGTAGAAGTGTATTTCCAATAATCGATTTAAGTACCTACGTAAGTTTTTTTATTACAAGTCGCGAGTAGGTACGTAGTTGAAGATTGCCGAAGTCAAGTAGGTTGAGGAAACCAGCATGTCTGAGAGATATTTCTCAACAGCATGTGAAGCTAAGTCAGAGGCCCATGGGCAGCATAAAAACTCTGACACCAGGTTAGTCACTAACCACACGAAAAGAAGAAGATCGGTCTGCTGACAATAAAAAAAAACATAAACACATTTGAAGTTATCTGTCTGGAACCTTCTATCACTTTTGTTGACCGTGAAAGGACCTTGGAAGATTCACAAAGGCATTTTTTGTTATTACAATGATTTTATTTATCTAGCACTTTCCGTCATTCTGAGGATTACATATTGCATCGTTAATAACCCATTTTTTGTACAGAGGCCAGCACATCAAGTTACCACAATCTGTCAAACTTCTTTGATAGTATTTCAACTTTATTGCAAATTATTTATGGTTCATTTTTAATTTAGAAAATTTGACAGTTAGGGATAGCTTGATGTGCTGGCGTCTGAACATCAGAATGTATGGTTTTGTAAATTACTAGTGGCCCGCCCGTTTCACACGATTTTTATTATTACGACTCAGTATAACATCGAGGTAAGCAGGATTGTCCGAAAGGGTTACCGCTACCCCGTAACATAAAGGGCTAAGGAAGGAAAATTGATGGGTTTTAGTTAGTAAAACTCTAACTAAAAATATAGCATCGATATTTTCTTCATTATATGTTATTTTAATTGATTATCAACATACAACTACTGGAATAAAGTCTCTAACTGATGGTGAAAACTGTATCAAAATCCATTTCGAAATTCTGAAGACCGTGGTCACAGGTCATACGTAAAGCGACTTTAATTCACAATGTGTACCTATAGACCAGATATTTGTGTGCGTCATTAAGTACGCGTCCTTCAGAAGCTTCGCGTAGCCCACGGTTCGTTTAACATTTACTTAGTTTTTGTTAGAATATGTAAACTTTATTGTGCTACGGTGTTATTTGGTAGCCAATTTAATGGCCCCTCATAAATCTTAATACTCTAATTAGCGTGTACAACAATACTTAAATGTCTTTCTTATGTAGAATGATTTTTTGTTTTATATACTAAGACTACTTTTTTTTTTGTTTTTGTAAGTGACGATTAGAACGATTCCGCTTTGTGGTCGCAAGTGCTACTGTTGAGCATCGAGGGGCCTAGACACAGAGAGTATCTACTATAAGTCTACGGGTATAGACAATTAGTGTCAATCGCACCGTGTCGATTCGATTTCGACAATTGTTAATCGAATAATTGGTTATCTCAGCGATTCGGATTGTCAAGAACGCCATTTGTCAACGCATTTGTATGGGAATATTAATAAAGTTTCTTTACACAATTAGCGATCGAAAACGATTGATCACGTGACATTTCGAAAGCTTATGCCAATTCCATACATTTCGGATTTATCTAATTTCGTTATTGTAAATGAAAATGTGACTTTGTCTCGGCCCCGTGGTCCCGGGCTCGATTCTCGGATGGGGCAAAATTATATTAGGTAACGATCAGTAATTTCTCAGTCACCCGGAGCTGTATTTGGGCGTCCTATAGACAAGTCTGCCAAACACTTCGGAAAAAAAACAAGCGTGTTGTTATGTTTCGACACTGGTTATAGAATAGAATAGAATAGAATATTTTTATTTCAGACCGGAGTCCATAGGGTTAGTAACAATTTTAACTTAAATGCTAGTGTTAGTAGGTTACAGACACATAGAAATATACAATTAAATTTCAGTTATAAACTTATCCGATAAAAATCGGTGTCGCATTAAGCCGTAATGAGCTTTTTATTTTAAAATAGATTTTTATTGAATTTTGTACCGAAAAAAAACGGAAAGAAACTTTTAAATTATTATTATAGTGTGATTGATTACGTTACGTGTTAATGAAATTGGTTCTTTCTTTCTAAACTTTATATTATACTACAGTTGCCAAAAAAAAGGTTCAATCAGTCGCGCAAAAAAACATTGATTGACATTTTTTAGGGTGCTACAAATTGTCACGTTACCTACCTATTCATATAATCGTGGTTCGCGAAACGTGATAAGAGACTTCCTTAAAAAGTTGTTGTTTGCATAGCTACGGGGTTGCTGTAAATGTAATAATTGTAACTTATACATTGCCTGCTCAGGTCCTCAGGTCAATTCGATTTCTGCTTAACCCATCACGGGCAGAAGGCATCAGTTTATGTACCTATTGTGTGTTAAAAAAATACCATGGCCATAATAATGAGTTTAAGGAGTTGATTCCAACAATATAACACGCTCGAAGATTGATAATAAACGGTCAATCCTCCTTTTTTTGAAGTTGGTTAAAAATAAATATCGTTCGATTTCTATCACTCGTTGACAGTTTTAACAGACTGATGTTTCAAATACCTAAAACGCTTTACGCATTTAGTGGTGCAACCTGAATACAAAATGATCCTACGAATTGTAAAATTTAGATAAAGCAGCTATAATTTAAATTTTAATTGAGGAAGGTTTTTTTGCCGTTATGTATGGCCTAACCTTTACACGATGACGCTTTAGATCCATGTTACCATTCAGGAGCATTGCGTTATTGTCTGTTTGTAGAAATAATTTTAGTACTTATGTTTGTTTTTGTTAATGTGATTTACATTTTCAGCCTTTAACGTTCTAATGCTAGGACACAGGCCTCCTCTCTGTGAGAGGGAGCAGGCCGTATTCCACTTCGTGGGTCTTCGAAGACTCGATTCAAATGACATGGTCTTCTCACGATTTGTTTTTCGGCGTTTTAGAGTGCCTGTCTAGGATCGGACCTACAACCTACAACTCGTGAGTCGCGGCTGTTTCCACTGTGCTCTGACGAATGCGATTGACTGCTCCCTTATATTATTAGCTCTATTTCTCAAAATGTATGGCTGCTCCCACATTTTAAAACAGCCGTCTTTTTATACTTACATATTGACTTCTATGATATACCTATTATAAACTAATATAGGTATAAATATTGACTTTGAATTTATGTAAAACATATTAGACACAAGTTTATAAAAGGCCTTTTCTTGAATTTTAATCGCCAGCATTCTATTATAATACATCTTAATCGGTCAACGAATTCGGGGTCTTAGTTGTGTTGCATCATTCAAGGTTATATGGCCCGGTGTAAGAGGTCGCATAGATTCGGTTTTATGACATCAAAATCGAAACAAACCGTTTACACGTGTCGATTATTAAATAAGCTTCCACCCGCGGCTTCGCCTGCATAATATGTCGACAAATTATACACAAGAACCTTCCTCTTGAATCACTCTATCTATTAAAAAAAACCGCATCAAAATCCTTTGCTTAGTTTTAAAGATTTAAGAATACATAGGGATAAAGAAAGCGAGTTTGTTTATACTATGTAGTGATTTATCTCCCTACAATTTATTGCGCTCTTTTTAAATAGACATTTCTGTATCCTATCAGCTAACCTATGCAATTACATGTGCCATTTTAACAAATTGCACGTTCACTAATGAGCCTTGCTATTCCATTTTTAACAAAATTGTCAAATCAAACAAATTGTTAACATCCGAGGACATATTCTAAGATCCCTTCACTCGGGTTTAAAATATAATTATCGTCATTGCCAAACAACAGCATACCGCAGTCGGCAACAAAGTGCTTTGTCGGCATTTCCATGTACAAAAACATAGGCTAGCTCCTATATCAATAAGGTACTTTGAATGGAAGGCTGCGTGTCCGCTAATTACGTGTGGATTGTGTTAGGTCTTTACCTTATTCGTTGTGTATCATAGTACAATCAACAAAAGAGTTAGGCATACAAGCAAGAATCTTTTTTGTTTTCTATGGTGCCAGTATTAATTTTACTCCCAATAAAAATTGTGGGCGTTAGAAGAAACTATCATAAAGACTCGAAGTCTACATAAACCTTAGAGCATTTATAAACACTTCAATCTCGCACAACACTACTTAAAAATAGACGCAATACCTACCTAAATTATTTATAATAAAGAGTAAAGTGTTGTATGTTTGTTTTTAATACCTAGATAAAATAAAAACATGCGCCTTAGCCGATTAAAAAAAAATCTAAATCATCTGTCAGAAAAATGGCCGAATTTTAACGATTTCCATGCAGACGAAATCGCCGGCAAAAGCTAGTAACATATAAAGCAGGTAGATTTAAACATACAGTAAAACGTTCGTGTCGTAGTGTGCAGAACTATTACACAGTTCGATGAAGGCCTTGACCGGGTAGACTATACAGGGTGTTTAACCTTTAAAAGTAGCTGCCGCAAAAGTGCATTTATTCCTAATGAGGCATTGGATTAGATAGGTAGGTAAGTACTCGTTCAGACTGAGTCGAGAGACTAGACTCAACAGTTTAACAATTCATCATGGCTGCAATTCCCTAAGGTGGGGACAGAGATATATAACCTATCTACTAAAACAGTAGAAATTATATGTTGCCAGTTGTGTTTTTGATACTCAAAACAGGTTGAGTTTTTAGCAATTCAATACCAGCACACATCCTGGCTTCCTGATGCAAAAATCTATTGCACTTTGGATGACCTGGAGTCGTACTCTAAAAATGTTTTGATTTAAAACCTACCCTAGGTATTTAGATAGTTGTTAGTAGATTATTATCAAAAAGGAAGTGAAAATAGGTACGAAATCACGAATGACATACGACTAGGAACTTATATTAAGTGAAGGTAACCGTACAAGGTGGTGGGCGGGTCACACTTCTCAGAATTATTGCAATCCGTCTAGTCTATAGAAGCATAGACTGAGGCCGGCCGATTATGTCCCCAATAACCATGCCTATGCCTATTATCGCATATGTTGTGGCGAGCCTGTAATTATTTGACACGGTGGCGCATAGGTTGAGCGATTGACTGATGCGCACTATGTCGCGGGTTCGATTCCCGCAAGGAACAAATATTTGTACGACCTGCAAGTATTTGTTACGAGTCTGGGTGTTTTTCTATCTATAATATGTATGTATTTACAAAAAAACATGTATATAAGTAGTCTATCAGCCATCTCGTTACTATAACACAAGCATTGGGTTGCTTAGCTTGGGACGATATTATGGCGTTGTGTGAAATGTCCAAGGATATTATTATTATTATTAAATTACACTATAATAAGGGATATCAAACAATAATTGGACGTGATTACGCATCTACCTACCGACAGGGCGTTAATTTTAATACTCTCCATAGCAACGTGGATAATTACCTACCTATTTACATTCAATTATTTAAGTACCATAAAGTAGAATATTTTTCAGGCTATTATAGGTCAATCAATCTGCCTAGCCTTTACCAACTAAATTGGTGTCAGCTTCCAGTCTAACCGTATGCAGCTGAATACAGTATTTTACATGGAGCGACTGCCTATCTGACCTCCTCAACCCGTCAAAAGTCAGTAACTGGGTAATACGATAGTTCGATACCCCTTGGTAAGACTGGCTGTCAGACTTTCGGGCTTCTGACTACCCGTGACGACTGTCAAAGATCGACGAATGACAGCTGGGACCAACGGCTTAACGTGGTTATTATAGGTATACCTACATATAAATTTAACTGATTATTTTCTTTTATTTACAGAACGCCGTCACTCACAAGAAACACGACGAGAAATTCGACAGCCAGACTCTCGCTTATACATGGACGCCCCCAGCTGGCTTCAGCGGCGAAATTAAGTTCAGGTATGTACATATCGTTATTTCATTACTTTAATAAGTAGGTGCATCCCATAAAGTAATTGGGCTTTTGTATTGGGTACCTAGAAATAATGGATCGCATTTTCCTAGGCTACGTACACACTGTTAGTTTTAATTTCTTAGCGAAATCTAGTTCTGCCAGAAGTTATAAAAAGGGCGAAAATTTCTGAAGAAATACCAATATTATTGGTCGTCGCGTCGTTTTTTATGTTGGTTAAAGTACCTATAGGCGTACTACACCCTTGTTCGGGTCGGCTCAATCAATTCGGCATTATTATTTTGATGAACAACAATGCCTTACATTAGGATCGAGCCGATTGGTAATTTCGTTCGGCATCTACCTTCGCAAATCCGATCGACTCATCACAATTAGAGCTAAGCCGAGTGGCTGTTTCCCAAACATACATTAGGTACCCATATTCCATTTGGCCGCCCAGCTGTGTCCCGAATCAACCGACCCGAACATTTGTGTAGCACTTCTTATGCTATTGTAGAAGTTTTCGTTCTAAATGCACCTCAAAATATATGTAGTAATAGTAGTTACTACTAGGTAAATAAATACACATTCAAGTGTCAAGGGACAAAAGGGACGTTTAGAGGTTGAGCAGGTCAGGGGTTCATAACCTTTTGTAAGTCATAAGCAGACATCTGACTTAGTTACAACAATTCATGATCACGCACAAAGCGATTGTTAACAAGCTTAATTTCAGAAATGGCATGTGTAGGTGTGTGAATCATATGAAGTTTCGCAGTTCGTTCCTTTGTTCATTAATGAAAACGATCGATACGAGTTACCTTGATAGGCCGTATGTCGATAGGTCACAAATTCACAATTAATATAATTTGTAATTGAAACAAGGAATTGGAAAATTATGAGGTATTAAATATTTCATTATTAAAAGATGTTTTCATAAAAAATAAGTGAACGTCGAGCGTTTAAAACAATTCCAGCAACCAACACTGCAATGAAACTTCAAAGTATGCTCGAAGTAGCCCCGACTTCTTTTCGAAACTAATAGGTATAATATACACAGTTAAATTTAAGTCGTTTAAATCCGCTTAAGTTTTGGACTGTTGACTTAAGTTTGACTGTTTGGACATTATAACGAGAAACTTTTACTATGCGACCAAACCTGAAATCGCGAAAAAATATATCAGCTGTTCAGTACATTTATGTTCGCTTACGTCGTCAAAATGTACCTACTGCATAGCTGATTTTTTTTTCGCGATAATACATCCATCGTCTATAATAATTTATATATTTTTTTTTAAATATTTAAATAATATTTTCATTTCCAGAGCCACCATCGCCTTGAACGGTGCCGTCTTCTGGGTGGGCGTTGAATCAGCCCCCGTCAAAGTTGTCAGCTAATTTAATATAATTAAGAACAAAGAGTATTATTTCATAATTTATGTTTTTCTTACATTCCTGATGTATTTGTTTCTTCTTTCGACTGTGGATGTATTAGATATTTCATAATATACGTAATAAATAATTTTATAAAACAATAGTTTTTTTTTAATTCATTTATTATCAACTTTAAACGCCGGTTTTTTGCTGGAGGAGACAGTGCTGGTAAAAAACTATATTGAGCGTGCCCGGCGCGACACTGGAGAACAGTTTCGCATACTATCTCATTTCGACACTAGGTATAAAAAAAGACTTGATTTTTTGACTAAGTACACATTAGTTGTGTGGTTTTAAAATTATTTTGTTATTTCTTTGGATAGTAATTAATTTAAATAACATTAAATAATTATAATGTGTAAAATTTGTCGAAATCACAAATCGGCGTCAGCCCATAAGGAAAGTATAGTAAAACAGCGTTCAATGTGTTAACCCATTGAAGGACAGTGATCGAGACACAATAGAAGTTTTATTGTTATTACGTCTATAGGCGTTCACTGTCCCTCAAAGTGTTAAGGATGATCAAATAAAAGCAGGAGTAATATATTTTAACAAATACTTTATTTCAAACATAGCACCTAGAATTTTTGTCTCCGAGATCCATTTACAAAATTCAAGTCTCAATAAATACGAATAGAGTAGGGTAGGAACTAACAGCTTGTATCTACAGTAGAGCACTAATTAATTAATTAAAAGATTCTTATAATCACTGGTCATTTGTGTAAAGAAAATTTTATTTTCCACATTTACTAACTAAAGGCTTAGGCTTTTTTATTGCAATTTATAATGTTGAGGCCATTTTAAAGGGTCTCCGCTACACCCTTGGGAAGACGAGACAATACCTTTTATGTATAATTTTATCACGAGAACATTTTAGTCTCTCCCTAAAGCAAATCTTAAACTGGCAGAGCTCGATTTAAAAACTAAATAAATAAAAAATCTTATAAATTTATAATTTACATAAAATCGATATTAAATTATATTAATAGGCTAAGAAGATAGGCAGCTAATTAAAGTCTGTTTTTTTTTACAAAAGTTAAAACTAATATTGTTTAATCTACTATGCTCGTATTGTAGATACATGCATGAAGCTTTCAAAGACTTATAAATTTTATCCATATAGCTAGTAGAAAGGTGCTATAAGAAAGTGGTCTTACAAGATATGCATAGATATTCGAGTATCAATAATGTGCGAAATTGGGGTGCTTCACACATGTTCGGGTCGGCATGATTCGGTACAGGTTGGGCGGCAAAATTGAATGTATTTTTTGCCACCGGGCTGTGCCGATTAATGCCGACTCAAACAAGTGTGTAGGCCGCCTTAAAGAGTAGAAGGGGGACGGAGTTTTGGAATACAATGAGTTATCACAGTTTTTCTTTATAGTCATTTATGAAGGTGACCTCAGTTGTTGACGGCAATAAGCACAATTTAGAATCCCATATCTCCCCTTCATCTCAACTACGCCCACATCTTGGGACTTTAATTTTAAAGTCTTTGAGCAAGCTTATGTTAGGAGTAAAGCTCGAATTCTATTCACATTGAAGCAATTCCGATACAACCGCTACACACTTTGATAAACAACTATTGTTACATTCACTCTCACAACATCTCAAGTCTCAGTTATGTCAACGCATTTCTTAGAAATTACAATTCAACGGAAAATCCATGAATACATTAACGATTTAAAAAGCACACAATGGTAAAAAATTATATTCAATTTAATTACATAAGTAAAAAAGCCTTTACATGTAAAATTCATAGATGTAAGCATAAGTTAGCAAATATGCCTTTTTATAACTAAGTTAATTATCATCTGCAGTAGTATGAAATGAGATCAAACTGCAAATAAGTCAATAGATAAGTAACTTTATGTAATGGACGCGATAGTACATGGTTTCGATGTATACAGACATCACGCGTGAAACTGAGACTTGCAAACACATAAATCCAACTACATTGTACATATTCTAGCAACTATGGAAGATGATATCTGATGAATACCTATGAATATTGAATGAGTGTTATGTAAATGTATAGAAAACAGTAATTGACTACTACACTATACATGTAATTCCATTATTACAGCCACCAAATTAAGTTATTATTATAAGTATGTTATATTAGATAAACTATATGTTGGAAGATTTAAATTGCAGACAATTCATGTATTTAAATGTTTATGTGACATCTCATGCCATGGTGGTAGGCAATACCATGGATTATTATTATTAAATGTCTATGGTGTATATCCTGTTGTGATACAAACATTATTACATAGTTACTAACTGGCAAGACAAGGTCATATAAAATTTGTGTGTGTTATGTGTAAAAGGCAATATTGGTGAGTGTTAACAACATAATACACACGCATACAGACATTTTGGTGCAGACCAATATCACTGACTCAATCAGCCAATCTCCATTTCTGTCATAATGTAAATATTATCAGATTAAGTCACCTAAGTATTTATTATCAGAAGAATTACCTGCCTGTTGAATACATTCAAATAGCATTAATATTTGTACAGATGCATATCAAAGGCGGAAATTTCGAATGTCCTTTAAATGTCTGTTACATTTGAAATTTCCGCTGTCTTTATATATATAATTATGAAAAAATAATTACGTTACCATCTCATGACTTCTTGAAACTATAATAAATACTTATGAAATAAATACACCTACTTCATAGATAACATATTTAAAATTGCAATCAGAAACTAAATTGTCATTGGTCTAAAATAAATGCACTTCAATTTAAAAGTCTTATACCTAATTATAAAACATCACAGTTAATACTGAATAAGTAGTAAATAAATACATAGAATTAAATTGTTTCTTTTACATAGGCTATCATTGGTTCTGTATGAAATAGTTTTGCCTTTTGAGCTGTCTGTACAGTGAGATGTACTTCCCTGCAGCCGAGGTTCTTGGAACAACATATTGTTTGCAGAAAAGCTTGGGATCCCGAGCCTTCTCAGAAAGCTCCCCACAATCTAGTGCTCGCAAGAATGCAAGTACGAATGTGAAGCAGTTGTGTCTTTCTTCATTGTATCTCTCGGCCTCCCACAGGGGGCTTTGACTCACCTGAAACCAAAAACACATTGAATATTCATGTTTTGGAATGATGTTTATTTCCTGTCAACAAGCATAATATTGACATACCTTGAGCAGAACACTATCCCATATCTCATTCCACAACTCATCAAACTGCTCTAAGAGCAAACACTGGTCCCAATCTGAGCTGGACTCGCAGCTACTCCATTTCTTGGTCACAGGGTCCACACCACGGATCCCTTCTTCACTGAACTCCACAACGCAACCCTGAGAGTTAGTCACCCCTATGTGCAAATCTTTGGAATTGTAGTAGTCGCTGTAAAGAATGAAAAATCACGTAAGCTTACACGATTTGATAAGGCCGTGAATCATTTTACGGGCAATAACTTAAAACCTATTATTAAAGTGATTAGTATGTACTTCTGGCACGTAGGACCCAATGTGAGTACTTACTTGAGGAAATCGCCATGGGTAGGCTTCATGACAATAGCGCGAGGATGTTGAGATGCCTTGACGAAGGGGTAAGGAACCCTAAAACAAAATTGGGGCGCTTAGCAACAACCTTCATTAGTCATGCATGATAATAGAAAATCTGTTACATAAACGTATCGTTACCTGAAGGGCAGTAGATTGTAGTCATATCTATCCAGTTTTTGATCACAAACCGGGCATTTCTCAGGTATTATGGTGCAAAATACTTTGTGATCACAATGGTGGAAACAAAGAATACCCGGATCCATTTCTACACAAAGATTAAAGTGGAATTTTCAATGAAACTGTCACTTCTAATAAGTTCAACACAATCGTTGTTTAATACAGTTGTTTTGAGCAAAGAAAAGCCGTAAATTAAAGTAGACTAACTTATTGACCAAGCAAAAGCCTAATGACAAGCTCAGAACTTTGCCATTGTCCACCTTTGGCACCTTTCACAACTTGACTCTCGCTTGTTAGAAACCTTTCGACAAAGCAGGGTAAGGTTACGTTCGAAACTGCCGTTTTTTTAGATAATTGAATCCAATTAATAAAATATTACATTTGGTATTGTAGTTTCCACAGTTATTTCATTTTATTATAACTATTAATTTAAGTTTATAATTCTTTTTGTACTTATTAATTAAAAACTGTGGTTAAGTTCGAATATTTTGCTTCGTAAAACAAGAACAATAAGTTATAATTTTTGAATTGTACTATGTTCTGAACGACCATCTACGGCTTCATCTGTGATTGGGCAAAACAACAGCTGAGAACAGATGATTGCTCTGCGCATTTTTATTGGTCGATAGACTGTTTGCTGCTGTATGGGCTGCCAATTTGCAGAGAATGTATTAATGGACGCATGGCGGCAAGATTTAAAATTTGACAGGAGTAAAACTTTAAAGTTTCAAGTAAAAAAATAAAATAAACGAATCTTGTTGAGCAATACGTTCAATTCACAATATTTAATATGATTGTTATATCGTTTTAATACTATAAGTTCTATTAGAATAATTGAAGAATTATGGGGGGAACGTAGGCATTGATATTTTTTTTATTTATTAATCTTTTACTTTTTAGAAATGTTAAATACTATATTCATTTAAATAAGGCGTCGAAAAATTCAAATACTATTCCATTTATTCATTTATACACTGCTTTATGTGGAACTACGAATATATAATCCTTTATCAGTTTGAGAATTTCATCATTTATTGCCCTATACAAATTTCAATAGTTGTTCGGACCATGGTGTCGAAATTTTGTCAATAATCGTATGTCATGAAGCGTTGTATTGTATGTTTACCAGTTTCCATGGCAACGAACGCTGGCGGTAAACCACACCTCGCCCATCAGACCCAGTTCTGGCGACAGTGTGCGCTGTAAAGCGTGCTATCCTTTGTTAGAATATACTTCCTAATAATGCACCTACTACTAAAGTTAAATAGTCAGTTTATATAATGTGTATGTGATTAGGAAACCAGTGTGCTCCTAAATAATTTTAGAAAATAAGTTTAAATGCTGTGTTCACATTAAATAGATACCTAACTAAAAGTTATAATCGTGTCATTGAACTTTATTTTTTGATTGGATGCCGTTGACTTTGGAAACCAGCATGAAAGTTGTTATGAATTTTTAAAATCAGTCAGATTTTTAATTATGATGTATTTGGAGAAAGTGAAAGGTTTATTGCAAACCGTTTGGTGGTTGCTAGCAGCAGCGCGGGTGGTGACCGCGGGTATCTCCTGCCTCAGCAGCCCCTGTCTTCATGGTATATGTATAGATGACGTCAATACGTAAGTACTTACATATAATCTGGTTATTTATGAAGTATGCAATAGACTGGTACAGACTGCACGTGTTTGTATTTACAGTCTTTCGGATAACGTAATTGTAGCTAGCCCTGACACATCTCGAAATAATTAATTTAATTGCAGTTGTGTCCAACAGAATTTTACCATCAGAAGTTCACTTACCTACATCTTATTTAAAAATCAATGCGCTTACTTGATATTAACTCAATTTAGAATATAAAAATATCATTCCATTACTATTTTACTACCTTTTTAATTGACCCTGGGATTTAATTAATTAATTTGGCGTCAAAGCTACTACTGTGATTTATTACTTATTGAACGTTCCTTTTAATATTGAATAATTGGTGCCAACACGAAATAACGGACTGTGCTCCTACCTATACAGATGTAAGTATATTCAACCTACATTTCATGTTTTGTGGTTTTATTTTTCCAGCACATACGCCTGTTATTGTGTGGACGGATACACTGGCGTGCAGTGTCAGACCAACTGGGATGAATGCTGGTCCAGTCCATGTCAAAATGGAGGGACCTGCATCGACGGTATTGCTTCTTACAACTGCTCATGCCCTGATGGATTCATAGGTTCGTTAACAATATTTACAAAGGAATTTAGGGACCATTTTAAGTACAGCACTCCGCACGTCAATGGTTACAAAACAGTTGTAGCTTACCTACCTCACGTTTTTATTGAAACTTTGTACTACGCTAACTAAATGACAAAATATAGCCACTGACTTGCGGTCGACTGTACCTACTATTCTATAAACCAATCTAATTTTACGATAAATTGCAACCAATATTCACGCATCCTCATCTAGTATTAAACTACGAAGGAAACAAAAAAACTTTTGTCCATCCGTTTTTACAACACTGTCGTTCCGATGGCCGACTATGTACAGAGGCCAGCACACCTAGTTACCACAATCTGTCAAATTTCTTTGATAGTATTTTAACTTTATTGCAAACACATAAGGTTCATTTTTAATAGAGAAAATTTGACAGTTAGGGATAGGTTGATGTGCTGGCGTCTGTACATAATTGTGGGAGTTACATAGTTATCCAAATCCAATGTCAGCCCTGTGTTGTGGACAAAACCATGTCTAGTTATTTCTGAACTTTTCGCCTCGGACTGACCACAAGTCTGCCAGCTCTGGTTCGACTTCCAAAGGCTTGACAATGTCAGCCTTGCGGTGGGCGTCGCGTTTGTAGTTTGATAACTTCAATATTTTTACTCGAAAGTATACTTATGAGACTACTTTATTCTAGCCGCTAGAGTAGATATTTTTAAAATGACAAAATTATTTCAGTCTGGTACTGGATTTCGTTTGTAGCTACAATAGTTTTTCGTGCACGAAAACTTTTATTTCAATGAAATTTGTGTTTAAAAAAAATAGGAGATTCTATTAGTTATATTCGATCTAATCATAAGTTCGTTCAGCTTTGCAATACCTATTAATAGCATTGTCCAGCCGTACCTACCTATGTAATGTTTCCGATTTTATTAAATGCCATAGTTTGCGTTGGTAGGCCTGACGTATATAGATTATAATCTAAATTGACGTAAAACTATTGATTGAGCAACTTCCTAACACGTACAGTAGGTACCTTAATGTAGAATGTACTATACTTAGGTAGTTGGGTAGGTACTCATATTTACCCAAAGAACAACTTCAATTAATACTAAATGTAGGGTAACAGCTACACGGGTATATCGACTCAACATTAGTCCACGTCAAGTTATGTAGGGAGGCCCCTTCATAACGTGATGCATACATATATAAGGTGTTAAAAAATTAACTGTAAAAATTTTACTATAGGATGAATTTCGACATCATGAAAATAATATGAGCTGTTCCATACATTTATGCACACGTAACTCGATCAAATGTATGGAACAGCTTATATTTTATTCGCGATTTCAGGGTTCATCCCATAGTAAAAGTTGTTCGTAACGATGAGTAAAATGCTCCCACAAAATTCTTAAAGTTAATTTTTTAACACCTTATATACAGACATAGCCGCCGCGGGAGACGCCCCGGGCGTCGGGAGCCATGTGACGACTCCCGGCCACCGTAGGCGCGGGCCTGCGAACGGTGAGTAATGGGTGACTCACCGTCCAATCAGCACCAGGCCCGTGCCGGACGGCGCGTATATGTTCCACGCGCGTCTCAAAGAGATGTCAGCATATGAAGGGGCCCCTCGGGGCCAAGCCTACCGGGTAAGCGGAATTGTCCGAAAGGGTTACCGATACCCCGGAGTTTTAGTCAGTAAGAGTCTGACACTCCCTTCCGCTCCACCCAGAGCGGAAGCAGTCATTGGATGATCTATACATATAATAAAACAGTAAAAAAACTGTGTCTGTACATTGAATATATTAAAAAAATAATAATTGAGGGGGGTTTAGAAACAGTAATAGAGCACGAATCCAAAAAAAAAATTTTGTCTGTTTGTCTGTTTGTCTGTATGTCTGTTTGTCTGTTTGTCTGTTTGTCTGTTTGTCTGTTTGTCTGTTTGTCTGTTTGTCTGTTTGTCTGTTTGTCTGTTTGTCTGTTTGTCTGTTTGTCTGTTTGTCTGTTTGTCTGTTTGTCTGTTTGTCTGTTTGTCTGTTTGTCTGTTTGTCTGTTTGTCTGTTTGTCTGTTTGTCTGTTTGTCTGTTTGTCTGTTTGTCTGTTTGTCTGTTTGTCTGTTTGTCTGTTTGTCTGTTTGTCTGTTTGTCTGTTTGTCTGTTTGTCTGTTTGTCTGTTTGTCTGTTTGTCTGTTTGTCTGTTTGTCTGTTTGTCTGTTTGTCTGTTTGTCTGTTTGTCTGTTTGTCTGTTTGTCTGTTTGTCTGTTTGTCTGTTTGTCTGTTTGTCTGTTTGTCTGTTTGTCTGTTTGTCTGTTTGTCTGTTTGTCTGTTTGTTTGTACACGCTAATCTTCGGAACTACTGGACGGATTGGAATGTTTTTTTTTTTGTTGTATAGGTATAAGGTCTGGGCAACATATAGGCTATAATTTATCTTGGAAACTTGAACACCTGATGCAGAACCACAACAGACCAGCTAAACTATAAGAGATACAAAAATGATACTTTAGCAAAAATTGTTCCACGTGATTAGCATTTTCTGCTGAGAGAATAAATTTGAAGATCTGGAACACCTGATGTGGAACTCCAAGAGCCCAGCTACACTGTAACATATATAGGAATGACGTCTTAGCAAAAGTTGTTCAGAATGATGAGCACTCTCTGTTGACGTATAAAAATTGAAGATCTGGAACACCTGTTGTGGAACTCCAAGAGCCTAGCTACACCATAACACATATAGGAATGACGTCTTAGCAAAAGTGGTTCGGTCTGATGGGCATTTCCTGTTGACTTATAAAAATCGAAGATCTGGAACACCTGTTATGGAACTCCAAGAGCCTAGCTACACCATAACACATATAGGAATGACGTCTTAGCGAAAGTTGTTCAGCCTGGTGAGCACTCTCTGTTGACGTATAAAAATTGAAGATCTGGAACACCTGTTGTGGAACTCCAAGAGCCTAGCTACACCATAACACATATAGGAATAACGTCTTAGTACAAGTTGTTCAATCTGATGAGCACTCTCTGTTGACTTATAAAAATCGAAGATCTGGAACACCTGTTGTGGAACTCCAAGAGCCTAGCTACAACATAACACATATAGGAATGACGTCTAAGCAAAAGTTGTTCAATCTGATGGGCATTTCCTGTTGACTTATAAAAATCGAAGATCAGAAACATCTGATGTGGAAATCAAAGCTATCACTAATTTTACTGTGTAGGTAATTATAAAATAACATAAACTGGGAGTACCTGCACGCGGTGAAGGCGGTAACAGTTTAGGACTGATTTTTGATGACGATGGTATAACATTGAAAATTTGACTCTACTGGCCAAAACTCCTATTTATTTTTTTATTTTATCGTATGAATATGCCTTCGGGCTTATGTTGTTTTTCCTTTTCCATTTATCTTCGTGACACGGTAGCCTATCCGGTAACGCAGGGGAGCAGTCATTTTAATTTAGATTTTTATTGATCAGGTATCTTCACAATAAAACTATGACCATGCCTAGAAAGAGGTCAAATCTTTCCCAATGTTCCAAGAGAGCTAAAAGATTGAGGATCATAAGATCCCAAGAATCTACCGAAGAGTGTCAGGAGAGACTTGATGCTGTTCGAGAACATTAGGCTGCAACTTGCTCCGTGGAAACCTCTTCGGGTCGCGAAGCACGCCTGCGTTCTCAGCGTATTCATTAGGTCTCTAGATACCAGTGAAGAATATGATGCGCGACTGACCGCTGATCGTGAACGTCATGTATTCTCTCGCGAGTCAGAGACGTTCACGGAAAGAGAATTACGGTTGAGTTCCAAGCGTATCTACGCATCGACTTCTAGGTCTCTAGAGACAAGTGGGGCACGTGATGTGCGACTGACCGCTGATCGTGAACGTTATGTATTGTCTCGCGAGTCGGAGACGTTCACGGATAGAGAATTGTGCTTGAGTTCTAACCGTATCTACGCATTGACTTCTAGGTCTCTAGAGACAAGTGGGGAATATAATAATGCGGTTGCTGTAATAAAAAATATAATAATGGACTGTATGTTCTGGTGGTTGTTGGAATGAAATAAAACTAAAGCTCAGTGCGATAAAAGATTTAAATGGGAAAAATGATAAAAAATAACATAAATGGCGACCCTGTTGTTGCTGGCATAAGCAACAGGGTCCGCGTACGAAGTCGCGGGCAGAAGCTAGTTTTTAATATTCTCCGTAGCAACGTGGATAATTATGTACTTACCTACCTATTCCTAAATACATACATATATGCATATTATATACATACATACATATTCATAAACCTTCCTCTTGAATCTATTAAAAAAAACCGCATCAAAATCCGTTGCGTAGTTTTAAAGATTTAAGCATACATAGGGATATAGGGACAGAGAAAGCGACTTTGTTTTATACTATGAAGTGATAACTTGGAACAGTCGGTCGATTCTGTCAAAATCTCATTACTCTCGCTAGTAATAATAGTGTTAATCCCTAGCATTAGGTGTAACGACAGCACACCTCACCTAAGTTTTCACGTACGGATTTTTACAGAATCGACCGACAGGTAGTAACTTATAAACATCTACCTGTGAGGCTTTAACATACATGAGAGGTCTGTGTCTAAAGAAACACCTCTGACTGGGCGTTGCGTGACCTACTTAGTTCACGTAACTAGATCGCCATTTCAAACGATTTTATCCAACTTTCCGTGTTAAAGCCGAGTTTCCTTCTTGTAAAGTTGAACTTTCGATTTGAACCTAATTGAATTATGCTTGTAGGTGATAACTGCGAGACGAACTACAACGAATGCGAATCAAACCCTTGCCTCAACAACGGCACATGCATAGACATGAACAACGGATATCTCTGCTCCTGCGTGCCAGGATTCTCTGGTGAACATTGTGAGATGGACGTAGCCGTCTGTAACTCCACGGAAGAAGTTCGATGCTACAACGGAGGTCAATGCATCGAGGGACCTGGGTTTAAATTTTATTGCAAATGCTTACCGGGTAAATAATGGTTTCAATTCGACGTTGATGGAATAACGTTGGGCCTTATTGTGTCAGACACGCGATCGTTGAATAAAGATGCTATTTAGACGAATTGACATTAAGTTCTCAGCCAAATCCCATTCATCCTTGTATTTAAAGCTGGCATTACTTTATAGCCGAGATTTCATTCATGTCTATTTTCAATGATCACTTAAAAAATACATCAGGCAATTTTACATCTTGATACATTTTTTTCTTAGGCTGGGCTGGACCAAAATGTGAAGATCAGATAGATGAATGTGAATCAAACCCATGTCAGAACGGTGGCGTTTGCATCGATGTCCACGCAGATTACATGTGCGCTTGCGCTTTTGGTAAAACATCTTGCTTTTTGACTGTGAATCCTAAATATCAATGAATCATTAAAATTATCAATTTATTTCCTAGACCTTATTGTAGTCTACCATAAGCTGATATTTCCAGGATTTACGGGAAAAAGTTGCGAAGTCCAAATAGAGTTTTGCGATGATAACTCTTGCAGCAACAATGCATTGTGCGTCGTCGAGGATGGCGCTAGAGTCTGTTATTGCGTTCCCGATTATCATGGGGAGAGATGCGAGCTGCAATACGATGAGTGTTTACTTGGACCAAGGTATTATTTTTAACTCATATAAAATGGCTGTACCTTACCTTAATCCATAAGAAATTGCTACAATTTTACTTATCTCCTTTTATTTATAGATGCATGAATGGTGGCACATGTATCGACGGCGTAGACAATTTCACATGCTCGTGTCCACCTAGACTTACTGGGGCGTTGTGCGAATGCCTTATACTTGAAGACGAGAGTTATGATTGTGAATACGTTAGTCCGACGCCTTTAACTAGTTCCACCCAGTCAGTTCTAACGACTTTGATGGAAGAAACTACGTCAGCGAAACCTTCTTTCACAGATATGACTCCCACATACAGTCCAACAAATGACACAACCTTAACTTCTACAACTGAAAAAGATACCATTACTACAGATGTAGTGGGAAGCAGTACTGAAAAAGAAACTGTTATTACTACAGCATCAGAAGAGAGCACTGAAAAAGATACTGCTATCACTAGTATTTCGGAAGAAACAACAATAACTAGCGAATCAACAACAACGAAAGCAGGAATATCAGTACCAGCAGAACATGAAGAGACAAGACCAACTATGGAATCAGAAAATGCTAAAACAGAACCTGGTACCGATTGTCAAGGAACATGTAATGATTCTATAACTATAACATCAATTCCTACTGCCATTGATTTCACTACTAGCTCCACAGAAAGTACCAAATACGATATACCTACTATGATAACTACGAAACAAATGACGGAAGAAACTACTTTGACTACAGCATCTACCACCACATTGAGCACTACAGAAGAAGCTGCAGCAGAAATAACGACTACACCTAAAGTTGATGTTAGTACAGACCAAATGTTCACTGATATTCCTACCGAACACCCAGTAACTGATCTTCCAACAGGCTATTCGTCAACTACTGAAGCTATGGAAGTCACTAGTGCTGTTGATACCGAAACATTTACCACTACGCAGTCGGAATGTACTGATTCTATTTGCAATGACCATGGAAGCTGTATTAATACTCCTCATGGAATTCGGGTAAGTTAACAAATATATGATAATGTGATTACTTACTCATAGACATATCTACCTACACCTACTAGACTAATATGTACGTAATATGTGTTATAAATGATTTTAGTGCCATTGCAATTTTAATTACGGAGGAAGATTCTGCGACGAACCAATATCAATTACATCCGCTGCTTTTGGAGGGAATTCATTCATAGCTCATAAACTGAAAAACGCTACATCGATAAATATAGAATTCAATGCTAAAACTCTAATCACCGACGGGCAAATATTGCATGCGGATATAGCTAAAGGAGTTTACATGCAACTGTACATGAATTCGGGATTATTGAAATTCAAATTCTCATGTGGTTATCAAACAATGCTGTTGAGCGAGTTGAAGACTTTTGTCAATAAGGGTTATCCGATGAAAATTGAAACAAGGTAAGTGATTGCATAGGTATATTAAAATCGCCGGGGTCGCGAGGTTATTTGAAAGAGTTACCGTGGCCCTAGCACAGGCAAGTGAAGGAACACAGGTGGTTTTAGCACGGTACGTGGTTTTATTCAGTAAAAGTCCCGCTCCGCTCTGAGTGGGAGAAGTTATGTAAAGATTTCCCTACACAAAAAAAAGAAAATGTATATTAAAATTATATTCATAGATATTTGTATTATAAAAAAAAAAGTTTTTATGGTTTCTTATACCGCCGCCTTACAACGAAAACCAATTAAATCGAAATTTTGTCGAAAATGACTTATGAATGCCAAAGTACTTAAAATTTTGTATTCTTTCGTCTGCGAAAACCCACTAATCGCTAAGTCTTATAGTTTCGCTTCTAGCTAATATGATAACCAATTATTTCAAGCATTTCCAACGTTTGTTTTCAAATTCAACACATTAAGCAGATTTAACTTGACTGCCGACATATTTGTCTCCAATGATTATCAGTTAATCTGATAAAATTTGTTTTTCTTCAGAGAGAGCTCATGAAATACTCAATTTTTCCCTCAGTAACAACCATTTACTAAGATTTAAATCTCACTACTAGATTAAAATGGTCAAATAAAAGATATTAAAACAGTTTAATTGATTTTACCTGACGAATTCCATTTTAACAATACAATCTAATCGTCTAAGAAAATATTGTTTATCCAGATAATTGTTTATCTCTAACGATATTTATTCACGGATGCAACATAATTACCTACTACAGCGAAAAACGTTTAAACTCGTTTAGTTCCGTGTCACTGGCGTTAGTGTCGGACTTTCGGCCCAATAGTTTATCTAACCTAACCTAGGTATTTTATTTTTACTGTCTTAATTATCTTAATTTTGATTATAATTGTAATGACATATTCTCAGTTTTACCTGATTAGGTAGAAGACGAAAATGCTTAGTCATAAACAAATGAGATAATTATGTTTAGAATTTAAGTTTATCAAAGTAAAAAAATCTTGTTTGATTTATAATTTTACTATGGTTATTATTTCAATTACCTACCTATTCTCGATACCAAGAATATGAAAATGCTGTAGCTATAAACATTGAAGAACATCATCATTCTCCTGCCCTTATCCCAACTCATTTGGGGTCGGCGCAACATGTCTCTTTCTTCCATACTTCTCTATTAGTCGTCATCTCAGTAGTTACTCCCTTCCTAGCCATATCATCTTTCACACAATCCATCCATCGTTTCTTTGGTCTCCCTCTACTTGTATAGCCATCCACATTCATGCTCACAACTTTCCTGACAACATTTTCCTCATTCCTCCGCATCACATGCCCATACCATGACAGCCGATTTCCACACAACTTTTCGGTCACCGGTGTCACTTTCAGACTTCCTCTTATATACTCATTCCGTATTCTATCCATTCGGGTAACACCACACATCCCTCTTAGCATTCTCATCTCAGCTGCATGCAATTGTCTTTCATTCATTCCTTTTGTGGCCCAACACTCTGATTCATACAAGACGGCTGGTCTAACCATGCTTTTATAAATCTTCCCCTTGAGTTTAAGGGGAATGCGGGAGTCACAAATTGTTCCCGTGACCTGCCGCCATTTCATCCACCCAGTGTTAATTCTATGCTTAACAGTCCGATCTATTTCGCCATCGCTTTGCACAAGTGAACCGAGATACCGGAAGTCGGAGCAAACTGGGAGAAGCGCGCCATCAAGCGCTATGACCCCAGAACTGGAGAGACCGCCGAAATCGCAGAACATGTAGGTACTCCGTTTTGGTTCTACTGATTTTCAGGCCAACAGTCTCCAGTTTCCGTTGCCATTTCTCCAGTCTGCTCTGGATCTCAGTTCCATCTTCACCGACAAGAACTATGTCGTCGGCAAATAGCATGCACCATGGTGCCTCTTCCTGTATGTCCGCCGTAAGAGCATCCATAATCCAAAGGAAGAGGTAAGGGCTTAAAGCCGACCCCTGGTGCTAGCCTACCGCCACATTGAACTTGTCGGTGTTGCCAGCAGCCGACCATACATAGCACGAATTAACTCCACATACTTCCCGGGCACACCTTTCTCTTTCACGGCCCACCACACGACATCCCGAGGTACCCTATCATACGCTTTCTCTAGATCAATGAACACCATGTGCAAGTTTTTGTGTGCACGTCTGTACTTCTCGCACAATTGGCGGAGTGCAAAGGTGGCGTCCATTGTTCCTCGACCTGGCATAAACCCAAACTGGTTTGGGGTAATCTCGCTCTCCTCTCGCAGTCTTTTCTCTATTATTTTCTCCCATACCTTCATACTATGGGACATGAGCTTTATCCCTCGATAGTTGTTGCAGTCCTGTACATCACCTTTATTTTTGAAGATGGGCACTAGCGAACTATTGCACCATTCTTGTGGGATCACTCCTTCTTGCAACAACTTATTGAAGAATAAAGTCAGCCACATACATCCATCTTCTTTTAAACACTTCCATACTTCTACTTCCATCTTCTTTTAAACACTTCCATACTTCTACTGGTATATCATCTGGGCCCATGGCCTTTCCATTCTTCATAGTTTGAACTGCCTTTCTTACTTCATCCATGAAACATTGAAGATAATATTTTATTAAGAATTTCAAGGCGCTTGCGACTTTAATTTTTCCCAAAATTTTTTTTCCCGTGGGAATTTCGGGGTTTTTTTTCCAAGCAGGATTATCAAAGGTCTCAAAGGTACATTTATGTAAAATTTTAGACGTCTAGCTCAATAATATTGGCTTTGCTTTGGTATGTCAGTCAGTCGGTCGGTCACTCAATAATAAGTCAGTTTTTCCTTTATTTCCATTTTTTTTTTGGCAGATGTTACTGGCATTTAAAGCGCGATTTTATTGTTATTTGAAATAATCAAGCTAAATTGTATTTAATTAATAATATCGAGTTATAAATTTGATAACAAATGAACGCATTGAAACTCTAATAAATTACTTACTTAACTTTTTAGATTCTTAAATTTTCTGCAGGGAAAACCAATTATCTTGACACATTTTCACTTGTAACTTCACAAGGGACATCTGTATCGGTATTTTTTTATCATGGTTACTCTTAACTAACTAAAAGTAAAAAGTAATTTCTCGGGATTTGCTGTATTCCTATTACCTTAATATATATAGACTTTTATCAGTTCTCAGGGAAAACCAATTAAATGGGTAACCTTGTGACAATTATTGAAAATTTCATTACGAAGCAAAAACTTTTTTAAACCTCAATAGACATGTTTAAATAGAAGATTTATCAATGTACTGATGCTATGAAGTAATAATAACAATATAATACTATAAAGGGTATTTTCAACCCCATAAACTTTGTAATCGCGATATCTCCGTTTGCACTTTTTATGATTTAATTGGTTTTCGTTGTAAGGCGGCGATACAATTGTTCTACAGCACAAAATTGAGGATTCCCCTGTAAGTTATAAAGATTCTTGTGATGGGGCTCGCAAGTTCCCAGGGGTATATACCATTTACAATATTTAGGCAAACTTAAAAATAGAAATAAAAACAAAAGAAAAAGTTTAAATTCTGGGATTTTCCAAAAATTGTTGTAGCATGTTCAGGTGTGTGTAGTGTTTGTGCGGGTGTTGTATGTGTGTGTGTGTATGTGTATGTGGAATGATTGATTATCTGATGTATGTTATGAATGGGTACAGGTTATTCATTAGCATATTCTGGTTAATATAAATTCTATTTCGTCGTACGTCGTATCAAAACTCTACCCATTCCTAAATCATTGCTATAAGAACATTGCCATTCTAACAAGATGTGTTTTGTTTACCTCGATGACATATTTTTTTTTTTTTATTTAGCCTACACTGTCCCACTGCTGATCAAAGGCTGAGCAAATGACATATTGGTTTTTGTAATTGATATTACCGGCATCTTACAGATTGGACTTATATCCAGAAGATCAACACTGCAACGCGACTCTTCGTTTAAATGATACAGTGGCAATGAGTGGTGGTCAAGTAGCCAACATTACCACTCTCGATCATAACTCGACATTGTACCTGGGAAACTCTAGAGACGTCAAAGATTACGAGAGCAAACCTTTCATTGGATGCATTAGAGATTTGACTGTAAGATTTTTTTCTAATGTTGCCATTCTAATTGATTCTCAAAACTTTTTATGGAGGCGTTACGATTTCTCTCCCCTACAAATAAAGTTTTTAAAATTTCATGCATCCTAAAATTCTTCTTTCTATTAGCTTGTCAGAAGCCTAAGTGACTTGAAATTTTAATTTCAAGGGTCCTTTTCATGACACACTGCGATTCCGGCGAACAATTTGCACCAATTTTGTGGTAACATTTCATTGAAAACAGAATAACCTACTTTAATGTCTATGATATTTCGCGTTAAAAATGAATCACATTTAATTTACTTAGAACAGGTTCAATTGAACAAAAACATTTTTTCTAAGAAACAAGTAACCATCGAATATTTGACGACGCCCTTATAAATTCCTCCTATTTATAATTTCTAGGTAAACGGTGAAAAACGCGATGTATTCGGTGATGCTCTCGACGCCAGTGAAGTAACAGAGTGCCTGTCACTATCATGTCTCTCGGGGCCTTGTCTGAACGGTGGAACCTGTAGCGACCACCATGATGGGGGATACACCTGTTCCTGTGCTAACGGGTAAGATCATCTACACTATACTAATATTATAAAGAGGCAAGATTTGATAGTTTGTTTGTTTGCATTGAATAGGCTCCGAAACTACTGAACCGGTTAGAAAAATTGTTTCACTGTTGGGAAGCTACACTATCCCCGGATGATATAGGATATAGTTATTATATTTAAAAAAAATAGGGATTCTTACTAAAACAACTGTACGCTAATGTAACAATTTAAGACATCCACGCGGACGAAGCCGCGGGCAGAATCTAGTAGACCATAGTATTAAGTTATTATATTTTCTATGAGCTATTGTGAACAAGATAACACCTAGAAGTTAGCAGTTGAGGGATAGGTATTGCCTAAGCTCCTTAATAAGTTTAGAAAAGCATCATCCGAAAAAAGTTACTGTTAGCATCATTTGTTTTTATTTTACTGAGCAAAGGCCTCCCCCAAATCCTTCCAGGCATCTTTCTCTTGAGACACCTCTATCCATCCTTTGCGATATGAGTCTTTGCCGTCTCGCCACGTCTTACTGGGCCGGCCTTGACGGCGCCGTCTTTCCTCAGGCACCCATCTTGTTGCGACTGTTGTTATGTTTTTGAAATTCTTACAATCAATGTTGTTGTTATGCAGATGGCTCGGAGAACATTGCAACGAATCAGTCTGCCAGAACAACCCGTGTCAGTCTGGCGGCAGTTGTGTGCGTCACCCTGGCAGTGGGTTCCTCTGCCTATGTCCTTACGGGAAACACGGAATTTTGTGCGAATACAGTAAGTTTAAAACCGACAATACAATCAATTAATCATTTATTTTGTTAAACATAGATTCTCTATTGTCTAAAAACATTTGCCAATATTATGACGAAACAAAATTAACATAAACAAGCAATTACAATTAAAATTCAGGTAGCATATCAATAAAAAAAAATACAATTTAAAATATGTCAGGTAAACAGATTAATAAACACATTCATACATAGCCAAAAATAAATAAAACATGTTCAATTAGCAAGTCAGAATCGTCATCAGTAGTAGTAGGTAAACTCAGTGATGGAGTAGTAACAATAACTAAGTATCTATAAGGAATTTAAACAGAGTCCTCTTAAAGGATCCCAGACACTCTTTATTTCTAATAGCTGCTGGTATACTCTTTGTGGGGCCATACTTTTAAATCCTATCTACTTTTGAAACTTAAACAGGTACATTCCCAATAATAATTCGTTTTTAACCACAACAACATAGCTTATTTCAAAATGCTACTCGTTGAAGGTTAGAAATATGTCAAAGGTTATATCCATTGGTGTTTGGTAATAGCAATCAAATGAATTATTATATTTAAGCTTCGATAGTTAATGAAGTTGTAAATTACATTCACTGACATTATTATGATTAGAACATGAAACAAAGTCACTAAGTAATGAAGACGTAACTAATCGATTTTATTATGCTTAGTCCTTGTAATCATAAATATTATCAGGATAATAATTATCGTTATCAAATTTAGGTTTTATAAGCTGAACAAAAATCTGTGAGTTTTTTTTTATGACACAACTGATATCGATGTTTTGATTCTATGCCATTTTGCATCCAACTTGGGAATCTTGTACTGTTTAGCTTGGTTACACGCCTAGGTTCCAACTCAACCGAAGACGAGCAATTTGTCGATGACGGCACGAGATTTATATTCATACTTTGCTTCTGTTCTCTTCACAGATGTGGAGATAACCCGTCCATCATTAGCCCCAATCAGCACCGGGATATCCTCCTACATAATGTACGCACTATCCCCTGCCGCAATGAACTCGGATCGCTTCGACCTGCGCCTGCGCTTCCAAACGACAGATATGGACCAAATAGCACTGCTAGCGTTTGTCGGCCAAAGTGGCAGGCATGACTCGAGGAGTCAACACTTAGCTTTGACGTTTGTCAAAGGATATATCATGCTTACTTGGAATATGGGCAGCGGTAAGTTTATTGTCAAATATTATGACGGGCATCTACGTACGTAGGAATGCGAAAAATATTTGATTATTTGATTAGGGCCATGGCTATTTATTGTTTGGTAGCCTTCAACTTCAATTAGAAGGAATATTTTGATACGTTAGTCTGTTGGTAGCGAGTGCAATGGCTGATAACTGGATCTTGAATTTGATAACTGGGTCGGGAAAAGAAATATTGGGTTTTTTCTTTATCTGTGCTGTGGGTTCTTCTATTAGGTCGCAGCATCAGCATCCCAATCTGGATCTGAACCCGGTAAATGGCAATAGCGCTATCTGAATGATAAAAAAAATAAATATATAGTAAAACCTTTACTTAACTGGTATAAGTGGTATAATTGATCTCTGTCAGTCTACACGGTCTACACTTTCGTGAAATAGACGCGTGATAGTATGTTGTGGTGAATCAGTGGTTAAATCCCAAGTGCTGGCCACTCGCCAAAGTAATCAACGGAATGCGATATCTCAAGAATGCATGTTTTTATTGATGTTGCATTCGCTACCTACGTCGACACGTGAGTCATTCTAGGTTTTGCTGGAATCTAAGTCTTATTCATACTTCTTTGACAACCAGCTTATAAAGAACTCCACTGTGATCCTACTGTTGACATTATTATCTATGTTGTTAACTTTTAAATTTTATTATTATTATCTAAATAAAATATTTAATTATGTTGACATTACGAAACCTTTACTGCGTTCCGGAGATCACCGTAAATAATTGAATACAGTCTATGCAAATAAATAAAATTAAATTATCTGGTTTGTAATGACTAAATAACACAGCCTTATCCTAAAATCATATAAAAGTAGGTACAAAAAACTATTTTTAACATTTTTTTCTGTCGGTTTTTTCCGAAACGGGTTTACCGGTTTTGACGGGACTTTCACAGGTAGATAGCTGATAAAGATTAACTTTTAGAAAAATATGGTCTACGCGGGCGAAGTCGCGAGCAGCAGCTGTTTAAGAATAAGAATATTTAATCTGCGATGATACAATACTAGGTACCACATTAAGATAAAATATCGTCATAAAACAAAATCCTTCGTAAAAATAGTATCTTCTTCTTCTTCTTTTCGTGTGGTTAGTGACTAACCTGGTGTCAGAGTTTTTATGCTGCCCATGGGCCTCTGACTTAACTTCACATGCTCTTGAGAAATATCTCTCAAACATGCTAGTTTCCTCACGATGTTTTCGCTCACCGATGTTTAAGCAAGTGATAATTTAATTATACAATACGCACATGAATCCGAAAATAGTATCAAACATAAGTATTTATAAATATTGTTAAGTATGAAGAACAAAGCATCTCAGTGCCACTACAGCACCCTCGGTCTTGGTTATCATAAGGATAAAATTCTTTCGTTTGAAGGTCCTCGCCGTGTGTTCACGTCTCGTGCCCTAAGTCCTCGTCGCGGCGGCCATGCAGTGCGCGTGTGGAGACGCGGCCGCTCAGCTGGGCTCAGCGTCGATGGGCGTCACAATGTCTCCGGCAACGCGCCCGCACATAGCACCAAGATGACTCTGCTGCCTTATATTTTTATTGGTCAGCAAAATTATGTTTGACTAAATATGAAAATGTTTTTGTTTCCAAAGTTGCTCAATCCCACATCCAACGAGTACAGTCTATCTAGGGTTTATTCGAAAACTTTCAAATGATTCAGTCAGCCATAGTCCAAAACCTGGCTGATAGGGTCAAATAGTCATGAACTGCATCCCGCGTCCTCCTAACCAATGTGATCGTCGCGCTAGTAGGTACACGTGATCGTTGTATGAAATATGACGAACAAAACAAACGCGACATAAGAGATCACACGAGTATGATATTCTTAAAAACGAACGCGCGACATTTTAGTTAAGGCGCGGCCTAACTCGTCTTTCAATATGCGATACACGAAAGATTTGAATCAATGAAAAGAATAGAAGAATATAACTGTCTCGTGAGTCATGGAGACATTGAAGATAGCTAGTCCAAAGTTATCTAACAATTTTGAACAGAATAATTTACTTTTGCGTTATTCTAGGGGGATATCCATCTCAAGACTTCGCGGATCTTCCCCACGACTTGCCACTGCACAGTGGGTGGCGTGGTTGCGTCTGGGAAGTGGGCGGTCAAGCTGTGGGGGCCGGGGCCCGGGCCGCCGGCGGCCGCGGAGTGGGCCAGTGTGGTGTCGCTCAATGTACTGCTAAATCCTGCAACGCACCGCGAGGCGTCTGTATACACTCACCTGCTACTTATGGGTATGTATCTTTTTTTCGTGAGTATCAATAGAAGTGTAAAGATTATCATCATCATCATTATATTCCTGCCCTTTTCTAAATTTTTTGAGGTTGGCGCGGTTGGGTGGTTGATTACCATCGCGTCATTGAAATTGAAATCTCTGGCACAGCATATTACAGTAATCGAGATGAAAAATCTCCCATTTAAAGACCAGACAATACAGTACCGCTTTCTCATTGTAATACATTCAGCCAAAAAAGTATCGGGAATGGATGATTTGTTTATGGTTCCAAATTCAAATTTTTGATTTTTTTGTAGTTGTTAGATTGGCACAACTGTTTTCGATTTTGGCGCGGAGTTTGAGTTGCATCTGTTATTTATATTAAATACAGTGCTGGTTTTAGTAATATCATATATAGTGTGTATTGCGAATTTCATAATGGACAAAAATATCGAACAAAGAGTTTGTCTTAAATTTTGCATCGCCAATGGAATTTCGTGTTCGGAGTCACTGAAAATGTTACAGAAGGCTTACGGTGAATCGACTTTATCAAAAACTCGTGCTTATGAGTGGTTCAAAGCATTCAAAAGTGGTCGAGATGTGATGGAAGATTTGCCTCGCTCTGGTAGGCCGTCAACGTCTGCAACTGAAGTTAACATCGCAAAAGTGAAGAAAATAGTGACTGAAAATCCCCATTCAACTCTGAGAGAGATAGCCGCCGAACTTTCTGTATCTCACGAGTCGATCCGTACCATTTTAACTAATCATTTGGGTATGAAACATGTTGCTGCTCGGCTAGTCCCAAAAGATCTGAATTTTCTCCAAAAACTCAATCGCATGAAAGTCGCTGAGGACATGCTAGAACGAGTCAGTTCGGACCCAACATTCATGAAACGCATTGTTACTGGTGACGAGACGTGGGTTTACGAGTTTGACATGCAAACTAGTCAACAAGCTTCGGAGTGGCGCCTTCCAACTGAACCGAAACCGAAAAAACCACGCCAAAGTCGATCAAAAGTCAAAGTCATGTTGACTGTCATGTTCTTTGACTATCGCGGTGTTGTGCACTCTGAATTCTTACCGGAAGGTCTAACGGTAAATAAAGAATATTATTTGAGCGTTATGCGGCGTTTAAGAGAGCAAATTCGACGAAAAAGGCCAGATTTGTGGAAAGAAAATTCTTGGATTTTGCACCACGACAATGCGCCTTCGCACAAGGCTATCATTGTGAACGAATTTTTGACCAAACACTCAACAAATACCATCCAGCAACCACCATATTCACCAGATATGGCTCCTGCTGACTTTTTTCTTTTTCCTAAACTCAAATTACCACTTCGTGGCACCCGTTTTCAATCGATAGAAGACATAAAGGAGAATTCGCGGCGAGAACTGAACTCAATTCCGGAAGCAGCGTTTAAAAAATGTTTTGATGAATGGATTATTCGTTGGCGCAAGTGTATCGTTTCTAAAGGAGCATACTTTGAAGGTGATAAAATAAATTTGGATGTATTCATCCAAATTTATTTGTTATTTATTTGTTTTCTTTTTTTATTTGTTATTTTGTTTTTGTTATTACAAAACATTTTGTGTATTATTGATCTTTTCCCGGTACTTTCTTGACAGAGTAGTATATTCCCTATTTCCCCCGCTCTATGTGTCCCAGCTATGTTACCTTACGTACGTACGTCACACCACGAAGGTTGAGAAGGTCGTGGAGTATGTACGAGCGAAGACCAGCTGGACCTTAAGGATCGAGAAGCTGGTCGCGCGTCACAACACGAATTTCAAGTCGTTTGTGGTGCGAGCTCCGACTCATAATATAGAGACCTTCCTCGAGGAAGAGTTTTGGCCGAGAGGTGTCGTGTATCGGCCATTCCGCAGAAGGCTACGCGACACCACGCAGCGCAACACGACGGCGTCACTTCGTGTACAATAGTTTTCATTTTTATGGTTTTCATAAATATGTATGATAGTCTGTAAGGTATATATGTTATGGGTCTGTGCTACCTGTAATAAATGATAACTTTTTTACTATTATTTTATCCAGATGTATCTGCAATGAAGACTGGTTCGGCGCCACATGCTCTAGTAATCGCAACCCTTGCGACCGAACGTTCTCCAAATGTCAGGGACAGTGCGTCATCACAACAGAAGGGAATACGCAGTGCGACTGTCCCTATGGGAAAACTGGGCTGTATTGTGATGAAGGTGTGTACCTACCGAAATCGATAGAATTAAATTAAATTTATTTTCATGTAGCTTTAGAGCTGGTTGTTAAACTTCCAATGAATGCTTATTCTCAATCTAATTTGTTGAACGATTTAATTTGATTTTGGAACTTTTTATAAGATTTTTATAATTTATATTGTTAAAAAAATTTAATTTATTATAAATAATTTTATTTAAAATAAAATTTAATAATTTTTTATTTTTCTATAAAAAAATGATTTTTTTCTGGAACCTAAAAAGATTCAACCAGTGACTCCTTTTTGTCTACTTTCACTCCAACTCGAAGTAATGCAAACCTATCGCTTCAAATAAGCTCCATACCAAATTAAAGGTGATCCAATCCTTTCAGATTTACTCCCTACGGACGTCCTTTTCACCGGCACAAGGTCGTATTTGAAGCTACATCCTAGCACTATATCCAGCGTGAGCCTATCTTTGGAGTCAGAGATCAAGCCGGCCAAAGAACGAGGATTGGTCATGTTCGTGGAGACGCCCCATTTCTACACTGCCTTGTCTTTGCAAGGAGGCTTGTTGGAGTATCGCTGGACTGGTATGCATTTGACTATGACTTTCCAAAGACTTCAAAGTCACTTTTACGGTAGGATTTTTACGTTTTGTCGACATTTTCCTATGTAGGCAACTAGGTACACACATTCCACTGCCTTGATCAATACTAAATTAATTGATTGATTTCTTCAAACATGTAAGAACCACCAAGGTTTGCTTTTATACGAACTATAAAGAACAAGTCAATGTTTTTTTTTCTGATTTTACTTTTGTTCTAGCAATAATAGCCTAAGGTCTGAAACTATTGACCTAACCGATCAAACCGTGGCCGTAATAGAGGAAAATCGAACTTTTGACCTTGGGGATCGAATATTGCACTACTGAGTCAGGTCCAATTACGCGTAACCAGCTTAATTGGGAGGTTAACAAGACAACTAAGTATCTTAAAAAAAACTTGATCTTCCACTGCTTCAGATCGCCTATCCGGAGTGACATCACTGGTCCGCAGTGGCGTTGTAGTCTCAATGGCACAGTGGCACAGTGTAAAAGCTGGTCGCTATGGCAGTAGGCTGTATGTGTGGGTGGACGGAGCGCTCAGCACGGAGGCCATGTTAGCACACGCGTACCCTCACACTGCCGGCAATGCTTCTATACTCCTTGGTAAGACTCTTTTAAATTGATTACAGCAGTGATAGCCTAGTGGTGTGACCGTCGGACTGTCAAGTCATAGGTCTCGAGTTCGACACAAGGCACGCACCTCTGATTTACGGATTCATGTGCGTATTGTATAATTATCACTTGCTTAAAAATCGGTGAAGGAAAACATCGTGAGGAAACCAGCATATCTGAGAGATATACATATCTCAACAGCATGTGAAGCTAAGTCAGAGGCCCATGGGCAGCATAAAGACGCTAACACCAGGTTAGTTTCTAGCCACTCGAAGAAGAAAAAGAAAGATATTGATTAACTGGAACTGAACTAATAAAGATTTTTTTGTGTCTACAGTTGTCCCTTACTAAGTTATCAGGATATCTTGTATGCAACGTTCTAATCGGCGAAAAATCGAGGGGCTTCTTTAGACAGAATGCTGGCGAATTTATTGTTTTGAACTCTGTTTGTAGGCGGCGCAAAGGATTTGTCAACCCTGCCTTTCGATGCAATGTCAGGAGCACCAGCACCTTACACCGGCTGTATGAAAAACCTCCACGTCAACAACATATTGCTGCCTTTAGAACAACAGAATATACGAGGTAAATAATCCCTTCTTGATCTTAATCTCACCTAGGGCCGGATTTAGGGGAGGGCAACCGGGGCGAAAGCCCCTGGGCCTCCACAAACGGGGGGCCCCCACAATAGAGACTTCGGAAAAAAAATCTATCTATATATCAACTAGTACACACTATCTTTTCCTTTTATATTTTTTGGCTCTTTTACCTACTTTGTACATAGATGATTATTTGATTATACTTAAATATTAACAGAAATCATTGATCTATATTTGTTCACTCCAATCAGGCAATTGGTAAAATATCAAAATCTCAAATGGCCCTGATAAGCACTTGCAATTTACTACCCATCCATATGTAATTGATACGCAAATAATTATTACTGTGACACAGTTAAATGCTATCAATTATTCACGAACTTTACTGCATGCAAGATATTGAAAAAAATCATAGTTGTTCAATAATAATTTATTTGTATAATTATTGAAGAATATCGATTGTCATACAAAAGTATAACCCGAGATGGGATTGTGACAGGAGTCAAACGCTAATATTAACAATCGAGTCGCGAGTCATGATCAAAGAGAGAATGTTTATAATTTGGGGGGTCAATAATTTGGGGCAAGGTGGCCTCCGCTCCTTTGTTGTCCCGAGGCCTCCAGACCTCTAAATCCGGCCCTGATCTCACCAACTACGGTCACTAGGAATCTATATCTATTTCTGTTTTAATACCATTAACTGAACCTATCTTTCTTAATCTGATCCCATAAGATTTAGGCAAGGCCTTTTTACAACCTTCGATTTAGTGTAAAGCTATCTGGCAGTTTAAGTCTCTGGAGTATATTTAATATCCATAAAGTCATAGTGAAACAGGCTTTTGGGCCCACTTGCACCTCAAATCAATCGTATTTAAAACATAGAGCTTTATTGAAAATCCTTCAAAGATCTAAAGAGAGTGTTGCATATGTTTAGCGGTAAATGCATAAAGTGATTTGTTATGAAAGTGGACGTATAACTCTCTAATGTCTGCTGTCAGAGGGCCGCAACCTAGCAGACTGCGATGGCACAGCTTGCGGCTCCGAAGTGTGCGGGGGCGGCGTGTGTGTGATGGAGCGCGGCCGGGCGCGCTGCGCGTGCGGCGCCTCCGGCTACGTGGGCGGCGCCGGGCCGCGCTGCAGGCGGCAGCTGGCCTGCCAGGGCAGCCTGTGTGTGGCGCCCCGCGGCGTCTGCAGGGCCGACCGCTGTGTGTGTGCGGCGGGATACGCTGGCACCTTCTGTGATACCAGTCAGTATTTGAGTTATTATAACAACTCACTAGCCCTAAAAACTACAGCATCACTTGTCATTAGTCTTTTATGTTAAGACGACAGAACCATCGCATTTAATATTGTCCTCTGTAACTTGCAGTTTCTCCTCACTTCGATGACATTCAACAAAAAAAATCCATCAACTATCATATTTTTTTCTGGTTCTTTTGCTCTTACATACCACTAGTAGGCAATGGAAGACCAGCAGCTGATTCTGGGCAATTATTTGCAGACGAAATACCGTTTTCTAAAAATTGTTGCTTTTACATTATTTTACTTAGAGAGACAAATTAAGTTTGATCATTAAATCTACATGACCTATCAATTTCCAGAGATCGATATAACCATACCACAATTCGATGGCACATCATTAGTATCGTTGGGACGGCAACCAGCAGGAAGTCATACGAACCATCAACGCATCGCACCTTCCCTCGTTAGACCGAGTTACATCGCACTTAACTTCACAACGGCTGAACCCAATGGCCTACTGCTGTGGATTGTTATGGTAAAAAATTTTCTTAAATTTATTCGTAATGTACGAGTATTTATTATTTCAGATTACGGAAAAACTAAAAATTCAATCATGAATTAATCCAAGAGCTCCAACGATAATTTGCAATGAACTAAAAATTTCCATCGATTTATCAAGAGCCTTCAGCGAAGTCTAGCACTATTTTTCCCCAATCTAGTACTTACAATATCTTCCACATTTAGTGGTATTGTCTTAAATACTTATTGCATTGAATTGTTAAATCGGACCTTAACTTCTGTTATTGCATCGCTTCATCTCTTCATTATGTACAACAAGGAGTCCGTCAAGGGACTATGTTCGGACCAATTCTCTTTCTACAAGTTTTTTCTTTCGTTTACTCATGTCATATGTTTCCTTATTCCTTTTATTCTCAGGGCATCGATTACATCGGCTTAGGACTTGAGAACGGATACCTCAGACTGGTCTGGTCTTTCCATCATAGCAACACAAAAGCTATCGGTACTAACTCCGGAAATTTGGCAGGACCTGCCAGAACTCTGACCAGATTGATGCCACATGCGGGTTTTCTTACTGATGCTGAATGGCACATTTTAGTGCTGCAGATGGACAAGCCCAATATTACGTTATCTATCGATGGCACTTTAGTGTATACAGAGGAACCGGGATTAAGGAATACAGCTGACGATGATGTTGACGTTTATATTGGTAAGGGCTGCCAGTCAGAAATATTAATTATCTATTTAGGTACTTTAGACACTACTTACTGAAAATTTATATTACAGGTGGTATATCTGACCATGAAGATGCAATAGCGAAGAAAATATTCCCCCAAAACTTCAAGGGTTGCATCGATCATATTTCTACAAGGGAGAAGTCTTACATAACTAACTATACTGAAGTCTACAGTGAAAATGTCAAGTCGTGCCAACTGTTCCCCCCAACCTAACCTCCTGTGTAATGTTTGACAACCCTAGGTAAGTGTGAAAATACTCATAGTACAAAAACTCTAGTCTTCTTATAGGACCAAAGTTGTGTCTTATTTATCGCGGTGTTATAACATAGGTATTAGTTATTTTCTAATAAAAACTTAGATAAGTATTTGAGTGCTATTTGACCAGTAAGATATTCTTCGTTTCTTTGCGTCCGGGCGGCTTAGGACCCTGAGGCCCACCGGCCTCTGATAAGGCCTCAGCTTCCGGCAGAAGTGCGCAGCGAATGAGATGGACACGATCCATCAATCAAAGAACGTCATGAGCTCATACTATTGTTGTTATAGTATTTATTTATATGTAGTTTTTATGCGTGGAATATTTGTTAGTTGTGTGGTATGTTCTATATTGTATGTAGAAAAACAAATTAAACATTCAATTTACACAAAATATAGTTTTATTGATATATTCATGTTTAATAAATTGTATACATAACATCATCAAATATTATATTAAAACATATACATTTTTCGTTATACGTTACATACTCAAACACAAATACAATATGAGATGTTATCCCCGTTATTCTCATTAATTTAAAAACGTTTAGTTCTCAACACAATGCAGTAATTTCAATTGGCATACATGTTCAGCATCTAAACATGCTCCTTACACGAAGCTCATGAACATCAGATTTATTTACATTTCATTATTAAAGCATGTACATTTATAAAAGTCGTAGAATTCATTAGGCCTATTTACAAGTGGAATAAAGTTGGAATGCTTGACCGTAGTACACAAGTTAGCTTGTTATCGGTGTATTGTACAACAGTGTAAAACTTACTTAGGAACATCGATTCCTTCACTTGATAAACGATACTATTCTGATATAATTTCTAAAAAATAAATATTTATATTAAGCGATAAAGAATAAATAATTGTTAATTGCACATCGTCGTTATTATAAAATTTTCGAAAATTAAATAATTTATAACAGTGTAAGCTGCGCTCACGCTTCAAATTATGCCGTACGGAAATAGGCACGAAGTGAATTTCTTCTCTACTACAGAAATAACAAATTTAAAGAAAAGTTCTTTGAAATCCAAAAAGTAACACGTACCCTAGGAATGTATCGGACAATAATATAAGATACTATAGAAAGAATAGAGTAAGCTAATCACAGTAGAAGTAAATATTACATATTTACGATATATTTTATGCTTATTGGTGCGTAATTGTATCTCAACCATAAATAATAATAAATAAATACACCAACACACATGGCCGTCGCCGGCGCGATACTATAGGACGGCGACGAGCGAGCCAAGTAAACTCGAATACAATACAAAGCCTACGTAACAATGACAATATTCAATGTTATTTATTATGTACGACATTACCTCCACGAAACAACATTAATTCTGAATAATGATACTAAGAAACATCAAGTGCAACCCCGTACAATGCTTTATTTAATCTAATTCTGAATATAAATGATACTTAGTCATTTTCTCTTATCTACAAGAAATTCGTTTATTAAAATTATATTTATAGGTGTAAATCAGTTAACAATTTCCTAATAATGTTATTAAAGTAACAGACACCAGTATGGGAATTTAATTTAAAATATCATATTTGAAACATAATTTTCTAAAATTGAATTCCTGTTCTTACTTTTACCGGGTGGTAACAATCTCAATAAATCGTAATCTCTACATTTAAAAAACAAATTAATCTATATTATATAATGTCATCAATAAAAGGTCATGTTTTGAGAATAAAAACAACAATATTATGAAGTTATCGATAGTACAATATAATTAGGTACATCGATACTATCAAATAAGCATTCGGAGCATATAAAATCGGATTGTTTCTGTGTTCCACGTCTGCTGTGTCATGGTTCTCTTCCATCCACACACCAAACTAAACAGCGGCCATCCCCACATCATCACCATTAAATCAAAACCCTCTATGTTGTCGCAAGTAACAAACGAACCTACTTATTATGTGAATGGCGCAGACACAGTTAGTCAAAGGGAAAGCATTTTGATTCATTCTATAAACAAAGCATTTACTTGTAAAATCAGTCTCATTCGCATAAGGAAGTGATCACAGCATACACACTGGAACTCGTTGCAGAGCGAGGGGCCACGTCCCTCTTAACAAAACTTTAATAATATTAAAGAGCACCTCGTTTGCTATCTTCTTATAATTAAATCTGGTAAAGTTACGCAACAGATCGTTCGATAATTTAATTTTATAAAAATATCAAATGTATGGAAAAAGTACAAAGAGGAAATATAAAATATCGGAAGTACGTGTCGTATCACCGTTAAAACAAATATTACGATTCGATATTCAAATAAAGTATAACAAGCACATCGGTATTTCGCTAATACAGTAAATAAAATAATAAGTTACAAGCATAGACTAGATTTATGAAAATTTGTGAAAGTTTAGATACAACAAATAGGAGACACGATAGAACGCGAGGCTCTCTCGCTCGACTGTAAAAAATATACACTCTAAATGGCAACCTCACATCAATGCAAAAATGCAAAGCCGGTAATATTTTGTAATCTAAATTAAAACATCGATCTCGATCGTCGGACGCGACGAGCGTCCGTGAATACGTCCCGTCCGGCGCCGGGACTGTCGTACAAAAGGCGCGGCCGGTCCCGGGCCGATCCCGGGCCGGTCCCGGGCCGGCTACAGGCAGGCCAGCGCGCGCGGCGCCGCCACGGCCAGCTCGCGTCACGGCCGCGGCTCCACCAGGCGCTGCAGCAGCACGGCCACGCACACGGCCAGCAGCAGGAAGGCGGTGGCGATCATGATGGCCACGTGGCCCGGCTGCAGCGCGCGCGCGGGCCGGGCGCGGCGCACGCGCGGGGCCGGCGCGGCGCCCGCCACCACCAGCCGCGCCGCGCACGACCACGCGCCCGCCAGCCCGCCGCGCACGCAGCACACGCGCACCAGGTACTCCGCGCCCGCCTCCAGCTCCTCCAACTGGAACTGGGTCTCGCGCCCCGAATACACCTGCCGAATAACACCATTTTCGTTATTTACTGCATGAGACTTGAGTCCTATCTTGTGGCAGGATGGGACAGTGAATGAAAAAAACAATAGGTTTGTCTGTATCGACTCATCACACGTCACGTGCACTGCAATTAAACTTATGCGTTACGAAAAAGATCATAATATAAGGGTGACTTTAAAACACTTTTAATAAAATGTTTGTGAGACTCACCTCCCTATAGACGTTGTCCCGGGCGCGCGCGCACTGCAGCACGTACTCGGCGTCGTCCAGCGCGTCCCACGACACGAGCGCGGCGCGCGCGGCCGGCAGCAGGGCGGGCGGGCGGGGCGCGGGGGGCGGGGCCGCCGCCGTGCCCGCCTCCAGCGGCTCCGACCACGCACCGCGCCCGCCGCGCTCGTCGCTCGCACGTATCCGGAACGCGTATGTGGTCGCTTCGCGCAACTTCTTCACCTTACACGAGCGCGCTGAGCCCCGGTACACAGGTCGAAAGTCGCGCGCGTCCAGCGATCGCATCTCCACGCAGTACTGCGCGCCCTCGCCCCCTGCGGCCGGCCACTCCAGGCGCAGGTAGTTGTGCTGCGCCTGCACGCAGCGCAGCGCGGGGGGCGCGGGGGGCGGCGGCCGCGTGGTGGCGCGCGCCTCGTCCGACCAGTCGCCCAGGCCCAGCTCGTTGAGGGCGGCCACGCGCACGCGGTACACGGTGTCGGGCGCGAGGCCCTGCACGAGCCTCTCGGGTGCGGGTCCTTCCGTGTCAAAGGCCGCGTCGCCCACCTCCACGCGGTAGCGCAGCACGTCGGCCCCGTGCGCGGCGGGCGCGCGCCAGTGCAGGCGCAGGCTGTCGGCCGTGGCCTCGTGGCGCAGGCCGGCGGGCGGCCCGGGCGGGGCGCGCGGCGTCAGCACGTCGCGCACGCCCGACCACGCGCCGCGCCCGGCCGCGTTGGTCGCGCACACCCTGAAGAAGTACGGCGAGAACGGCACGAGGCGGCCGACGAGACAGCTCGTCTCGGCGCCCCGGTACACTTCGGAGAAAGCGTCGTCGACGTTGGTGGCGCTCATCTCGAGGCGGTAGTCGACGATAGGCGCACCGTTGTCCCGAGGCGGTGCCCACTCCAGGCGCGCGGCACGGGCGCCCTCCAGCTGCGCGGTGGGTACGTCGGGCGCGTCCGGCGCCGCCGCCGCCGTGGAGAACGTGAGAGCTTGTGAGGAAGGGCTGGCACCCACCCTGTTGTGCGCCGTGACCCACGTGCGGTACTCGCGGCCGGGCATGAGCTCGCGCACCACGCACTCGCAGTCGGCGCCCTGGTAGGCCAGGCGGGCCGCCGTGTCGGCGTCGGCGGCCGCCACGATCTCCACGCGGTACTCGGTGAGCGCGGCGCCGCCGCAGCAGTCGGGCGGCCGCCAGCGCAGCGCCGCCAGCGTGCTGCGCGGCTCGGCGGCCGGCTCGGGCGCGGCGGGCGCGGCCGGCACGGCGGCCTCGGTGGTGACGGTCTCGCTAGCGGACCACTCGCTGAGGCCGGCCTCGTTGCTGCAGCGCACGCGTGCTCGGTAAGGCGTGCCGGGCAGCAGCCGGTCGCAATGTGCTTCGCGCTCCGGGCCGCGGTAAGCCGGTCGATAACCATCTCCGGCGTCGAGCTCGAGGGTGTAACAGTCGATGGCTGCGCCGCCGTCGTCCACGGGTGGTTCCCATCGGAGGCGGAAAGCACGCGAATGAATACGACCGCGCGGTGTCGGTCGCCCAGGCGGGCCAGGACGCTCGGGCTGCGTTCGGTATGTGACTTCTACGGACCAGGGTCCTTGGCCGTCGACAGTCTCGCTGCGGAGACGGAAACGGTAGTCGGTAGCACGGTACAGCCCGGCGCATACGTAGGTGCGTTCGGAGCCCGAGTACACGGGCAGGAAGCCGTGGCCACGCGCAGCATCGTCCATCTGCAACGTGAACTCCTCGTCGGCGCGGCGCTCCCAGCCCAGCACCAGCGAGTCGCTGCTGGCGGACGAGAGCGTGGGGGGCCCGGGCGCAGGGGGCGGGGAGCCCGTGGTCCACGCCACCGTCTCCTCGCTCCAGTCGCCGCGCCCGCATTCGTTGACGGCGGCGATGCGGAACCGGTAGCGAGTCTGCGGACGGAGATTGTTGACGGTGTGCTGGCGGGTGCGCGGACGACTGATCTCTACGAAGCCGGCGCCGTCGTCCATCTCCAGCACGTAGTTGAGCAGGCGCGCTCCGTTGTCGCTAGCGGCGTTCCAGCGCAGCAGCAGCGACGTGCGCGCGCGCTGGTGGATGCGCGGCGCGGCCATGGCGTCCGGCCGCGCGGCCGGCGCGCGGAACGTAGCCGACGCGCTCGTCGCGTCTAGCTTGCCGGCACGGATTTGGAGGCATACCGAGTATTCGCAGCCTGGCTTTAGATCCCTCACTCTGCACATAACAACAAAAAAATGTTCAGTAGAGGTAATTCAACTACCTATCAAATAAAACAACCACTGTTTAGAAACTCACCGGCAAGTAAGGCTTTGTCCGCTATAAATAGCTTTGTATCGGCCTCCGCGGTCGGCTAGGAGCAGGTCGTATGTTAACTCGCCATTCGGAACTATGACGTCTTCCGGTACTGGCAGATTCCAAATCACTAGAGCGCTGGTCGACGATACGTCAGTAATCTGATCAAATAAAAATAACAGCAACATTAATATTATACAACTTTAAAGTAAAAATAAAATACTTGAAAGTACTTTCTCATTAATTTACTGACAAACAATGCAAAGCCTAAACTGCTGGGTTTAGAAGCTAGCTAGCAGCACGAAATATTTCACAATAGCTCCCTATATTTAGCTAATCACACCCCAATGGGGTTGGGATGCAAGTTTTGCCGATGGAAACCCCATCCGGCGCAGTATTTATTAGAGTATCGTATTTACCTGTGGTGTGCGTCTAGCAGCAAACATGTCAAGTATAGCTTGTGCGTCGGTTTCATCTTCGGGCTCGCCATCGCCCTGCACTGAGGCTGCCGCCGAGCCATCGCCTTTCACGGAGGTCTCGGCGGAGGAGACCTCGCCTTCTTCCGACCAGGCACCGGAAGAGGTGGTGCCACCGCTGCCAGCACAATTGGCAATGCTGGCTCCACTGCTGGGGCCACTGCTTGGCAGACTGCTTCCACTGCTGGCTCCACTTCCGCCACTGCTCACACCACTACTGCTCCCAGCGCGACCATTCAGTTCCTTGCGTGGCGACAGCGATGGGGTACTGGCACCTGAGTTGGTATCTGCATTGAAAATAGCAACAATATACTAACTAATTAATAATAGGTAACAGTCTAGCGACTAGATCAGGGATTCACTATAGTCAATTGTAACCAATGACAAAGTAGTTTTGTTAAAATAGCAGTTTTTACATAGTACTAACCTATGCCATTGTTCCTATTAGTCTGTTTTCGTTCCAGTTTTTGTTTTAGTTTAGAGTACTGTCTTTGAGTCCTCTCATCCTTCTGGTAGACTGCCGGTGGTGGTGGGGAATGCTGCATGTGGTGAGGAACATGGTGGAAATGCGGTGGGTACCCGGTACTGTAGTAGTGTTGTGGACCCCCTGTACCATTAGTAGGAGCCTGAAACAACAGAAATAATATCGTTTAAATTTTGTTTTAATTTAACACTGGATCTTTGAGACTATAATACAACATTTTAATCCTTTGGAGCCTTTCAAAGGGTAAATGAAAATGAACTACAACTAAAACTAGAGTATGGCCAACATATCTTGGCGATCCTGAAGTTAGCTATTTGCCTTTTTTTTTTTTTTTAAGGCTGGGATATCATCCAATGACTGTGTGCGTCAAAATGGAGGGACCAATCCTCCAATGTCTCCAATGTCATCATATTATTTAAAACGCCAAAAAAATTTATGTATTTTTTAAACATACATACATAATCAAATCGATCGAATCAAATATTACTCATACAAATTTGAATCGATTTATAGTGAGTATCGAGTACAGAGTCGTATGGTCACTTCACTAGTTACGTCGCGATGACAAATGTCAAAACTTATTTTTTGACAACTCTAATGTTACCACGCTTAAAATTTGTACGTTATATCTAGTTATTTCTTTAATTTTTTTTTGGCTAGTTAAAATAAGCTTTAACGTAAGAAATTGAGCACGATTAAAAGGTAGTAAATCTAAATAGGTATTAAATATATATCCTTGGAAGATCGAAAATAAATCGCCCAATTAGCTGTTGCACTAAACAATTGAATCGTCAATTTGGAGGGACCAACTTATATAATCGATATCTTTAAAACGATATATGTTTCGGGCAGCCAAAATCAATAATATTAAGGTAGAATTAAGGTATTATAACACTAAGTAGGTAAAACATTCCAGGGAGTAGTCTATCAGTTTGGTCCCTCCAACTTGATATCATGATGGAGGGACCAAACATTTTGTTAAAATATTATGTATATGATGAGGTAGCTAAAATTATAGCAAAGGTAGGAAATAGTAGATTAATGGTATTATTTTTTTAGATATGTATGACAGACATTGGAGGCTTGGTCCCTCCATTTTGACGCACACCAATGACTGCTCCCGCTCTGGGTGGAGCGGAAGGGAGTGTCAGACTCTTACTGACTAAAACCCATCCATGTTCCTTCCGTAGCCCTTTATGTTCCGGGATAGCGGTAACCCTTTTGGACAATCCCGCTTACCCGGCAGGCTTGGCCCTGAGGAAACCCTCGCGAAGGAGGTGGCGGGATGGGAGAGAGAAAGGTCCTCCCGTCCCAGCCGCCGCAGGAGACGCCCCGGGCGTCGGGAGCCACGTGACGACTCCCGGCCACCGTAGGCGCGGACCTGCGGACGGTGAGTAATGGGTGACTCACCGTCCGATCAGCACCAGACTCGTGCCGTACGGCGCGTATATGTTCCACGCGTCCGATCAGCACCAGACCCGTTGGCTACGCTATGGATATGATTTCTTGCCCATTCTTCTCCATGCAAAACTACCTTTTGGAAGGGGTGACTAGAATCAATTCTATTTCTTGTTTTGATGTTCAAAAGTGCCTCTCTTGTGCGTATTTGAAATAAATGATTTGACTTAGACTTTGCCGTTCTGATCAGAAATGTAATAGTCTGAAGATATGACATCCATACTGTAAGAATTCTGCATTACTCACACATAATAAATGCATTATACTATGTTTTATGTTAAGCCTTCCCAACCATTTCATTGTTTTATTTTTATGACATTCCGTTATCAAGTAAAATCAATTTATTACAAGGAATTTTACAGTTTATTACAAGTTTCATTTTCATAAAATAAGTTATAATGCATCTCATGAGGTTACAGATAAGAAACCTTATCAGCAAAAATAGAAACAATTATTTATAAATTAACACTTAGAAAACTTAGTTGGAGTTGAAATAAATAACCATATTGAACACTAAGCAAACATTTACATTGATGGAAATCTCTTAAATCTAGAAATAAAATAGAAAAGGAAATCGAATGAAGTTTAGTAAAACAGACCTGCAACTTCCCTTCTTGTTGAGAACTGTTTTCTTTATTTTGATCGGAAACACTCATTTTTATTGTACTTTAATAAAAATATTTTTTTTTATTTCAATTGATTTAATAAACGTCACTGCCACGTACTACCAACAGCCAACTGTTTTCGTGATAACGCTTCACTACACAATCATACGCGAGTCGCGAGTTCGCGACAGTATAACTTCGCCACGATTAGATTAACGTCGCATAACCTGCTACTTTATTTAATCACCTACTCACTGAAAATAGTCGGATTACTCGACATGCCTGTGCACAATTTTAAGCGGAATGTCCATACCTTTAAACGCGTTTAATTTACAAGCGAAACAATACATGTATCAGCGGAAATATTTACACAGAAGGTTTACGCAGCTCGCGTCAAAGAAACTACCTATTTAATTTTCACGTGTAGTGCAGCTTATGGCAGAGTTTACAACATTTACACTTATACTCGAAAACTGTTATGTTTAATCCTAAAATTTGGACTTAGTATTCATTGTTAGTAAACAAATAAAAACTAATTTTCACCCAGAGAAAGTCAATGAACGTGTATGTCAAACAGTCAAAACATAGCACGTCAAACTTTGACACTGACAGTTGCATTCCGTTTACAAGTTAGTGTTTTCAAAGAAATCAAACGACAACATGGGAATGAGCCAAGGAGATTTTTTCATAATGATAATTCTTTGATATTAGGTATCTGTTTATAGTAAAAATCAAATGAAAATGGCAATTAGAATAGAAGTAGAATACTACCATTTTATTTGTCCAATTGAATTAAATAAAACAACCGCTCTTTCCCAAGTCAAAAAAAAATTTAGCATTCCTAGTGCTGCAGCTGATTGTGTAAAAAATATTATTAGCGTATAGCGGCCTTGATGGGGCAATGAACTGAATACGGTATGCTGTGGCCAGTACGACAAGTCGGGCGTATAATGACAACCTACCTCATATTGCTAGTTTTTACCGTGTTTACTTACGTGTCTAATCTTTGACTTTATTCTTTTATATTAAGACCAGTTTGTGAAAAGTTCTGGCTACTGAAAAAGTAATACTAAGTCAGGAAGAGCCCTATCTGTTTCTCTCAATAAGTACAAAATGCTTCCAAAAGCTCATTTGATAGAAATCACTCAGTCCGCAACTCTGCTGCACCCAAGTGTTCGGAATGCAAAGCCAATGAGAAATATACATTGAATACACGAGTACTTATATAACGCGGTGGCAGCAATTTGTTGGCGATTGGCTGCTAGAGGTAAAACTATCAAACGGTTAACAAGAAGTTTATTAGATAACAAGAACCTACAACTTCATGATTGAATAAAGTACAAAATTGCGGGTGCACTAGATATTGTACTGTATATTCACGACGAGAAGGTAAGAAGTCCTAGCTAAACTGCAGTGAATAGAATTCTTTCAATTATCCTCTTCCCATCATAAAGTCATTGCGCATAGTTGATTTATTCTAGGAGACTGTTTTTATTACGCGGTAAAATGCCAAAGTGTGCCGCCTGGGATCCTGGTCACACACATGGCGCACATGAGTCAGGATTCCTTAGAAAGAGTAGGTATAGCCCCTTACAAAACAAGGATCTTATAACTAAAGGAAATCTAAATAACCCTATCCGGGATAACACTAATTAGATTTCCTATAGCCGTCTGCTATTCTTCTTATCTGTCTTGATCTAGGGATCCCTGTAAGCATACTACGTACTACGATATTTATTTATAAAAATGTTACTCTCTGCAGAGTATATCATTGATCTACCTTCGCTGTGTGCTGAATTAACCTGACCTTCAAAGACTGGACAAGTTGGGAAGATTTAACATAGAGTGAAAGATAGATAGCAAAGCCTAGGTGTAGTAATTCCCTCCTATTCGAAGGGTCGTATTTGATCCCTAATTTCGATGTCGCCATCATTGCATTACATATCTATACTAATATTTTAAAGAGGAAAGATTTGATTTTTTGTTTGTTTGTTTGAAATGGCTTCGAAACTACTGGACTGATTTAAAAATTCTTTCACCATTGGAAAGCTTAGTTTTCTAGTTTTTTATCCCGGGAAAAATAACGGTAACCACGGGAACGAACCCGCAGGCAAACTGCTAGTAGTATCCATAAAAGCAGGTACGGTATGCAATACCATAGATTACGAATTATTTTATTATTCTATGGAAATACTTACATAATGGTGTGGCGGTTGGTGGTGAGGCGGTGGTTGGTGGTGCTGTGGCTGATGATGTGGCGGCTGGTGATGCGCAGCATGGTGCGCCTGAGCCTGCGCGTGCGCTAGGTAGTGCCGCATGTTCTCATCTAACACTGGCGGCATCATAGGGGGCATCATTGTGCCCGATGGCACTACGGGCATGCCACCTGGAAATTGAAAATGGATTTTCAGATTTGACACACGAGAACTCTTTTTGTAAATCCCTTATTGATGCTACGATTGCTTTTGGGCTTTCAAAGAAAATTTATTTGGGACTAGTCAAGCTCGTGTCTCTGTGTCATAACAACACCGTTCTCCTAAGACCGATTCGCCATTGGACTGTTCGTCGACAGGATGATTCATTTATTGCCATTTCCCCAGAAGAGTCTTTCATCTACGGACATTTCACCGACAGAACCTTTCATATGCGTCACTTTCGACGACAGCCCTTTCCAGCTACAAAATGTGTCACCGATATGACGATAAACCTATAACTCTTTTAACTAAAGACCTTTCCATCTACGACGGAGAATTCACCGTCAATCTTAAGACAAGCTTACAAAAAATACGCATATCTGTCTACAGCTTACTGAGTCTTTACTAAGCGATCAGATCAATCTAACTTTGCTTACAACACAAAACTTAATATTAAAATAAAAGTTAGTCTCACCTATCACTCTGTACATAGGTTTATTTTCATAGAATAGAATAGGATGTAAGTAATTAAAATTACATAAATAAGTAGGTAATGCTTTTTTTTATATGTGAGACTAACTTTTTTTGAATATTAAGTTTTGTGCTGTAAGCAAAGTTAGATTTTTTACTGCAAGTAGCCGGCCCTGATCGCTTAGTAAATTATTTATCCTTTATTATTATTATTTATCCTTTATTTCAGGCATCGTAGGCCCATAAAATAGAAAACATGTATAAAAATAATAACTATAAACTAATACATTATTTTAAAAATAAACTTAAAAACTACTACTACTACTACTACTGCACTCGTTGTGACGGCGTCGAGTTGCGCTGCGAGGTGTCGCGTAGCCGGCCGCGGAAACGCCGATACAGCACACCTTTCGGCCAAAACTCTTCCTTGAGGAAGGTTACCAAATGGTGAGTTGGAACGCGCACCACGAACGACTTGAAATTAGTGCTATGGCGCGCCTCCAACTTCTCCACCCTCAAGGTCCAGTTGGACTTCACCCGTATGTACTCTATGACGTCTTCAGCTTGCGTAGAGTGGTGCAAACGGGACACGTACAGCTGCGTCGTCGGCACTGCAGGACGTAGCAGCATGTTACATCCAGCCGGCGCTGTCCCGCACTGGTTGCGATAAGTAGGCTTCCTCTTCTTTCTCTCCACCTTGATGAAGCCGTCATCATCGCAAGTGTTCTTGCGTGGAACCTGATGTTCGTGGTCCATCACAGCGCCTTTCTTCGCGCTCGATACTGAGCGACGAGTAAAGACTCAGTAAGCTGTAGACAGATATGCGTATTTTTTGTAATATCGCTTGACGGTGAATTCTCCGTCGTAGATGGAAAGGTCTGTAGTTAAAAGAGTTATAGGTTTATCGTCATGTCGGTGACACATTTTGTAGCTGGAAAGGGCTGTCGTCGAAAGTGACGCATATGAAAGGTTCTTTCTGTCGGTCAAAAGGCCGTAGATGAAAGACTCTTCTGGGGAAATGGCAATAAATGAATCATCCTGTCGACGAACAGTCCAATGGCGAATCGGTCCTATAGGACTGACTTTCACGAAATTCTGATAACTTTTTAATAACTGTTTTCACTGATTCAGCAACCGTTCTCCTAAGACCGATTCGCCATTGGACTGTTCGAGGTATAATACGTTTATGCATTATGCTGAGCGATGGCCGTTTTATACGCATATGTTTCCTCAACTAGTTTTTTTTTTACTGCATCATATTTTCCGCAAATAAACATTTATTTTCTTTTTTTCTATATCAAGATGAAATAGTTTATAAAAGGATCGGATAATATGATGACGATACAGATGACCTAGAAAAAATGCGACAGTCCTGATGTCATCGTGACCTTTCAACTACATATTATGGAAATGTCGAATGGGGGGGCCATTATAGGATTACTTCTTTTGTCTAATGTGGACGATTTTATTCATTCAAATTACTTATACCTACTTAATCGGTTTATATTGTTGCACTGCTGAGAAACAGGACTCCTCTTTAGGAGAGCCGGCTGTAATGTAAACCACCAGGACCCAGTTTGGGTTGGCAGATGTCACGTGTCTTCGAATGTTTGGTTCTAGGGTTTCCTCCTTGAGAGCAATGGTGCTGGTCATGAAATAATTTACATAAAGTGCCTGCTTGTGTTCGAATCCCCGACCTACAACTCGTAATTCGAAGCCGATACCTCTGTGCCACCACAGCTTTCTGACTGCTGAGGAGGTAGGTATCTTATCTTAAAAAAATATATAAGTTTCGCAGAAAAAAAACTAGATAAGATTAATTAATAATAATTTTATAACAGTCGAAAAAAACTAACTTTTAACTTATTGCTCATGCTTTATAAGATAAATAATAATCAAAAACTGAATGGTTATATAGGTATAATTTATGTATGTATTCAGAGCCTGTAACGTAAACACAGCTGATAATGTTTGCATGTTGTATCCAGCTCGCGTGTTGGGTTCGGGTGCCACGTCACGGGTGGCTTAATTTCGCTTTATTTTGACATCGACGCCGCTGTTCCGCCCCGTAACTTTGCGGTTATGAATGAACGTGTTTTGGGTGTTCGTAGAAAACGTTCTTTGTGGGATCATCCGCTTCAGTACGTACGATCCGCCCGCGGCGGAAACGTGCCGCATAGTTGAGGCCGGCTCGCGGAGCCGCCATGCAACGCGACCGCAGTCTTGAGCAATGCCGTGAGCCCGTGCACTAGGAATCCCACGAGAGCCTTGAAGCTCTTTGTTTCGCCTCACAGTAGAAGGGTTTTTCCCAGTTTTAATTCGCTACGGTTACTAACTTTATGACACAACCACTAATTGAATGTGGTTTACCGAGCTGCTATTTTTAGTCAGCCCTAATTACTGTTTTAGAAAACCAAATTGTGGTAGTCAACAGAATCCAAATATGTACCATTGTTTCTATATTTAGAAAAATAATGAGTTCATGGAAATAGATTAGTCTGTTGAACCAATTTTTACATTATTTCGTAGCCCTTTCAAGTCAGTATCAAACCCGTCAAACAAGAAAACAAAGAAGTCAGTTAGAAAAGAAGTGTGAGAACAAGCCTTTCCACCATTATTCTCTATCCCAATTTTTAAGGGGTCGGCGAAGCAAGTTGTCTCCTACTCTAAGACGTCATCTCAGTAATCCATTCCGTGCTCAAAACTTCCCTCACGACCTCATTCAAGAACCCTATACAATGTTTTGAAATCCTGTTTCTCCATTCCTTTACGTAACGTCCAAGAGGTGTAGCATACCTACTTTTGATCCTGTACTTTCTAGTCCAAGCCAAATGGTACAGATAGGTATAAAGGTAACATAATCAAGGTTACAAATTATGTACAGCTCATCAAGTTCTCCCATACTGTCAAATATTCCCAATTGAACATGAAGCATAATCTTTTGTAATAGGTACTTAAAGTTGAAAATCGGTCAAAGAAAATTGACAGATTGGGGTAGCTTGATGTGCTGGCCTCTGTACTTAGCGATAATCAAAGAATTTCAGTGAGGTTCGTAGACCATTAAATAGTCACAATAATGCATACCAGTTGTTACCAGTAAATAAATTGCCCAACCGGTATTTATTTAAATATAGAGTTGGAAATAAAATTCGCATTCCATGAGTAGAAGTATTTAGTGAACTGTAATAAAACAATAGCAGTTTACAGACTATCAATTGAATGAAAAATTCGCTCTTTATTAGGTACAGGGAAAAAAATAACAAATTTTAAATTACTTACACTTGATAATTTCCTAAGTATATTGACGTTAATCAAGCGTAACTAATTACTAAGTGAGGTGACCGACCTCTTGCATTTAAATACAAGGAAGACATTGATAACGATGGAATTACTTACTACTAAAATCAAAGAGAGTAAACTGCTAGAGAAACTAAACGAAATTCTACTCACGAGCAGGTATGTTGGTCAGACAACACGATTTGAATTTATTTATGTCAGCCAGATTTTCGCCCCCTATAACATGGGACTTTAACACAACTGACGAAATGTGGGTACCTATACTATAAGGATACCTATTTCTCTGCCTAACCCTTCGGTGATTAGAAGCCTTTTCTTTTTTTTTTGAGAGTGGGAAATCATCCAATGACTTCTCCCGCTTTGGGTGGAGCGGAAGGGAGTGTCAGACTCTTACTGACTAAAACCCATCCATGTTCCTTCCTTAGCCCTTTATGTTTCAGGGTAGCGGTAACCCTTTTCGGACAATCCCGCTTAGTGATTACAAGCCTAATGTTTACGTAGAAGTCAGATTTCATCACAAACTCCACGTTCACCAAACCGTGTCTAAGTATGAATGGAAGAAATAAACTCACCGTATTCGGGGAGCACGGTACACATATGCGCGTGCTGCGGATGCTGCTGCGGGTGCGGACACATCTCCTGGGGCACGTAGTACTGCTCGGGAGGGTAGTACTCTCCATAGTATCCGTCGCCGGGGCCGCCGCCGCCCCCGCCACCCTCCGCGACGCCCACGCCCACCATGGTGGATTCTAGCACAGCATGGCACGCTGGTGACCGCGTCGCATCCAAATCACTCGACAACGATCTGGGGACAAGAGATACACACTGTTCAATTACGTGTTTTACAGGATCCTATAGGTTTCAGCTTCTTTTCGTGTGGTTAGTGGCTAACCTGGTGTCAGAGTTTTTATGCTGCCCATGGGCCTCTGACTTAGCTTTACATGCTGTTGAAATATATCTCTCAGGCATGCTGGTTTCCTCACGATGTTTTCCTTCACCGATTTTTAAGCAAGTGATAATTTATACAATACGCACATGAATCCGTAAAATTCAGAGGTGTGTGCCTTGGGTTTGAACTCGAGACGTCAGAGTCAGAGTCCGACGGTCACAGCACTAGGCTATCACTGAAAGTAGCTGAAACCTAACAGCTTACTTAAAAAAAAGCAGCCATACTTAAATCATCATCATCTTTATGCGCCTTCTGCAATTTATTTTGGGTCATTATCATGTTAACTTCTTTCATACGTAATAAAGCCATCTCAGTTCGCATATACTTATGTTATATCATTATTGTTATCACCTTTTACACAACCAATCCATTGTTGGTCTTGCCCTACACGTAGGCCTTCCTCAAATCATGCTCACAACTTTTCTCATAACATTTTCCTCATCCCCCGCATCACCGACCGACCTGCTTTCCAATCAGTACCGGACCTTAATTTCGCAGACCTCGCGGTGTCTGGTAACTACGTTATTTTACAGAATCTTTTTGGCGATCGACGATGGAATGCGTGACGCTTATGAAATTAAATTACTAAGTAATTATGTTATGTCTGTCAGTTTTTGTACTCCATAGTGTTATTAAAGTTCCGTATTCGAACAAACCGTTACAATTTGTCCGTTCACCTGATGTCATCGTCGTCACGCTTTTTTACCTTAATGGGTGAGCAGTGCTGTAAGCGGTACTCAAATAAGATGCTTCGATATTGTTTAGAATTTAATAGCCGGTCAATTAGACAGTCAATCAGGAAGGCAGTAGCAGTCGTCAATCGTTCAGGTTTAGTCACTAAATGGACAGATTTATTGTACTTAGTCACGTTAGGTCAAAGAAGAAATGCGTCAACGATTCATTTATTGACGTGTTTTTATTTGACCAAAACAACTACAAAATTTCCGATAGGTACCTAACTAATTATATTTATACATTTCTAGTTTCCTCCACAATAACCACATTTGACCATTTGCTTTCATTCGAAGAATTCGTCATTCTATAACAAAAATCCTATTATCAAGCTTTCCTATTTCCTAACCAAAACAATCATGCAGGATTTTATAACAACACCGAAACTTTATTTCAGAATAAAGAATCCCAATTCAAGCATTAATAACCCAAGTATTTCTATTCTCTACAACCAGGATTGTGTGAAAAGATAGCCCAGGAGTTGCATCACATTTCTGAGGTTGATTTTGTCTAGTGGATGCATTAGTGTTGCGAGTTGCGCAAGGCACATCGTAACGATATCGACACATCCGTGTGAGCAGTTGAGCACGTCGTGACCGTATTTGCCTTTTAAATGGGGTGCTGTCATGGCACCTCACGAGTTCTGCGTGGATGAGCTCGCAATCTGTGTCAGTGATTGTGGCTTGAGCGGAGCTCCTTGAAACAAACTCGTGCCTATTTGCTACAAAAAAAGCTGTTTTAAAACTACGTGCCTTAAATATTGTGAGACTTCAAGTCTCAAGTTTTGACCTTTCAATTTATTCTTGAGGTCGTCTTCGGTATTTGCTTGCAGTTCGGTTTAACAGTTTTTTCTACTAGTTTGATAAGCTCGACAGTAATTACATTACCTATCCTTTGGTGTTCAAAACGATCTGCTGACAGAACTCCGAAATTAGCTAATCAAAGCAAAAAGGCATTTACGCTTTTTGCTTCACCCAAAAAATACGTAAACTGATGTTCATGTTACACAAATTACTGTTTATGTCTTTCGGTATCATATTTCAAAGAAACATTTTTCCTCGTAAAGCACAGAAAATATAACGTCTAATGGAGGCTCACCTGATAGCTTTGTAGTTTGGACACGTGAAACAACTTTGATACACTAACAACAACAATAAATCTTAATCAAACAACAACACAACACTAAACGACTGTTTGTATTTATTTACCTACGTCACAAACTCATTAACACTAATCCCATGACAATCGCGCGCGAATTCACATTAATAGTGTACGTGTATTCCCACACACATAATAATTTCAAGTAATTTGATCCTTTTAATATTGTTTGAGTAATTGTTAAGGTTTTTGTGTGAATGCATGAATGAGTCGTCGGCTGCGGCCTGCGAGCCGCGTACGTCGCTCGTTGAGTCACCGAATCAACAATACGTGTAGTCATTCATGTGCGCGGAAGGGCACATTGTGGTTGCCTACTTACTTAGTTAGCAATTTAAAAACTGTTACAATGTAAATTCATTATTAGGTGAATCGATATTGCACTATGAGTTGACAATGTGTCATTACCATCGAGTCTAGTAATACAATTATTAATAGCCCTGTATACCAACAGAAAACGTCACAAGAATATAGAATTCATTCATTCACTGGAATTTAATGTTAGGAGTCTGGGCAGCAGCATGATAGCAGTTTACTGAAATCCGGTCGTTACGTGCAGCTATCAGTCACTTATATTGAGCGTGGTTATTATGGCCAACAGTCACTGTAGTTGGTTATTAGATGACCAAGTTAATTTATTTGTTTGAACTTCGTTTCAAAAATGTCCTTTTATTTTGGTACTAGCTTCTGCCCGCGACTTCGTACGCGGACCCTGTTGCTTATGCCAGCGACAACGGGGTCGCCATTTATGTTATTTTTTATCATTTTTCCCATTTAAATCTTTTATCACACTGAGCTTTAGTTTTATTTCATTCCAACAACCACCAAAACATACAGTCCATTTGTCATCGTTTTCATTTTGGTAACCGCATTATTATATTCCTCCTCTAGAGACCTAGAAGTCGATGCGTAGATACGCTTGGAACTCAAGCGTAATTCTCTTTCCGTGAACGTCTCTGACTCGCGAGACAATACATGACGTTCACGATCAGCGGTCAGTCGCGCATCATATTCTTCACTGGTCTCTAGAGACCTAATGAATACGCTGAGAACGCAGGCGTGCTTCGCGACCCGAAGAGGTTTCCACGGAGCGAGTTGCAGCCTAATGTTCTCGAACAACATCAAGTCTCTCCTGACGCTCTTCGGTAGATTCTTGGGATCTTATGATCCTCAATCTTTTAGCTCTCTTGGAACATTGGGAAAGATTTGACCTCTTTCTAGGCATGGTCATAGTTTTATTGTGAAGATACCTGATCAATAAAAATCTAAATTAAAATGACTGCTCCCCTGCGTTACCGGGTAGGCTACAGTGTCACGAAGATAAATGGAAAAGGAAATTAAACACTCAAACAACATAAGCCCGAAGGCATATTCATACGATAAAATAAAAAAATAAATAGGAGTTTTGGCCAGTAGAGTCAAATTTTCAATGATATACCATCGTCATCGAAAATCAGTCCTAAACTGTTACCGCCTTCACCGCGTGCAGGTACTCCCAGTTTATGTTATTTTATAATTACACAGTAAAATTAGTGATAGCTTTGATTTCCACATCAGATGTTTCTGATCTTCGATTTTTATAAGTCAACAGGAAATGTCCATCATATTGAACAACAAAGACGTCAAAGACGTCATTCCTATATGTGTTATGTTGTAGCTAGGCTCTTGGAGTTCCACAACAGGTGTTCCAGATCTTCGATTTTTATAAGTCAACAGAGAGTGCTCATCAGATTGAACAACTTGTGCTAAGACGTTATTCCTATATGTGTTATGGTGTAGCTAGGCTCTTGGAGTTCCACAACAGGTGTTCCAGATCTTCAATTTTTTTACATCAACAGAGAGTGCTCATCAGGGTGAACAACTTTCGCTAAGAAGTCATTCCTATATATGTTACAGTGTAGCTGGGCTCTTGGAGTTCCACATCAGGTGTTCCAGATTTTCAAATTTTCTCAGCAGAAAATGCTAATCACGTGGAAAAATTTTTGCTAAGGTATCATTTTTGTATCTCTTATAGTTTAGCTGGTCTGTTGCGGTTCTGCATCAGGTGTTCAAGTTTCCAAGATAAATTATAGCCTATATGTTGCCCAGACTTAATACCTATACAACATAAAAAAAACATTCCAATCCGTCCAGTACTTCCGAAGATTAGCGTGTACAAACAAACAGACAAACAGACAAAATTTTTTTTTTGGATTCATGCTCTATTACTGTTTCTAATCCCCCCTCAATTTTTTTTTTTTTTATATATTCAATGTACAGACACAGTTTTTTTACTGTTTTATTATATGTAAGTATAGATGGAATGTGGTCAACAAGTACTTAAAATACATTCCTACTTTTTATGAATTTAATGAGTTTTATTATAGTGAAATTTACTGAGTTATACCATACGCTCATACGCGATGTCGTACGTTAATTATTAATACGCACATACCTACGTAATTCCTAACTACATTTATTTATCTGTCGGTTGTGGATAATCACCATTTTGATGCATTATGCAATAATATCAGCATGATTGATTAATGATTATGCACCGGTGATCAAGCCTTGATACATTCCAAGGATTTTTGTTTTTCTAACAGGAACCTAGCTAAGCTAGTTAAGCTACCTACATAAATTAGGTATCTACTATCTATTTCAGATATATTTATTGATGATGCATTATTAATTGATTAAAGTTTCATAAATAAAAATCAATTGCCACGTATATGATGGAACATCACTTGAGAACAGCTCGACCGATAAGGCTGGTTTTTGAGGGGTCCTTACCTCAAAAAAACGGCAAAAACGAAACCCTTATAGGATCATTTCGTTGTCCGTCCGTCTATTAAGGCCCTTTTTTTTTTGTTGCAGATTTATATGAAATATTTTTTAAACCCACCGGGAAAGCCGGAGGCTGGTAACTTTATATAAAAAATATGAATACAAAATGGAGATACAAATAAGAAATACACGCGGGCGACGCCGGGAACGAACAGCTAGTAAAATGCAAGTAATCAAATCAAATTAAAAATTCAATTGAAAAAAACTCGTTTCACCCTTTTGTCCCTTGAAAGCAGAGTTGCGACGGTATTCGAAAAGTAGAAAATTAAATGAGAAATGATAACTTCATTCCAGTTTTAATCCTATTAAACATTCAATAAGAACCAATTAAGAAAGTAAAACTCTTCAGCGCCAGTTAACTTTTTTAGCTACAACATTGCCATTTTCCGGAATTACTTATTCACAGCTGCGAGAAGCCTTCCCTGTGGCTAGCAGCGGATACGGATGATTAAATGATAACAAACATTTTAATTCTTATCGCTGTAACGACACGACATGCAACTCAACAGCCATTTATGTCTGTTTGATAACTGTGTAATAGAAACCTTTGCATTTCCGCTGGACAATTACACGCTACATAACTCTATAATGGTACCTACTGGAGTAAATACTCGATTCTTATGAGTACCTGGTACTAAGATATGGAGGCTGATAGATGGTTAAGTGCCTACCATTACAATAACCGTTTATATTTTATTGTAACCGATATTTACCGAGGTGTTCGTCCCTAACAGGAAATGTCAAATAAAGTTCATCACTTAAATATTTCTTTTTCAATGACGAAGCTGTGGTTTTGTTTGTAAAGGTTTAGCAGATTAGAATGATAAAAACATACCTTTATATCTTTGATAAGGGTGACAGGATTATCGACACGTGTGTGAGATCTATTTTCGATGACAGTGGGTAACATAAGTGAATGCAGCTAATTTAAGAACAATGCCTTGTCGAATAATGCGTTCTTTTCCGTACGTACAGTTTGTTTAACAAACCCTACAAAAACCCAACTTGAATATGACGTCAACTGAAATTCAAGCGTCATGCGAAATTCTATATTTAGGCCAAAGAAAAATTGAATTAGGTCGTAAAAAATTGCAGTCCTGATTTTTTTGGGATGTTGTTGGGATATATACGAATAGTGTAAAACCAAGTTTGACCCTTCTACAAGAAAAAACCACAATGGTACTGAATTGAATAATTATTGTTCATAAACAAAACGTCAATGATAAGTAGTGTCTACGTAATGTCAGAACGGTCGTTTGATCGTTTTCTTCTGTCGTTGGTTAATCAACGGACAACGATTAATCTAGTATACCACATATCTGCTTTTAATCTAATATGTAACTCTGTTTGACCGGTGTCATCTGGATATAGACCACCAGCGCTGGTTTCTATGCATGTCCATCAAATTGCTGATGTCTCACGATCAGATTTTCACTCAAATGCAGCGAAAATTGATACCGTAACTTGATTTCGGTACCTTTTGCTGTGTCAGGCCAAATAGGTAAATCCCCTTGCCTATATGACACTTTGATTCGATAACAAAACGCAATGATGAAATACTGCTCACGATGTGATGGGTACTGTTACCTATCAGAATAACACCGTTGATATTTATAGTAGTACGTCATTTATATAGGAAAGCAAAGAACCCACGCAGTAGGCACTGTAGAGTTTTGATGCAAAAGGCGACCTTATGTCGTAGCTGGCTGGTAGGAAAATAACTCTGGCTGCAATTGATCTTTCAAGCGAATTTGGAATTCGTTATTCAAAATATGATTGATTACGTTTTTGTTCGATGAAAAAACAGTGTAAAATTAGGCGTATTGATGTGCGCACGTTTCTTTGAGATAAATTGATAAATCTAATATCAATTTAGTGCGGTTTTAGAGTATTTTCCTCTAAGTATGCCTACATCTAAATCTATGTAGCTAGCAGTCTTCAAGTGTTACACACCTATATTATAGCAATTTTTGAAAGACACCTTTATGGATCCTTAGGTAGGTACGTTTCTTTTGAATCGTCTACATTCATGATCCATTTGTTTGAGTTTTAAAGATACACTAAGCGCCGAAAGTTGAAAATTCAGCAGCGCGATTTTTTTAGGCATTCATTATCTAAGGTGGCATCTAGGTAGTTTAAGTGAAAACAGCCTGAGTACCTACCCATCTAAAAACTTTACCAATAAGGCCCTACTCTGTCTGTTTAGGTTTATGTTTCTTTCGTCTTTGTCTTAATTCCGTATCGCCGTTCGACTCTGGAACGCCCACTCAAGCCAAGCATTTAAATATTTTATTAAACCAATATGCCCAGGAAGCGCGGCCGTTAATTGATCGCTTGCGTTATCGAGACAACCTTGACTCGAACCGCACTTGCAGTCTTCGACTAATTCGATATGATTATAATTCGCATCCAAATTGTGTAGTCAGCCATACGTCTAGTTCCCTGAGCTGACCTTGAAGGTTGCACATATGAATATTATTACTATAGGTAATATTCTGAGAAGCAGACTTCCCCAGATCAGGGTTGCCAGCTGCGTATGCGGATGGAAAACAACTGACCCATAAACCACCTCGCCCATAACAAAAAAAACCTTTATGTTCTAAAATAAATCTCGAAAATACATTTTGATTCTTGACTCGATTCTTTTTTTGAGAAAATGCTTCGTAAAAAATGATAGAATTCTTTAAAAGTTATAAACCGCAGCAGACGACTCAGTAGGTACATCACTCGTAAACAAACACAATACATCGTCGCAGTCGCAGGCGCATCAGACAATTTCCCGTCCCCCTGAATTCTCAAGTAGTTCGTCTATTGCTCTCGATCTTGTTCAATTGAATAAATGCAGGGAGGTGGTGGTGGCGTGGCATTCGCTATTAACGCCGGATCCTACGTGTGTTGTTATGTAAATAGGGTCTTGCCTACAGATGAGCCGCTTGCCTCCGCGGAGGTGCCCGCCAGGGTCACGGCCGTCCATACGCTCGATGCCCTCAGCCCTCGCTTATTATGCCACGTCATAACTTGCTATAATTACGTATTAGTAGCAGCTTAGCACCTATTTATAGCGCGAACGCTGGGCGTATGTTAATGATGTCTAACAATAACAATCAATGGGTCAAGCCTATGTAGAAAGTAAACATTTAGTCTCTCATCAATAGTCAGCATTATGGACGCCAGGTTCTATCGATTTCACGTTAGCTCATAGCCAATTTGGCGAATACATTTTTATGATTTTCATATCGGTGTGTTGGTAATTGAAACGAAGCGTAATCTCGCCGCTGACGCACGTGCACTCACGTCGACTATCGATCCGACAACAATTATAATTTACGATAAAAAAACCAGCTCCACCAAAGAAACAACACAACAACAATCTGATTTTTCCTCTTAGAATACCTACGTGAGCACATAATATTATAAATATTATAATTTATCTCTCGCCTCTTGGTATCTTGTGGTGGCAACTAAATTATTAAATACCTACTTGGTTTATTTAATTTGCGGTTTTCCTAGCAAATAAAATCATTAATTAATATGAATTCATACGTCATTTATCCCTAGATACCACGCAACAATATACATCCATTTAAAATGTAGGCTACATTTTGCAATACGGTTTTTCTGTAATTTTGATTGCATAATAAATTTGATTAAGGCAACTATCAAACGAAGCCTTAATTAATTTTATAAATTAAACAAAGTTAGTACAATGGCACTGCTAACATCGTCCTGTCTGCGCCAATATTGATAAAACGGAACTACTGTAAACTTATTGATATTCAGTGTATGTGCGATTCGCACGTATGACTCACAAAGGAATTGTATTCATTTTGTGTCAAATTACACTAGCAGACTGACAATATAATTATTACGTTTTACCCCAAATTAAAGAGAAAAGGATTGGTCTCACTTCAAACTAAAAACATAGGGAAAGGTCAAAAAACTGTTGAGAATAAGGAAAAAAGTTACTTAAGCTGTTTATGAACGTCTGCCTGCCGAGCCTTTTCCCAATTATGTTGGGGTCGGCTTCCAGTCTAACCGGATGCAGCTGAATACCAGTATTTTACACGGAGCGACTGAACACAAAATGAGTCTAAACTAAAATATGATTTCCTAAGCGAACCAATCGGAGTACATTCGCCGCCTTTGACTCGCGAGCCAAATCGATCGAAAATGAAATGAGCTGATGAACGTTCATTTCTATGTAAGTAATCGTAGAATGAAACTGAAATGAACATTCACTAGAGTGAAGCTTTAGAAACTTGCTGCACTTACTAAGTCGTTATGCTAGAGCCACGTAGCGCTAAGAACTAATTTGGTGTTGGCACGTATTGACTATTAGGTACTTAGTAGGTACTATTCCTAGGTCAGTGTACGAATGACTATGACATATCTACGTTCTTTGTCTTGCTTACAGTTGTGTATGTGTCATAGTCACTATTGTTGACAGGTTGTATGTTTTTAAGACCGTTGCTAACTTTTTGTTCTATGAACGAAGATATAGGCATGAAGTAGCGCAGAACGTGGACCTATGAAAGGGTCTTTGCTATTTTTTCTATGACTATCAGATTATGAACCTAAGTAGCCTTAATCCGCGACTTCGCCCTTGTGGTGGTCAGAAAAAAACGTATAAAAAAAATACATGTTTATGCCAACTTTCACACGGATGGTAGGCTCGCCTCCATGCATGGGTGTACCAACTGTGGGTTCACTTCTGCTTAACTCTTGGGTAAACGAGGCGTTATGTACAGAGGCCAGCACATCAAGTTACCACAATCTGTCAAATTTCTTTGATAGTATTTGAACTTTATAGCAAAGTCATAAGGTTCATTTTTAATTGAGAGAATTTGACAGTTAGGCATAGCTTGATGTGCTGGCGTCTGTACATACGTTTTCAAAGTAATCGCTCAAACGTTGTCGAAGTCTGTGCATCTCAAAAATATAAAAGAAGGTATAGGTTCTAATCACAAGACGTTCTTAGATATTCTTAAGTTTTCCTCATAATCTAAGAAGTTATTAATAAAACTCCATCAGAGAAGGTTGCAGGCGGTGACCGTTAAACATTCCCAGCCGGGAATCCCAAATATCGTGCATTGCAAAAGGAAGAATCGAGTGCGTCGCGAACTGCGAACGGCGGAGACGTTCCAAGAATTAATTTACATAGCAAATGTGGACTGAGGCCGCGGCCGGTAGCCAGAACTGGCTGTTATGATTGATCCACACACTAGCCAGATCAAATACAATGTAGGTACAATGTGAAGATCCGGTAACTAAACGTTAGCCAGGATATCCAAAGCTATAGACGAAGATGGTGAGACAAATTGCATAGTTTACGAGACACTAAGTTACAAAAACAAAAAAGTTGTGAGATGGGGGCCTTTGCTGGCCCAGCAGTAAAACGGTATGGGCTGATATAGGTAATAATGGGGTACTTATTCGATTTATCTTGCGCACACCTTGTTTTATAGCTAGATACAGCTATACGCACCTTGATAAAATTATTTTCCTTGCTAACTATTCAGATCTTTGTGGTGTACAATTTAATACAATTATTTCAATCTCAACCAAGTTATATTAGCAGAAAGCTACATATGTCACGTTGACAACAATGTCCGCTATCAATCGTCAACTCCTTAGAACGTGCAATTGCGCCGAGTGTCACCGACTTCGAAGAATTGTATTTGTACATACGACAATGTAACATTATAACTTTTCACTCGTCATTACCTTGTTTTTAACAGACAGGAACAGTCACATCAGCCTGTCACTTAGCGCCGGTTAGGAGGCGTATTATACTCGGAACAAAAAGGTTTTGCCTTAACGTACGGGTAATTTTTCGCACAACTGAGTGCCTACGCGTCACCACCCACTCGCTGGTCTAGCGTCTAGCCGGCAAAAAGCTTTTAGAACTATTTATTATCCACATATCAACTTGGTAACAATAACAGACCTCGGATTACAGAGACTATAATCAAATTGGGTAAAAATAGATACAAATAACATAATTATGTTTTGCAAAAATAAACAAAGGAATTAACTAGGTACCTGTTGCCATCGTGTTGATAGCAAGTTATAATAAGACAAACAAATCGCCAGTGCCTGGATCATAAAAATATCTCTCGTGAAATGAATCAATAAGGTTTCAATAATATAATACGCCCACTATGATAGAGATTATCCTCTCTGTACCACAACTCACAAACAAACCATTAGGTACCCTTTGCGCCAGCCCACCCGATACATTATCAATATCATGCATATTTGAACGTTAGTCATCACTCAGACCGATGGCCGGCAGACCGCTACTCCACTTGTGTTGTGACTAAGCTTCTAAGATCATTAGAGTATTCTCAAGTGTTTCGAACTAATTAACTTTTGTGTGAATGACATTTGAAAATATAAGCCGATAAGTGATACTCTCCTACGCTTAGAGCCCTTTAGGAATGTCGGTGTATCGGCCTTTGTTATTTTGAAGGAGAGAAAGGGGATGATCGGAGGCTGCGGCGGACGGAGGGCGCCCGCCCACCGCAGGCGCCCACGCACTGACGCACGCCGCCCAACTTCAGTAGGTTTTCATGAAAAATAAATCCTTACAACAGTTACACCTACGAGTTTGGTGACTTTATTAATATCTATTTAAATTGAGTGTCATAATTATGACAGCATGTTTTCAGTGACTTTACCGATACGTGTGTTTCTTGAGGGCACCTTTGGCTTATAAAATTATACACGACGGCATTAATTGTCGGCTAACACTTCATTCTCTATCTGTTCTGAGAAATTTGAGCTTTGTTGTGCATTCTTCTCATCCGTAAGTTTCTTAGGAGTAATAAGAAAAACTATTTAAAGTAGAAACACTTCATGGAAAACTTCTATTTCAAGGAAATTATGAACAACGAATTGCTGTAAGTTTAACTAGGCAAATTCCAGCGAATAGCTAAGTAATAATAATAAAATATGTCATGTACAGACGCCAGCAAGCTATCCCTAACTGTCAAATTTTCTCATTTAAAAATGAACCTTATGACTTTGCAATAAAGTTGAAATACTATCAAAGAAATCTGACAGATTGTGGTAACTTGATGTGCTGGCCTCTGTACTACTACTGCACTTAAAAGCAAACTCAATAACAGAACAGCAGTAGCAGAACTGTAGCTTTAAACGAACTTTAATAAACTATTTACAACTGTATTACAGAATAGTAGTGCCGACAAACGGCCGGGCGTAAAACTATATACCGGAAATGGAGTACACTTGAACTGTGGATGGCCTATTCCTGGATCGAGGCCAATGGTAGGCGACGCCGGGTAAATTCATTGTATCATCTACTACGCCACGCCTCGATGTAGTGAAATAATCAACCAGTCGGATAATGTGGTGGCTTTAGAATTTGGAATTTATAAGTTAAAAAGGCAAGTAGTTAATGAAAAATGTGCTCTACTTGCTTCGAAAGATCGAGAGTCGACAAATATTGTTAATAAGTCTTCTTGATTGCAAAACTTACCGTACTCGTTGAATGATACCAGCCTTCAGAACGAATCTTTATACCGGGGCCGGAGCCTGTCAGTCAGAGAGAGAGACACAACGACAAAAGGGTTTTGAAAACAGGTGCACAACGCAATTTACTTTGAACTATTCACTTGTTTTACCGTTTTGTCTTTTAAGTATACCTACAGTTAAAACAGTACTGCAACAAAGTGAACGAAAAACAGGAAAACCAATTAAAAAATTGTCGGTTCGAAAAAGATAAAAATGTTCACAGATCCTGTACTTTAAACACTTGCAATAATTACATTCAAATAAATAATTAAGTACAACAACACAAGACTGATCCAACCACGTCCTCAAAATAACATCTTTGTAATTTATGAGAACCGTTTTAGGATGTCATATCCAAATCTTAGAAACGCATCCATCTTTTGTCGATGTGGAATTTAATTTGAATATATAAATAAATACACACAACGGCTAATAATCGAAATCTAATCGTGAACGATTTATAAGAACACATTTCAGACTCAGAAAAGTAAATGAAAGAATACAAAGGAGGGAGGCTGACATTAAAAACCGGCGTCTCCCGTCACTTCGTTAGCAACAGAAACGCGTAGACACACAGTATTTCTACGAATTTCGTGAATAAGTATTTAAATTTGCACAACATAATGGACATAATGACGTACAACCAGAAAGTAGCTTTAGTGCCTAACAAGGAAGGCCGACGTCGATGACTCATGGACCTGTAATTTAGAAGGCCCAAGTCGGGGGCCCTGGTGACGCGGTGACAAGCTCTTTTGTTTCGGGGACAACGCTTTTAGGATACCGCCAGCCTTTTAACTTCAACACATGATCTGATGTTTGGCAGATTATACTAGATAGCGGTAAACCAGTTTGAGTTAAAAAATATGTTCAAAATAACTTGGATTTATTAATTATTAGCTGCTGCCAGAGGCTTCGCCCGTGTGGATGTCAGAAATTATCCCAAGAGAACGTACAACCGGAATAAAAAGTATCCTATTTGTTAATCCAGGTGATAAACTACCTCTGTGCCAAGTTTCAGCCAGATCCGTTCAGCCGTTTGAGCGTGAAGGACGGACAAACATACAAACTCACACACAAACTCACTCACAAACTTTCGCCTTTATAATATTAGTGTGATGGAATGTATCGTATATATATAAGTATATAATGAATATCATTTTTGTTTTCTAATTTCAGGTTCATAAGTTCGTGGTCAATATCGACACTGAATGATATTTCGAAATAATAATATAACTTAAAGAAACTGTAATCATCATTAAGGTTAAAGTTTAACATCATTCTAAAGCGTAACGTCCGGAATTTATAATAAATGATATGAACAAAGCGACAATTGTTTTGATAATATTGTCACATTTAGGTTAAGAGATTGACGCAAACAGAAGCTAGATTACTACCATATTTAATTTTCGGACAGGCGGCGGCGACACGAGTGGGCGATGCAACGCAAGACGATATAATTTCCATAGATAAAGTGCCAAGTGTCAACAACTTTACACAAGTAGTTTATAGTCTATTCCACTTTAATGGCTTAACCAATTAAAATGAACTTTTTAAATGTGACGTACCTAGTTCATTCAAAATCATTATCGAAGTAAGCAAATGCAAATACAAATGGAGCAAGAGCACAATATTATGAATGAATTCACATTACGATATCATTCATACGTGTTCATTAATTACTATTGTGTAATATAGTTTATTCCGATACGTTAAACTGTAAAGATTCTAATAATAGTAATGATAACGGTTTGATAGTGTGCACAGCAGTGAATGAGCGATTTGTGGTTCGATTTCTAACAACCAATGAAGCGAGAGTCTAGCTATGCATAATAGTGAAGTCGAAACTCTTGACTTTGGAAAGATATCTAAACGAGGCAACTACTGGATAATGGAACTAGTGTCTAGACACGTTCAAGTAACGAATCTTTTGTTTTTTCGTTTAATTTTGTTGAATATCTTTTTCTGCGACTGCTAGATATCAGATTGATGCCAATCAATTCGAACGCCAAACGAAAATCAATATATCTAACCGCATCCACCACATAATTCGGGTTATTTTTTGTTTGCTCTGTTTCGGATGATAAAGTCATCATAGTAATTTAATTTTAGCCACTAGATATAGACATAGCTTGTCTATCGCGTTTTTGGGAGAATCGTACGTCGACCTCCGAATCATTCGTGCACTAGAAGCCACGATTCTATCGTTGAGCAGCGACGCCCGGCATCATGTCTCGCTCCGCAGCTGAACTGAATAACAATCAAGCAAATGCTGTTCACACTAACACTGTGTACACATACGGACGCACCATATACACATTTACGCGTAACGGTCGTTTGCACAGAATCATTCCACATTTATAAATGCTGGAAACAATCGATGACACATATTGCTGTTGAGGGATATAATATCGCCACATTGTAGAGACTATGTAATCATTAATTACAACATTAATACTATAACTGATTCCTACGGAATATGAGGAAAATATTAACAAGAAAATAAATACCTAACATCAATTGGTTATTCCATATTTAGTAATTTATCGTTTTCAAGCCCGATAGACAAATAAGCGAGATAATAACTATAATATAAGGGCAAGCATTAATAATATAAGTTAACTAATTGTCGATTGGACAAAAGTGTACGCCATCTAAACTATCTATTGGCAATCTCACACATGTCGTAAATAACGAGCATAATTTTAATTTACCGCCGTGATAACGTAAATGGAGCACGAACTATGCCGCATACATTATTTACAATGTGCAGTATGGTATGCGCACACGCAATCACATACGAGCCAATGTGAAAAAATGTCATTAGCATCGAACGTACCTAGTTTTATGTATTACTGGCCCGCGATTCTGCTCGCTTGGATATCGTGATTTTAACTTTGATATTATGACTAACAAATGGGTACTTTCAGAATCGATAAAAACTAAAACCTAATTGGTAGCCCAAGTATTTGATGGGGAAAACAGTAAAAGATTTATATCAGTCGATAATCATATACATGCAGTTGCAGATGGGTACGTGCGTGCGATTGAGCCACTCCAGAGAGGCATAACAAACAGAAAGTTCCAAAGTGGCCATAGATGCAAAGGAAAGAGACGCTTTGTATTTGGGCACTGATTCCAGTAGCAGTATATGTCTGATTACGAAAATCACGGACAGGACAAAAGAAACATGTGCAAAGACAATAAAGCCGACACAGGAGTTTTGAAATTGATTTCAATTCCGTCTAACAAGCGGTATAAAAGTAGCGACACAACAATAGAATCAGCAGACCAATCATGTTCATTCAGAAATCCAAATGATTTGGATTTCATTTATTTATTGTTTTCCTTGTGCGTTTTGAGAGTGAAACCGATTACTTTTAGGGAAATAACTTGTGGTCGCTGAGTCATTCTTTTCGTTGTATTAAGATTTTTGCAACAGAGAAATTAGGGTATGGCTCGAGGCTCTTGTCTGATTTCGTCCATTTTGTCCAAAAGCTAGCGAGAAAGTACGCTAGCTTTAGCCAGCGGCTTCACCTGCGTGGATGTCGAAAATTATCCCATGGGAACGTACCGGGATAAAAAGTATCATATGTGTTAATCCAGGGTAATAACAATTACCCTGGATTAACACAAGGTAATAACAATCATGGAAGGGTTTTAGTCAGTAACGGTCTTATTACAAAAAGCAGTTTAACTAATAAACCTGGTTTAAACTTCTATAAACCACGGTCTAAACAAAAATGGTATTACAAATCTTGGTTTAGCGATAAACCATAGACTAAACCATGGTCTAACGCTAAACCTCGGCGACCCCTAGTTTAACGATGGTCTAAATCACTAAATCGGATCTGTCAAAGTTTCTCTTTTAGGTTAAATCATCTTTTTCATTGTGTTGTGTTGTTTTAACTTGAAAATGGATATTAACATGGTCGATTCAATTGATATTGAGGATATTGAAGCCGCTAAGTTGTTGGAAACGCCGCGCCGACACAACAGAAACCGTGTTCGAGTCAATCCCTTTGTGGAATTATCCGATGAAGATTTCAGGCAAAAGTATAGGTTTAATTTATTAAACCTATACTTTTGCCGTACCGTAACGTTTACGTTATGCAATGAAAATAGTGGACCTAATAAGAGGAGATTTAACTAGAGATACTCGAGGATGCCCTGTGTGGTCGATTTATCCTCGATGATGTGGCGTGATTGCGCAATCATCTCGCGTAGTATATCCTTTAATATTTAATATTTGGGTTAGCTTAAAATCAATAAATTAAAGACGGATTTCAAGTTCATCTAAGTAATTTTTATTAACTTACTTTTTCCTCGGCACTCCAATTCTCAGATCGTTTTTTTTTTGTTGGTCCATCACATTAAATTATCGAAATTAACAAAGAAGGCAAACAAAGAGGCAATTGTTCTATTAAAGACTTAAAATTCCAAAGTTAAATAAGTTTGTTCAACTTGCGATGGTTATGGTTTCATATAACGCGCGAGAATGTTACGTTTCGTTACACGTACTTAGATCTATTTTTAGAAATTAATACGACATTAAGTAATGTGCTTAACCGTAAACAAAACTGCAATCTACGAAAAAACTAAATTATGTTTATATCCATGCAAAATAACCAGGTCTCAATATTTTTAACACTCCTAAACATCATCTAATCATTAGCGTATTATCAAAACGTTTTCTTTTCTGGGCATACGGAACGTTGTAATAGAATGATGTCATGGTGAACGAATGATATTTGTATTAACTGTGGTTGTGATTTAAACAATGGTTTAAATGACGGTACTAAGAAGTCCACGGTTCTTTTACGTTTTGTAATACGAACAAATTTAGACCATGGTTTTGCAGATAAGCCTGGACTTGATAGTCCTGGTTTAAACCAAGGTTTATTTAGTTTTTTGTAATAAGACTGTAAGAGTCTGACACTCCCTTCCGCTCCACCCAGAGCGGGTGCAGTCATTGGATGATTTCCCAGCATTAAAAAAAAAAAAAAAAAAAAAAGGGTAATAACAATCTGTGCGCCCAATTTAATTTAAATTCATACAGTGGATTTTACGTTAAACAGTAACAAACATCCATACTTCCTCACAAACTTTCCCGTTTGTAATATTTAGATTATGGATTTTGATCTCATGTCTATGTCATGTCTACTATCTGTTATTATCAGAAAATTGTTATGTTGGTTCTTACCAGATTATAGATCCGGTTTTCTCTATCAGTTTAATCTTGACAATTAACTCATACACTGCCATGGACACGCTGTGTGTTTTCTGTTCTATCTCACAGTGTCCTGCACAAAGATACGAGTACGTGCTCAATACATTTTGGTCCATCCAAAGCTCAGTGCCTTCAACACAAATATGAGTTTATTATCCATACATTGCAATGCTTGTTGGAGACACTCAGTAGAGATTTTGGCGACACGTATGCGTGCTGAAGGTACTGAGATTAGAATAGCCCCTGAGCAAAAATATTGGCAGTGTTTGCTATTAATATTCTAAGGCATTACTACTAAATAATGCCATGTTAATGTATCTGTATTTAATTAAGTCCATTTTTTTCTTCAAATAATGACAACCGGATACACCGACAGTTTTAATCTCAATCGACATGGAAACACAAATCATTGTCTAATAAAGTAAACATTATATTTCTCAGTACAATAAACACACTGCGATAATGTGCACTCATTGTGGAAACACGATTAATCAACAAGTTCCATAGCGCTTGGAAATAATGAAAACCATCTAATTAGATTTTGTTTAGGGTTTTAACATTTAGACCTATTTTTGACGTCGTAATCGGACACGTACTATCGGATTTGGATATCCGGCACAGACTCCGGATAAGCTGTCAACCAATAGCGTGGGTAGGTACCACGTGCAGGATAAATTTAATCCAAAACAAATGAATGATTCCGTAGAGTCACAACAACGGTCGAGCTGTGTTGTGTTGTGAAAATCGCCTTTGAAGGCAGCCGTGGGGGAATCAAAATTGACTTTACTTTTTCTTCTGAACAATAAAAACAAAAGGGAACGCTAAGCTTTTCATTAACCAATGAGAATACTCGAAAACCACCGTGATTAAATTGGGGTCTCTTACACAGTTTTTATAAAACAAAGGTTGGATCATGGAGATGCTGCCCGTGGAAGATGAGCCTTTTGCTTATCTTCCGCAGGATACGGCGCCTTTTCCGTCGCCAGATAGCGACGCCCACCCATCCCTCTGGCGATCCGACCCACCTCCCCGTATTGTTAAACGACAAAAATACTCTATACACTGTATAGATTATACTACATCCCGGCTTTTGTAATTTCTATCCTGGGTTTAGATTTTCTGCTAAAAGGCTCGTTGAAGAGTGAACGAGCGTGATACATAATTACATATACCCAAGATTGGTTATGGAACTTTGTTTGATTCGACTTCTTGTTCTCGTTTCAAGTCCCAAATGATGGAGGACAAAATGTCATTGAAAAATCAAAAGAAAGATTTGACTTTCTTTTTTAACCTTTTGAAAGCCAGAGCATAAACGCACGCGCGTGCCCTCCACGCCAAGTTATCATGAATTTCCCTTTATCCATGGTGTCTTTTAATTTGTTTAATTCCATAAAATGTGTACGAGAGCAAAATTTTTTAAGATATCTATATAAACACTAACAAAAGTAATGATTTAATTGTTTATTTCGTGTTGTTGCCATTGTCACGTATATTATATGTGACAATGGCGTTCAAAGGGTTAATAAACCTTCAAAGTGTAATATTTCGTTAAGTTCCATAATAAAACCTTAAAAATAATAATTTAAATATATTATAGCGATAAATGAGAACCTACATAGGTACGTGTACGTGTATGTGATCTATTTACTTACAGCGGTGGCTCGCTAGTCGCGGTGCTTTATCTGAATTGTTAATCGGATTTTCCTGGAATCTTTCGTTTGAATATAGTTCACACGTTCTATTCTAGTCTAGTTGTTGTTGGATGGTTAAACAACCTTTGTGTGTGAGTGTGAAACAACTGAACTGAAAAGTTTATTCGGAATTAAAGATTTTTCTAATTGTGCACGAAAAAATAAGGATCTAAACGGTAAAATACTCAGGAAAAAAGGTTCTTGTAAATCACGTACACCGACTTAACTTTCGATATGAATAAAACAGTGATTACAAACAGGACATGCACATTGATTTTCTCAAGAAAATGTAAATTGCGGCAATTAGTAACGCAATCAGGGAAAATTCCGTAACATATCTTTTACCATTTGTGGTTTATGGCAATTTTATAGATACCCGTGTTCACGCAATCAAATCACAGCAACAAATGTCGTATTCTACGGTAACAATCTGTGGTTACAGATTACAATATATGAGAACGTACGTAGGTAACGTCGCGTGTGCTCATTGCGGCCGAGCCGGCCAATTAGCTTAGCAGCCCTTAATGGAGCCCATTCACGCGACCGACGTGAATGGAGTCGCCTTCATGAGGAATTATTTATAGTAACAGTGGAGAAGTAAGTCGCCATTGATGGCCTGGTATCGACCCAGTGCGTGGGTAGCGGAAAACGATGGTTACTCCATTACAAGTGTGATAATAAACAAGTATAGTTGCTAAAGCTATTAGTACTAAAGTGACCGTAAACTGAACCGCGATGATGGGACCTTTGTGGCCTTTGTGACCTTTGTGGTTGGTAGAGCTCGAACAATTTTATAACTGTCCAGTCAGTGGCGTTACTATAGGGTGGCAGGACTAGCAAAATGACACGGGCCCCTGGCCTGACTGGGCCCCCGGTCCAAGAGGCTGCGAGCTCAAAAGTGACCTACGATTTTTAAGAAAATTTATTACCTAAAAAATATAAATTTGGGGCCTCATGCAATGGATTTGCCGAGGGTCCCAGATGGTATAATTAGGCCACTAAGCTGTGTCCGGTGATCTTGGAAATTATAAGAAAGAAAATGAATAAAAGAAAATTAGTTCAGTTTTTAGTTTGGTAGATTCTTTTCACACAAAGAACTTTAAGATTTCCAGTATTTTTCAGCCATTATTATGAGGAAGGAAATAGGTAACTTTCCATTCTAAATATTTATGATGATATACAAAACACAAATGCAAGCGAAGTCACGGGCAATAGGGATAACAGTTGTTTAGATGCAACTGACCACAGCATAGCAACATGAATGAAAATTGTAACCAAGTATTGATATCGGTTACGTTAGTCCGATAACCTATACCCTATGAGCACCATAGTAAACAATTTATCTCCATTCATTTCGAAACTGATAGTTACACACATAAAATACTATACATAATAAACTCGTAAAGATGTCACTCATTCATTGTACCATGCAAGTAACGTTTGACTTGGAAATGTGATGAGTAAAGAAAGTCTCGATTATCAGGGTGAACTTTATGAGCTAAGTGTCTGTGCATGGCCAAAAAAAAATGTAGAAGAGGAGTTACTGGGCCGATTTTGATTGAAAAGAAAAAAGAAAAGATTCATTCGATTTTTGAAATTTCATCTGTATTTTTCTTTTGTAAAGCACAAACAAACGCGTGGATCTTTGACAGTCGTTACGGGTAGTCAGAAGGCCGAAAGTCTGACAGCCAGTCTTACCAAGGAGTATCGTGTTACCCAGTTCCTCGGTCGTGGAGGTCAGATAGGCAGTCACTCCATGTAAAATACTGGTATTCAGCTGCATCCGTTTAGACAGGAAGCCGACCACAACATAGTTGGGAAAAAGGCTAGGCAGATTGATTGTCTAGGTATGTTCTTCTTGAAGCACAAAACCAATTATATCCGGAATACCTGTTATAATGATCATAGCTATAACCTTAGTAGTAATAGTAACATAATATTCGCCCCTACTTTGTGCTCGCCACCGCCGATCCGTTATTCTGTGGACTGACAACCTAACGTACGGTGGCACTCGATTATAGTTTAATTTGGTTCTATTTCCGGGCCGTGTGTAAAAGCTCCGACCGACGCACGCGCTGCGGTTACTCTCGAGAGTGGAGCCGCACCGCATAGATAAAGTGCGGTCGACGTGCATTCAACCTATTTCACTCCCTCCTGTATCAATATCATTTGTTACCCACTGTCGCTTCTACGTACCTGACGCATTCCTAAATTAAGGCGCGGTAAGAAGCTAATCTTTAGGTTTTAGAGGAGGTGAAGCAGCGGCGGGGAAATCTAGCGCGGAGCTCCGCCCACTTGGCCGCGCTCGCGTACGTCGCAGCGCGCGGCCGTATTCTGACGACGTCTGTATTCTAGTTGCCGAATCTAATGAAACTTTAAAAGTTAACAGTAGGTACCGCTTAGTGCAACAATATAGAATGGTAAAAAAAGATCGGGCTCCGTTAAAATAATACAGCTAATCATAATTTAAAATTGGTTTGTTCAAGATATTTTGTAATAGCCATTTTAAAAAAGAACCATTTTAGGTGTTTTCGGAATTATAGATAGAAAATGAGGATTTTATTAATAAGTACTCAATTCTTATGGGCACGTATTTACTCATGTAAACAAACAAATAGCTCGGTCAGTGCGGCTGGTGTTGCCAATTCTGATACTTCTAATATAGTAGAAATTAAAATTAATTTGAAGTTGTTGAATGAAATACATAATATGTACAATTCTTCGGCCCTGTATGGGCACGAATGACTCTTCTTGAGAACCGGTTTCGACAAGGAATGACAGGTCTTCAGTGGTTTCCCTAAAACAAAAAAAAAATATAAATGGAATAAGAGTGTTATCAAAATCCGTTTCCGAAAACTTATTCACTCAGCAAAAAATGCTCATCACGTGGAATAATTTTTTCCTATTTTTATATCTCTTATAGTTTAGTTGGTCTGTTGCGGTTCTGCATAAGGTGTTTCATTTTCCGAAATAAATTAGCCTATATGTTGCCCAGACTTAATACCTATACCACAAAAAAACTTTCATTCAAATCCGTCCAGTAGTTCCAACGATTAGCGTGTAGGAACAAACAGATTTTTTTTTTTATCGTGATCTATTACTGTTTGTAAACCATCGATAGTGATCGATGTTGTAAACCCTCTTCAACAATTATTTTTTCTATTCAATGTACAGACACAGTTTTTTTTACTGTTTTATTATAGGTATGTTTAGAAGAGTACAGTAAAGATAGAGGCTACGGCTATGCGGGTGAAAGAAACAGAGTAACTTTCTAAGCTCATCTCAATATTGATCGCATTTAGTACTTACTGATGCTCTGGTAAATCTAAATCTTGATATTCCAATTGAATATTATTAATTTATCTGTTGCATCATGGTCCGTGTTCCTGGAAAAATATGTAACTTAGTTAGTGGTGTGCACACGTAGACATGGACTAATATGAAGTTGTATATTTCCAGCATCAAACTGCGTGTTTTTTTTTTAGAAAAATACGTCGCCCCTGTCTGGGGCTGAATAATTCTATTTTGTTCTAATTCGTATCGTGAGTGTGTTTACAAAAAATTGAATTCCATAAAATGTTATACTTATTTCGTGCGCCATTTTAGGCCCCGCCGTTTATAGTACGCCCCGGAGCGGCGCGCTGCAGCATATTAGCGCCCGTTAGCCAAGGCCGCAGCGAGACGTAAACATAGGTTTTTATTTTATTTGCCTATTTTTTACGAATTCCGGTTACTAAGAAACTGTCACTTCATAACATTTTTTTTTTAAAAGCCTACACTGTCCCACCAGCTGAGCAAAGGCCTCCCCCAAATCCTTCCAGACATCTTTCTCTTGAGCCACCTCGATCCATCCCTTGTGGTATGCGTCTAGGTTGTCTCGCCACCTCTTCCTGGGCTGGCCTCGACGGGAAGATTGATAGTAATATTAGTCGGTAATACAATAGGTACAGACGCCAGCACATCAAGCTACCACAATCTGTCAAATTTCTTTGATAGTATTTCAACTTTATTGCAAAGACATAAGGTTCATTTTTAATTGAGAAAATTTGACCGGTAATACAATAGGTACAGAGGCCAGCACATCAAGTTACCACAATCTGTCAAATTTCTTTGATAGTATTTCAACTTTATTGCAAAGACATAAGGTTCATTTTTAATTGAGAAAATTTGATCGGTAATACAATAGGTACAGAGGCCAGCACATCAAGTTACCACAATCTGTCAAATTTCTTTGATAGTATTTCAACTTTATTGCAAAGACATAAGGTTCATTTTTAATTGAGAAAATTTGATCGGTAATACAATAGGTACAGAGGCCAGCACATCAAGTTACCACAATCTGTCAAATTTCTTTGATAGTATTTCAACTTTATTGCAAAGACATAAGGTTCATTTTTAAATGAGAAAATTTGACAGTTAGGGATAGCTTGATGTGCTAGCATCTGTGCCTACTTACATTAGTTAAAAAAAAATGAATACTTACTCGGAAACTATAGATTTTTTACTTTTATTACGTCGTTTTCTTGTACAAATCCGTCGCAACACTTTATTTCTTTTATTTCCCATTGTTCAGAAACACCGGTCAAACGTTTCGGGCCTCTCTGGTTGCCCGTAATTTTATAGCGTTGTACGTCAGGCAACTCAGGTGGCCCAGCCGACTTGGACCACTCAAAATTACGGTACTAATATCTAAACAAAGTATCAACAAAATAAAAACGAAATAATGGAGCGAATGCGTAATAAACAGAACGTGACCTCTCTTAGCAACGGCTAGCTGCAGACTGGGCGCGGCCTAACACAAGCATACGACCGTAGTGCATCGTAGTAATAGAAATAAGGTTGAAAATATTTTGGCGTTTGATTTTATTTGAATATCATGTCTGCCAAAATGTTAGTCATTTTGCAGTTTTTATTTAATATTTAAAAAAATACAGTTCTGGGTTTCAAAGTTTTTAGATATGTCTTTAGTCTATGAAATTACCTTTGTTATAGTTATAAAAAATATGATGGTTGTCGCTGAAATAATTGAGAATTTCGAGACGAAAAAGTTTTTTTCGTGGTCATATTGAATATTTTTTTTCTGTAGTACTAGACTACTTCTGTGAATTGTTTTTGTTTAAGTCTTTTCTTTATACATTTGACTATATACTGTATTTTTTTTTGGCCTGTAGTATGTACAGATACAGCTAACTTTGCGACGAAAATCTAGACGTTTTACGCAGTGTACGCTTTGGACAGCGCCTTAAGAGGCGGAATTCTGAACTTTATAGGATTTAGCCTTTCCATACCTACAATGTACAAACTAACTACAAATCAATAAAGGTCCATCCATCTAAATATCGAGATTAAACACTTGCGCAAATTAAGACCTTTCGGCGTTCCACTCACAATGGGTGCGCGAGTCGTGATGTGATAGCGCTGAGAATGCGCAATAAGCAAAAACACATAAGCATGTTAATTTATCGTAATTGTAGGTGCTTCGTCTAAATAGAGACGAGGGCAGGTGCAGCTCCCACGCGAAAGCACCCGCGGATTACACGGCGCGCCCGCGCCCCCCACCCGCCGTTGCGCCGGCACCGCGACTACACTCACCACTGCGCAATTATACTAATATACACTGTCCCCAGTTGAAAAATTGCATTCGTGCAAAACAATTCGTTACGTTCTTCAAAAACTGTAATTTCAGAAAACGAACAAAGGTTTTTACATTTTGTCATCTTGAAAATGTGCGTGCATATGTTGCTCTACTCAGTAATCGCCACGTACGCCCTTGTTAGCCACTGGTCAATGGTGCAGTAATCGGGGAGGTGTAATTACAGCACACACTAGTGAGGGTCGAGCCCGCAGCGGGAGCACGCCCGACGGCAATGACCTTCCACAAGCCCACTATTGTACTCCTGTGGGCACACGTGAGCCAGAAAGCTCAGCTTGGAATTCCCATAGCCCATGTTGTTAGCAAATTAAAAACAAGCAGTAATTGAATGTTTCGCGCATTTTAACTTTATTACTAACGTCAATCGCGGAAACTTTTATGGCCATTTGTGTACAACAAAACGTGATGATAAAATTTCTTGGTAACAAGAGTTGAGAAGCAGCGATTGCGACTCGTGGAGTCGTGGCTAATGCATGCCGCGCCCGCCGCCGCCCCGAGCCGGCCGTGTAGCCAAAGCTGATTTAAATTTCACACATAGTTAGATATCCAACTTGCCTTCTGTTTTATTCATCCGGTCAAAGCACATGATGTCACCAGCGGGACCTCAGGCAACATACAACGAGAGAAAATCATGCACGCATTGTTTCGTTTCTCGGTATTCCAAACATTTCACCCGTTGACTTGGACATGCTAAATCGGATGTAGATTTCGGCACACATTTTGTTACTCTATTGTTTCGTTAACTATACACAATAACAATATGCGGAAAACATACCTACGTATGTGTTCAATGCGATTAGTGAGAATTAAGATTCATTGCAGTGCGCGATAGCTTCTGCTGGACTGAATGTCAATAAACCAACAGCGGACGGATCGCACAAGTATCCATCCAATTTGGTTTAAATTTTATAAGGATAATTAATAACAAACGTCTGCCGAAAACGTACTATCGTTTGACAGCCTACGAAGTTTCTAAAACGGGAAGTATTTAACCAACCATTACTCATTGACATTCAATAGTCTAGTCGGGACAATTTTGGCTTAGCTCGCTTGTAGTTTATTGCTTGCAGACAGTGCTTAATCATTTAAATTGACAATTTCGAACGTGATACGGTAAAATTTATCATAGCATAAGTGGTAGCACACCGATGATTTATATGTAATAGCGTCGCGACATGTAATTTTGCTGTTTGACTTGGATACTTGGGGTTTGGAAAGCAAAAAGTTGGAATATATTCCTTCTAATATACAGAGTGAAATTGAATTCATGGGCAAAATTTTAAGGGGTCATTGTACTCATCATTATGAACAACTTATACTATGGTAACAAATCTGAAATCGCGAAAAAAAATCAACTGTTCTATACATAATGCTCGCATAACTCGTCAAAATGTAGAGAACAGCTGTTTTTTGTCAATTACCCCTTGAAATATTGCTCATGAATTCAAATCCACCCTGTATTTAAAGTGGTCAGCCCGTCTGCAATCTCGATGAAAAGGGTCAGGTTATATAACACAAAGTGTTATTATATTTAGCACGAACATCGTTAGCAACGGGCATCTTGCGAGACCGCTCCATAGCCTGACATAATGTGTGAATTTCTCTCATTGTTCTACAGCGCTCAACAATGCGTTATCGATGAGACTATTTAAAAGCTTTTTAGAGTGTCAGCATCAGCTGTGTTACGAAATGTTTTACCTCTTAGATTTGTATAAAACTCTCCAATCTCTAATATTTATGACGTAGGGTACACGTGTTATGTTTAATTAATCGCTTATTCGCGTCGACTCTCGCTTGTTCATCATTATTTCTATGACGTAATTCAGGTAACATCAAATTTTAATCTGCTGGTTCGTCCCTGTTTCTCTCGTCATTAAACGGTTATTGGGTATTTTTATGGTATTTTTACGGCATCATTAAATTAGGTAAGATATATTGATATTAAATTTAATAATAAAAAATGATTCAATCAAAGGTGAACGTTTCAATAGGTCACAATATTATCTACAATCATGTGGGGCGAGCGTGTTAGCAACCGTAGCATGCAGGGCTATTGCGACATTACTATCTACTCGAGATAAACCCGCTTATTGCTAAATGTGTTATTTACATAAAAAATCAATAAAAGTAAATGAACTTATTACAAATACTTTTAATGTATAACTTACGTCAGTGGCTTGTAATCTTGTTAACTATTTGTACCTATGTAAAGATAAATCATAAAAGCGTTAGTGGTTTGGCTGAAGTCATCGTTGCTTTCCAGAAAGGACTGCATTTTATCAATTACTTTTAGGTGAGGGGTGCCCAATTGGATGTTTGAAAGGGTAGTCAATAACGTTACTTTTTATGAATTGTCAAAACGCGGAATTTGTATGTGATTTGTATGAAATATAACAATGTGACGTCACCGATTTTTAGAATCAAATGGAATACTTATTAGCATTTAACGCAATTTTATAATTATATCTTTGCATCATATTTAATTTCTGACCGGTGAGGGGAGTTTTTAAGACGAGCGGTCTTTTTTCTATGTGGTTTCATATTTTATTTTTGACCGTTTCAAATAGTCAATTATCAGTATTTAAAGTTTATCTAGAAACTATACTGATATTAATTGATAATTATGTTAATAGCTTCGTGGAGTTTCATACAGCAGAGTAACTATGCGCAGTCGTAATGGGAGCGTCCTACACAGAGAAATAGATGCAGATCGGGTGCCTCGGTACGAGTAGTCAGAGCTCGCTCTTTAATGGACCACTTGATTATTCGTTTATTTCTATTGACATGATGCATTCCTAGTTTGTCTTCTGAAGTTGTGATCTCTGAGAATAATTTCTACAACTCATAGACAAGTACAGTCAACAGTAAAAGTAGATGATCAAAATCAGAAATTCAAAACTAAAGAACGGAGTTCACGAATATATGGCAGCTGTACTAGTAGTAAATGTTTGGTATAATTTACATTCACAAACTTTTGAATCACTCCGATGCCACGCAGTTCTGACGCGAACTCCGTTCATTAGTATTGAATTTCTGATTTTGATCATCTACTGTTGCTGTTGACTGTTCAAAACTCCTTAGGTACACAGTACCTTCCCGCGCAAAACGTATATTATGAATTTTCATGGGAGGAAAGCTATTGTTTATACCTTCTTTGTGCGATTGTGAAAATGTTATTATTGGTTACATAAATTAAATTAAGTTTTTTATATAATTACCAGTTTTCCCAATTTATTAATGACTTAGTCACGAATGTTTGTCTAAGTCTCTTTATTCAATACTTTACTTCTTTTCTCTAGAATACCTACATTAAAGTTTTAAAACCTAAGAACGCTCTGTTGCATACAAATAATTAATCTTTATTATCTTATCTGCATTCATTTATTACATGCAGATTGAGTAATGCAAAAGATTACTTTTATTGTTGTGTTCATGGCATTGTCTTGATTTGATAGATAAATGATTTCTGTGAAATATTTGATTAATTGAAATGATTGGATTGTTATTTGTTTATTTACTTACCTGATTAAATATTTATTTTGATACTTTTGTTTGTATAAAGGGAGTGACTATCGAGATGACGACTAATAGAGAAGTATGGAAGAAGAAGACATGTTGCGCCGACCCCAAATAGATTGGGATAAGGGCAGGAGAATGATGATGATCGGGTTGTTTGAATTAATTAGGTACGGTAGATTAATTATATTTAATAATTATGTATGTGTTTTCAAAACTTTATCACCTATTTGCCCAAAATATATTAATATTTGCATAAACATCTGCCGGATTTTTCGTGTCTTAAAACGATTTAATAAACGTACATTAATAAGGTTGGTGAGCACCATAGGTGAAAATCAAAACGGCGACACCACTACTTCTTGTATAATTATGAGATATCTTATTGTACCTAACAAGTAGAGAAGACCTGTATAAAACCGTATACCGGGGTAAACAGTCATCATCATCATCTGCCTAGCTTTTTCCCAACTATGTTGGGGTCGGCTTCCACTTTCCAGTCTAACCGGATGCAGCTGAATACAAGTAATTTACACGGAGCGACTGCCTATCTGACCTCCACAACCCAGTAACTGGGTAATACGATACCTCTTGGTAAGACTGGCAACGGGGTAAACAGTATAGCATGTTTATTTTTGTCAGCAATTAAAATTTCCCACCCAACGACTGCTCAGGAGTGCCACGAATTTCTCAGCGAAATTGTAGGTGCAAGCACGCTCGCTAGTAAAATATTTCACTGTATTTGTTTTTCGGTAAATCTTATTTTTGAGTAAATATAAGCAACAGTTGTGAAATCTACGCGCCCTATAGGTAAATCCCGAATGATTTATGTTAAAGTGTGTTTATTTGCTCGTAATTAACAATGTTTTTACCGGCAAGATAATTTGAGTATGTAATTTGTTTACACAGAGTCTTGGGGCAGAACCGATCGCGGTAAAACCGAGGAATGAATATGAGATAACCCTTGTAATTTATCATTACATTCATTACAGATGCAATAAAGATGTCGCGTTAAACTATGGAGATTCAGGCCGCGACACCTTCAACTGCCGCGTCACTAAAACTCTATATCATCTACTTTTTTTGCGCGTTTTGTTGACCCGATACCATTATAAACTTCTTGTACATCCCTCATTGATCCGTTACCATCAACTTCTGCTTCACTTTGTAAGGTTGGTGTTGCCTTTCGGTAACTTTGAGGGCGGTATCGTACAGTATACGGTTTTGTCCAAGGGTCGAGGCAAACCACGGATATCTATGGGGCAAACCCAGAATTATCAGTGGTTTTGTTTATAAATGATATATTGTTATCATATGTTATTTGGTTTGTACCTAATGAGAGTGACTAATGATTAAAGTTGTTTTGTTACATCTGTGTTTTGAAATTAGTGACCTACAATCTTAGCCTTACGGATTTACCCCAACCTCCCTGACTATTTGGTATCTTTAAAAAATAGTACCACAAAGTTTAAAAAAAAAGCAAAGCAAACATCTACACTAATATTATAAAGAGGAAAGATTTGACTTTTGTCTGTTTGTTTGAAATGAATAGGCTCCGAAACTACAAGACCGATTTAAACAATTCTTTCACCGTTGGAAAGCTTAGTTTTCTAGGAGTAACATAGGCTACTTTTAATCCCGGGAAAAATAACGGGTCCCACGGGAAAGACCACGGGAGCGAAGCCGCGGGCAAAGTGCTAGTTTGTAATAATCATGTTCGCTACTTTTAAAGTTTTTAAAACGCCATCTTTATTTCTTTAAGTACTGACGTTTAGACGGAAAGCGTAACCAATGTTTTCGATATACGTAGGTTGCCACTAACTAAGCGCGTAATTACTACACCCACCATAAAAAGTCATGACGTAAACACGTCGCACGATGACGTAAAAAATTGCGTAAGTACCTAGCTTGTAAAATAGCCATGTTTGGCTAGTATCGCTTATCTCTCATCGAAATAGCGATTTCGCATGCAGGTACCATTATCGTGTTGGTTCTGGTTACCTAATACATTTTAAATGCGTTGTTTCCAAAATGTTCTTTGTAAAGGACGCAGGGAAAAAGCGTTTTACGTCCTCCATACCTATTCGTTCGCTCTCTCACTGTTCATTTCAATATACGAGTGTGTGTGTGTAAACTTCGTACCTGACGGGGATCCCCCGGCCGGACACGTTATTTTTCTAGCAAAAAATTATTTGTAGGTTAATTTATAGCAAATTTACCTACATGGTTGCGCTACATAGAATCAAGGAGTATGTTTGTTTGGGTGGTGAGCGAGAGGTGCGAGTAATTCGTGTGTGTCACCTGTCGCGCGGCTGTTGTTAAGCCATGACCCCGGAAGTCTCGGAGTGCCATGCGGATCAGTGGGCCGAAACAACGATCCTAGTTCTATACACCACCATACTGCGCTATAAATTACAATATTTGTAAACACCATTACTTTTTTACTTATAGAAAGTTTGATCAAGCGTCGAATTTTGATAATCTAAGAACGATCGGCCCAAGTTGAAGAAATGGCTTTGGATAACATGATAAATGTAAAACAACAATGCACCTCAAACCTAGGAGAGATACAACATCAACAGATAGGTAAGTAAGACATCTTGCAACGCAACTAGTGGTAGAATGAAGAGATCGATCACGTTCACGATCCGAGGCTGAGAGTCGGGGAGCGTTGCATTGTTACATCACGCGCACTTTCTAACTGCCGACGACGTGCCATAGGATTTATATCGCCATAGACTTTAATTAAAGCGCCCCTCTGACAGGAGTTGAGAACTGCGAATGAATTACATGATAACACTCTACCGAGGTTAGGACAATGGAATTGTGCAACATCGTACCTTTCAATTTCGTTTAAATAATAATAGGTATTCTTTCATTCGAACTATTTATCATCTTGCAAAATGCGATGCTAGTGCTGGGATCGTTATTACCGTTTCAATGTATTACAAAACTGCATCAGAACAAAGAGGATCGGTGTAGTCTGCTCGAATCCTAAATACCTAACGCATCGGAGCACAATCGAGGATGACGCGCCGCTATTGGAATGCTGATGTAGAATGCATGCGCAGCACACACACTGCGCTAGATAACTGGACCGCGGTGCGACGCCGACCAGAGAGAGGGACTGCATCCGCATACAATACGACATACTCCTAAACAGAAAACTTCGCATTGCAATCTGATAAGTTGAGTGGAAAGATGAGACTGTCGGAAAAGCGTGAAGGTAAAACGAAGCTCGGAAGCGCCGCAAGTGTGTAAGATATAGAAAGCACTTTAGAAAGGAATCGAAGGTACGCCGTGACCCGCAGATGGCGAGGTGAGCGGCCTGCCTGCGCCCGCGCCGCTCCGCGCTGTGGTGCGCGCCGTAGTTACGACACCACGCGGAACTGGCGGCCTTCGCTGTCAACCTTTTAATTACTCATTTTTTAGCAAACTTCCATCTCGTTGGGTGAATGTAAACTGTCCGCCATAAAGTGCCGCCAGTTTTTCATAAGAAATTAACACACATAACAAAGGATCGATACCTACGGGAGACATTAAATCTGAGCTTAAAAGACTGCACATTGGCAAATTAGGTTAAATTATTAATTCTTACAAAAACATTAAATTAAGTTAATACCAGTAAGCAATCACTAAAGAAAATTTGAAATGAGCAATGAGTAATTGCAACAGGCAGTTATTGAGATGGAACGTTCGTAGAATTTCATTAGATTGTGCGCCTCATACGTTCCAGAGGCGATCTCCAATCGGCGTGGCCCCTCAATTGTCGTGAACGCACGTCTGCTCGGCGCTCGGCAGCCCGTGGCCGGGAGCTTCAATAGCCTAGTCTATAATATACATACCTACGTAACGTGGATGGTTTAGGCGATGAACTCAGCCAACAGGGCGATATTTAGTTAAGCGTTGCGAGAGCGAGGCCGTGCCGCCGGCTGACGCTCAGCTGTTACGCTCATCAGCGCCAGCCCGTGTTTTGACAGTCATACTAAATCCTAGCACTGCTGCCATCGCAATCATTCTGGCCTTACATAATTATCTCTAGACAGATTTAGTTTGTCTGAAGCCGTTCATTATAGCAGCCATTATAGGAGTGCTAATTTGGTAATACCTTTCGAATGTAGTCGTGATCACACCGAACAAGCTAGAAAGCATGACTTGTACACAGTCACGTGGGGTGGCAACTGGCTACAATCAGTGGATGGATACTAATAAATGATCGTTCGTTCACTCTCCGAACAAGGCTAATAAAAGTTACAATGAAGTCTGGCGCCGACAGTCGACGACATGCCGCGGACTCATCAAAGTTTCATTTAAATACTTCATGAATAATTGTAAATGAATTTGAGGTCCTATCGTCTCATGGGATTTATTACAACTTTGATAGCAGCTGTTAATACGTACATTACTTTTTGTTCATAAAATTTACTACAAAAGTAATCATGAACTTCAGCCAAATAAAAAAACACAATATACACATAATGGAATTTGCAGTGATGTACAGGCCATATACAAATCCACATCAAGTCACACATTTATTCAAATTTCACAAACCCAAAGGCTGAATTATTTACAATGCATGCGCTGGGCAGCCAACCACAATGCGTTTGTTATGAGCATAGGTACTAGCCAGCGGGAATCTTGTACCTACCTAATCTTTGAGTCTAGTATGTTAACTTAGACATAACAAAGTTCCATCTGTGTATCGTCGCCATATTATGAGATAATGTAGTTTGGGACACAACGAACTTTTAGTTTCGTTAATTGAATTTCGTATAATTTATGGCTGGCTGCATGACAAATACAGTGGACAAGCATTTAAAAAAAAAAAAAATTAATACGTTATACGTTGTTCTAAACTAAAGAATATTTTGCAGGATCAAATAGTATAAATCGCCGCCCCCGGAGAATAAATTATGTGAGAATGAGTTATGCCATATTTGAAACCTACGGAGCCTAATACATCTACTCAATTTTTTTTGTGATATTTCTCCTCTAACCCACAAAGTTATAAGATAATGCAATAATATTACTACTACTTTTTCCCAGAACAGATGCGTACTAAAAAAAAAAGATAGTACCTATAATGATAGTGACACAGTTTCTTTACAAATAAGTGACTATAACGTTTGCAATAATATTCTCTAAAAAACAAATCGGCGAAATATTGATGAACGCCATTATCATTTTGTTCTCGTAAAAATATGGTTAGGCGCGGCGACTAACATGTCCTTAGTAAAATGGTACGATTAATACGGAAACATATTGCCATTCTTTTCTGTCATATGAGTGAGAGGACGATAGAAAGTAATAGCACAATAAGTCGATGCGTTAGGTTCCCGGCACGTGGCAATGCAAATGTTTGTTTACGTAATTTTGTGTATTATAAATTATACGCAATTATAATGAATGCAAAAGTTCATGGTGAAAAGTACAGTGTGAAAGAAATGTCGCAAAATGAGTTCATCATCATTCTCCTGCCCTTATCCCAATTTATTTGGGGTCGGCGCAACATGTCTTCTTTTTCCATACTTTCCTATTATCCGTCATTTCGGTAGTCACTCCCTTTCTAGCCATATCATCTTTCACACAATCCATCCATCGTTTCTTTGGTCTCCCTCTACTTGTATAGCCATCCACATTCATACTCACAACTATCCTGACAACATTTTCCTCATTCCTCCGCATAACATGCCCATACCATGACAACCGATTTCCACACAACTTTTCAGTAACCGGTGTCACTTTCAGACTTCCTCTTAAATACTCATTACGTATTATATCCATTCGCGTAACACCACACATCCCTCTTAGCATTCTCATTTCAGCTGCATGCAATTGTCTTTCATTCATTCCTTTTGTGGCCCAACACTCTGATCCATACAAGACGGCAGGTCTAACCATGCTTTTAGAAATTTTCCCCTTAAGTTTAAGGGGAATGCGGGAGTCACAAATTGTGCCCGTGACCTGCCGCCATTTCATCCACCTAGTATTAATTCTATGCTTAACAGTCCGAACTATTTCGCCATCGCTTTGCACAAGTGAACCGAGATACCGATATTCGGAGCAAACTGGGAGAAGCGCGCCATCAAGCGCTATGACCCCAGAACTGGAGAGACCGCCTAAATCGCAGAACATATACTCAGTTTTGGTTTAGCTGATTTTCAGGCAAACAATCTCCAGTTTCCGTTGCTTTCTCCAGTCTGCTCTGGATCTCAGGTCCATCTTCACCGACAAGAACGATGTCGTCGGCAAATAGCATGCACCATGGTGCCTCTTCCTGTATGTCCGCCGTTAAAGCATCCATAATCAAAAGGAAGAGGTAAGGGCTTAAAGCCGACCCCTGGTGCAAGCCTACCGCCACATTGAACTTGTCGGTGTTGCCAGCAGCCGACCAAACGTAGGGCCGGGATTGGCTGTACATAGCACGAATTAACTCTACATACTTCCCGGGCAAACCTTTCTTTTTCAAGGCCCACCACACGACATCCCGAGGTACCCTATCATACGCAAACACCATGTGCAAGTTTTTGTGTGCACGTCTGTACTTCTCGCATAATTGGCGGAGTGCAAAAGTGGCGTCCACTGTTCCTCGACCTGGCATAAACCCAAACTGGTTTGGGATAATGTCACTCTCCTCTCGCAATCTTTTCAATATTATTTTCTCCCATACCTCCGTACTATGGGACATGAGCTTTATCCCTCGATAGTTGTTGCAGTCCTGTACATCACCTTTATTCTTGAAGATGGACACTAGCGAACTATTGCACCATTCTTGTGGGATCACTCCTTCTTGCAACAACTTATTGAAGAATAAAGTCAGCCACATACATCCATCTTCTTTTAAACACTTCCATACTTCTACTGGTATATCATCTGGGCCCATGGCCTTTCCATTCTTCATACTTTGAATTGCCTTTCTTACTTCATCCATGCTAATTTCCCTTACCAAACACATATTTGCTTGTACTTCATTGAGCACACCATTCCATTCATTCTCTTCGTTCATTAGCTTTTCAAAATACACCTTACATCGTTCTTTTATTTCGTCATCTTTGGACAGAACCTTACCGGCGTCGTCTTTCATACACTTATCTGAACGGCAAAATGAGTTTACAGATATAAAAGAATTGATTAAAAACAAGAACTGGGTCTAAGATGAAGAAGGACAGAAAATATCATGGCCTAAAATAATGGAAGTAAGCGTTTTGCATTCACAGCCAACAATTTTACGTTTTAAATATGATTTTGATGCCGATTATTCTCAACTTATGTCGAACCGCATCAAAAAATCACACAAAGAAGCAAACGAAACTCCCGGCAAACAGCAAACAATACTTCAGTCTCTTTTACTGAGCCTCAATTGAAACTAGCTTACGACAAACCTCCAGCACTAAGCAAGGCTTTATACGCCGACCTCATGAGTCTATGTAGGACAGAAGCAATTCCGGCGTACTACCATGGCTTTTACGATTCACTTACTTGTATCGATGGTTCTGAAGACCATGTACATGATGATTAGGATGATGATCAGGAAGACTGATTTTTATTAATGTTTACTGTGTTTATTTTTAATATAGTAACAGTTGATTACTTTAATATTATTTTATTAAATACCCCAGAATAAAAGTTCATGGTTCTATTACCGAATAATGCATGTCCAATATTAACGAGAATAAAATTGTAATGGATTATATTTTCCGTATATTTGGCCTACATTGTTCATTGAATATTTTTGTAATGCACTATAGCAATACTTAAAGTCTTTTATAAGTAACGAGAATAAAATGATAAGTGTATATTAGTCAATTAAGACAGCAGTCAAATGCTACTAACTTTTTAAATTTTAAATATCTTCAGTTTGGATAGCCTAAGTAAAACTATTTTGACATTATAAAAGGTTAAAAAATTAGCTACCACTGAGCATTTTTTTGATCTCTCTACGACTATTGCTTGACAAGTTATAGTCAAAAATAGGTTTTTTATTTTTCCTGAAAAGTTGTGTTTTTGCAGTTATCATTTTATTCTCCGGGGACAGCGAAATGTAAACAAATGAATTCGGATAACGGCAATTTCTTCTTATGTTACATATCGCCATTACAGTAAGTAACCAACGATACCGATTGTTATTTGCAAACTGTTATTGTTCGAGATCTAGTGGATATTTAACCTTTTTTCTTTTAATTAAGTACAACCATAGATATAATAAAGTACAACGTTTGTTATGGTGTACATTAAAGTATATTGTGATTAAAGCGGCGGGCACACGTGTCATTTTACTTCACATCACAAAACAGTGCTACTATAATGTGCCTGCTCGACTATATAACAGATACGCTTCTATGTATGATTAAAACGAAATTTTAAAAAGCGAAAACCATGAATTGGTATTTTAAAAACTACAAAAGAGACGGCTTGTACAGTCAACAGCAAAAGTAGATGATCAAAATCAGAAATTCAATACTAAAGAACGGAGTTCGCGTCAGACCTGTGTGGTGTCAGAGTGATTCAAAAGTTAGTGATTGGAAATTATACCAAACATTTACTAGTAATGCAGCTGCCATATTATATTCGGGAACACTGTTCATTAGTATTGAATTTCTGATTTTGATCATCTACTTTTGCTGTTGACTGTACCTATACCCACATAGAACATTGTTACATTTTCGCGTGTCGCGAGCTCGCGGCGTTTCTTCAAGTCGTTTTGAAGGCAAGTTGTTATTACAGATTTTACCGATTATAGTGTAAGCTTAGACACAGTGAGAGATATCAATCAAACGCGGGTTTCGAGTATAATTGCGAACGTGTATAATTTGTAATGTAGAGAGCTCGATAAGCACGCAATGTTGATTGTATCACGTCGCACATAGGTATAGAAGTAATGTCCGATGGTTGTTTGTGGCATTGTGAGCGACACAGGAAAACATGAGCGGTGCATGATGCGCCCCGCCAGTAACAATGAGAAGTTTTTTTAAACACCGCGAGACATTTCAATTGTAGGTACCTACTTACATTAGTACATACGATATGGGTCCCAATACCCGCCCATCTTGTCCTTTGTACGTACCTGCAAAAGTTAAAACAATACGTTAATAATTAGCCTGTTAGATTTAAGTTTTATAATACATCTATCACTAGCTCCAGACTACCAGTAGTAGTTCCAGAGATTAGCGCGTTCAAACAAACAAACTCTTCAGCTTTATTTATTTATTTATTTAGGATCTCCAACAAAAGATGTACACAGTACATGACACATAAATAAAAAGTTATATCAGGTAATAAGTAAGTGTACTCCTTCACTTATAGGAGACCACAACATGCACAAAAAAAAAACAACTAAGCCAACAAGGGCAAAATTTGGAAAAGTTAATTAATTAAAGGACACAAAACCTAACAAAAAAAATAATAACAATAATATAATAATTTATAATATTATTATAGATAACACGTCAATCCTCCCAAAGTGCATACAGAAACAAGTAGGTAGGTACCTTATTAATAAATAAATAAATTAATTGTTTGCTTAATTTTCTTCCATAAAAGCTTATTAGGAATCAAACCATAAAGTACGTAATTCTAATTACTCAATAAACAAACAAACTGCGTAATAAATAAACAATTGGAGTAAATAAACCGTATTAACTTTGTGTAAACGATAAAGCTCATCGTAAACATCCAAAAAGTCTGGAAAAGCCACAGCATCATTTGGCACGAGGTTTGAGATTGTTTTCGAGTGCAGGAGATACGGCTTCTGAGAATACGCTTCAAAGATAAGAATAACAAGTAAATTGTTTAAAAAACTAACGCAATCAGAATCCAATTTTAGTTCATAAGTCTAAGAGTAGTTTTAATAATTTAGGTAGGAATCGATTAGTATAATAATAATATTATGGTGTAGTAAAATGATAAAAATAAGCAGTAAAGTTCAATTCACGACAGTCGTTCCTCTTAATCAGTGTTGGCATAACAATAATTCAGAGAATAGCTATCAGACGTACACAACACATACATACAGTGTGCTCTGTATAAATTACGTCAGGGACACAAATCTCGGGCATTACTCACTCAGCAGTTACGTCATACATACGAATAAATAGAAAATACAGATAAATTACAAAGACTTTCCCGCGTCCCACGCACAGATAAAAAAAAATAGCCACCTACCGCCATACAAAAACGTCACAGAATTTTGCTACAACTTTACAATCACATTTCATGTTTCACTGTCCTTTCATTGCTTTTGGTATAAATAAAATTATTCATATATTTATTCCTGAAAAAAAAAAAAAAAAAAATATGGAATACTTTCACGCACCGCGTCTAGTCATCACGTCGTAATTCGCAACACACGTGGGTTAGGTATTTCGTAAATGTGCGAGAAACGTTTTGATTTATATTATACTTGTACAAAAATAAATGTTTCACCCGCCGAGGTTTGTTTTATAAGAACTGATACTTAAAATCTAGACATACCCAGGTTCAGGTATTATTGTCGAATTTTATATATTAGGTAATTTAATAATCGCATTAATCACATTACGTTTATCATACTTATGTCATCTTCATCTACAGCAAAAAAAGAAAAAAAAAGTTAATTACGGCAAAATAAATCATATAATTTATCATCAGTAAATCTAATTAATTTTCTATAAGTACTTATCGAAAAATATACGTATAAATTATAAGCTTTGGCATAAGCGTGACACAAAAATAAACTAAACAGGTAAAATGTTATTAGAAAGCAGTAGGTACCTACCCGAGTTCCGGTTTTACATTTTCAGGATCAAATTGACGCCGCGCTGCCACAGAAAATATTGAACCATCAAATCAACCGAATTCATGCAAAAAAAAAACAATCAAGAAGTCTTACCTCTAATTTCAGCTTTGTTACAAAGATCCTTGAAAGAATTTATTTATAATAACGATAATAGTATCAAAAACGTGCTCCGACGTAAACAGTGCTATCGATGCTATTTACGTCAGGTCTGGAGGCAGGCTGGCCGGGCTCCAGCTGACGTGGGAGGCTCCCCGCCGCCCCCGACGCCCACGAGCCCCTATCGATCGCACCCCCGACCCCCGTCGCATCCCCGATGCACCACTTGTTACATCTCTTGCTAATCGTACTACGAATAAACCAGAATTTTCTATTGAAATATTCAGGTTTTCGCTACGAATAGTGATTGAAGTTGCATGTGTGGACTGTTTCTGTAAATATTAGTGATAACGTGCATGGTTAAAAAGCACGAAAACATGCTAAAGGTTACCTGACGATAACACTCCTACATATTATTATACTGAAATCGCTAGGCGATTTGTAGGCGAAATCAGTTTAGGCAACAAAGTTACGAATTTGCGATCAATGTTTAATACAACCCGACAACTACACAGACTTCAGTTTTAAAGTATTTTCGGAGTAGAGATAGTATAGAAAGTGTACGTTGCTTGGCATTTGGCCAACCGTTTAAAAATAGCTGATTGTTTACTTTGATAAAGAAAGTGGTTTCAATATAGGTCTGCGTGATCTGATAAACAGTCATGTAATAATTCATCGTCGTCGGTCGTCTTTCGGACAATCTGAAAGAAATATTGCAGCGGAAATACGTTTGCAAATTGCGTAATATCAATTGTTTACAAGAGCGAGGCCACGGGGAAAACACCGGTATCGTGCAAGTAACGCTGCTGAAATAACAACCTTATGTCCTCTTTTTTAGTTCAAACAATAACATCTATGTTTTTTTTTAATAATATCGTATTATAAACAAATTACAACATATCCGAGTACTCATTAATAAGAAGTTGAAAATAATACTCTGACAAACAACAATTAATTACTATTGTTGTGATAGTGATACCAAGTATTTTAATATTCGTGTCAAATGAAACAGTTATTATAATCTAAATTACCTATTAAACTATGTTCTGACTTAGCACCCTGTAAAATACAATTAAAAACTTAGTTTTTTAGAAATGACAATGTCTGAAAGACACAGACAAACTAGTCTACAAAGCCGATGCTGGATAACATTTCAAAAAGTACTCGCGTAATTTATTCTAAATACGGTTTATTGTCATTATTATCAATGGAGTAATTTATTATTGACCACAAAATCAAAATAAAATCGTGGCCCCGCCAACCTATCGCACACAAAAGTGCATTCATAACAATCATTGTTGTCACCACAAAGATTATGTATTGTGTGAACAGGATTCGATGGCGTTTTAGATAATTCCTACTTTCCTCTATGGATAATTCCTTAATAACAAAACGTGCTGAGTGGCTTTCATGCAGTGAACGCGGGGAAAGTGTCATGTGTGTGACGCGCCTCTCGTGGCGCGTGGAGATCGCATATTCGCATCTCTAACATCTGTCCCGGTTTGGACATTATAACGTGAATTATTCCGCACCACTTAACGATTTTAGCGTAAGCATGCACGACATCGATAGGTACCTAACATAGTTTTTTAAGAAAAAAAAAACAGTTTTCGTCTAAACAAAAGTGCTCCGAATGATATATTTTGCATTAATTTAGGTGTCAATAAAAAAAAACAAAAAATGAATGATGGCGAAAATCTGACAGCCAGTCTTACCAAGGGGTATCGTATTGCCCAGTTACTGGGTTGTGGAGGTCAGATAGGCAGTCGCTCCATGTTAAATACTGATATTCAGCTGCGTCCGGTTAGACTGGAAGCCGACCCTAACATAGTTGGGAAAAGACTAGGCAGATGATAATTAATTTAGGTGACACCTAATGAATATGGGCTTAAAATGCTTGTAGTCAGATTGGTATAAAGTTGTGACTTTGCCCGCATAAAATCCACATTCGATTCAATATTATTTTATAGAAATGGTTTACCTAAATTATTATTCAAAGCAGAAAGGCAGGTTAACGGGCGGTAAACTTGAATTAGCGAACACGTCATTTGTGGGTTTTTAAAATAGCTTGGCGACTCAGTAAGCCACATTAAAAATAAAAATTTAAACTGGTTTGGGCTACAGGTGCGTACGATCCAAAAAAAGATTAATATTACTAATAAATATAACAAACAAACCCGAAGCAATAAAATAATGATTGAAACATTTGATTTGTAAAATAAAAATGTACTGACAGCAAAACAGTCTTCATGGTTGGCGGGGAATATACAGGGACATACTTTGAGGGGTTAGTATTATATGTACTCAAAATAGACAACTTGGACGGAACAATACCCGAAATCACGAAAAATAATATCAGCTGTTCAGTACATTTATGTTCGCATAATTCGTCAAAATGTATGGAACAGCTGATATTTTATTTTCATATTTCCGACTTGGTCCCATGGACAACGTTGTTGATTTTCATGAGTACTATACTTACAACCTGAAAGCATGTCCTTTGTTAAACCTAACACAATGTATGGACACAGCATTCAGTCGTTTGAATCTGTTCACCTCCCCGGTCACCTCTGTTAATCTGTTCAATCGTTATTAACCTTTGTTAGGTTATTTTGAAATCTACCTGTACAATTTTGTAGTTAGTGGACCAAGTGCCGGAGGTATTTTAAAGCAATTAATAACATAGAGGCTTGCTGGACCTCAGTAGTATGTTCCTTTCAAGCCTTTAAAAAAAATAAGAAAACCAGAGAATAAACCAGAGTTTAACAGAGCATTGCTGCACCTTAGCGGTCGGTTTTCCGAGATTGATTAAAAAAAAATGAGGATATAACTTTCATAATTATTCTCCGACGAGTGTTAAACAAAGTAGTTAAAAGATTCAAGGGTAAAATAATAACAATTTCTCCCTCGTATCATTTACAATCGATCAACCGACAGGTATCTTGCAGTAATAACGCACAAGAACCCGTTTCACATGTCGTCTCTGAGCGCACGAGGAAAATCCTTAACATCCTGTTTGTTTGCACGAATGCGTTTACAATTCTGTTTAAACTTAAAGCTTAAAGCTTCAGGGAAACCCGCGGCTTGAAAATTTTGTTACGTTTTACATTTGCAGGTCAGTCTCAGGTTGTATGTTGATCAAAATATCATTAATAACAAAGATAGATTTACAGAATTATAAAGTAACATACCACCTTATTTTTTGAGGGTGGGAAATCATCAAATGACCCCTCTCGCGGGTGGAGCGGAAGAGAGTGTCAGACTCATACTAACTAAAACCCATCCATCACATCCATGTTCCTTCCTTAGCCTTTTATGTTCCGGGGTAACAGTAACAACATACCACCTGACACTGACCTGTAGTGTGTGTGTCGACAATACATTCAAGATGAATTCACCATAGTACTTAAGTTTGCCTATAATAAAGCAGCTTTAAGCTATGTCCCAAGTTCCAATAGCGCTCAAGTAACTCAAGAATTATAACTGATAGGTACCTGGTACATTGTTTTTAGAGGTTTTCTTGAAATATGTATTTTGAGTTCTTTTGCCATTCATTTTATTGCTGTGGGTACGACTACAACCTAGATTTCGTCATTTTACTACAAGTTTTAAGAATTCTATATTTAACAAGTGTATTGTTTGTGTTAGGTTAAACATATGGGTTAAACGCATACGATAGTAAGTAATGTTTTACCAACATGGCAGTCTTATTGTGTTGTCATCCTGCAGGGCATATGACTGACTACTCTCTTTCCACTTCTAGAGCTGCTGACGAAGATTCTGTTCAGGTCAACCCTGTCCAGGTCAACGGTCTAGGCCTGTGGGCCTGTGTGGCCTGTGGGTGTGACCTAAATGTACAGAGGCCAGCACATCAAGTTACCACAATCTGTCAAATTTCTTTGATAGTATTTCAACTTTATTGCAAAGACATAAGGTTCATTTTTAATTGAGAAAATTTGACAGTTAGGGATAGCTTGATGTGCTGGCGTCTGTACGTTCATGGATGTAACTCCAATTTACTGGAGTTACATCCATGAACGTACACGTACGTAGGGATATCCCTAGGTCTTTCTCTCGAAAGCTATACCAAATACATAGACCTTTGTTTTTCTTTTTTTTTTACTCTGGATGGTTCATTTGTAGGTCCATATCTCCACTTCATTGTTGTGGTTTTCACCCGAAGATCAAAAGCGATTCAGGTAATTCAATTAATAAACGTGATGTTTTTCTCGTCTCTGAGCAACAAGGACGGAACAGTGTCAGTTTTATCAGTGTCACTACAAATAAATGTGAATCATTGTGTTTAGTTCAACATATTATCATTATGATAAAATGGCAGGGCCCAAATAAATACGTGTAATACTATATGTGCATTTGGAATGTGATTCTCTTTCAAAAATGAATAAATCACGAGACCGTATTCACCACATAGTTTAAAAAGCAGACCCTCATTCATAAACATTACAAGTCATATGTTGCAATCAAATAAATCAATTTAACAAATACACGAAAGCAAAATAGTCAAATAAAACCGAGTTTTATGCAGAAAATGCGCTAATAAAGCAGGAATATTTTAATTTGAGCAATACTGAAGTTTTGCTGACCGTACGCACGCGGTCAATGTTCGCAGTGGCCAGCAGCGCGCCCGCCCGGGCCCCACGCACCACATTATTGCGAAAATAATGCAGCAAAATACTACGTCACGCACGCACTGTTTTGGGTATATTTTTATAGTTTATTATGTTCGCATGCGTGTTAGTGAGCCAAACGTGGAAACGCTTTGTTTTGGATAGTTATTGCGGCCTTTATTTTAAGTTACACGATACACATTGTCAGCATAACGTAATAAAATATCTCGTGACTGAGAAAACATCTGTTTTGTTTATGGTAGATTGTGAAATGAGATAAATATGTACAAATACAGATCGCCGACACGTAAGATAGAGATTAGTGAACTCTACTGAACGAAACAATCGTAGAGAGATCGATGACATCTGCATTGTTTATCTTAAAGCTTATGTAGGGCACAATGGTCAGGGATACTTTTAGAGGAAAATGATTAGCATACTGCCAGCTTCTCAGTTCATTTTTTGAATATTTTCGAATAATCATGTCGCAAACGAGTTGTGGTGTGGGGCGCGGGGAGCTGCGCGCGGGGTGCAGGGTGCGGGGTGCGCGGGACGCGGCGCGTTCAACGAACGTCCGCGGGCCGGCACGGGCCCAAGGTCGCCGCGTTCACTCGCCCGCCACACCACACCGCCACCATCAACCGGCTGCCAAGTAAGGGTTTTATTTTACCCAAGATTTTGCATTATTTTTAGCCTACAATACAACCTTGTATGATTGCCCTGCGCTACTTGTCTTTAATCCTGAACGTGCCTGCCCACATTCCACCGCGATTATTATTTTTACCATTTATGTATAAACAATTCGTGTAAAGGCCAAGTAAACAATTCGTGCTAAATAACAATCAAACAATTTCATAGAGTTACTGAAAATGATCCACGGGTGTTACCAAAACTACACAGACGTTGAAGTAGGTTTGAGTCAGTATTCTTTATTTGTACTATTTCCGATATATAAGTATAATTTTATGAGCACAGTTGCCTACCTGTTACACGTGTAAACTATTTAATTTATTGGTTTCTAGCTGACCTATCGAAATATCGATTGTCATCTAAGTCTGTCAGTTGGTCTTTTGAGCCGGATGTTTGTGCAACGTGCAACTCATGCATAGTTTCGAAACACTAAAAGTGAAGGCTGATGACGTAATCTTTTATTAGTAAGTTACCGACGAAGCATTCACGTAAAAGTACAAGAATCTTAAATGGTAATTAAAAACTCGGTATGATAATGGCAAATAGCGTTATCCAACGACGTTACGTAATGTCTTAGTTGAACCGTCTTATTTGGTCGGTTTTCATTAGCATTTGTAATTTGTATCACTACCTACTATACATTTACTACGAGCGGTACATAAGAGATCTCACATAGATAGCAAGCAGCAGCGGTTTGAGCAGCGAAAGTTTCTTGCGATTGGAAAATCGTACATAATCATGTGATTATTTACGACGCTAACTTTCAAGTATATCTTTGATATGCGAACATAAAAAGGTATAGTTTTTATTGTGTTCAGTGGTCTATGTCACGTCACTCATACTTTAATTTTAGTAGGTAGTTATACAAATAAGTTATTTCAGTGTGGTACCTAACATTTGTAACCAATGTTGTCGTCGTTATCAGAGGATAAGATTACAAGAGCACCTTATCAGCTGTTTATCATCAAACGCATGCACTAGCTAGAAGCTAATGGAGGTAAATGACCAATACAATATAGTGCTTAGACTTGCTTAAAAGTACTCTAGGTATATTATTGATCATTTCCGAAGTTTATAATCAGGAGTAGATATTAACAAACAGCCATCAAAGTTGACCTTAAACGTGATCTGATTTACCCCAGAGTTGATCCCATAGACATAGACAGTAAAACTCGGTGGACCTTTCAAATCACAAATGAATCCAAGCCATAACTACTTAATTTCAGTTTTTCTTTGTCATCTGTTGCGGTTGAATTGCTGAACTGCTGATAGCAGAACCAGGAAGACAATTAATTTTAAAAAATTTGTTAACCACACAAGGAAAACAGTATGATTGCCCATTCAATAAAACATACCTACCTGTCAGTACATATTTACCAGTCACTTACGTAAAATATAAATCGTATTATGTTTACATAGTACAAGTGGTACCTGAGATCGACTGAACGTTTTGTCATAATTACATTATCAAACTTTACTTGCTTGTGTGTTATTAGAATAACTAAGAAATATTTTGTCAGACAAACACAGTGCATTGTGAAAAAAAAAAGCTAAAAAAATATTATCAATAAGACTATTATTTTGTACTATTTGCAACACTGATACTAATGTTAATATATTTTAATGACAGCTGTCAGATGAAGATACCGCGGCAAACAGTTCACAACACTCGAATTTTTTACTCGAATTTTGAATTATTATCTAAAAAGAACAGTTAGTTAAAATTGTATTTAAGTGTTGAATAAATGGAAACTTGCAATTTTTTCAACGACAATAGAGATAAGTGTGAATTATTGGCTTATTGGACGACTCGCACGAATTTAACTCGCACGAAACGTGCGAATCGACTCCTTTAAAAAATATTATTTTTTCTGTAGTCGATTCGCACAAAGTTTATTTAATGGGGAGCGAATAGCCTACTAGATTTTTGTGAGGGTGTCGATTTGCAGACCTATGGTCGATTTTCAAATTGTACAATGTTTGAATAATAAATGCAAAACGTGTTTAACGCAATCTCAGTGTTCGCAATGGCTTCACTAATTACTGCTCTATTGTCACATATTATGTTTCTTTAACTTCGCTGTGTTTTACTCATAATTACTCATAAACTCCAATAATTACTAATTATTGATATTTTTAAACCAAACTGACTTGTTAGTCTAGTGTTCGATTCCCGGATCGGACAAGGTGTTATTGGGTTTTTCCAGCTGGAATTTATCTGGAGCAGTCCTGAGTCTGGATTTGTGCGCGGTTGATGGTAATAGGCTCGCCCCTATTACATGCGACACCAAATAAACTGGCGAAATGTGAGGAGTACCTGGTACACGTACACCTCTGCCTAATCCTTTTAAGAATACAGGCGTGATGTTATGTAAATAACACGATCGTTCATTACAAGAAGTTTTGTAGTTTAAAGTGTAACATAAATATATGTCACATAAAATTTATTCGCGTTTCGAGAGCCCATTGGCAGACCGCGCCCTGGCCCGGTATGCTATTGCGAGATCAGCTGCACACGTGTCTACGACAAATTGGTACTTACTAACACCTAAATTGTGACTGTAATAATAAGTGGTACAGCTGCGTCACACCAAATCATAGAGAGCTGTGATCTACCTACAAACGTTAACCTTTGACGCCACACCAAAATATTATAAAGGAAAAGTTTTTAGACATAAAACAAACTCAAAGAACCAAAACCAAGGGTCCAATAAAAATAAAACAAGATGAGGCAACCTACTCTACGCCTCTAATCCAAGACGAGGATAATAAACACAAAGTCGTCATCATTTCTAGTCGTGCAAGCCTACCACCTGCGATAATTTTCTTCTTCTGCAAAGCAAAGCGACTGCGGCGTTGGAGAAATTCCTCGAGTATTCGGTTCAACGGCCGCGCTACGCCGTGAGCGCTTTGTGCCTGTGTGACTGAGTGAGCGGCGCGGACGCACACACGGGGCCACACCCGTGCCTCTGCAAACATGACAGAACCGTTACCCGCTATCCTCTACCTATACATCATCTAGCAATGGTCTAACCAGTCCTCAGCATACGTCACACATGTCACTGAAGAATCACCCAAAACTTAATTGAATGGAGGATCAAAGGACCAAAGAAAATGTGGTTAGTGGCTTGAAACAACAACTGAATGATGAAATAAAAGGAGACCAAAATGACTTTAAACAGATGATCCACAACAGCTCCGGCGGTGAAGTGCAATCCAACCCACATAAGAGTGCGGCGACGTCGGTATGCAACACCGCGGCTGCGCCAGAGAGGGGAGGCTAGCCGCGGAATGCGATTATGATCTCTTCAAGATTTCATCACTAACACTGACGATCATATCTTCATTCACCTTACAAAATTTAGCGCAACGCTATTAACAGCAGTGTTGATGAAATGCATTATGAAAGTTGCAGAACAAAATTTTACTTTTTAAATAACTAAAACTCAAACGTTACTTAAGGCTATCTGGTACAACAGGAAAGACTGCATCTCGCATCGCAAGATGACATCCTAACCGATTTACTGGTAATTGAAAGTAATTCAATTTAGAATGAGTGTTTATTGCGGCTAATAGTGTTGTCCGGTAAAACGAAAGGCGTCTACTGGAAGTGACTATCATATTCGTTACAAAACTGGGTTTATCAGATGAAAAAAGTTTTGTATTTTCATTTTACAATGGCTACATTCGCAAGAGATTCTAGGATCGGTGCAATAACAAGACTACCGTCCTAGATTGCCAAGTTTAGGCTGATACCTAATGTATTCCTACTTCCTTATTCCATATTTAAATCACAATGATGAAACCAGTCCGCAAAAGGAGTTGTATTATCCTGATGACGAGATATTTCGTAATGATTGCATACCTGCGTTATCTATTAGAATAAATTATCTATCTAATCTCGTCGTGCACATAGACATAACCGGTTGATTAACTCGAATCGACAAAGACTTAATTATATCACAAAATGCAGTCTATACACAAAATAGCCTAAATAAAAAACAACGTAAAATGTAAATAACTAAACAGAATAGTAATTCTGTTTAGTTATTTATTAATAATAAGTAATAATGGGTAATGACATCATTACCCTTAGCCACCCAAAAGTTTCGCACGAGGAACACTGACGAAACTTTACTAGACTGGCAACTCGGGTGACATTTTGAATCAGAAAATTAAAAGTTGTCTATAATGTCAAGGACCCGCGTGGTTAACTACCTAGACACGGCACTGGTTTGTAAATCGATTCGAAAAGGTTAAAAAGTCGGTGTAACATTCTTGTCTGCGAAGTTATGTATGAACTACTTGTAATATTTTAAAATGATTCGAATGTTCTTTCATAAGCAATCACTTGGTAACGAGATATCTATTTGTAAGTTTCAGTATTAGGTTTACCAATAATAAAAAGGTCAGGCAAGTATCTATCGCTGGTGTATGTAAACAATAAGACATGATACCAATTCTAAGAATTTACACAAAGGAACGTGTTTTAGCTATCTGAAACGAGATTAAAGGTCACCATGATTGTGTGAATTTGACCCAAGAACCGGACACTACGCGATAATGAATTTGGTGGTAATTTACGTATTGTTGCGAGCAGTATGGCTTTACTAAACTGTAATTTAATTAATTTGCATTATAATCAGCTAACCATGCCTTTTCTTCATAAACTGTACGAACTTCGATTAATAAAAACACGTAGGCGAAGAATAGATCAAAAAGTAGGTACCTAAGCATAAAACTTCGTAGTCGCACGGACTAGAAAATTCCGTGGGTAGTCTATGCCACGCGACAAATTTCAAACAAAATTACCAAAAAGGTTGGTAGATTTTATGAAAGTTCTACCGTGGTTCTGCGTAAGTAGGTACGCTAATATGCTGGTATCTCAAAACTTGAAACCTAACCTTTTTACAATAAAAAAAGATACACTGCTGACATTCCTTGTGCTGCCATTTTATATACCTTCATCCGACATCAGACAAATGAGTCATTCTGTAAGTTATGGTGGGTTAGAATCAGCCAGACAGCAGGAATAAAAGGTAGCCATTGCAACAGGTACACAGGTACACGTTATGGATTTAAAATGTCAGGCCTCTCGTCTATAGGTATTACTTTGTAGATACACCTAAAAAGTTTGTTGTAGATTGTGGGTCAGCGGAAGCGACGACGGACGTGTTTCGAAATATAGCACGCACTATCGAACTCATTATACTCATTATGTGAGATCACGAGTAATGTCACTGAGATAATAATTTATCAAGGGTTTACAGGGCCCCTTGCACGGGCCAAGGGACTGTTGCCAAACGTTGTGGGCCTTTGCTTATCAATTGGTAATAGGTAGGTACAGAGTTCAGATTACTGAGTAACAAGCGAATTATATTACGCTGCCAATCGTACAACAAATATAATTAAGATGCTTAACTCCCTTACTAATAAACGTATTATATCAGATAAATAATTACACACCGATTTCTCTCTTTCAGTCCTCAGAAATTTGACTTTTGAAAGAAGACAAAGCGTTGTGTAACTATACAGACGTTTTTTGGTATTGGAGATAGTTTATAGGGATATTTCATCAAAAACCTATATAGATACCATAGAGTACTTACCTACAAATCTTGTCAAATTGGCAATTACTGGCAACCCTTTTCGATTTTGCTTGGGGAAAAACTAAGGTTGTTACGAGTTATGACTATCGTAACTCTGTTTATCTGTTATGCCTCGCCTAAGTCGCATATTATACATGCAATATTGGGTTGACATTCAATGAACATTCAAATTATTTTATTTTAGTTATTAAGTACAAAATTGTAGATTTTGTAGGTACCTATGCAAACAAAAACAAACCAAATTTGCCCATTGTCTGCTGCATAACTGCAGTTAGTTTAAAGTAAAACAGACATAATAATAATATATGAAGATGAGTATCGTATTGATATGAAATGGGGCGAAGTATCAACAGGAACTCCATTATATTGAATACAAAGTAGGCACTTAGGAAGGTAGAATATCGCTTACAGATTTCCTTTATAGAAATCGTTTTTGTAACACGCAATAAGTGTCATCTCGTTTGAAACACACACGCTCATATCTCTTCGTATATTCAACGAAGCTGGTTAAACATATTTACGTGTGGGCATAAAGAGACTTGCGCCGTAATGTCAATCAGCGACGCAATTTATAGCATAAACCCAGCGTAATTTCATGTTTAAAACGTAGAACTTATGATAGTAGACAAAGTTGCAAATGTGCAATGGTCAGTGCAGTGGAGGCAGCAAGCTTCGAGTCACACTGACATTGCGTATAATCCGGCATTCCATATGGAATGCGGTCGCTCGACCGCTCGACCGGCCGCGCACCGCCCCGCGCCGCTCACCTCCATGATTTCTTACCCACTCGCTTCCGTCTACCATATGGTGTAGTGGGATAGGACCGAATCTAACAAGAATCTAATAAGTTTTAAATCCTTAAAAAAGCAAAACCACTAGCTATACTGTAAATTGACTGAAGTAGTCGTGTTATTGTAGACTTAGCGTAACATCCTCAGAATTAAATGCGTCGAAACAACAGGTTTTGTAACGTGACAAGGAAGTAGGTACATGCTCAAAAATAATTATGCAGATTTTGACGTGGTTTATAAAAAAGATGAGACTCTTTTCGTGGTCGACCACATATGACAGGTAAATTGTATACAATCCATGATGTTCCAGAGCATATCGACGAGACATCGCCACGTAGCGGCGAATCAAACAAACGTTCCAAGTCCCATCAATTGAACAATATTCGCAGAATCAGAAATTGCACTCACCTTCGCGAAAAACCGTCGATCTTTAAAAATATCCACTCGACTCGATCGCACAGATAATACGGTTATCGTCCGTACAACACAAATATTCACCACACCAAAACGACAACATAAATAAACGCGGGAGGAGCCGCCGACACCGGCACGGATCGCTCGCAGCCGACGTACTCTTCGCACTGATCGAAATGCAACTCAGAAAAATGCACAGGGCGGGGTTGTTGAATGTCATAAACGGTCGGTTACAGAGGTCGGACACTCGCCGTTCGGGCTCGGGAACATGAAATACACAGGCGCATACCGCAACGCCGCTCAGCGGACTGACAGAGCCGCGGAGGAGGGAGAGGCGCGGCGCAAGGAGCGAGGCGGCGCGCGCCGGCCGCGACGTGGCCGCCCGCTCCGCGGCACCCGCCCGGCGCGCCGCAGCGCTTAGCAACGCCAGCGCGACGACGCCGCTGTGCCGCTGCCGAGACACCCGTCGCCGACCTCATGTACGACATACCTCCTTCAACGATACATCTTGTGTCACCCGCTTGTCTCACTTAGATTGATTACGAAGAAATTCGCTAAAGTTTGGAAACAATACAGAACCTAGACGATTAGGTACGCAGCTTACGAGACTGATTCTACGGATGAATAATGGAAAAGTCGCTAACAAGCTTTGTCGACTCTAGCTTTGAAAATGTCTCAATGTTAACTCAAAGTTAATTTTAAACCCAAAACGTTTTATGCTCGCTACTGCAAAATTGGTATAATATACTTTCTTCAGATCATTCGTATAGTGCCTGGAATGGCAGGGTATGCTTATCTTATATGGCAACAACAATACTACTCTGTCAAGAAAGTACCGGGAAAAGATCAATAATACACAAAATGTCTGTTATTCATCCAAATTTATTTAATCACCTTCAAAGTATGCTTCATTAGAAACGATACACTTGCGCCAACGAATAATCCATTCATCAAAACATTTTTTAAACGCTGCTTCCGGAATTGAGTTCAGTTCTCGCCGCGAATTCTCCTTTTTCGGTTTCGGTTCAGTTGGAAGGCGCCACTCCGAAGCTTGTTGACTAGTTTGCATGTCAAACTCGTAAACCCACGTCTCGTCACCAGTAACAATGCGTTTCATGAATGTTGGGTACGAACTGACTCGTTCTAGCATGTCCTCAGCGACTTTCATGCGATTGAGTTTTTGGAGAAAATTCAGATCTTTTGGGACTAGCCGAGCAGCAACATGTTTCATACCCAAATGATTAGTTAAAATGGTACGGATCGACTCGTGAGATACAGAAAGTTCGGCGGCTATCTCTCTCAGAGTTGAATGGGGATTTTCAGTCACTATTTTCTTCACTTTTGCGATGTTAACTTCAGTTGCAGACGTTGACGGCCTACCAGAGCGAGGCAAATCTTCTATCACATCTCGACCGCTTTTGAACGCTTTGAACCACTCATAAGCACGAGTTTTTGATAAAGTCGATTCACCGTAAGCCTTCTGTAACATTTTCAGTGACTCCGAACATTTGTTCGATATTTTTGTCCATTATGAAATTCGCAATACACACTATATATGATATTACTAAAACCAGCACTGTATTTAATATAAATAACAGATGCAACTCAAACTCCGCGCCAAAATGGAACAAAAAAACAGTTGTGCCAATCTAACAACTACAAAAAAACCAAAAATTTGAATTTGGAACCATAAACAAATCATCCATTCCCGATACTTTTTTGACTGAATGTAAAAACGACCAGTAATGGAAAGCCACTAGTGTGTAAATTAGAAAAGAAACTCCACAGATGCCTCATAAACATCAAAATTTATCCTCTCATTGTGGTGGGCTGTTCCATAAAGTATTGACATGATACTAGATTAAGAAGATGTACTATGATGGATTCATACTCCGACACTACCCCTCTGTGTTTTTGGGTCTATGTAGAACCCCATGGTAGGACATATTATGTGTTGTTCTCTTGTGAAGGCCCCATTTATTCGGTCCCCATTTGGACCGAATAAACCATATCATACTAAATGTTACAACAGAGATATTATTCGCAAGGCAGGCTATGTAAACAGTTCCTGCTCTATCCTACAATTACTGCACTTTCTTTCCCATTGTTAGCGTGATGAAATCAGTTTTACTATCTCTAGCGATTGAGAGAGATTGGCGAGGCGGGGGGTGGCGCGGGGCGGGGCAGCCACGCTTATTAGTCGCGCACTTGATGCCGTCCCGGTACTTTCTCCCATACAGGTACTTAGCTGTCACCTCATGCACATGCAATCAGAGCTTCTCTTCATGGCTGTCACCAACACCAAACAGGTTTTAAAATTAAACTACCAATCAGAAATGTATCGTTCATTTTTAATCATTTTCATCGTTAGAGATCACAGAACGGACTGCTTATCTTTATATCAACAACATGAGTCACTTACACCTACATTATTACAATATTTACTCACAAAGGCTGCCGCTGTACACTCGGCACATGATTTTGTAAGTGATTGCCATGGCTTGGGCATAAGAGAGAGATCTGAGAGTTATACATTTTTTTCTGGTTAAATACGAGCGAGTTCGAGTATAAAGGTTAGTTCTAGTAGCAGACAACATCAATATTGAACAATATTATGGATATACATCTTAGTTAACCTGCTAACATAGTATTTTATAATATTTAAGACAAAGGAGAAAATATCCTACGGAATTTATAATAATTATAACATTACTATTTCCACATGAGTGTATTTAAAACACATGAAGAAAATATTCAGATCTTCGATTTTTATTTCTCCTTCATGGCTATCATAATTCATTTTTCGGACATACATCAACGTGACTATTGTATTGTGTATGTTTTGACTCGTTATTCAGTAGATGCATCATAAAATAAAATTATAAATTCATGAATGTAAAAAACCTACCATCCTCATCATTGACAAGAATTTTACTTAAATCACAACTTAAAAACATTTAAACATAATGTTTCTCTTATCTTTAACATAATATTATTTGCAGCTTATAGCCAGGGGTGCCACGCCGGGTCCATTCGACAGAGGTTATCGTGGCTGTTGGCTGCAGTCACTAGGGTTGCCACCTTACTATCAGGTCCATCGAAATTGGCCATAGAGTTAAGGCGGCTCATTATAACTGTAACAGCTTTGTTAACCATATTTATAATAGTTTCGTTGTCCATTTCAACAGGTTTGTTCTGTTCCGCGGAAGCCCCAGCTGTTGGTCCAGACTTATCTTCTAAACGTTTTCTGTAGCCGGTGACCATTTCATCGCGCAGAATTGTTCGAAGGATAGATTGGATCTGAAACGATATCTTGGTAAGACTACATATTTCTTGAGCCTTATAAAAAAATAACTTCCGACCGCGGTTTCGCCCGCATAATATGTCGACAAATTATACACATAAACGTTCCTCTTGAATTACTCTATCTATTAAAAAAAAATTGCATCAAAATCCATTATGTAGTTTTAAAGATCTAAGCATACATACAGACATTAGGACGCGGGAAGCGACTTTGTTTTACACTATGTAGTGATAACTTGCAAAATCGACTTATAAAGATGAGACAAAAAAAAATGCAAACGCGTCTGAAGTTTCGTCAACTAATCTAGTTTGACCTTGTAGATTTCGGTGGTAACTTTACCTTAAAGTTAGGTGTAACAAGACACCTAGCAACAGAAATGGCGGAAGCCGTGAGTGGTCCCGTGATGCCTATGGTCGTCAGCAACTCGGAGATATTCGGCGTGAGTCGGAAGGGCACCGGCCGGTTGCAATCCAATTCACCTGTAGATGCACACGCTATATGAGAGACCCGTCCAGACAAGGCTTAACACTTCTCATCAGGCGAGTAAAAGGACTTAAAAAAGTCAAAATACAAATTCTTACCTCAACTTTTTCAAAACTGAAACTTTATTAATCAAAAAGCCAAAATTGAATGTTCCATAAACACGAACAACACCAAAGTCCCTATAAAAATGTTGAAAGGTTTCATACCTGTGGTATCATCAACGTCAAATTTATAGTAGGCAACATTGAGGAGTCCCGAATCCTGGTGGACATACATCATGTCAGGGTTGAGTCTGGTCAGATGCAGGACATACTCTGCAAAGCTGGCTAGAGATAGCTGAAGAGTCAGCATCTTTCGGAATGTCCAGTAATCTGTGGGCGCGGAGAATGTAGCCGCGGCCCATTCACGCAGCATGCCCTTTGGCACCATTGTTGCTTGCACCTATGTTGTGAAACGGTTGATTAGTCAATGCAGGTGCGCCGTGTCTAATTGTTTGATTGTCTATTATAGTTTAGATTTCAGGTTATGCATGAACTTTGACAGTTGTGTGATTTCATACAATGGTTTTCTAATTGTTAAATTATCCGGTTGCTATGACCTACGCATTATATTAAATCTATGAAATTCCACAACCTTCCTTGCTTGGTCTTAGACATATCTTCATTTATTTGGGGTCGGCGTCTTAAATCTCTATTAACCTATTTTGAACGCCAGAGCATAAACGCACACGCGTGCCTTCCACGCCAAGCTACAAATTTATTTCTTCTTGTTATCTTGAATTTCCCAATATCAATAGTGTCTTTTAATTTGTTTCATGTCATTAAATACATACGAGAGCGTGTTACTAGTGTTGTTGCCATTGTCACATATATGTCGTTGGCGTACAGGGCATGCGCTTGCTTGTCACGTATATGTGACAATGGCGTTCAAAAGGTCAATTAACCGTCATCTCATTAGTCCTCACTTTCTAGAGATATCATATCTACATACCCATTACGGCTGTGAAATCACCGGCTAATTTAATTGAACCCTGCATTATTATAGTGCTGAACATCCGTAAACTTACTTCACGTAAAATGTCCCGTAGAACTTGATGAGAAGCCTGCGAGCCGCGTGCTTGAACCGCCGCGAGTCGTTCATAGTAGCGCGCAATAGGAGCATCGTATTCAACTCCCCTACAAAAAAAAATTAATTCTCAAATCACGAACGTCATCAAGTGCGTCTTATATCATTATAATAAGGTATAAATTGGAACGAATGACGCGCGATCGCGAAATGTAATATATGTATTTGTTTTATAATTTTGAAGTGTTATAGTAAAGAGCCTACCTGTTAGCGCATTCTGTACGGTATATATCAAGCAGAGATATCGAACTGGGGTTGTCTTCTACCAGTCGCATTTGTGGCGATACCGAAACGACCCGCGGTACAGTGAAGTGCAAAAATCTTCTAGATGTCTCCTTTTGTTTTCCTAAGTAATGATTCAACATTCTCAGTAGTTGTAAGACTCGTTCTTCCCTCCTGGCGTCCCCTAGTCCCGAGTCATTGACGACTAGGTACGGGTATATCTTGCCGTTGTGCCCGCGAATGTACAGTCTGCGCGCGGAAGTGTTGTGCTTCTGTACAATCTCAACGCGCGGCATAAACCTTGCGATCCGTACGTGGTAGTGCGTATGTTTCGGTAGTAAAAACTCGCCAGGTAGTTCCACTTCCGCTGTCTTCAAGCTAAAGTTGGATAAGAACCTACATTTCTCTTCGATGAGGAATGATCTGCAAGAGTAAATAAGAATGATGAGTAATTTGAATTGGTTCAGTGTCAACCGGTTTGTTAGTACATGATATGAGGATTGTTATCATGAACCCGAAAGCTACTGAAGTGGAGGAAGCACCAAGCCAAAACCCTTTCTAAAACTATGCGATGAGGTTAGATCGAGCGTGACAGTGTGGCTAAGGACTAGGTAAGATGGACGGCACAATCGTGATACAACTCCTTTGTATTTACCTCAGTTAGGAGAGCTCAACGCCTGACTGAACTACTTACTTTGGCAGAACCTTTGTCTTTGCCTCGAGTATCTTGACCCATTTTCTTAATTTTTGTATAAGATTTTGTAATTTCATAGCGTTAGGCTGCGAAAAGTCGAAGTCTGCGGTGAACTGACTCTTCATCTTCTGGAAGACCGGGTCCTGCACGGTGGCCTGCGCGCGGCGGGCGAGACTCTCTGATGCAGCTGAAGAGAATGCACCACTTACAGAACTTGTTGAAATACTTTCTGTAGACATACAAAATGGAGTATCTGTATAAAGTGACGCTCGCTGGGGGCACAACATCAGTTATATATTCAGAAAAAACTCAAAATAAAATGAGATTAGTACAAACTACTTGTGAACTGTAAAGCATCAATAATTACGTGCTTTGTTACCTGTTGTGTCTGTCAAAGTTATAATCGCACAGCAATACACACTGTACTGTATGTTATTATATCTCTGAAATAAATTGTATGTTATTGTGTTTTTATGAGTGAATAATAACTGATGAAGAATGCTGATAAGTCGTGATCCCATTGATTGTACGGATCGTGATCATTTACTTTGCTGATTTAATAATATTTAGCTTTATTTATAAGCTTGTCACTTTTTTCAATACACCATCTTGAAAACTAGCGGATCTATGACTGTCTGTCATACTTATTATAAGAGTTGTGCCCAAACGGCGTATTCGGACTGTTTCGTTGTCTACGGTGTACCTAATTTCCTATATTTTTAACCATAGACAGTAAGTTGAAAATAAAAGTAACGCCTATCTGGGTGCACATATAAGGGCGAGTACTCACTTATACCAATGCCGATGCCGAAGGTGGAGACGACCTTCTTGATGAAGTTGAGCGTGTGCGGCGTGACGGTGGCGTCGGCCACGCCGGCGCGGTGGTGGAAGGCCACCACGTGGCACTTGGCCAGCCCCGCGCGCAGCTGACGCAGCACCTCCTCGTACCAGTTCTCGCGGAACCATACCATCTGGGAGGTTGTGAGCTAATTAGTTAATACGACGCCCCAGAAAACATAACCGCACTTTTGAACCTTTTTTTACCTAATTTAAGTCAACTGTCAGTAATTTTTTTTTCTCAATCATCCATTTCAATAAAAAATTGCTACTTCTGAAAAGTTGATCAACGTTCCACATATAAATAATTTATCTTTTACGTTATCATAGTTGATCACTATGAATTGAACATAATATGAATTTTGTATTAACATAACAAAAAGTATTTCTCTAATAAAATTAATGAAAGCCAAAAAGTTTCTTGTTAAGTATCACTGACCTGATCGACAATGCCCTCGAGCGAGGAGAGCACCGTGGGATGTATCTCCCGCTGCATCTGCATGATCTTGGAGCAGCGCCACATGGGCAGAGTGGCCTTGATGGGCCCCGCCTCCCCCGTGGAGCCACTGCTCGATGATGATGCACTTTCACTCACCTTGGTGCCAGGCTGCTATGAACAATAGTGATTCAGATAATAAGCCGTGATATAAAGACACGGTTGGTTACCAGAATGAAAAAATAACACTTATGAAGCTAAGAGCTGATCTTATAATATGTTCTTATAATTTGTTTTGCCCGACAGGGCCCACAATGCTCTAAAACTAATCTATGTATATTCTTATGTACCTACCACCTAACATTGTGGAATGCAATAAACCTATTGAGTATTGAGAGGGTATCGGTCGATCAAAGCTTTAGGGATCTGGACTCGTGATTTTATCCAGGTATTATTTCTCTTTCTATGACCTTATAAAGTACACACACGTGTTGAAATACCCAATAATAATAATTATAACATTATAAAGCATCACCCCAGAGTAAATATAAACTCTAAAACTGAATGAAGTTTGTAGGGCATTTGATGTTCCCACATTGTACCTATCTTCGTATTTATTTCACGTGTTTCAAAAAAAAAAAAACGAATTGGCTTCTTCTTTTCGTGTGGTTAGTGACTAACCTGGGGTCAGAATTTTTATGCTGCCCATGCGCCTCTAACTTAGCTGCACATACTCTTGAGAAATATCGTTCAGGCAATCGGCACCATCAAAATGGTGTCCTAACGGTGTTTTCCTTCACCGATTTTTAAGCACGTGATAATACAATACGCAAATGAATCCGTAAAATCAGAAGCCTTGAGTTTGAACTGGAGACTTATGACTTGGCAGTGCGACGGTCACACCACTAAGCTAGCACTGCTTATGAATGGTCTAATTATCAGTGAATAAAATAACATGACAATAAATGATCTTACGGCAGAGGCGGCGGGCTGGTGTGGTAGGTGCGCGGCGATGTTCTCAGCGGTCTTGTGTCGTTCACGTTGTTCGATCTTCAGAGTCAAGTACAGCGTGCGGATGGGGAAGTATACTGCTTGCGGGTACAAGCGACCGACCTGTGGAAACGTTACTCTATAATAGTAAAAGTATACATAGTCAAACTTTTGAACGCCAAAGCATAGACGTATGCGCGTCTACGTCAAGCTACAAATTCATTTCTTCTTGTTATCGTGAATTTCCCAATATCCATGAAAATACGAACGAGAGCTACAATGTTTAAGATATCTATATCAACACACACAATAGTAATGATTTACTCGAATTGTCACATATTTGTGTCGTTGGCGTAAAAGGCACGCGTTTGCGTGTCACGTATATGTGACAATGGCGTTCAAAAGATTACTCGATGGCTTTAACATATTAATTCGATGGTTTTTCCATTATTTTTCAGTTAATTTTTATAGTATAGCATCCTTCAGTAATATAATTGTAATTTAAACCTTATTTCAATGTTCTCAAAAGCCACCATGATGCAAGACGCTATCCTGTTACGCGTTGCAAATTACAGGCCTCTTTGGTATAGCGGCATAAGTCAAGATAAATATTTCACGATGAACCGTGATAGTTAGACAATTGAAATTTTCACAGATGATGTATTTCTGTTGCCGCTATACAACAAATACTATAAAACAGAATAAAATAAATATTTAAAGGCTCCCATACAACTAACGTGATTTTTTTGCCGTTTTTATAGATAATGGTACAGAACCCTGCGTGCGCGAGTCCGACTCGCACTTGTTCGGTTTTTGTTCCAAATTTGGTATTTAACGGCACTTCGATTTTTGAGTTTAGACGCTTACAAATAATAATATACTAGCTTCCGCCCGCGGCTTCGCCCGCATAATATGTCGACAAATTATACACATAAACCTTCCTCTTCAATCACTCTATCTATTAAAAAAAAACCGCATCAAAATCCGTTGCGTAGTTTTAAAGATTTAAGCATACATAGGGATATAGGGACAGAGAAAGCGACTTTGTTTTATACTATGTAGTGATACTGGTAAGGGAAACGCATATCATTGTGAACTATGGCTACCAAACGGTTCATCAATATGTTAGAAATAAGTAACTCACATGGCTCAGAAGATTGAGTATAACATTCCCATCATACTGAACGAGGCAAGCGAGTAGTTGTGGTATCCATGGCAACCATTGAACAGGAGGAACTCCCACTGAATATTTGTCAAGAGCGTCTGCTAGGCTATTCTTCTCATCGTCGAAACTTAGCATCCAAAGTACCTGAAATAATTAAATAAAGTCTTGTCACTTATGCCTCGAATAAACTTAAAATAATACAAATTTTGCTTTAGAATTTTGTAATAATTTAACCTTTTAACCGCCCGACTACATATTATCAATTGTCCCCCAGCGCCCAACTCATGAAAAAAAACTTTATTCCGGACGAATATGGTGTTGCAATAACATAAAAAAACGAAAACCGAACATATATTCTGTCGTATTAACACTACTAAGGCGGCACGGGCACGAAAACATTTGTCGTATTACTCCGACTGGGACGGTTTGGATAATCATGGTGAATTGTTGAAAATCTCTCTTACCTTTGCGCAGTATTTCCTCGATTTAGATTCATTCTGATGACGACAAGCGTGCAAAAAGCACGTCATAGCAGACACTCCCACTTGGATCTGTCTCGGATCCCTTATGAATATTTGCTCCAAGTAGTCACCCCAAAGGGCCCAGGCTTTCACTAGCGTATCGTGTAACTGGACTGCCGCCGCGAAGGCTTTGTTCGCGTCCTCCGATCGCCCAAGCTGAGCTAAGAGCAAGCCTTTGAAGGCATAAAACTCAGCCGTCATCTCTTTAGTGAAATACTTGAAGTTTGTAGACTCTATCATGTCGATGCCATCCTGCAACTCCTCCTTGCCCTCAGTCCACGACATTTGTATATGACACTTGACTTGCTGTCTGATCTTTTGGAAGCAGTCCACGATCGGAACACTAGGTATTGTGTATATACGGTGCAAAGAGTCCAGGCACACGCCTGACAAATTGTGCTTCCTTGCAATCTTTGCGAAGTGAATTATCGCCTGAAAAAGATGAGGAGTGACGTAATTTCTACCAAAATACAGAAGTTGGAGTTCTAATAAAATTGTCTACAGTGCTCTACTCTGATACAACAAAGGCTTCCTCATCACTATGGCGGATATAACAGGTGATGAGGCTCGAGCTCCACTTGACCGTACGGGATAAGATAACTACCTGAAGGTGGCGCCACTACTGCAGACAGTTGTGGCGGGCGGTACGATCAAGTGGGGCTAAATAACTGAAGAAAATACTCACATCTGAACTCTGTATCGTGGCAGAGACCTGTGTACAAACAACACCATACTCCATTTACCAATTCGTCTACCAACCATGGTGATTACGGCAATTCCTCAAGAATGGTTCGCAGCGTTACATAGTTCATGAAGTCAATCATCAAGGTTTAAGCCTGTAAACGAACACTGCCGAACATGGGTCTTTAGGTATCCTCCCCCCCCCCACCCCACACACGAAGCAATTGTGTGGAAATGGATAGTGTTCAGAAGGACGCTGCCTATTCTATCAAGCCGACTTTATCAAGCCTAAGATTCAGTTTCTTGAACGAAAATTATCGCAAAATGAATGTGACAAATTATCGAGGTCACGTAAATTTTTGTGATTCGTTGAATGATTAAAATTATTTGCGATAATTTTCCGCGAGAAACCGGTTCTACGAGGCTTGAACCCGTGAGACCCATTATTGTTCAGCAGTGAACGTTCGCGGCTTTAATGTATTTTTTGTTACCTGGGCGCTAGCGTGTACGCCCAGCATGCTGTGGTTGGAGGCGTGGTCGGTCTGCGAGTCGTAGTGCGACGCGATGAACTGGTAGTGGTGCTGGCGCCACGTGAAGATGGCGCCCCAGTGGGACAGCGGGTCGGCCACCACGGGCAGGCGGTTGCGCCACGTCTTCACTATGGCCTTCATGTCGTGCAGAGACGTCGGCCGGCTGTGCAGCAACCCCTGTGTAGTATGAAAAAAGTACAGTCTTCTGTTTTTAAAAAAAGAGAAGAACAACTTTTTTTTTGAATTCAGAATCTCAGATAATCATCAAGCTTAGGTGTTAAAATCAATGGTTCAAATTCCATTGCAACCAAAAATGTTTCGGTCCTTTTTGTTATTCAGTCAAAAATCTGGGTATCCTCTTACCCAGTAACTGGGTTGTGGAGAACGCAGATAGGCAGTCGCTCCATGTAAAATACTGGTATTCAGTTAAATTCGGTTAGGCTGGTAGTTGACCCCAAAATAATGAAGAATGTTACTAGGTATGCCAAATCGCTTGAAATTCAGTAAAGCCTGTACGTATACAAATACATTAGTTTTTGTTGTAGTCAAAAATACCTAGTAGTTTTGATTTTATAGGCTTTCAAAGTTTCGAAAAATACCGAGTCCCGCTAACAGCCACGTGACCGCTTGTGACGTCATGTTACAACGCGCCGCCCGGGCCGCGCTCCGCTTAGTATCAAATCGCCAGCGGTTATAGTAGGTGTAGTAGCTTGCGCAGTAGTTTGTTGTGTTTTCGTACGCGTATTACGTTACTAGTCTAATAATATAGTAAATATTATTCGATTCATAAAATGGATGAAGGATTCAAAAAAGGGCAATCGGATAATCTACCTATAATAGATGGATTAATTCAAATTCAAAATTTTTATTTCAGATCAAAGGGATCCATATAGTGTTAGTATGAGCTTAGCCTATGTTAGTACACTCATAAAACATAACTTAAATATACTAATTGGCTACATGAACATGTGCACGCACATGTCTGCCAGCCCAAAGCCTGATAAAAGGTCCATCGACCTTGTCCGCCAGTGTAGCTAAAATACTGTTCGGGCTGCCCCTGAATCGCCGTAACATCGAAGCACTCCTTTAATGGATTAATGGTTGCGCATTATTTATCAACAAATAGTGATTTCGTTGCTAAGTCGACGACATTGTTAAGATCGCGGGAAGATGGAGAGGGCTCAGAATCGTTCTTCCTGGACATGTACCTATAGGGGAGGCCTATGTCCAGCAGTGGACTTCTACAGGCTGATGATGATGATGATGTATACCTATTAAAATGAAACTATTTTAAACCGGATTAATCGCGTAGGTACCTACTCGCTGGTAGGTACTTATCGATTTTACATTTTTCCTGCCAATGTAAAATCAATAAACACGCGATTAATCCCGTTAGAAATTGTTTCGTTATAATATGAAAATAATAATTATTACCTACTTATGTACCTACCTATATAAAATATGATCATTAGACTTACGTCAAAATGGTCTTCACAACAATAAACTGTACTTTTATCTCCAAATGGATCTAACCTCTTCATAGCTTTTATCCATTTCTTTCGCATTTTAACGTCCTTTGGAACAATAAAAAACAACTTTTCCGGCGAATTGGTAGTTGTATTTTTACATTTAGGCACAACACATGATTTCCTAGTATTTGGATTTGACATTTTTAAAAGTATTTAGGTATAATTTCGACGGTACGGGCGCGCGACCGCTAGCGGACTAAGCGAGCCAGCTGAGCGTGTTGTACGATGACGTCACACTGTCACCGGCAGACCGCGTCGTGCGGTTACTACTTGTTTTACTTATAAATCGGAAACTAATTGACGGATCCAAGTAATTCTTTCACAAGTATTTTTTATTTTTGACAGAGAATATGGAGTGCTAATAATCAAAATTAGTTAACATTCTTCATTGGGAAGAGCTTAGGCAGATTGATTGCTTAGTCAGTCATAAACTCAACATAGAAGCCATAAAGCTAAAGTAGATAATGGAACGCAATATAAATTACCTGAGATTCTGAATTGAAGGATAGGAAGAAGAGACAGCCTATTTGGGCGACAGTTTGCCCTAACAACAAGACAGCACAGAAAGGAAACGTCAGAAATGTTCTTTCTTGTACAACAAAAACATGCTTTAAATTTATCCTGTATTTACTATCAAAACAACGTTAATTTCGTTCCACAGATGTTATACTCACGGCCTGAATCTGTGAAGGCTCGCTCGATTCCTCGATTTGCTGCGTGGCAGCGTGTAACAGCGATAGATACGCATGTGAAACGACGCGTTGCAGCAACATTATGTATAGAGAGCCTTACATATCGGCTCCTGTACACAATGGCCGATAATGGCGCATTTCTGACGTCAATACTTTTTTTTATATTTGATTGATGTTTATAATTTTAGTAAAGCAGTTGAATTGTAAAAGGGTTATTATTCGGTTTGGGTTTGATATAATTTAAGCTAATCGTGGCAATGGTTACAAAATATGGCATTTAAAAAGCATGCAATAAGTGTTGTTTAGTGGATTAAAACAGTGCGTTAATGTGCTATGGTGCAGCAAAGGTAAAAGATTTTTGTGAGTGTGTTATTGACATCTCAAGGTTTTCTAGATTTAAAGAAGTAATCTTAGTTTTTCCTTTCGTTGTTCGTCGACTACCAGCTTTTAAAGCAGTATGGTTAAGTGAGATACACAATGTGTCAGAATATTGAATTGGAGTAAGTTCTAAATCATGAAGAGTATGTTTATGTGTGTGTGTCAATATCTAACTAAAGATGTGAAATTGAATCACACAATCGCTGATCAACGGTCGCAGGGCGTAATAAATTATTTGAATAGTATCGTCAGTAAAAAGCCTGCCTACGAAATTTGTTTATTTCTTTTGAGTCTGTGAGTGCGTGCTATCCATCGTGTACAGGAGCTAGTGGGGCTGACCTGGTGTATCTGCGCGGCCTCGCTGAGCTCCATGAGCTGCTGCGCGGCGCGTAGCAGCGGCAGGTGCGCGTGGCTCACGAGGCGCGGCAGGCGGCGCCACTCGCGCAGCGCCTGCGCCGCCGCCGCCTCCGCGTGCCGCTCTACGCCCGGCAGCGACGCCTCGCCGCCCGCGCAGATGCACAGGTAGCCGCGGTACAGGTTCACGAGCCAAGCTGACGATAGGGATGCGTTTTTGGTGAGGGAATCAAACTAACCAAGGGCAACAAAGAATAATTGTGTACCAATGTAGAACTTTGCATAATGTAAGAACAACCTATGCACCGTGTTTCTTAATAATAATTTACGTTGACTCTGCGACTCTAAGAATCGATTTTCGAAAGGAGGATTAGAAAGTTGAACCATGTAGATACTGCTACACAGTTATTTCATTTACAATATGCTACAAATATAAACATATATTTCAATTTATCAAACTTGAGAGAAAATCACCTGATAAGTCTCGTATAAGGAGCATAGTTAAAATGTTTGTTTGCCAGCAGAACACATTATACATTTTAATTTTGTATTTCTATAAAAGCAAGGAAATCTTTGAAGATAAAATATACCACACATTTTCACGTACCCAATTCCTTAGGACAGTTATATTCAACCTCAGCAAGCGCCTCCTTCATAGTAGTCCAGTTAGGGTTCCTCCACGAACTCTCTAATATCAGGAAGGGATCTCTCCCACTCCTCGTCAAACCCAGTTCTAGTAGAGAGTCCCACTGGTTCAGTTCTTTGGCGCATTTGAGCCAATGTTGGGTCCAAAGTGTGCACTCTTTGTGCATGTTGTAGGAGGTAGGGTTGGCGGTGTATTCCTGTTTTAGTTTGGCCATAGCGACGTCGTACGCAGCCTAGGGTGGACAGAATAGATCTTCATTTATTTTTGTTAATGTGACTGCATTTATTATGAACAACTTTTACTATGGGAACACACCGTACATTGCGAAAAAAAATTCAATTCAAATTTCAAATTTACGTGAAAAAAAAACAGCTGTTCCGTACATTATGCTCGCATAATTCGTCAAAATGTAGGGAACAGCAGATTTTTTTTTTCGCGATTTCAGGAGTGTTTCCATAGTTGTTTATAATGATGAGTACAATGACCCCTTAAAATATTGCCCATGAATTCAATTTCACCCTGTAAGAGGTCAACAAGTTCATACGTCTGTTTACACAAAGATAATATGGTAGAGTGGGCATAGACTGAGCATTTGCTAGTTTGGTCTAAATAACACTTAATTTGTTTGTCAACATAAAGACTTTTAACATCGTCATACATATGAATAAATTTATGCTTGAATGAATGATGTGACACTTACTTGCGCCTGTTCGAAGAAGCCTTGCTGTTCGTACGCGATCGCGACGTTGGTCTCGCGGTATCGCGCGTGTTTCTGCCACAGCCCGGACCACATGTCCTCTTCCTGCAGCAGCTCGAACATGTCGCTCAACGAGTCTAGAACCTCCTGCGAATCATTAGCATTGGTGAGTGTCACAAATTGAAAATTGAACTTTATCACTTGGTGTTAAAACCCATTTTAAATGAATCCTCTCCAAATAAATGAGCCTTTATTCGGGTGACGCGGACAGATTTAGATCAATATACCTTTTTATCAAATTGCGATGTTTTAGCCAAGTTACATACATGTGTTCATTGTGGTCAAAATGAAACGAAGAAGTATGAAGTGAATTCAATATAAAACTGTGCGTCTATAGAATGTTATACTACTACCATTCGCAAAAGCCTATGAACCTACAATGATACATTTAAAGCATTTCACTAACTAACTAACTACACTTTATTTTAAAATAGTAATTTGTTACCTGTTTTGCTTTCTGTTTATTCATTTCCTTTGGATAATGGTAAGACTGGCTCTTCCAGATCGCTCAGTAATACATGCCGGTTTTGTACAGTTTTACCCATTATCATTTTGAAGAGCGCGTTTGTATTTGCGACGCTTACCGTACGACAACAACGTGATACATACGTGGGATACACAATCTTAGATAAATGTGTATTGCCACTTAATCAAGTTAAGTGTTATGTAGTCTAAGTTGATTTTTGATTGACCGTTTGTAATAAAAGGTCCTAAATGCAATGGAATTTCAACTTTGTCATGTATGACATTGAGTTTGTTTACAAAACTTGATAATTATCTGAGATTCTGAATCCTAGTACAATACCCGGTATCTGAATTGAGAGTTTGAAGCTAAAAACTTGTCAAACTCTACTTAATCATAAAATTAATGATTCCTTCCATGTACCCCGCAAAAATGAGCGGTATTGTTAATTTCGGTCCTTGTACCCCTCGCTCCGCTCAGGATTCTAATCTAGAATCCTTCGCAGCTCTCGGGATCCAACTCGAGTTTATATCCTTATTTTCTTTTTCACTTGAATAATCTATGTTTATCATTTAACAAATTAAACGTTACGTTTATTGGAATTTTGCAAGCTTTCACCTTACAAATACTTAAAAAGAGCTCAATTTCCCAACATCAAATTCTCACATTGCGAACCGGGTGTTACTGATCAAAATTAACCCATTGACTGCAGGAACGCAGATCTACGCGAGACACAATGGCTTTTTAATACGACATGCTAAAGGTTTAACATTATACTTACAGTGGGTGTAGTAGTTTCGACGTCATAGTCGTATATTTCTAGCGGCTCTCGTTGCGCTCTTCCACTGGCCTGGTCGATAGCCATCTGCTCTAGATTGAGGGTCATTCGGTGCCATAGATTGTGTGTCTTGCCCAGGTATTTCATCATAGGCCTAGTGACAATGAATTGGCATAGTTCAAAATAAATACGGAGTAAGCTATTAATTGGTTAATATGAATAATAACCTTTTATGGAGCAGTAAGAGACCCAGATATAATGAGGGCGATTTGTAATTTCATCTAGATAGGGGTTTTTAAGACGACACGGTTGGCGCAGTGGTTGAGCGATTGACTGCTGCGCACTATGTCGCGGGTTCGATTCCCGCACGGAACAAATATTTGTACGACCTGCAAGTATTTGTTACGAGTCTGGGTGTTTTTCTATCTATAATATGTATGTATTTACAAAAAAAAAAATGTATATAAGTAGTATATCAGCCATCTCGTTACCATAACACAAGCATTAGGTTGCTTAGCTTGGGACGATATGACGTTGTGTGAAATGTCCAAGGATATTATTATATTATTATTATTATTATTAAGTAGGTGAAAAAATGGTGCGCTAAAAATCATTTATTCTCAAAGTGGGCAGTAGAGAAAATAAGTTTGGGAACCCCCGCCCTAAAAGTTAATTAGAAAACCAGCGTCAGACAGCATCTGTCTGGCATTTAATACTGAAGTGAACCTACTGGGCGCGGCCGTGAGGCAGTCTGCTATTATTAAAAAAAAAATGCTTTTTTATTATTTTTATTTTGTGTGTCACCAACTGTGTCTAAATAAATGTTTTTTTCTTTCTCTAAACAATAAGAACAGCTCTACGGCTGCACAAGACTAGGTTTAGTAAAATTAATAAAATGAAACCACATTGGAACAAGTCTGGTGTGATTTGTCAATACTTCAATATTATCGGGTTTTCCTAGCGCGCTGTTATTATTAGTTGCAACTCTTCATATCGCGAATTTTAGTAGTAAAGAACAGTCCTGTTTAAACGATATGGATGCCGAATGCGATGGTTACATGACATGTTTATGAGACTTAACATAATTTATAAAAGACATAAGTACTTACGGCTTTATGCTGACGGACGGGCTGCACCTTGCGAGAGCTTCTATGAACGTGTTGAGAGCGCTGAGTGGCTGATCACGCTGCACCACGTGCACGCCTGATATTATGAACGGGACTATCTCGTTCATTACAGTCTGCAATTAACGAAAGATTGCTCACAATACGGGGTCAAATGGAATCAGTTGACGTACTTCCGTGGCCGGTATCGATCAACTCACGGATCAACTAGTCTATACACGGTGAAATTGAATGTATGGAACAGCAGATTTTATTTTCGCGAAAGTTGTTCATAATGATGAGTAGGTACAATGTACCCCTTAAAATAATGCCCATGAATTCAATTTCACCTGTATATAAATTAAAATGAAATGGTGTTCGTTGGTAATCGCATCACTTCAGAACAGCTGGACTGATTTTTGTTTTTAAAAGTTCTTAATAGTCGAATCAGGTTCCAACGGAAAGAAAAACTGGAAGTGGAAGTGTTCGGATTTTTTTTAAAGTTGCCGAGAAAATCGGAAAATTTGGGCAACCTGAAAGTGCTTTTTCTACGAGAATCTTATGTGAATTATTGAATTTCGGACAGGACGTCTGTCGGGTCAGCCGTTACTCACGTAATTAGAAAATGACTACTCATGTCATTACAAAATTCCACTTACCCCCAATTGCCTCTCATCCAGCGTATTCCACAGCCTAGGGAACAGTCTAAGCCAGGTATGATGCGCGAGAGCATCGTCCATGTGACACAGTTGTGCCGCTGCGACCACTAGCTGCTCTGTGCGCACGCGGCGCGCTAGCTCCAGGAATTCTGATTGTTTGGCTACTATCTGGTTCAAGGTGCGTAATCTGTGAAATGAGCAAAATAGGGTGTCAATGCTGTTCTGAATTACCTTCTCAATTTTTAACAAGAATAACAAAAACCCGGTGCCGAAAAATGATGGAATAGGTACTAAGGGATTGTCACCCATGAAAATACTCAAAATATTTTGTGCCTACACAGTTTTATTACTTTTTATGGAAAATACGATCAAGCTATAGAGTAAAACTGACGCACAGCATATTAAGGAGTGGTAGCCTTGTGGTGTGACCGACGGACTGCCAATTCTTAGGTCTCGAGTTCGAACCCAAGGCAGGCACCTCTGACTAATCGGATTCATGTGCGTATTGTATAATTATCACTTGCTTAAAAAACGGTGACGGAAAACATCGTGAGGAAACCGGCATGCCTGAGAGATATTTCTCAACATGTGAAGCTAAGACAGAGGCCCATGGGCAGCATAAAAACTCTGACACCTTACACCAGGTTAGTCACTAACTACATGAAGGATGAAAGACAGCATATTAGCCCATATTCTCAAGTAATAATAAAGCAATTAGCTGCGTAAACCGTGTGGTACTGTAGAGCCTTAGAGTAAAACCTTATGTTATACATGGCTGGTAAATATCTGACGGCATTCGAACCTTTCAAATGAATAAAAAGCTAGATAGGTTTTTACGTAGATTCTAGACTTTACGTCTGGGAGCGCGCCTAGACAGATGTATTCGTTATAACAAAGTGAAAATATAATAGCATACGTTTAAACTGCTTACGGGTTTCTCTTCGTAATACTAGAAGCCCCTCACACATTACACGCTCTACCACTGAGCCCCCTTAGTAGAGGATCTTCCATCCTCTACATTTTGGTGGAGTACGCCAGGGTCTCCACTAGAAGACGCGGTACGATCCCGCTCGTTTGTTTTTTGGTGTGTGCAGAACCTTACAATATCTGCACGAATAAAATGTTATAAAATACGAAATATATGGAGAAAACCGTATAACGGGCATTCTATGCATCCTGTTAGTGGTGCACAGTATTATAAAAACGACGCCCTAGTCGATATGAAGTGAAAGCGATTAAAGCAGGCGAATGGAACAACGCCTGGATATTTAAAGCTAAGTGGTTTTTATAGTTTCGTTATTATGGTTACCATGGAGACCATGATTATTTATTCCGCCTACAACGGCGTATGCTTTGAGGATTTCTTAGCCGAATTTCAAGTGTTAGCCATTGATAGGAAGTGGCCAAAGAGCAATTGGGCTCTGATTATGGGCGCATTTATGCAAGGTCCAGCCCGCATTTATTATTCAACAATTTTGTATAATGATCAAGAGATCAGCTTTGAACCGATGTGTGACGCACTGAGGAAAGAGTTCCCGTGCAGAGTTCACAAAAGAATGTGTGCTCCATTTGTGTGTGTTGATGCTGTTGTAATTTCTAGCGCAAAAGAAGAGAAGGTGCTAGATGTGGAGCCAAGCTGCCTTGTGAGCAGTGATGATGATGATGTTGTTAGCAGCGTTGATGACGACGTTGATGATGCTGTTGGCGCTGACGCGCAAAGCTGCCTAGACAGCTGTGATGTTGATGAGGAGGCGGAAGTGTTCGAGTCAGAACACGAGGAAGAACTGGACGAATCGGGTCGGTCCAGTCCTGTTATTAATGATCATGATTCTGTTTCAGAGTATAATGATGAATATTACCATGATCACGATGTAAAACTAAATAAAAATAACATCGCTGTTGATCGTGTTGATGAAGATGGTCTCGTATCCATTTCATTGGATGTAAGTGTCCAAGAGTTGGTTGTGGTTGACGCGGAGTCACATACATTGAGAAGCGAAATGGTGCAGATGAAGGAAAATGAACCATTTATTGAATCTTCAACGTTAGAGTTTTCAAAGTTAGAGGTGGAGGAGAGTGAGCATTTTGTTAGTTCTTCAGCGATGGTGGTTACAAACACTTATCGTAACTTGTTCATACATCGGCGCATAGTTAAAACTAGAGTTAAACATGTTTGTAATATTAAAAAGAAAAACCAACAAACAAATAAAATTTCCATGAACGGCTCTCTGACATATAAAAATAATGTCAATCTTAGATTTAGACGTTTTCAAAATATGACTTTGTATGTCAGAAAAATTAAAAGGAAAAAGTTTGTTTCCAAAATTATGACCAAAAGAGGTCATAGGAAAACTCGTAAACCTTTTGAAAATAAATTTGCTTTTTTACAGTATGGGTTTACAAAATCAAATAAAAAGAGGTTTAGATACATTTTTAATAGATGGAAGTTTTTACTTTTTAGAATTATATAATTACGACTCCAAATAGTTTTCATATCATGTCGCTGCATAATTTTTGAGATAAGTAGTAGCGAACAAAAACTTTTTACAGCTAAATAGGTTAAAGACTTTTCTTTTTTATGTTGATAATTAATTGTCAGTTTTAGACATATTTGCCACTTGTTGACATGTCTGTCATGTCAAGCAGATGTTACAATAATGACCGGGGGGGGATTAATGATTATGCGCAGCGACGTAGTCAGCATAATGCTCTAATCAATTGTGCTATAAATAACATAAAAAAGGCGCAAGTTAAGCAGAAAGCGGCTTACGATAAGAGAGCAAAGATAAAAAACTTTGTACCAAATCAGTTGGTTATGGTTTATACGCCGAGGCGAGTAACTGATAAGAGCCTAAAATTATGTAGGTTATATAAGGGCCCTTATCAAATAGTTCGGAGATTATCGAATGTAAATTATGTTATCAGATTGAATAGAAGGAGCAAAGACATTATACATGTAAATAGATTAAAACCTTTTTATGTTAGGATTTAATTGGCAATACTTAGATGTCATCTGTCGACATGTCAGTCATGACGATGTCATGTAGTTGTAAACATGTTGGATTCATTATTTTAGCTAAGTTGTAAGATATAGATTATTGATGCATGTTTCTTTGTATTTATTGCATATGGTGATCAAAAATGAATGAGATGCGGCTGGGTGAGCGTGTGGAATGTCACACCTCGCCGCGTCAAAGCGTCAGGGGGAGCGACACTTCGTCTTCTTATTTCTCTAGTGCCTTAGCAGATTAGCATGATCGTGCTCCAGAGCATTTCAACATATTTTATATTTTATTTGTCGTGAGAGAATGGGTGACACCCGTCCTGAGTTGAGGCCTACTTTGCTAACGGGGCGTAGCCTTGCAAAGTGTGTCAGGTTGACACAATTGGTCTAACTGAGGATGGGGTACCCATATCTTGGTACCCGTATGGTAGTTTCACATCTGGAGTGTGGGCATGAAATGTTTTTATTGGTAGCCTTTTCGTCTCAGTCTTTCCCTCTCTCTGACGCAATAGCGTTCGACGGAGTGTAGGATGCCGACGTCTAGTCTTCTTTGCAGTCAACCCCTTCAGGGTCGATATGAACTTTCATATCATTGTTTGTTTTAGAAGGCTGGCTGCACCCTTTGCCCCGGGTTTTGGTGCAGTGGGGTTCAAACTGGCCTAGCGTTAGTTTGTGTGCACATTGGCACACATTAATGCATTCATGGACTCTTGTGATGTCGTAAGATTCGCTTTGCCAGAGTTGAGCCTGCCTTTGCAAAGGCCAGACCTCTCATGTAGATTCTCCTGGGGTTAGGTAAAATCATGTTAGGCTAGGTAGGGATAGGAATAGATAGATTCGAATGCCAAGAGTAAAAGGGCTTAGTTATTTTAAAACTAAGTGTTCCCTTTTACTCAAGGGGGGCGTAGCTGATGTAGAGCCTTAGAGTAAAACCTTATGTTATACATGGCTGGTAAATATCTGACGGCATTCGAACCTTTCAAATGAATAAAAAGCTAGATAGGTTTTTACGTAGATTCTAGACTTTACGTCTGGCAGCGCGCCTAGACAGATGTATTCGTTATAACAAAGTGAAAATATAATAGCATACGTTTAAACTGCTTACGGGTTTCTCTTCGTAATACTAGAAGCCCCTCACACATTACACGCTCTACCACTGAGCCCCCTTAGTAGAGGATCTTCCATCCTCTACAGTACCGATCTGTACCGGCTAGGCTCCGCAAAATTTAGACGAGTGTATGTGAATAAGAATATCGTGATTTTTGGAACTCAGAATTTTTGCTAATTGACTATTTGAAACGGTCTAAAATAAAATATGTAATTACATCGATAAAAGACCGCTCGTCTTAAAAACTTCCATCACCGTACAGAAATTAAATATTATGCAAAGGTATAATTTTAAAATTGCATTTAATGCTAATAAGTATTCCATTTGAATCAAAAAATCTGTGACATATATCATACAATTCCCGTTTTTTGACAATTCATAAAAAGTAATGTTATTGACTAACCCTATCAAATACCCAATTCGATAAGTAAACTATAGAAGAAGATTACACTATTATTATTATTTTGTTACTTACCTATTCGTCACAGTCTTGGTACAATCCTCTTTCTGATTGGAACTGGAATCAAGATCCATATCAAGCACATCTTCCTTATCAGGTTCCAATGAGTCACTGAACCCATCCGAAGATTCTTCCTTCACGCTGCTGAATATTACGAACGATTTGCGATCTTCACTGTCAGCTGAGTTTATGACTGACGAAATACTGGGCAGCAGGTATTTTGGGTTTGATAGACGGATTTGGGTACCTAGTGGAGTTACATAGAAGAAGATTAGTTATAAGTTACATTTTAATATAACGTAACTTAATGATGCGGGAAGGTTGATTAAGCTAAACAGATTTTAGTAATTACTTTATAAAATACTAGCTTCTGCCGTGGATGACATTATACATATAAACATTTGCATGTTATTATACATATAAACATTCCTCTTGAATCACTCTATCTATTAAAAAATACTGCCTGAAAATCCGTTGTGTAGTTTGAAAGATACATACATACAGACATTAGGACGCGGGAAGCGACTTTGCTTTATACTATGTAGTGATCAAGCACAAATTAAAAAAAAAAAACGGCGTTGAGACCGTCTGACGTACTCGTACAAAAAAAATGGCATAACCTGATTTTAGAATTTTTATATGTGATTAAAAAGTAAGCAATAGACAAAAGATTCAAATGGGAATGATAAACTAATCAGTACATTATGAACATCACAAATTGAATAATAGTAACCAAAAATAAATAATTTTAATATACTAACTTGGAACACAAGTTACAAGCAGCAACTCAAGGCACTGTTTAATCCAGAAGTGCTGTCCAATATGTTCCCAGTTTTGTGAGCATATGATGTAGAGCAGTCGGTCGAAGATGCGCCGGCGCACGCTCTGGTCGTATACCTCGAAGAATTTGGCTCGAATGTTGGGTTGTGGACAACGAAGTCCCGCAAGGAATGCTGGTTCTAACTTCATTGATAGTTCTGTCATTTTTAGGTGATCGTCTCTGTTGGGAAAGTAAGTAGTTTTCTTTTCATAAGTGTTACTGAACAATCCTTAAGAGTAAGATAAGAGTTGAAAAGTTTAGGATTTTTTTTTTATTTGGACAGTCATTGGTAACCTGGATATTTATGTTTATTCAGGCATAGTGCCTCGGAAAGCACGTTAAGCCATTTGTCCCGGCTGTCATGCGTGGATCTGGGCAGCCGTAACATGTCGTCAGAAGCCCGAAAGTCTGGCAGTCAATCTTTCCAAGTGGTATCTTATTACGCAGTTTCTAACTGGGTTGTGGAGGCCAGATAGGCAGTCGTTCCATTTAAAATAGTGGTATTTAACTGCATCCGGTTAGACTGGAAGCCGACCCCAACATAGTTGGGCAAAGGCTGGGCGGAATGAAAGAGAGACACAAATGGAAGACTGTAGAGTGACTGTACCTTGGCCCTTAAGTGGAATGGTACACCAAATAGATTCACATCCGCATAAAACGCTATAAAATCTCATAAGAATCATCAAGTAACAAACACAGGTCCATCCTAGTACAGGCATCTTAGTATTATATAAATACCTTTGTAAATGATTTCTATGATTTTAATGTTAATATTATACTAATTTTAATTACGAATAAATAAATTGATTTATTTATTTTACATACCTGTACACATAATTAATAAGCTCCAAGAACAGAGCATTGAGCTCCAAGTCATCAGGGAACCGTTTCTCCACATATTGCATTAGTTTGACCAGTAGTATCGACTTCTCCCTCAGCGAGGGCGCAGCCCCAGTGGGGGCGGAGGTCCCGGCCGCCACGGGGACTGTGCCGCGCCATTTTACCCACTCTTCTACCATACGGATTATGGCTTTCATCACCTATAATGGGAGAAGATATTCACACAAAAAATTATTTAGTTTTCATTTTCACAGAGTATTGCAAAATGGACTTTAAGGTTTGGTGCACATGGTACTCCTTAAAACATCGTGTCTATCCTGCAAAGTTAAAGTATGATAGCCATCACATACTTTAACAGGAGAGAACGTATTTACGCCTCATTTAAAAAAAGGGCATTGTAAAACGAACTTTAAACTCTCTACGGATAGATTACTTTTTTAAAAGATAAAATGTTACCTTTGCGTCTGTAGTTTTCTCAATAAGTCCAACTAAAACGGTGCCAATGAATGTCTTCCTGGTGTCCACGCTCATCACAGACACGCGGGCTTTCAGTAGATCTAACGCTAGTATCTGAAAAATAATGTTTGATTTGATAGTGTGTGATAACCGCACACTAATATTTACAGGCGAAAGTTTGTGAGTTTGTATGTATGTCCGTCCTTCACGCTCAAACGGCTCAACGGATCTGGATGAAATTTGGCACAGAAGTAGTTTATGACCTAGATTCAGTACAAAAAATCTGGACAAACAAAACACATCCTGTACATATAAAGTAAATTTGGGAGTTTGGAATATGTTATTATGCTAGAACGGGGCGTATTAACTACTATTATAGAACATTATAATGGAAATCAACAGTCGACTTAAAACTAAAACAATTTTGATAATCTTCACCCCTAAATATACATGGATAAGAAAAATACTTACAAGCAAATCAGCCAACGCATGATCCGGACTGGGTGCGACGTGGTCTCTAGCCATTCGTTGCAGCACCCTCATGAGCGGCTGCAGCAGCCTGTCGATATACGACGGGCTGGACGCACAGCACGCTTTCAGCATCATGAGCGGCCCCAGCAGCGCGCTGGCCCCGCTGGGCGGCGCGCTGCCGGCCGCGGCCGTCCCGCTGGCCGCCTGCCCGCCCGCTGACTTCTCGTACGTAGCTAGGCCTTCGAATGCGTATTTGCTCACGCATGCGTATAGGGTTTCTAGTTCTTCGTACTGTGAATAACAGATGTTTTAATTAAAAAAATAAACGGATAATAATGACTACTCAAAAATATTGTTAGGACGTATGAAATCTCGTGTTGGCTTAATATGATATTTAGAGATTCACAGATCATACTGTGAATTTTTTTATGAATACCATAAGCGTTTCTTATGAATATAAACATTAACTGTATACAGATGATGTTCGCATTCGTCTGAAGCGAAAGTTGACCTAGACTTTGTTTAGTAAGCGCTTTTAGAATATCACCCTTGGCAAAAAACTGAATTGGATAGACTTTTAGAATCAGAATTGAACACTGTGGAAAACATAAATAGCAAACGCTGATAAATAAAGGTCAGTTTATATTTAGCTTAAAGATTTTTTGTAAAACACATACCTTCGACGCTTGCGCAGCACCGGTGGGTTCAGTCGGGAATATCGCCGTTAGTTTAGCGAGTAGGTTGTGCGTCAGTCGCACTATCTTAGGGTTGGTGGACGACACACAGGCCGCCAGTCCTCGTTGTAGCGGCTTCAAAGCCACGAGGATCTGTTCCCGTCGTAGGACTCCTAATAAGAATACTAGCAGCTCTAAGGCCGTGCATGCGTTTGCGCAACCGCCTGCATTTGCGTCTGCTGTTGAGAATACCTGTAAAGAAATTCATATTTTGTTGTTTATTTTTCTAGTTTTAGCACTTCTGAGTAATTGGATTACCGTTTTTTTTTTTAAACTTATTCCTCCCTTCTGATAGAATTTGGAAACTTTTAGTTTTTATTTAATTAACATATCTTCTTGCTCTCAAGATGATTTAACTACTAATTAAAACAGCATTACACAGAAGACGACCGCTGATAAAGCACACCAAACTTTAAATTATTAAGACGCCCAACTTTTTATAAACATTTACCATATTAACCTTTAGAATGCCATTGTCACATATACGTGTCATGCAAGCACATGCCCTGTACGCCAACGACACAAAGATGTGACAATGCGGTGCACTAATAACACAAAATAACCAATTAAATCATTATTTTGTATGTGTTTTTATGGATATATTAAAAATTAATTGCCTTTTTTTGGCGTTCGAAAGGTTAACGGCCGCGTACCTTATTGCTTTCTGTTTCTGTAGGTACTTACTTTGTCCAACCACGGCAGCTTAGGCTCACACATATGCGGCCATACATCAGGTTTCAATGCCGTTTTGAGCAGTAGTACACATCGACGCGACAGTTGTTCGCCCGGCGACGAACCCGCGGCCCCGCCGCCTGCCACCGAGCCTTCGTTCACCTGCACATGTGGAGACACAGGCTGTGATAACAAAAACAAAATGTAGACATATTATTATATTTTGCTAATCGTGCAGTTGGGTGGGTTGCTAGTAATCTTAGTTTAGTATTATTGGTAGGTTGTTAAAACTATGATTCTAGTTTGTGTATAAAGATAAAAAGTGACAGATTAATTCTCTATGATATGATTTCCGAAAGACAAACACGCGCCGCTCTTATAAATTCGTTCACATGATTTAAAAAAAATAAGTTTTCAAATTCCCGTCTGTTGACTCTTTTTATTCTAATAGTAAAATTTTGCGTCGGTTGCCGGTTGCCGTTACGGATTCATGTGCGTATTGTATAATTATCACTTGCTTAAAAATCTGTGAAGGAAAACATCGTGAGGAAACCAGCTCGTCAGAGGTATCTTTCTCAACAGCATGTGAAGCCAAGTCAGAGGCCCATGGGCAGCATAAAAACTCTGACACCAGGTTAGTCACTAACCACACGAAAAGAAGAAGTTTCGGTTGCCAAACCATTACATACTGGCAAATTATTCCACACTCTCAACTTAATATATAATATACATATTTACTTGACAAGCGAGCCTGAGCAGTAGATTAACAACAACATCAACGTGTTGCCTGTCCAGCGGCTTGGCGGCGTCGGGCTCCACACGCGACGCGCTGGCCTGCGGACTGGCCCAGCCAGTGTTCAGAGCTTTACGTCCTTCGGAACTGCTCTCGTCTGAAGATATGCGCTTCATTGCGCCGCTTGGTGATGTTGCAACCTGTGTATCATTTTATTCAGTAGTATTTAGTTACCAAGTAATTTTTTTTAGAAATGTGCGTTTTGTTTGTGCAGAATAAACATTTTTGGAACGAGGTTCCTTATCGCATGTTGCGAAAGGGGGCTAGACGGAATTAAGACCAAAAGTTGTAACGACACTTTTTTTGTAGTAAAAGATGATGTCTTTTTAATCAATATTTATTGATAGGTAAATTTTAGATCAGATTTTTTTTGATTATTATAACTTAAAAGAAATGCCGCCGAATGCTATGCATGGCCTTTGCTCAGCAGTGGGACACTGTAGGCTAAATAAAAAAAATAAATAAAAAGAAATAAATTTTTATTACAATTTCTTCACTAATTAATCGAAAGGAACTTCGTTCTATTCGGGTGTCCCTTGACACCTTTTAAGTTTTTTCTTTCTTTCTTTCTTTCTCAGTCACAATAGTTATTGTATGGAATAATGAAGAAAATAGGTGATGAACCCTTGAACCCATCATCATCTCTTGTCTAGTTACCCAAGTCGGTTCGATTTATAAACAAAAGAAGAAGACGAAGAACTGACTCGGACCTACAAATGGGTAAATTAGACCTTGAAAGAATGTTCAAAGGCTTCTTAGTTGAAGAACTAAATTATGATTTCTTGTTTCTTACTTATGAGACTTGAGCTTACACTAATGAAACTGAACGCGATCAGCACTTAAACCCCGTCGAAGGGCTGTCAGTGTCATTATTTTTTGTGGAATATTGATACTGACAGGTCTTGAACGTAGTTTATTTATATTAGTTATTATTTGATCGCGTTCAGTTCCATTAGTGAATTGATACTTAGATAGATTCCACAACCCATTACTGACAAAAGACCTAACGAAGTTTTGGTATTCTAGGATACCTTTTGTGTTTCAGGGTAGCGGTAATTGACTTACTACACCGAAACACAAAAGGTAAATTAATGAATATGGATGGCATTTAGTCAGTAAGAGTCTAAGAGTCCTTTCGGTTCCACCCAGAGCGGGAGGGGTCATTTGATGACTTATCACCATAAAAAAAGCAGTCAAGTACGATACAATAAGACACAATGTATGTGCAAGTAGCCATAAAATCTCACCACAGTATCCTCTCCCGAGTGGTCACGTATTCTCTGCAGTTCCCATTTGAGTGCTACCTCGGCCAGGTCCACGGCGAGACGCCTGTGCTCCAGCGAGGCCGTCGCCGAGAAACCGAGGCGCTGCATCGCGGATACCATGTGACCGACTAGAGCGTGGCGGACTGGGAAGTACACCTGGAACGGGCAGAAGTAGGTTGTAGAATCTCCATCTGCCTAGCCTTTTCCCAACTATGTTGGAGTCGTCATCCAGTCTAACCGGATGCAGCTGAATACCAGTATTTTACATGGAGCGACTGCCTATCTGACCTCCACAACCCAGTAACTGGGCAATACGATACCCCTTGGTAAGACTGGCTGTCAGATTTTCGGGCTTCTGACGACCCGTAAAGACTGTCAAAGATGCACAAATTACAGCCGGGACCAACGGCTTAACGTGCTCTCCGAAGTTGTAGAATAAAGTTTTTTAATTGAAACAATCGATTTACATAAATATTTACAAAATAGTAAACGTTTGCAAGCAAGGATTTTTGGCACACATACTTTTATTAGAATTATCGGTTTTTCAAACTGTTTTTTTTTAAAATCAAGTTTACATTGACATTAAAGTTTTCGAAACTTTTTTAACGAAATTACTTAAGACACATTCATCCTTCACCACTTTCTAAGCGTTACACTGGGTCACACATTGGAAACAGCTTTATTAGCCTGCAGTGTCGGAGCTTATGATAAGCCCAATTTATTTCCTGAGCTGCTCGTGTATAATTATACAGTACTAGCTTTTGTCCGCGGCTTCGCACGCGTTAAATTCGTAGTAAAACCATTCGTTATTATACGCATAAACCTTCATCTTAAATCACTCTGTCTATTTCAAAAAAACTTCATCAAAATCCGTTGTGTAGTTTTAAAGATCTAAGCATACATACAGACAGACGCGGGAAGCGACTTTGCTTTATACTATGTAGTGATAAATTTAACCAACATACCTTATAATGCCTAACAACAAGCTGTAGAATATGGAACAGCTGTTGCACCGAGTGTCCATCCTCCACAATGATCTTCTTGGTCCAGTGTGTGAGCATAGTGTTGCCATCCTCCATACGTTGTGGCATGGCCGGCGTTAGGATCTCTAGCGCTTGACGAACCACCGAGCGGGCTTCTACTGCATGCGCTTTTAGTAGACTGTGGAATACTGATAAAAAAATATAAAATCAGTCGGGTATTACATAAATATAATATAACAAAACATCACGCCTTTTTCGTTTTGAGAGTAGGAAATCACCAAATAACTCCTCCCGTCTGGGTGGAGCGGACTGACTAAAACCCATCCATGTTTCTTCCTTAGCCCTTTATGTTCCGGGGTAACGGTAACCCTTTCGAACAATCCCGCTGACCCGGCAGGCTTCGGCCCTGACGGGCCCCTTCCTTATTGCTGACATCTCTTTGAGGCGCGCGTGGATCACGTACGCGCCGTCCGTTACTCACCTCCCGCAGGCCCGCAAAAAACATCACGCCTATTACATCCGTATTCCCATAAAGATAGGCAGCACTTATAGCAACACCCACATCGCGACCACTAGACCAACGAGGCAGTTTCCAATAGGGTATTTAATCACTATTAAGTGTTTAAATGATGCGCAGAGTGCGTGGGAGCGGCAATGACATTCTGAAGGTCATTAGTGAAAAACCGTGCTGCACGAATATGGCGCATTGGGTGCGTGTACATGTACATGGACCTGATGAGTCAGGTGAGTGCAGCAGAAATAATTATAATCTTTTATTTCGTTTGTTGCTATCATAGTTTATAAGTAGTGTATGTGTATTACTAACATCATAATATATGTATCAAGGTCTGAAATAAAGTTTTTTTTTTATTTATTTAAGATGAAAATAAGTCAAATTTGTTGTAAGTAAAAATATGCGAATAAAAATTTACTGGTTTCGGTGTTTTTCCACTAAATGGACATTGTTCTGAATGGCGTGATGTCATTAATATTTAACCGACTTTAATAGAATAACTTGTTGCCTATTTTTTAAATTAGCATACATTTATGGTTTCAGGTTGAGGCTCACCTTGCAACACAATCCGCTTGTGGATAGCGAATTTAGCTATGATATGACTCAAAAGTAGATGTCCATGATACCTGTACAGAAAGAATAATGTTATCACATTTTGACAAACAGAAACAGGGATGAGTGATGTGTTGAGTAAGATTGAATTTTCCTAGTAAATTCGCGTTGTAATTTGCTATCGTCAATATACATGATGACGTTTCGGTATATATATATCGGTTTGATAGGGAATATTGTCAAGTACAACGGGTAGAATCACCTCATTAGAGGCGCAAGTACTATTAGGGCTGTCGCACATCTAGCGAGGCGGAGCGCGGCGCGGTTGTCAATGTCAAACAAAAATCAACGTTGTGTGCCCAAAAATAAAGATAGCTAAGACACGCGCCTCTTTCCGCTTTAACGCGCTCTCTAGCTAATAGAAGTTTATTTATTTTCAACCATATTTCAACTTTTTTGAGGTCTATATTTGTTTGGCAGTCACAACGACGCGACGCTGTCCTGCACTTCGCCAGATGTGAGCCCGCTCCAACACATCCAGTATTTGCAAGGCAATTTTTTTAATCTTACCTAGTCGCAGGATCCACATAATTCTTGCCCAGCAGACATGGCCAGGCGAAGGTCATGAGTCTCCGTAGTTTATTGCCCTGCTTCTTATTGTTCGCATCGTGTATGTGTGCTGACGCCTGCTCCAGCAGCAGGCATGCGAACTGCAGGAGGGAGATGCGAACCGCGTCCGAACACGCGAACGGATTCTCAGGGTCGATCACCTGGGATAGAAACTGGTATTAATTAACGCGACTATTTTATATGATTGTATGTTACATGAGTCACTATGGAAGGTTAGTTTTAAGTACGAAAATGCTGTGTTAGTAAATAAAGCAATCTGGGATACAATAATGTTTGCCTGTATAAAAAGTAAGAATAGAATAGGTACTCTTTATTATATTCAGTCACCAGCACGTTCGATTTTGAACTTAACAACTAATATTTTTAGGTTTAAAATCATTTGGAAAAATTCTAAAAAAATATAAAGTAAGTTAAGTTTTTAAAATGCAATATGTTATGAGGAAAAATTCCCCAATTGAAAATGAGATAAAACGAATTTAGATTATTCAGTCTAAAATACTACGAAGCATTTTTTTTAATACTACGAAGCATTTTTTTTAGTACTCTTGAATATTGTGAAAAGCATTTATCTAATTCATGCTTCCGTAGATATTTCTGAGTTTAAAATATTTTTTTTCTTATCTATCAGTCTGTCTTGTAGGAGTAGAGACAGTGAGTACATTGAATGTACTTGTAATTAGATAAATGATTTTCACAATATTCAAGAGTACTAAAAAAAATGCTTCGTAGTATTTTAAAAAATGCTTATACAATCAACGTCTATCGTACAGAGGCCAGCTCATCAAGTTACCACTATCTGTCAAATTTCTTTGATAGTATTTCAACTTTATTGCAAAGACATAATTTTTAATTGACAAAATTTGACAGTTAGGGATAGCTTGATGTGCTGGCGTCTGTACAATATAAATAGTCTTAAACATTTTGAACGCCATTGGCATATATACGCGACAAACAAGCGCATGCCATGTACGCCAACGAAACAAATATGGGACAATTACGGGTACACTATACGAAATAAACAAATAAATCATTACTTTGTGTGTGTTTATTCAAATATCTTAAAAATTGAAACTCTCGTACGTTTTTAATGACATGAAACAAACTAAAAGACACCATGGATATTGGAAAATTCATTATAACAAGATGAAATTAATTTTGTAGGCGTTTAGGGCACGCGCGTGCGTTTATACTCTGGCGTTCAAAAGGTCAAAGACAGTCCATTTAAATTAAGCGGGATTGTCCGAAACGGTTACCGCTACCCCGGAACATAAAAGGCTAAGGAAAGAACATGGATGGGTTTTAGTCAGTAAGAGTCTGACACTCCCTCCTGCTCCACCCAGAGCGGAAGAAGTCATTTGATGATCTCCCACCCTCAAAAAAAAAACATATTTAAATACACTATCAACTATATACATTAAAATAAATACTTACGTTATTAATAAACACGGAGACGACATTGTCCGTAGTATCCTGATAGGGCGACGGCGGCCCGCCCACGATCCTCTGCCCCTTGTCGAAGCTGACCGCGAAGCACGGGATCAGGATCATCTGCAGTACTTTGGCTTTAAGGTCCTGTGACATGGTATCAGTGGTGAAATGCTCCACGAAGCGGAAGAATGCTGCGCGCTTCCACTCAATGTCGTAAGTCTGTGCCACTGTGTGCTCCAGGAAATCTCGGAGGAACTGTGAAAAGAAAAATAATGTTACTACAAACTCAAAGCATTTATCTATATCTATACTAATAATATAAAGATGAAAGATTTGTATGTAAGTACGTTTGTAACGAACAAACTCAAAAACTACTTAACGGATCTGGATGAAACTTGGCACAAAGATAGATTATAGTCTGGAATAGCATATAAGTTATTTTATCCCGGAAAAATCTACGGTTCCCGTGGGATAATCCTACATACACGCGGGCGTAGCCGCTGGCAAAATCTAGTTACAAATAAACCAATTACAGGCACTTTTGAATTGTCAAGGGGTAGGTCTGTCAGAAAGATGAAGCTGGTTGCCCATTCCAAAGCAGTAGGTACCTCTGGAGAAGAACGGGCAAGAAACTCCATGGACACTCTTTTAAATCAGTTTATCACTGATCACAAACTGATATTGATTTGAATACAAATGATCTTGATACCTTGTCCAGCAATACTAATAAGCTCTGCAAGAGCATATAATCAACAACATGACTCTTCAGTAGTTTTTTCCACTTATATAGGTTGCGGAAAGAATAACATTCTTTGCTAAGCTAATCATACCGATTGGGACAAAGAATATGCATTCAAAGATGAATAAAACAGGTTAAAAACTCTTTCATTTTTAATTAAATTTAAAAATATGAATGTCAGCTAATTACGAATTAGTTTACTAATCCATTGTTGCTACATGTGCCTCAATTTTTTTCTCGTTTTGTAAACAAGAGTCAAAAGTTTAAGCTGAATACTGGCGCTAAGCAAGTTGCTAGGGGTCCCAAGCATGGCACACAATGCTGACACTTGAACCTTTGCTTCAGGTATTATAGTTTTCTTTATATACCACTACTACTAACTGTAACAGTAATAGTGAAGACAATGAATATTAACTCCATTCTACTATTCTAAAAAATAAACTGCATTGAAATTTTGTATAGGTACTTATGCTAAGCAAGGCTTAAAGACCGAGCCGAACACAAAGACTGCCACTTTTTTTTGTGCTATTCTAAGCTCAGTGCCTTCAACACACATACATGTTATTGGCAGTGTAGGGGTTTTAGCATTAAGCTATTTAGTGTTACAGTGTCCTTAGGGAGAACTTAAGGGGAGGATTTATAAAAGCATGGTTAGACCTGTCATCCTATATGGATCAGAATGTTGGGCCACAAAAGGAATGAATGAAAGACAATTGCATGCAGCTGAGATGAGAATGCTAAGAAGGATGTGTGATGTAACGCGAATGTATAGAATTAACGGAATGAGTATATAAGAGGAAGTCTGAAAGTGACACTGGTGACTGAAAAGTTGTGTGGAAATCGGTTATCATGGTATGGGCATGTTATGCGGAGGAATGAGGAAAATGTTGTCAGGAAAGTTGTGAGTTATGAATGTGGATGGCTATACAAGTAGAGGGAGACCAAAGAAACGATGGATGAATTGTGTGAGGGACGATATGGCTGAAAAGGAAGTGACTACAGAGATGACGACTACTAAGTATGGAAGAAAAAGACATATTGCGCTGACCACAAATAAATAATGGATAAATAAATGAGATAAGAGCAGGAGAATGATGAGTGTCCTTAGGGAGAAAACTGCCTACCTGGAAGTCAGGTATAAACCGGTCGCACAAAGCTCGCAGCAGCTGGAACAGCAGATCCACATGGCACTTATGTCGCACGAAGTAGTGCAGTAGTATCTTCACTATCAGCTTGGGTTCCTTCCAATGTGTGCAGTCTACTATCTCTACTTTCTTGTGGATTTCCTGTAACAAAAAACGTTGGAACTCAAATAAGAAGTAAATATAAACGATGATCAGATTCAACATAGTTTGATCCTCATTTTTAAAGATCTTGTATCTTATCAAAACTGCAAAATCAAACTAATAAGATCATACCATCATAAAGTTTTGAGATACCAAGTCAATTATGGTCTACCGAAATTGATCTATAGTATTTTTTAGGTTAACCCTTTAACCGCCCGACTAAGTATCAGTTGGCGTGCCCCCAGCGCCCAACTCATAAAAAAAAAACTTTTATTTCAGACGAATATGGTCTTGCAATTACATAAACAACGAAATCCGAACATAGATTCTCAGTCGTATAAACACGACTCAGGCGGCACGGGCACGACAACATTTGTCGTATTAATCCGACTGGGGCGGTTAAAGGGTTAATAACTAATCAAAATAACGAAACATATAAATCACGCCTCATATCACCGAAGGATTGGGCACCGGTGTACAGACGCCAGCACATCAAGCTATCCCTAACTGTCAAATTTTCTCAATTAAAAATGAACCTTATGTCTTTGCAATAAAGTTGAAATACTATCAAAGAAATTTGACAGATTGTGGTAACTTGATGTGCTGGCCTCTGTACCAATAGTACATATTTCACCAGTTATGTTTAATTTATTTATTTCTAGAAAGAAAAACTCAATAACACTGCCCCACCTAGGAATCGAACCCAAGACCTAATACTCGGGTCAGCGAGATTTTCCGAAAGGGTTCCCCGGAACATAAAGGGCTAGGGAAGGAACATGGACGGGTTTTAGTAGGTAAGTCTGACACTCCCTTCAGCTCCACCCAGAGCAGGAGGCGATTTCCCACCCTCAAAAAAAAAAGACCTGACACTCTGCAGTAGCGCTTGTGACTACTAGACCATCGAGGCAGTCAATAACGAAATAAGAAGGTACAATACAACAGTATACTCACATGATACGTGTCACTGCACCAAATACGCTTCAACAATTCAATCAAATCCGGTTGTATCGACAACCATTTTTCATCAAACTTGATCAACAAAGATATGACCCTTATTGCTTGGAACTGCATTTCAGCCCTATCAGCTGTTGGCAGGTTGGCTGCAGTGCTGCCAGTGTTGGCCGCCAACAATTGCATAAGCCGGGGTTTCTTGGTAGTTTGTAAAGCCTCTCTGTACGGAGGACCGGCTTTCGGGTGTTTGATTAGAAAGACCAGGAATCGGCTCCATTGCTGGTCCTTTATGTTGTTGTCGCTAAGGATTAAATCTAGCGTCTCTTTTGGATACCTGAAAATTAAATACACCTAATAAATTTTCCGTGCTCAATATAACTGAATTAAAATCAACCTGCCAAGCCTTTTCTCAACTATGTTGGCTTCCAGTCTAATCGGATGCAACTGAATACCAGTATTTTACATGGAGCGACTGCCTATCTGACCTCCACAACCCATCAACTGGGTAACACGATACCCCTTGGTAAGACTGGCTGTCAGATTTTCGGACTTCTGACGACCCGTAACGACTAACAAAGATGCACAAATGACAGCCGGGACCATCGGTTTAACGTGCTTAATATAATGAAAACATTATTTAAAATAAAAAAACAACAATTCCAATACCTCATAAGGAACTTGACAAGTGGTTCTCTAAACGGTGATCCAGCTTCAATCATGAGTGACTTCTCAGTGTGGAATATAAGCCGACACAACACATCGATGAAGCGAGGGGAGGCAGCAGGAATTTGGTGGAATATACCGATCAGGATTATTATCTTCTGTTCGTTTTCCATGTTCTTTGATACGCTCTGGAGGAAGTTTCCACCTGCGAGGAGAATAAAATTGGGTATTTGAAAGGGTAGTCAATAACGTTCCTTAATATGAACTGTCAAAACGCGGAATTTGTACCTACGTGATTTGTATGATATGACGTCACTGATTTTTAGAGTAAAATGGGATGCTTATTTGCATTAAATATAACGAAAGTAAGGTAATTTAGGTTGTGAGTAAGCTTTCTTTCGACGACACGGTTGGCGCAGTGGTTGAGCGATTGACTGCTGCGCAGTATGTCGCGGGTTCGATTCCCGCACGGAACAAATATTTGTACGACCTGCAAGTATTTGTTACGGGTCTGGGTGTTTTTCTATATATAATATGTATGTATTTACAAAAAAAATGTATATGAGTAGTTTATCAGCCATCTCGTTACCATAACACAAGCATTAGGTTGCTTAGCTTGGGACTATATGGCGTTGTGTGAAATGTCCAAGGATATTATTATATTATTATTATTATTTCTTTTTTTCAAAAGTTAAAAACAAAAGAAACTGAGAATTAGCAATCATACATACCTCTGTTAGTCTGTATTGAATAATCGAGCAACTTCTTCAGGAGTTGCAGCAACTGTTCACATAACTTCTCGCTGAAGGTTGAGGGGAACAGCTGCGTCAAGTAAGACAGCCTCTTGGCCCCATTCACGCTCAAGTGTCTATGGTCACCGAGTGTCAGTAAAAGAGGTCGCATCACTGGGTGAACCATCTCCATGTCGATTTGGAAACCAGACAGGAATTTCTGCATGCACTCGAAACCGACCTACGAAGTTTTAAGATTTATAATAATGCCTGATGTAACAAAGCTATTGATCAATTCGTGTACATAAGGTTTTTTAAACATAAAAACATGCTACTGCATTCCCATTGACCACCAAGGCTAAACGAACCATTCTTATAAAAGACATAGGAACTTATTTTCCTTCAATGAAACCCAAACGAATAACTAGTGATGTAAATCCTGGTGTTCAGAATGTTAAAAGATGCGTGTAGAAAAAACTTCTCACAATCAAGATTGTAAAATGTAACTGTTTATGAATACAGTAGGAAACATGTGACCCCCTGTTGAACGCCAGAGCGCACGTGTAAACGCACGCGCGTGCCCTACACGCCAAGCTACTAATTTATTTATTTTTGCTATCATGAATTTTCCAATATCCATGGTGTCCTTTAATTTGTTTCATGTCATTAAATACGTACGAGAGCTTCAATTAAGATATATATATTCTATATAAACACTCACAAAATAATGTTTATTTCGTGTTATTGTGTTGTAGCCAAAGTCACATATTTGTGTCGTTGGCGTACAGAGCATGCGCTTGCTTGCCACGTATATGAGACAATGGCGTTCAAAAGGTTAAAACATATAATGATATACTCACTTGTTGCAATTCCTGATCATTTTTCTCAAGCGACTTATAAAGCACTTGGAATATTTTCTCGCGGCAGTGCTTCTCCTGAATGTAATGACAGGACGCGAGTGCTTTCAGTGCAGAGGCTCGTAACGGCACTAGATTGACGCCCTTGTAACATGGTAGCTTTCCTAACATCGCATCTTCAGCCTCGCATAAGGATAGGAGCTCCCGGAAGAATACCTTGTGTTCGTTTATGTTGAGATCTAAAAGATAGGTAATCAATTAATGTGTTTTGAAAAGAAAATATAGTAAAAAAGTAGGATTTGTATTTAACAAATAAATTATGACAATTATTACAATAATTTCAATTGGGTATTTGAAAAGGTAGTCAATAACGTTACTTTTTATGAATTGCCAAAACGCGGTATGTGTACGTGATTTGTATGAAATATAACAATGTGGTGTCACAGATTTTTAGAATCAAATGGAATACTTATTAGCATTAAATACAATTTCACAATTATATCTTTGCACAATATTTAATTTCTGTACGGTAATGGAAGTTTTTAAGACGAGCAGTCTTTTTTCTATGTGATTTATCCCTATCATAATAATATTAGATTTTTGACCGTGTCAAATAGTCAATTATCTAGTTTTAAATCTGAGCATCGTTATAGACTCCAGACCAAAAGTAATATTTGGTCCTTTAGTACGAAACGCAAAAAATAAAATACTTTACCTATTGTAAACAGCCTAGGTTTCAAGGTAGTACAGAATGTAGTTCCATCCATTAGACCCATCTGTGCATTGGCTGGTTGGTGTCGAAGCAAATGTTTCTTTGGTGGGATTATATCCGCTAACGCTTCTCTGTGCGGATCCATTACTTCCGTCACAGTCTTCTTTTGTAGTTCTGCTATGAGCTCTAGAGATTTCATGGCCTGATGAAAGTCATTTAAATTAAGTTAGAATGAAGAAATCACAATATAAATTCAATTATACTATACGGGCGTTAATATGTCACACAGATATGTCGCATGGTTTCAATGAGTGAAAGAGCCGATGCTCTACATAACCATAAACCAGAAAAAAAAAATCTACTCTATGTGACACATTTACGGTCGTGTGCCGAATAAAGCAACGTATCAGTTACCTGCTGACGAACAAGAAGATGAGGACTCGTTACTTGCAGAACAAGTTCTTGAAGCACATCATGTAACGCTCTAGCCTTGGCCACAGCCACGTCACCTTCCACCTCCACCAAATGTCCACTAGGACCCACCACGCAAACTCTAACCAACCTCTCCAAGTTTACAGTAGCCATATCTATTGCTCCCGAAGAAACTTCTCCCGTCAAATCCATCATAACGAACAGAACTGCCTTCAAAAACGTGAACACGTGTTTGTAAACCCATTCTAGCGCCATCTTTTCTACCATAAACTTGACTGCGATACAGCCACCCAGCTTGGCGTACCATGCTCGTTCGTAACACAATGCTGACATTCGTTCTGCAAGGTATTCCATCAAAGGCAGACGGCACGCGCGTTCTCGGCTACCCAGCACCGTTGCAGCAGTCTCTATCATAAGGACCAACGCGAGATGACCAGGCTTACATAACTCTTTCTCTTCATGACCCATTATAACAGCAATTGCATCGACAAGCACCAAAGCGTCAAGGCCTTCTTTAGGCGAAGAGTTTTCGACAAATGGACCCGCCTGTTGCGCGATCGCTACCATCGTGTAGTGTCTCACTAACGACACCATCGTTGGTAACACGTGGTGACGTAACTCCTTGATAGCAGCAGCTACAAACATCCCAGTAAGAGCTGTGCGATGAGTGTTTCTCACAATACTATTAGTGCACTTGTAATAAGGCCCATTTTGAATCTGAATCTTGCCGTCGATGAAACTAGGGTGGTTGAACAGCTTCTGTAATGTCGCCCTGTCGTCATCCAAATTGAGGGATGAAGCTAAGTAACACCTCAGTACCTCCCAACATTGTCGTCTGTAGAACGGATCTGTCATGCTGGACTTTAGCGCTGAAAAGGCTGTCTCTATTACTTTATCTACCTCGAAATCTATAGGTTTCGCTTGGTCTTGGAAGTATGCTTGTACCGCGGGTGGTGGCGCATCTGTTTCACGGTAGTCCAACCTTTGTGGTTCTATCATCATCTTGCGGTTGCCACCGCCGAATTTCCCGAGGACTCTGAATGCGATTCTTGCGACTTCATTATTCTGCAATGTTCTCCAAAGCGCCTGCATCAGATCGGCCCTGACAGGCTGAATGTGTTCGTATAAAAAGTCGGGCTGCAAATTATCCACGCAAAGCTCGAGAGTCCTCAAACCTTGTGATATTAAAGTGTGGGACCCATTTAGTGCGGACACCAAAGGATCCATGAGCATCGGTAAATAAGGCAATAGACTACTTAATCTAACGGGTACAGTCAAGCATAACTCGACGAATAGATCTTTCATGTGTTGTTTATGAAGGCCGCTTTGTAGGCGATTCAATCCTTCAAGTAAGTTTGGTAGAAGTGGTAAGAACTCTTGGTATAATAAGTCATGACTGCCGCCACCGATGGAGCGGAATAGCGCCCTTAAAAGTAGGAAGTAATTGTAAGGTTCTTTAGCAGTCATTGCATAATCCATGGCTTTGTTAACAATGCTGTGTAAATGTGGTCTGAGCATTTGTTCATTTTCAGTCGGAAACAGGCTTACGGAACCAAATACTAATTTGAAAAGTCTCAGGTAAAGGTTTGACCTCTCCACATTCGTCCCCATTTCCTCCATCCTTTGAAGGAGGTATTCAACAAGGACGGTCGCGAATATCGGCGACGTAGCAGGATTTGATAAGAATGTGTTGGCAATTATTTGCAATGTTGTATTTTTGTTTATTCTTTCTACCATATGGGATATTGTCGCGGTGAATATCTCTTGGAAGGTTTGTGGGTTCATCATTGAAAACTGTAAGGGAAAAATTGACACTGTATCATTCACTATTCACCCTCCTATTTATTAAATACTAGCTTCTGCCCGCGACTTCGTCCGCGGAAAATTGCGATATACTGTAACTGTTGGCAGCGCATGCAAATATTCTGTTTTTGGAGATATTTCTTTCCGACTTGCTAGACGAAAATTGCGATAGCTCGGCTAATATGTATGATATAAATATAATTTATAGCCTATAGCACTCAGGAATAATGTAGCTTTCTATCAGAGAAAAAAATTTTGAAATTGGATCATTAGTTCCGGAGATTACCCCCTACATACAAACTTACAAATTTTACCTCTTTATAATATTAGTATAGATTAGTTTATTTTTTTATATGCTTACCACTCCACTAAAATGCTCCAAAACTTCCTTCTCCTCCTTAGATCGCACATGTGGTTGTGCGGGCGGCTGCGCCGGCACACGTGGTGCAGCGAGCGTGTATATGTCAAGCGACTGTAGGCCCCATCGCACTAGACGTATGAACACTAATGTTTCGCGCGCACTAAACTGCTTTTGACCAGTTATGGTGGTAGTTGAAGTACCTTCCGTGTTTGTTGTTGTTTGCTGCGATAGAATAATTAAGACTAGTTTATAATATTTTAGTCGATTAAAAGATAATAAACACCGAATACTCAAACAATATTTAACTTTCAGACTTTCTGTCTCTCTCTACCTTAAAGTCATGAAACTTTGGCACCTCGGCAACTTTGAGTTTTCAGCTGTTATTGTTACAAAGGAGCAATAACTTAAGAGGTGTCAAGGGACACCCGGATGGAACGAAGTTCCTTTCGATTAATTAGTGAAGGAATTGTAATAAAATTTTATTTCTTTTAAGTTATAATAATCAAAAAAATCTGATCTAAAACTAAGAAATCATAAAATATTGATTAAAAAGACATCATATTTTACTCCAAAAAAAGTGTCGTTACAACTTTTGGTCTTAATTTCCGTCTAGCCCCCTTTCGCAACGCGCGATAAGGAACTTCGTTCCAAATAATAAATAACCTTTGTGTTGTATCATAGCTATTCTATTTTGATCAAGAGGTAAGAAGCATTACTATTGATTTGTAGTCATGTTAATCAGATCGTTTCTTCTCATGAAACGTTATTAAATAAGAATCCCATGTAACAATGAAGAAATTCTACTAATCATTTATTAATTTTACAAAATATAGTTGTGTACAAACCTTGCAAGAAGCACATCCCCATGTGATGGTCTTAACCCCACAGACAAGGGTCTTCACCAGCGTCCTATAATCCCCTACATTCAGGTTATTCATCTGCGATGATGGGAACCCTATCTTAGACTTCTCCTCACTCTTGGACAGACCATCCAGGAAGTCAGGAGCCAGTTTTTCTTCCTCCACCTTGACTTCGACTGTGGAAGTCGTTGGGTTTGGGGTGGTGGGAGTTCCAGGTGTGGTAACGTTTGTGCCGTTAGGCGTTGGTGTAGTAGGTTTACTAGAACAAGTTAAATATATCATAGTGATGGTAATTGGAATTCATAAGTGACTTATCAATGGTTTCAGGTGTTTTAAATTAGAGTGTTTTCGGTTTGGCGTCTTAAAACATTGAAAAAACTTGAAATTATAAACACTGAATTAATAAAAAGCTTTGCCAAAATGGCCGTAATGTTGGGGAGTCAATAGCTATTGATAGTTAATTTTACGCGCCAGTCTTTGTTTTTTTTTTTAATTTTGTATCTAAGACACTTTTTCAAAAACCAGGGGTCAATCTCAGTTTCTAGCACATGTGAAGTTTATCCAAAACAAATTATGGCGTTCTTCTTTACGCTGATTTAGAACAAAAACTCTTCGGAAACATGTATATCCAGTTCGTTCAGCTTCCTTAAGGAGTTCATGAGCGGTAACGTTCTCCAGAACTTCGCAACAAACCTCATTTGTACACTTACCATTTAATCATCAACGCAGGCAGTTGCAACTTGGATATAGTCTTGAACTTCAGCACAAACACCTCAAGTATGCGCATAAGCAACTGTCGTCCCTGCGGCTGAGTGCCGGCCGCGGCTGCACCTTCGCTCTCAGACCGCTGACGAATGCAGTCCACCAGGTTTAATAGTAACTTGCAGGACATAGTCTGGATGCTGAATGGGAAATAAGACAAAGTCTATCAAATCATTACTTGCATGACTAATGCCCATATTACAGAACGTCACTCAAGCATTGCTTGAGTCTCGATTAAATCCATTTAATTGGTTAAAACTAGTTTTAAACTATGCTTGGGTTTTGAGTGAGAGATTCTGTAATACGGGCCTAAGAGCAAGTTATCAACGAAAAAATCCATGCAAGATTTGACCTTAACATCAACAAGTGAAGGTAGATAATAGCTTGTTTATACCTTGTAGGAAGAGATTCATCATGCACATTCTTTGAAAATAAATGAGCAGCGATAGCAAGGTCTGTCAACGGTAACAGTTGTCTGACATGATGGACTAAGTCGGCTAGCGTGGAATACGCCAGTGGACGTAAAGATTCGTGGACTGTCCACCCCCCTCCAAGGAGTACATCCTCGTCGAATAAACGCTCCATGTATGGAACAAATTCTAAAAGAAAAAAAATGTGTTATGTGCCAATTTTAGCTGGGCATTATAATTCTCGACAAATTCCAAAATAAATATGAGTTAGTTTAAAAAAATACTTGAGAGTCAACTTCAGTAAGCCATTGAAGTTGTTTGATTTTAAACATATTTATCCTGACGTAAAGAATATTCCACAAATAACATAACATTACGCGTGTATTCCCCGAAGGGCTAGGCAGAGGTGTACGTAATAGTACACCCACATAATATACCCAATTATGTTTAAGTCCCATGTTTATGGTGGTGTGCCTACATACCACTGCCGAAATACAACTAAATTTGCAATAAATATAAATAGAATTACATTTTCTATGACATGTAAAGTTATTATTTAGCAACTTACTCAGTCTCAAATCCGTAGCAAGGATATGCCGCGTCGCTATGACCAGTTCCTTCCTCAAATGTGCTACTTCCGGTGGGCATAAGGTCAACAGCCCTATAATGCCTTTCACCATCAAATTGGCATGATTGGCAATCGTGTCCTGATATATTCTGATGATGTAAGCCAAGAAGGCTAAAGTCTTGATTTGGGCTCCCATAAAGTCTACAAAAACCTCCTTGTTGAAGGAAGCTGATTGTCTGTAAGGAAATATGTATACTTGGAGTAAAATACTATAGTCAAGACGAAAAAGTTATTTTGCCTGGCCTTTCATAGTCTTTTTTTTTGAGGGTGGGAAATCATCCAATGGCTTCTCCCGCTCTGGGTAGAGCAGAAGGGAGTGTCAGACTCTTACTGACTAAAACCCATCCATGTTCCTTCCTTAGCCCTTTATGTTTCGGGGTAGCGGTAACCCTTCGGACAATCCCGCTTACCCGGCAGACCTGGCCCTAAAGGCCCGCTTCATTATGTTGACATCTCTTTGAGGCGCGCGTGGAACAAATACGCGCCGTCCGGCACGGGCCTAGTCCTGATCGGACGGCGAGCCACCCATTACTCACCGCCCGCAGGCCCGCGCCTACGGCGGCCGGGAGTCGTCACGTGGCCTTGTATAGCCTAGCATGAACATTTATTTTAACGAATGATACCAAAATATTTAAACAGTAGTCTAGTAATAGATCCACAAGTCTATTGCGGGTCTGCTGGCAGATTATGAAATAAATGATGTTCAAAAGAGGAGAGAGCCACAGCCAGAGTAAGTATAACACTAATATTATAAGGAGGTAAAGCTTTTAAGTTTGGATGTAGGATAGAATCTATAGAAGTACTGATCCAATTTCAAAAATTATTTCACTGGTAGAAAGCTATACTATTGCAGAGTGCCTTAGAACATGATTTATAGTGTAGCCCATAGACTGCTAAGCAGGATTGTCCGAAAGGGTTACCGCTACCCTGGAACATAAAGGGCGGAAGGAAGGAACATCAATGGGTTTTAGCCATTAAGAGTCTGCGCTCCCTTCCGCTCCACCCAGAGCGGGAGCAGTCATTGGATGATTACCCACCCTCAAAAAAGAAAAGCCCATATACTGCCATAAACATGTTTGTGTGTTCAAGGCACTGAGCTTAGAATAGCACAAAAAATAGTGCCAGTGTTTGTGTTAGTTGACAAAAGCTAGTGAAGAAGCTAGTAAAAAATAGGCCACTAATTTCTGGTTCCTATTTGAACATACCTGTGGGTAGCAGCAGGTTGCAGAGTAATGGTCTCCATGATCAGAGGGATGAAGTTGCTGACCTCTTGATGGACATTTTGTTTGTACAACTGGTACATTAGGACCACTATAATAGGTAACTCTTGAATCACTTTCAAAGAGAGCACTGATCTTGGGATCAGGTTGTACTGTAAGTGAAATAAGTAAATTACATTAAATAAATAAATGAACATAACACAAATAAATATATTTTTAAAAACATTAAAATAAATGTTAATAGTATGAGTAGTAATGAGCTTAATTCCAACTGCATAGATTTTTTTTTTTTTTGTATAAAGAAGTTGAAAATTTTATTCTGCATTATGATACATGAGGTTGTATTTGAATCAAATCAATCAACAGTAATTAACTGAGTCTACACTGAAATCATTTTCACCTAACAAACTGTTAGTAGGAAATACTAGAAATAGTATTTAAATCTAAAGCTATCCCTTGTTTGTCTAGTCGAGTGGGTAAATTACTACTTACAGTAACAACACTGCCATCAAGTAGTTTCTTCTCAGTGTGTATTGGTGTAGTGGTGTAAGTTTCCTGTAGGAGTTGGTCTATGTTCACTTCTGACAAATCCTTCACCCTTATTGTGGGTTTAGGCTCAAATATTTTCGGCAAATGATTTGGTAAGTCAGAGTATATTCCTTTCACCCACTGCAGGAACTTGTGAATCTAGATAAATTAAGAATCGAAACATTTAATACAATTACATGATCTATGGATTCTTATCAGAAATGCCTTAAAAACTTTTAAAGTAAAGTACTTACATCCACATCAGTGGTGTATGGAGGTCTGTATTGTTTGTGCAGTTCCATAAAAATCTTCAGACACACCAATACATTCTCTTCATTTTCTACTTCCATTAATTTCAGCATCAGCACTAGGATACTCTTGACGTATGGTCTTAAAGTTTCACTGATAGGCAGACGATGAATCATCTCAAGTATCAGTTTCCGCACTTGCTGAATGTTGTACTCTGCTATGAAGTGAGGTTCCCCGTCTTGTAGTATTTTGATGAATATTTTGAGGGAGTGTTCTAGGAATTGTGGATATTGAGGGGAACTGAGTATTATCTGGTAAGAAAAATAATATTACATTAATTTGTTGTCTTCTTCTTTTCATGTGGTTAATGCCTAACCTGGTGTCAGAGTTTTGATGTTGCCCATGGGCCTCTGACTTAGCTTCACATGTTGTTAAGAAATATCTCTCAGACATGCTGGTTTCCTTACAATGTTTTCCTTCACTGATTTTTAAGCAAGTGATAATTGAGCAGTAAAATTTGTTGTGTGGCTGGTAGATTGTTGTCATTTTAGCATTTTAATCTTAATAAAACGGTAGTCTGATAATTAATTAATTTATATCAAGGTAGATCATAAGTACTTGTATAAGTGCATTCAATGTGCAGCCATAAACCTGCCTTAACTATTACGTTACCATAATGGGCTAGTTTGTTATCAATACCGGTTACCGTAAGCCATAGATATAAACTTACTTCAAAGTTTTCGCTGAGTTCCTGGGCGGCTTTGAGCTTGATCTCATCCTTAGCGCCAGGGTCCGCCAACATGGTCACATAGCTCCTGTAGGTATTCATCTGTGTGTGAGGGTCCCCAGGACCGCCTGCAGCCATCGAAGTCGTCATTGTGCACAGCAAATAGTCTTATAATTAAGTATTTTCACCAGCAAGTGAATTACCCAACATGTTGTTATGACAAAAAAATATACAAAGAAAATGGTCCTTCACACATTTACATCTTTCAATTATTAAATAACAGGGGTTAGATCATTATTCTTTACATTAGTCACAAATAATCTCTATATAAAAATATTAACCCAAACAACCGGACAAAACAAGCACTGCACGCAACAAGAGAGCTCAATACATTTATGAAGATTTTTAATCTGTGATGAATAATGATTGATTTGGCGCATAGACTTCAAATGAAAGAACAGAAAACCGAATAAAAAATCAAAATTTTGCATGGTTGATACGATCGAAAGCTCGAAAGATTTAATTCTATAATAATTTTCACATCGAGGGACTAGTTACCTAGTTCTCTCAATTTTGCCGTGCGTGTAAATACATCATTATGCACTGTTCGTTACATTAATACATCGTTGCACCACTTGCATCTGTGGGTTGGATCAACCCTGACTGAACCCAGTATAGTCTTAATATCCGGACCTTGCGGATTGCCAGTTTCGCTTCCGCAAGGGGCGCTCAACGGTGGACGCCATCATGCGCGTTAGAGCCCTCACGACGGTGACGCGGTGTCCCAGGGTAGGGTCGTCGTGGCGGTGTCACTCGACATCGCCAACGCCTTCAACAGCCTGCCCTGGAGTTGCTTGGGGAGGCACTCCGGTATCACCGGGTGCCAACCTACCTCCGTCGAATAGTCGGGACGTACTTGACGGACAGGGCCATCATCTACCCCGGTCGCGATGGAGAATGAAACCGGCGAGAGATGTTGTGCGGTGTCCCACAGGGATCGGTTCTGGGGCCGCTCTTGTGGGACATCGGTTACGACCGGGTGCTGGGGGCCGACCTCTCTGGCGGCGTCAGCGTAGTTTCCTACGCTCACGACACGCTGGTCCTGGCGCCGGCGCCGGGGGGTCGCATCAGGCGGCGGCCGACGCGATGTCACGTGGTGTTGCGACAGTCGTTCAGAGGATCCGGCAGTTGGGTCTCGAGGTGGCATTGCACAAGTCCGAGGCCATGTCCTTTCATGGGCCTCGGAAGAGGCCACCATCGGGATCCCAACTCACGGTAGGAGGGGTTCACATCGGCCATCGGGTCTCGTCCTCGACAGCCGATGGAATTTCGTGGAGCATTTCCGACGTTTGACCCCCAAACTGGAACGGGCTAGAGCCACTTTCAAGCGGCTCTTGCGTTGCCAAGTCAGCTCCTTCTGCGAAACAGTCATGTTCGCGAAAGAGGTGGCGGGATGGGAGAGAGAAAGGTCCTCCCGTCCCAGCCGCCATGGGAGACGCCCCGGGCGTTGAGAGCCACGTGCCGACGCCCGGCCACCCCGTAGGCGAGGGTGTGCGGACGGTGAGTAATGGGTGACTCACCGTCCGATCAGGATCAGGCCCGTGCCGGACGGCGCGTATTTGTTCCACGCGCGCCTCAAAGAGATGTCAGCATATGAAGGGTCCGCTTAGGGTCAAGCCTGCCGGGTAAGCGGGATTGTCCGAAAGGGTTACCACTACCCCGGAACATAAAGGGCTAAGGAAGGAACATGGATGGGTTTTAGTCAGTAAGAGTCTGACACTCCCTTCCGCTCCACCCAGAGCGGGAGAAGTCATTGGATGATTTCCCAGCCTTAAAAAAAAAGTATAGTCTTAGTATAGTATATGGAATTGGGATCAACCAGTTTAAACGCTCTAAGCTTCAGGTCTATGTAGCGCGCAAAATTCAAATTATCATGTGTATGTCAGTGGCAGGTTGTATCTTAATCAAAATAATATGATTCAATAATTACATAATCATGAGCCTAAAAGTCATCAATACATCCCTCTGTTCTGTTTTAAAAGAGTAACACCGTTACTCTTTTAAAGTTTCTTATCCATTCTTCTCAATAGAAACTATATTTTGGAACATATATTACATAGCAAACATTTTGTGTGAATACTCAAGAGAGTCCACAGACTGTATGTGTATTACTGTTAATAAAGGGCTTTGCTGCGTGTGTATCTAGCATAATATATGAAGAGCCTTTTGTAGAGGAGGGTGGTAGAATTTGATTTGAATCTCTATGGTTACCTATATAGTATGGTTTTTAGCTCTATTGTTTATTCCGTGTCAGTCATCGGCATCGATGGATGCTTTTACAAGTTACATTACATTTTTGTACTGGGATAAAAATGGGTTGAAAATGAAATAAAAACAACGTACCGGTTGTGAAAAAGTGAAATTATCAACTCAAATACAACTTAAAATGTGATCATGGCTACTTCTACAACAGTGTTAGTCATAACATTTTGGCTTCGGTGCACAATAGTGTATGGTTACGAGTTCATATCTCAGTATCCGAATCAGCCTAATGAGACATACCATTTCTATCATCTCGCCGTGGACAGAGTCAGCGGCCAAGTATACGCTGGTTCGTTGAACTGGGTTCACCAGTTAAGCCCTGACTTGAAACCAATCCATGTTATAGGCACGGGCCCGATCCTAGACAACCCAATGTGTCATGCAAGTGGCTGCCCTACAGATGACATACAGACTACGCGGACTGATAACGTGAACAAAATATTAGTGATAGATCAAGAATCTGGAAGAGTGATTGCTTGCGGTTCAGTGTCGCAGGGTGCCTGTTATAAGTACAAGCTTGGAGACCTGTCTGCGAAGCCCGAGTTCGTTCCCGTTAGTGTGGCAGCGAATGACGCTGATGCGTCGACCTACGCTTTCATTGGGCCTGAAAGGTATAGTTCATGGGACCGATCTAATGTGCTATATGTGGGGACTACATTCACTAACAATGGAGAGTACAGACACGATGTGCCTGCGATCGCCAGCCGCGACCTGATGACTCTCGACACTGCACAATTAACTTTCAATAAACAAAGTTCAATACAAATAGATGTTAAATACAGAGATAACTTTCTAGTGCAGTATGTGTATGGCTTTAATGCTAGTGACTATGCATATTTTTTGATAATCCAGAAGCATTCCCACCTTGCTGGTAATGAGGAACTGGGGTATGTGTCCCGCTTGGCTCGCACATGTGTTAACGATGACAACTACAACAGCTACACTGAAGTGACGCTGGAGTGCCATGTGCGAGAAGAAACTGTTAGTGGTAAGGGTGAAGTTGTCAATTATAATTTAGTTCAAGATGCTAAGATCGCAAAGGCTGGTGCAAACCTAGCAGCCCAGCTGGGTATAGAGACAGGAGATCATGTTCTTATAGCTATTTTTAGTCCATCAAAAAGTATTTCTAATGAACCTATGGCTAAGTCAGCAATTTGTGTATTTTCTTTGCAAGAAATAGAAATTAAGTTTAATGAAAATGTTCACATGTGTTTCAATGGGAGCACTAAAGCACGCAACATGGGCTACATATCAGGCATGATATCCGATGGAAAATGTCCCAGTGTTGGTTCAACAGGAAATATTCTTAATTTTTGTGAGGTAGGTCTTAAAATTAGTGGACTGTATCCTATAAAAACTATGTCTGTTATTAACTGGAATGACACTTTGATTACTTCTGTCACTATGTCCGTCACAGGCTTACATACTGTAGCATTTCTAGGTACCAACAATGGTATTCTGAAGAAAATTCTGATTGATGCTGATAAAGCATTAGAGTATTCTAGTGAAGCCATTTTGCCTGGTCAGAGAATTCTACCAGACACAACACTGTCACCATATCAAAAAACACTGTATGTGTTAGCAAGAAATTCAATAGTGCAGATACCAACTGAAAGATGTGCAGAACACGGAAATTGTTCCTCTTGTCTGGAATCAAATGATCCCCACTGTGGATGGTGTTCTTTGGAAAAACGGTGCACAGTTCAAAATATGTGTCAAAAAGGGACACAAAGTGCACCAAGATGGTTGTCTCAATACATTGGTCAGCAGTGTATTGATTTTGAACAGATTCAACCTGACAGAATATCAATGAATGAAGTAACAACAGTGCAGCTTATAATTAGAACATTACCAGAACTGCCTTTTGAAGCGAAATACAAGTGTGTGTTTGGAAATGCCCCTGCCATAGATGCTGCTGTAACATCAAATGGCTTAGCTTGCCCTACACCAGAAGTCAAGCATAGACCTAAAATACCACAAAATCAAGATCATGTGTATGTTTCACTTTCTGTTCACTCATCAGAAACAAATAAAGACTTTGTTTCTAGGAACTTTGCTTTCTATGACTGTTCTAAGCATACAACATGTCACTCTTGTATAATGAGTGACTGGGCTTGTAATTGGTGCATATATGACAACAGGTGCACCCATGATACATCTGTTTGTCAAAGAACCATAATAAGTGGTGAAAATAATCCAACTAAGCTGCTAAATCATGGTATTGGACATTGTCCTAGAATAAGACAGTACAAGAAACCTATTTTACTACCAAATAATGTACCTAAAGAATTGGAACTTGAAGTTGAAAATCTACCTCACTTACAACCAGGGCACACTGGATTTCAGTGTATAGTGAGTATTGAGCTAGCCAACATGATACTCCCTGCTAGAGTTGAATCTAATCACTACATTGTGTGTGACAAAACAACCTACTCATATGAAGAAGATGTGGGAGAATACAATGTGAGTGTTAAAATTGTCTGGAATCACAAACATTACATAGATACAATTAACATCACATTGTACAAATGTGAAATTCTTGGATCACATAGAGAACATGCTGATTGTTCTCTTTGCATAACCCGAAACTCTATCTACAAATGCACCTGGTGTGGCAACTCATGTTCTTATAGTGAAACATGCTTAGAAAATCCAGTAACTGAGTGTCCAAAGCCTAGAATTGATATGATCAAACCGCTTAGTGGACCAATTGAAGGAGGCACCATAGTAACCATTGAAGGCAGTAACCTTGGATTAAGAGTTGAAGAAGTGTCTGGTAAAATTCGGATTGGAGATGTTCTCTGTGAAATTGTAGACTTTGAAGTATCAGTAAGCATCACATGTCGCACAGGACCCGCTAATGGCTCTGTGGTTGCGCCTGTCATTGTGGAAAATGATTCTGGCCACACAGAATCATCAGTTTTGTTCAGTTATAAAAACATAAATCTTCAGGCTCTCTACCCAACACTAGGACCAGTTTCAGGTGGCACCCAGTTAGCTATAGGGGGGCATCATTTGAACATTGGTTCTTCTATATCTGCTTTCCTGGATGAACTGCCATGTTCTGTCAATACTACACAGACTTCAAACAGCAGATTAATATGCATTACTCCAAAGGCAAATGCACCCAGAGTGATTCATACATTGACAGTGGGAATAGATAATGCTAATAGAACTTTGCATGGAGATTTGTTTAATTATACAGCAGACCCAACTATTATGGAAATAAAGCCATTGAAAAGTTTTGTATCTGGAGGTAGAATGATAACAGTTCATGGAACTAACTTGCACACAATCCAGAAACCTCTTATGAAATTGTATTTTGCCAATGAAGTGCTACCTGTGAACCATTCAGCTTGTAGTGTGCTCAATGAACATCAAATGGAATGTCCCAGTCCTGCAGTAAATAAAAAATATTTCGATATTTTACAAGCAACAAAAACTCAGACTAGTACTCCACAAATAGCAATGAAAGTCGGTTTTGTTTTAGATAATGTAGAAACAATGCATGAAAAACACTTTAATCCCCCACGAACTCATATGGTGTTTGTTGAAGATCCTCATGTGTATCAATTCCCTAATAACGGCATAAAATCTTACAAAGGAGATCCATTGGTAATAGAGGGTGAAAATTTAATAAGAGCAAGTGATGAAACAGACGTCATAGTTACAATTGGAACAGACCCCTGTAATGTTACGAGCCTAACAATGCAACAACTTTTATGCACGCCTCCAGAAGTGCAACCAGCTAATACTGATGAAAATGGTTTACAGATAGCAGAAATTAATTTGCCTTTGGTGGTTGTAAAAATTGGGAAAAACTTACGATTTCCTATTGGCTATCTTCATTACGAATTACTGAGAAACTACAATTTCCCGCCGGAAGTTATCGCAGGAATCGCTTGTGGCACTTTAATTCTAGTGCTTATATTCATGATCGTATTAGTCATGTACAGACGGCGTAGCACAAAAGCTGAAAGAGAATATAAACGAATACAAATTCAGATGGATACTTTAGAGAGCAATGTTAGATTAGAATGTAAATTGGCTTTTGCTGAGTTGCAAACTGATATGTCTGATTTGGCAGCCGATTTGGAACATTCAGGTATACCGACGCTAGATCACGTAAACTACGTCATGAAGGTATTCTTTCCGGGAGTATCGGACCACCCCATATTGAATGTCCAACGTCAATTATTTATAAACGCTCCCAGAACCAATTACGATGCAGCAATGATTCAATTTGAACAGCTTTTGAATAATAAATGTTTCCTTTTGTCATTTATAGACACATTAGAGTCACAAAAATCATTTAACATTCGAGACAAAGTAAACGTGGCCTCTTTGTTGATGATAATACTTATGGGAAAAATGGAATACGCAACAGATATTTTAAAATCTCTTTTGCTACGCCTTATTGATAAATCTATTTGCAATAAACATCCACAACTAATGTTAAGAAGAACTGAGAGTGTGGTTGAAAAAATGTTAACTAATTGGATGGCTTTATGTATGTATTATTATCTCAAAGATTATGCAGGTTCTTCGCTGTTCTTGCTATTTAAAGCAATAAAACATCAAATCGAAAAAGGAGTTGTCGATGCAATAACTCACGAAGCTCGATATTCTTTATCGGAAGAGAAGCTTTTGAAGGAACAGATCGACCACCAGACCATAACACTGCACATAGTCCAAGATGATTTTGATGAAAAAGTTCAATGTAAAGTTTTAGATTGTGACAGTATTTCACAAGTAAAAGCAAAGATATTAGATGCACTTTTTAAAAATACCCCGTTCTCTATGAGACCATCCGTCCACGAAGTTGATTTAGAATGGCGACACGGAAGGGGAGGACATGTTACGCTTCAAGATGAAGACGTTACCACCAAGACGATAAATGGCTGGCGGAAATTAAATACGTTAGCTCATTACGGTGTCAAAGAATCCGCCGTCATGTCCTTGATATCCCGCCAAAACGACAGTTTTAACACTCCGTATAAAATACCTTGCAAGAATTGCACAGGAATATACTGTTCTAATTCCCACATAAGAGTATATAACAGTGACATTACAGACCAAAATGTTCATTACTATCACTTGGTGAAACCCATAGAGTACCAGCATATTATCAACAAGTCGTCAGAACACAGTCACAAAGCTATTCCAGAGATATTCCTCACTAGACTTTTATCTACGAAAGGCACTGTCCACAAGTTCGTTGATGACTTCTTCAGCACTATACTCACTGTTAACGAAGTATTGCCACCTGCAGTCAAATGGCTATTTGATCTCTTTGATGATGCAGCACGGACACATGGTATCCTGAATCCTGAAGTAGTCCATGCCTGGAAGTCCAATAGTTTACCTCTTAGATTTTGGGTGAATCTCATAAAAAATCCAGATTTTATATTTGATATAAATAAAACGGCGACTGTTGACTCTTCATTATCAGTTATCGCTCAAACTTTTATGGATGCTTGTTCATTAACAGAACATCGATTATGTAAAGATTCTCCTTCTAATAAATTACTTTTTGCTAAAGACTTGCCTACATATAGGGATATGGTTATAAGATTTTATCAATCTGTGTCTCAATTACCTCAAGTAACAGACCAAGAGCTAAGTACTTCTATGCAGCAACTCTCGGTGGAACAGTTGAATGAATTCGACACTCTGTCTGCCTTAAAAGAGTTGTACATCTATGTCAGTAAATATAGAGAACAAATTATATTAGGACTAGAAAACAAAATGCACTTAGCTCATAAATTAGATAATATAGCAAGCACTATGGAAGGGGATCCTACATCTGTATGCTGACTATATGACACCAGTCACGATTTGATTGCATTTACGTAATTTATTTATATAATACCTACTTTGTAAAAAGAAGCTTTAATTTATTCTGAAAATACTCAGATCTAATAAAACTGATGTTGTAAAAAGACTAAGATATCAGTTTCATAACTCTAGTTAGAAAGTAAAAATATTTTTTTCAATGAATCATGATGAAATACTTAAATAGCTATGGACTTATTTTTTTGTCGAAGTACCTATTTTAATAAGTATTAAAGTATCTTTTGTAAGTATTAAGTGAAATTATGGTAACTATGTATATTGGCAATTTTTACTCAGCATTACATTATGGGACTATTTGATCAAATTGAATTTTTATTTTCTCATTAGGATATTGACAAAACGTAAAACTTACTTACTTAAAAAACGCCGAGTATAATATAATTTATTAAAATGTATGTTAATTAGCGACTTTTTTGGAGTACATCTATGTTAACGAGATGGTTCAAAATGTACCATTCCGGTGCTAATGATTTGTATCTCAAAATCTATAGTACGAAGTATAATATACTATTACCATCGCTCTATCTGGTCTACTTTCATCACAATTGCGTTTTGGTTCAAAATACTTATCGAATTTTTATGTTAATTGTATGTATATTGACATAAAATTCAAACTTGGCAGCTAAAAATATAGGTAAAAAAGAAATAACAATCATTCTCAAAATCTATAAAAACTGGGTCCTTAGTGTGAGTGGATTCATCCACTCTCCTGTGTTTGGACCCAGTAAACCCTAAATTCGTATTTGCAGATAACATTGAATCAAATAAAACAAACCATCCTTAATAAATAATAATATATCATTTATTCAGAATAACAGATAAATGGGCGAAATCAAGGACACATTCAATTATTTTTAATGATAAATGTTTATTTTAATTAATTTTGCAAGTAGTAACCGCTGAATTAGATAACTTATCAGTTTTCCAAAAATTATGGTTCAGCTTCCGTGACCAAAAACATATTAACACCAGAAACGGCGATAGTAATAGTTTAGATAAACTATTATTTTTCCTGTAACAATTTAGATAAAAAGCGTTTCCGCCGGTCCTGTTTTTTTTTATATGGAACCCGAATTATCTCCTTTATTTTTAAATTTCAAATGGTCCCATAAAACTAAATTTGGAATATTTGTAATGCATTTAATCTCCCAGTGGCCATGCTATTTTTATAATTTTTTATATAAAGCGAATTAATGCTCTCTTTTAGGAACAACAAATATGATTTTATGAGAATGATATTATAAATGTGGCACTGATATTATTTTCAAATGTAAATGTTCTTATTTGTCTTTGTATCTAAATTACTTAACTATTGATGTGTATTACGCTAAGATGTATGTGTAAAGAGAAAATAAGAATAAGTAAGGAAAATGTGATATTTGTATTTGGAATATTGATAGTATTAATTTATCATGTTAAATACTCTATTTTGTTCAGGAATTGATTGATATTTTTGTTTTACTTTATGAAACTTGATTACCCACTTTAAAAAATTAAGGTATTGTCCTGCCACAGTAAACAAAGGCTATAAAGTGTTATCTTTCTGTAAAGCAAATAACTACCTATTCTCATTGTTTTGAATTATTTTGTGATCTCATTATGTTTTTGCTCAACTATCTTTTATAATTATATTGTCAATTTGTATAAACCCCAGTTTGCTCTTTTCTAATTATGAATCTCGAATGTATTGTAAAAAAAATTGGCAGAAAATGTCGTAATAATATTCCATTTACAAAATATGTTTAAATTAGAATTAGTTAGATATAATAACTTGCTAGAATTTAAGACAGCGTAAATTCACCCGTCTTTGAAATTTTATATTATTGACTTAGAAATATACTTATTTATCAATCCTTTTGTAATGAATAATTTCAATATGAATGGGATAAAACAAAACAACGGAGTATTATTCATTTTAACGTTTATTACATGTACATAAACTTTTAGGCAATTCAGACATACACCGAAGTCATATAAATTAGGTACATAATTCTTATTGATTAAAAAATTAAGAATATGTACTGTCAGCGAAATAAAATTACAATAATTTATTAATTACATTGGTGTGATCCTATATTTTTTTAAACTTTTGTACTGTTTAATCTTGACATATTTATATTTAGCTAAATTGACAACAATTACATAGATAGCAATTCTATTATTTGAATCTATCACATTGAAAGCTATTAGTATTCCTATGCATTTAAACCTTGTAATATATTTGTCGTGGACAAAAAGAAAGCAGTGGTATTTGTTAATATGAGATTTTAGAGACAAACAATATCGTGAACGGAGGACTGACCCCCTGATTGAAGAGCTGAAAATGCAGTTAGCGAAAGTGATCACTTACAAAAATATATTGACATTTGACAAGTAGATATGATTATACTTGCATCTTTCTTATCACGTTACGCCTACTGAATCTCTCCTCGATTTTGTTATTAAATACAAATGTCCATCGAATACAGACGCGATTATCCAAGATAATGTCTTACAATCGTTTTTCCAACCCTCTTTCTGCCTAAACACTCATTAACACGTTTACATCAGTGGAATTACTTGGAATTGTTATGCCGGTTGCAGACAGCTAAGTTAGTTTAGCTTAGTTCGCATAGCTGACACAGGTTTTCATACTTTTTTTTACATAGTCAGTCTGCACAAAAGTATGAAAAACTGTGTCAGCTATGCGAGCTAAGCTAAACTAACTTAGCTTAGCTCTTGGTCTGCAACCAGCATTATACCTTAAGTTTATATATAAATGCTGGTTTAATTTGAATCGCAATCAAACGCGTTGATTTTTTCCACGAAAAGCCGATCCCCTGATTCCTCAGGGGATCGGCTTTTCGGCAGGAATAATCATGACATAACAACTTAAATTTGGACCATTTACCCGTAATAATTAAATTTAATTGCAGAGTATGGCGGGATAGCGGAGAATATCCAATTATTTGGGGCCAAACAGCTTTACTTTTTTTTCCTTCATAACAATCAATTTCGGTGAGATCCTATCTACAAATGGAATATTCGGTGCAAAAACTCTTAACGAATAAGATTATCAACATTTTCAGTAATTTCCTTCGTTTTAAAGTCTGACTAGGCCTTTGACTGAGGGCTTCGAAAGTCTATATAATAAAGTCTCTTTGCACTTATGTCCAGGCCTTCAATTCGCAACCGTATTAAACGATTGCAGTTGCTTACACTCTTTGCAGTGAAACAAGAGTGCTAACAATAAACGTAGCACCTGTGTGAGTGGTCGCCGATACACGCGTTGCTGCGTTTTAACACGATTGGTCAAAATCCCGTCAACCATTGCACGTTGAAGTGACTCACACAAATACAGCTTTAAAAACACTAACATCGAGATACCAGGCAGTCATATAGCTAAACATCAAATTTGCTCGCAGCAAACACTTGCGCGTGCGCAACCATCCAATCGGACGTAATAATATTATATAAAAAGACATTGTTTTCATCACATGTTTTTTCGCGTGCTGTCAAACTTGCACCTTCGTCTTAGCATGCAGTACCATCTTATAATAGAAATGGGTTTCTAATTTACAGTACATATACAAAACCCCGTCTACCCTGACCTTTTGTCAGGATTTCGATCCTCTCGACTTATGAACATTACTTTGGACGGAAGTTAAGTTAGCCCTCATTTAAGCTCACAAAACATCGCTTAGCGCACAATTCCATAACGTTAAATCTCATAGGAACAGTAAAACTTCATTACAATGTATAAGTTTAAAAACCCATTTCCAGTCATACAACTTTCATAAAACAATTGAACAATATCTCTTTCTCAATATAAATACTTATTAACAAATGCCATAATATTTATTGCAGGATTGTGGTTTAAAATATAAAGCTAAATAATTTATTTTTTACTAGCTACTAATCTATTGCAAATACATATTATTACAATAACAGGAATCATAGGTATTTTTTAAATTGACAGTACTCAACATTCAACTATAATTTCGCACTGAATTCCGTCTACTAATAGGAACATTAAAGGAATTCAATGAAATCAATGACATTCAACTATTAATTGTGCAAATATTTATTTGTACTATTTATATATTAAATATCGGCAAAAATATTTAACAAACAGAATTATTATTAAATAAATATTTAATCTTCATGTACTTGTAAATTTGTATATGATTCTCACTTGTAGTGTTAAACAACAAAGTTACATAAAACGCATAACATACCTACATGACGCAACTGGGATTATAACCTAGGGCCGTAAAACAGAAGTAGCTGCGTGCAAGACCGTCATAATTTCCACACAAGTGCACATCAATTAAAATGCAATAGTACATAAATAATCGGCTATAATATATCACAATGTCAAAAAATAACTAAAGGCCTGTGTCCTCTGCGTGCATTCAAATAAAATTAGCGAAATAAGGCGTGGCGTAGACCGTGGAACGATTTAAAAATGTGGAAGGTAGTATCATAAATGCAAACAAGTATTGTGCAAATTACAACATACCGCATTTTAATGCAGCATGTTGACACTTATTTCGATTATAAAAATACTGATATAAAAGTTTAAATGACGCTATTTATTATTAAAATATTATCAACTACTACCACATTATTTACGCCACGCCTAATCGTCTCAACTAGTCACAACATAAAACCATAAATTCGCATACATTTTGACATAAAGCCTGGAAAACATTTATAACAAGTTCACAATAAATATTGTTAAAAAGCTTATGTGCTGTTTATAATAAATTGCCTCTTAGGTCCTGCCTAATATCTTACTTGGGGCATAACAGGAACGACGCGTTCCCATACTAGGCTTTGGTACATACGGTTGTGCCTTCTATATCAATATAGCAACTATTTAATAGGACGTATAAAAACGTGATGGAGAATCGTTACCTCCAAAAGATGTACTTACAACACAATTTAAGTACTTTATAAAAACGTAACTGCTGATGAAATGGACTGCAGTATTTTTATATTAGTTTTTTCTATGAATAAATATTAGACAATATAAGTATACCAAAGGGCTTTACGAGCCACGAGCTAATGTTTGTCTAGTATGCTTTCATGGGTGATTTTTCTAATGGATCACGATAGACGATGGTGGCTGATTTGATGAGGTCGGGTTCGTCTTTGGAGGGATAGCACTCTGCGGAGGCGTCGACGTCTTTGTGCGAGCACTTGTTGTGCGCCATGAGCAGGCCTCCAGCCAACCCGACAAGCGCGCGGTCCAGCCAGTTCACCGGGTTAGCGTACACCAGACCTCCCTCATAAAAACCCAAGTGACCACCGTGTGCCAATTCGAGAAACATCGCCTTATCGTGCGAGCCTGTAATGATAAAAAAGAATATTTTCAAAACACTAGACAGATACTGCGGTAAATTCAATATGACGTTCAATTGTAGGAGATAACCTCAGCTTGATTGGTAAACATTTTTTTTTTCAAGTTGCCGTTATCAGAATATCTGTCACGCCACTTGAGCATGCTAATATTTCGCAAGAGTATTTGTTTCATTCATATGAATCGGGTTTTTGCCTTTCTTGGTTTATTTCAGTTCAAAACAAGAAATTGCGAATATACACGGAATACGAAACATAACCATTACTTATTTAATTTATTTTATACATTTTATAAGAGTCACATTACTTTATTTTCCATTTTCTTGTGGAACAGAAATCAAACTCAATACTAATCGTCTTCAACAATGGCGAAAAAGAAATTCCTTGCAAAATGGCTTGAAATCTTTCTACCTAATTTATGCAGGGAAAAGCGGTTTCTGCTTGAATAAAGTACAAAAAATAATTATCTTTTATGAATTATTGTGGCTAAAAAACAGATGTAAACAAAGCAGTAGTTGAATTTAACTTTTAATACTTTTCTTACTGTGTTTTATTTATTTAGTGAAAAAGACATGCATATTTTCTGATCTTTACGGCTTTTACGAACATTTAAACTCAAACAGAAAATTACCTAAAACGAAATTTCTTATGAAACTAACCTTGAATACTTATCAGAATTTAGTAATCTTATGACATGAATGAATATGGAGATTTTCAATCAAGTTCCACTGGTTCCGTTCACATGAATGTACAATGATAATGACCTCATTTGTGTTGCACGACGTTTCTAATAGCATTTCTTTACCTACATCCAAATTAGCACGCTCTAAGAAGTGTAGATCATAAAATATTATAGACTAGCTGACCCGACAGACGTTGTCCTGTCTTAACTATGATACCTACCTTACCTACCCTACCTACCCACTACCTACTCTACCTATCATACCTACCCTAGCAAAAATGTGCAATAAAAATATTTTTCTCATACAAACTTTGCCACCCCTTGTAACCCTTTTAGGGGTTGAATTTCCAAAAAATAATATGCCTATGTCCTTCTCATGAATGCAAACTATCTACATACCAAATTTCAGCAAAATCGGTTGGGTGGTTTAGGCGTGAAAAGGGAACAGACAGACAGAGTTACTTTCGCATTTATAATATTATTATTAAGTGTGGATTCGTCGTCATTTCATCATCTGCCTAGCCCTTTCCCAACTATGTTGGGGTCGGCTTCCGGTCTAACCGGATGCAGCTAAAATACTGATATTCATTCAGTATTTTACATGGAGCGACTGTAAGTATAAGTAAAAATTCTAAGTAGGTAAGCTAAGTCAGGCCCCACGAAATGAAGAAGTAAAAATTAAGGTAAGGTAATCGTTATAATGCACGTGTCATATTTCACATGCAGACGGCAGATAAAGCCTTCATTAACATTTAATGTAAATGAGTTACCAAAATACCGGTGACGAAATGTTGCCACTATGTTTGTTCACTCGTTCGATGTCGAACATTCCTCTTAAATAAATAATTGTCGAACGATACTATTAATGGCCAGACTGGTCAATTCAATATGACGACAATGTTAGCTATAGGTAGACATGAAACACCCAACAACAGATGTAACCTTCAAATACCGGTCTACAATCTTGGTGACTTTATAAAGTTAGACGATAGTAATTAGACATTCTGATAAAAAAGCCGACATTTACACACACGTATCTGCACAGAAAACCAAGCCAACACATTGAAATGATTCGACGTGATACCTAGAAACGAGGGGCTTTTTTAGCATGAATGTACATTCGTTTTTTTTTTGAGGGTTGGAATTTTGAAAATCATCAAATAACTCCTCCCGCTCTGGGTGGAGCGGAAGTGAGTGTCAGGCTCTTACTGACTAAAACCCATCCATGTTCCTTCCGTAGCCCTTTATGTTCTTTGGTAGCGGTAACCCTTTCGGACAATCCCGCTTAATCACTGTTCGCTAAAGGAGTAAGGAAATCTTGAAAAAACGAAGTATGGATTATGTGAAAGATAATAGTCTAAACGCTAAGAAGCGATCATACGGAGATGTATGAAAGAAAAATACATGCTACGCTCATACGCCCTAAATAATTTGGGACAAGGATAGGATGATGGTGACATGACAAAAAATCAAGCCTGAAAAGTACTACTTACTGACAAACTCCCTGACTATGGGTAATAATGGTTCGGGCACTATAGGATCGTCGCGCGCGTTGATGAATATCATCGGGGTTTTGATATTCTTGAGGTAGAATGCCGACGAACTCCATTTGTAGAGGTCTGCCACTGATTCGAAGCCGTACATCCTCCTGAAAAAAACATAATAAAATTGTGAATATCATTTTCGCCACTAGAGTATGTTTACTCATGATGTTTGTTGATTTTCAGAACTTTGTTTGCTTGACCTGGTTATATATACTATTTAATACATTTTGTAGGCTAGATAGAGGTAAGTTTCGCCTGCATACCATCAGATACCCAAAGTTTGTCTGCATGTCCTAGACCACTATACTGCCAGTAGATGTCCATATGAACCCATGAGAATTTCCACACGATAAAATTAAATTGCGGAGCTGGCAACCTTGACACGCGGCAATGTTGCCAGCCTTTTGGGCACTTGCCCTTAACAGCGAATTTTTTGACGCCCTATGATTATTTCCCCTCCTTTTCTATACAATTGTACAAGCGGTTATCGGCAATGACCCGTCTTAGGTCAATCGTAAAAGTGCGTTGACACGGCTCAAGTTTAAAACTACAGTAAATATTGCAGATGGCGTGATCGGTCAAAGATCGCACGATAAAACAGCGTAGGAGCACCACAATTACCTATTTACCCCAATTGACTGTTACAATATGTAGGTACAGAGGAAAAACATGCGTTGTGTATGGAAATTACATAGAAGGTAATATAACTTCTTTGTTAAAATAATCAAAAAATTGGTGGCCAGCATAAAATTAATGAGCCATTTATGTAAGTACCCTTATGTAAGTAAGGTTGTCTTTAAAATGTCGCTTTTAACGATAAGACCGCGAATTGTGTCATCACTTGTAAAACGCTCTAGAATTTATAAGTAAGTAGGTATCTATAATTTTTATGGTGTGCATAATAAAGAGTCATCATCATTCTCCTGCCCTTATCCCAATTTATTTGGGGTCGGCGCAACATGTCTCTTTCTTCCATAATTCTCTATTAGTCGTCATCTCGGTAGTTACTCCCTTCCTAGCCATATCATCTTTCACACAATCCATCCATCGTTTCTTTGGTCTCCCTCTACTTGTATAGCCATCCACATTCATGTTCACAACTTTCCTGACAACATTTTCCTCATTCCTCCGCATAACATGCCCATACCATGACAACCGATTTCCACACAACTTTTCAGTCACCGGTGTCACTTTCAGACTTCCTCTTAAATACTCATTCCGTATTCTATCCATTCGGGTAACACCACACATCCCTCTTAGCATTCTCATCTCAGCTGCATGCAATTGTCTTTCATTCATTCCTTTTGTGGCCCAACACTCTGATCCATACAAGTCGGCTGGTCTAACCATGCTTTTATAAATCTTCCCCTTGAGTTTAAGGGGAATGCGGGAGTCACAAATTGTTCCCGGGACCTGCCGCCATTTCATCCACCCAGCGTTAATTCTATGCTTAACAGTCCGATCTATTTCGCCATCGCTTTGCACAAGTGAACCGAGATACCGGAAGTCGGAGCAAACTGGGAGAAGCGCGCCATCAAGCGCTATGACCCCAGAACTGGAGAGACCGCCGAAATCGCAGAACATGTACTCCGTTTTGGTTCTACTGATTTTCAGGCCAACAATCTCCAGTTTCCGTTGCCATTTCTCCAGTCTGCTCTGGATCTCAGGTCCATCTTCACCGACAAGAATGACGATGTCGTCGGCAAATAGCATGCACCATGGTGCCTCTTCCTGTATGTCCGCCGTAAGAGCATCCATAATCAAAAGGAAGAGGTAAGGGCTTAAAGCCGACCCCTGGTGCAAGCCTACCGCCACATTGAACTTGTCGGTGTTGCCAGCAGCCGACCGAACGTATGTACGAGATTGGCTGTACATTCTATTTATCTACCCTAACAAAATGACTATCCCGCAATTGCAGAGGAGAGAGGACTGACGTGTGTGGAAAAGGGTGGAGGGAGGCCTTTGTCCAGGAATGGGATATCTCAAGCTGGGGGGTTCCCCATATACAAAATGCAAGTATTTTTTTTTTATACAATAAATGATTTGCATCGTCTAAATACTGTTTAGACACTGTAACTTTTAATTCCGCTTCAAGTTATGGTAGATATTCCAAGGGTATAATTTAATCGCATCGCGTACATAAGGTCCAAGTGAATTCCCGGTTTCTGAAAAATCGGACGTTAAATCTCTTCCTCCTCTCTCTCTCTCTCACCTCTGTCGTTAAACATACAGCAGAGACTATATCAGGCTTGCAGAAGCCGAGCCGTCGCCATAATTACGGATATATTCGATTTTATAACCCCTACATATGTACGTGTTAAGAAGTTCTCACTCATTTTACTCGTCGGAAAGTACACGGCTAATAAAACCACTTAATACGCATTAATTACGTAAAATGAACACGGTAAGTATTTAACATTATGTACTAGAAATGTGTAATACATTTTTAGACTTACTTTCACTGTTTTTAAATGCATTATTTAGTTATGGATGCTAGACTAGAAGTTGAAATTACTGTGCTTATAAATTCATTTACGCTAAGTATAAAGATCTTTAAGGATTTTAGGCCTAAAAAATTTTACCTTTTAACGCCGTAAGAGACTTCAACAAGAATGTCAAAATTGAAGGTACCGTGTCAGCTATTACAACGAACAGATTTAGGTAACAATAAGCCGTTTGTTCCAGGCGTAGACGCAAGGTTGATAAGTTTAAGGGCATTTGGACAATGATAAGTCGTGGACAAGATACGGAAGAAGTTAGATATAAATATGAATTAATCAGGATGTTATTCACTGGAAATGACCATATCGCAACAAATTATTCTGGAATATTTGAGCCTGCGATTTTTAATACAGTTTGGCAGCCGCACGTTCCTAAGGCACGGCACAGCAGTTTCGGTCAAAACCCAAAAGTCAAAACTCTAGTACATACTTAGTTGTTTAGCACTCTGATTTCGTAGTAAATAGACTCAACTACTAGTATAGACTGTGTATGTTATTTTTACAAATCTCTGAAATTACTGAGCCATTTACAAAAATTACTTTACTCATATAAAGCTACGCTATTCCCGAGTGATATAGGATACTTTGTCTATGGGTATCTCCCCGCGGGACACAGTACAAAGATTCATTTACTTATTCAGCCTTACCTGGAATAGGCCTCATCGAGATCAGGCAGTGTCCCCGCCGACACGATCATCTTCTCATCTAAACTATATCTGTTCTTCATTTCAGGGTTCAGCAGCATTCTTTTATGTCGCGTTATGATGTTGCGGTAGTTGTCCGTCATTATGTACAGGTAAAAACGACGGAAGTTCTGCCATTGCAGGAGGTACACCATAGTGCTAGAAGTAATAGGAATAAGGTTTATTATTGCTTGTTCAGATATTTATTTGGTGAATGACATTATATAGAAACATGTGCTTCAATGGTCTTTATGCAATCTGTCCCAACTTTCAGTGTATATCAATGAGAATTTTCAATGGGTTGTCATGTCCGAAAACGAATCTATGGATTATATTAAAAAGCTAATTCTGCTGATATTAACTGCCCATTTAGATATCGAGGTAAGAGGTCAGGCGGATATTAGTAAAATACTGATATTCAGCATGAAAACAGATAAATAAAATGTTAGAACTGTTCCGACCCCGATTCGCTCTGAAGAGAAATGTAACTTATAATAAAATGCTGACTTAAGCTCAATGCTTGCTAGGCTACATGCTATTTAGGTCAAGATAAACAATTATTAAGATAACGTCACCATTCGTGAAATGTTGTTCTGCGAACCGAACACAATAACAAGAAAATAAATCAAAACATTGTCGAATCAAAAAATTATGTGCACCTTTTACGAGTGATTTCGCAACTGAGTTCCGTCTTTACTACAAAATTCTTATGAAGGTTATTTTTAACAAGAACCAACCTTATACGTGGATTGAAAGACATTAAAAACCAACAATCAATTTCTACATTTTAGATGGTAATATTGCAAAATTTCTAGTCTAAAAACAGGCTTCTCCAAATTTTTAAATGAGCAAAACCCAGATTCGGTAGACGACGTCAATCTCTTTATTCTTCGCCATAAGCCCGTAGAAGGGTCTACGAGTCGTTATGTCCAAAAATAAACAAATCATAATATCCCTATTTACATAATTAACCAAAAATATAAACCGCAAATGATCATTTTATATTCCTGTAACGTTTGCCTTAATGGTTAATTGGTGAGCGTTCGACACTGAAGATAACCTTGACCTCTCGCGGTACAAATTGCTATAAAAACTTCAACAATTGAAGATTTCATTCTTTATCCGATCAAGCCTGCACCTTGCTGTCCTCCCCCAGCGTCGCCCTAAGCCGAGATCCGTACCCTACAGGGGGTGCTATAAGCGTGTACTCGCTTAGTTAGTCTGTTTGTTGTAAGGGTGGCTGGAGGCCTTAATTGAAGCATCCAGAGGAAAGTTCGGTTAACCTTTTGAACGTCATTGTCACATATACGTGACAAGCAAGCGCATGCCCTGTACGCCAACGACACAAATATGTGACAATGCAGTTTTTGCAGTGCACAAATAACACGAAATAAACAATTGAATCATTTTCATTACTTTTGTGTTTTTGTGGATATCTTAAAAAGTTAAGCTCTCGTACGTATTTAATTGTACGAAACAAATTACAATTCACCATGGATATTGGGAAATTCATGATAACAAGAAGAAATCAATTTTGTGCTTGGCGTGGAGAGCACGTGCGTGCGTCTATGCTCTGGCGTTCAAAAGGATAAGCAGTAGACAACCTCTAAGGTTGAACTTCGAGATGCCATAGACAAAAAAAAAGATTTATGTCAGTGTTACTTACTCTATGGCGTTGTATCCCTGGCATATTGAAATCCCACCAATTATATTGGTAGGTCTCTTCCTGTCCTCTCCCAGGTACTTGGCAATTAGGTTGCCTCCAAGACTGAATCCGACTAGAATTAATTTGGTGTTGGGGTACCTCTCCATGAGGTTCTCCACCATATAGTTGTAGTCATCCGTATGACCTGGAAACAAGCCTTTATTACTGAAAGAACACCACTTCTAATTACATAAGTAGGACCTATCAACAACTTGATAATTATCAATATTTGAACGACTGCAGCGATGTCCTAGTTAACAAAGCAGCATAGATTAAGCCTATGTAATTAGGGCTAACGATCACTGTTTTGTTTTTTGTGTTAATGAATTAGCGGTCACGATGTGTCATTAATTAGTCATTTTAATGTAAACTGTGAATAATTAAACTTATCTTCAGAACAATATGAAATCGAAATTATTAAAAAAATCAATCTGCTTTGCCACTTCCAAACTATGTTAGGGTCGGCTTCCAGTCTAACCGGATGCAGCTAAATACCAGTATTTTACATGTAGCGACTGCCCATCTGACCTCCACAACCCAGTAATTTGGTAATACGATACCCCTTGGTAAGACTTGGGAAGACTCGGGCTTCTGACGACCCTTAACGATTGTCAAAAATCTACGAATGACAGCACCAACGGTTTAACGTGCTTTCCGAGGTTCGGAGGAGTCTCGATATGTATAATAAGCTTTAATTAAACACCTCAGCTGTATTATTTAACCAGAATACTTATTAAATACCATATTCGTTTACATTCACCGTATCATACCCATATCAAATGAACTTGACCATTTCGAAGGCCATCACCAATACGGTCAATGTATTTATTTCAAGTCAGATATACAGTAGCTAACCTCAATTGGTATGCAAACAGTGTTAGATTGCACGCAATGGACTATAATCGCTACTAGATTATGAAGGCAGATTCTACACCAAAGTACACCTACCTATTTATAAAAAACTAGCTGTCTGCGGCTCGCCACCGTAAACCCCAATTCTTTTTCTAAAATAAACCCTTTTTTTGAGGGTGGGAAGTCATCAAATTTTAATGACTCCTTGGGCTCTGGGTGGAGCGGAAGGGGAGTGTCAGACTTTTACTGACTAAAGCCCATCCATGTTCCTTTCTTAGCCCTTTATGTTGCGGGGTAGCGGAAACCCTTTCGGATAATAAGCCTAATTTACTACTTATAACATTAGCTACCTGCCAGTGAAAGTCCTTTCAAAGTTAGTCCAGCTGTTTCAGAGATTAGCCGGAACAAACAGACAGACAAAGATGTAAAAATGTTTTTTTTAGTAACGAGCTGTTATTTTTAACACGCTTTTATTAGCTCGGGTTGTATCTATGTATGTATGTATGTATGTAACGGAATCTTTGAGCTTAATTTTCACCGGTTTCTAAAAGTCTGATCAACTTGAAACTTTGCACACGTCTCAAGGACCGATGACAATGCAATAATTTGAACTAAAAAGTAGGAAATAAAAAATAGTTGAAAAAAAACTAAAAAACACGCTTTTTATAGAAAACCGAACTAAAAATAGAAAATAAATTTTACTTTTAAAAAAGCGTGGGGTGCATGGTGGTGGTGAATATTATCTTAAAAAGCCCCAAAGCAAAGTTAGTCCAGCTGTTTCAGAGATTAGCCGGAACAAACAGACAGACAAAGATGTAAAAATGATTTTTTTAGTAACGAGCTGTTATTTTGTCATTGCTAACAGACAATTAATTTTTTTTTTCATCGATATGGTTGAGTATTCAGGACATGTAAAAATTGCCTTTTAAGTATATTAATTAGTTTTAAACACATAGGCAATTGTTATCAAACAATACCTGCATTGTAATTCAATAAGGAAAATTTATTATTTATTGCTTTGCGCCATATCAAAATTAATGTTACTGTAGGTAATTCTTCATTATCAAACCGTTTAAGCATGTATTTTGTTAACATAAGAGGTGTGACGAAGGTATAAGAATATAACTTCGTAATTATAAGTATTTCGTCAATAAAAGAAATTGCTATTTAACTATCTCTGACACGATCGGAAAATAATGTTTATCGCTATTTGTTCGTCTAAAGTACCGTATTTTTACGTACTTACCTACACGAGCTATATGAAATCATGTACATAATATGTCACCTTGAAAAAATGTTTTATTATTCGAATTTCAATTAAATGCTCCTTGCAGTATTTCTCACGATCAATACAAAATTACTGCGAAAATTGTGGGAAAAGGCAAGTGTTTCAAACGATGGTACCTACGACGTACTCTAATAAGCACCAAGAACCTATGGTTTATCGAGGGTCGTTTCTAGGAAAGCAGCAATTTTCTTTTGACGCAAATGCCTTTTTCCGAGTAGGTACAGAGGCCAGTACATCAAGTTACCACAATCTGTCAAGTTTCTTTGATAGTATTTCAACTTTATTGCAAAGACATAAGGTTCATTTTTAATTGAGAAAGTTTGACAGTTAGGGATAGCTTGATGTGCTGGCGTCTCTACATAACACGGAAATGGGGACCGGACTCGCTATAAGGGAAAGTAGTAGTTTGTCGTTTTCCATTAAAAAGTACGTTCTTATGGTTACATTGCAGTACGTAGGGAAAGTATAAGTATGTAGTAAGAAACATACTATTCTATTCGAGGAACTAAAGAAAATATAGGGGTTTTCCTCTCAACCGCAATAGTAGCAAAGTAAAAGACAAAGCGTTAATGAATTCGTAAGTCTTCTACATATGATATTATAATATTTTAGATAATAAAAAGAATAATTTATTTGCAGAAAATACAGGTTTTGACAGTTGTTAAAATTGGTGGTTAATGCATAATCTATATTTTGCCTGTTTAGGACATGCAAATTAGTTTTAAGTACATTAATACTAGGTAGGTACAGTCAGCATCAAAAGTTGATGACCACATTTAGATTTTCAAAATCGCTGTACACCGTATTATACCTAAATTGCTCAACATGACAAGCGCCAGAAATGAATGAATATCATAAAAGGGCATAAGTAGGTGAACATCACTTTTCAAAAATCGCTAAACAAAGTTATATTAAAAAAAGCATAACATTCTTCGTCTCTAAAGTCTCTGAACAAATTTTGGACAAAAATAGCTTAGCATCGTTTATCTCTGAAGTCCCTGAACAAAATGATTTTTTTTGGGTTTAATGTGTATTTTTTTCAGTAGGTATATAAATTAAGTAGACACATGTTTTTTTTTTTTGTGAATGGCATCTCGCAGTTCAACCAAAGGGTTGTCTACTGCTTCACCGGGTTTGCCTGTGGCTGCCACAAAAGAATTGTAGCCTCCAGCCAGGGCTTAATAAAAACTAAACCTAACTGACAAAACTAAGCGACTACACGCTAAGGGCACCCCCTGCGGGGTTCGGACCTCGGCTTAGGGCGTCGCTGGGGGGGGACAGCAAGGGACAGCTGGATCGGGGGTTTTTAAAACTACTGGCTCAGCGGCAACGCGGGCTGGCTCGAGCAAGGGTCGGGGGGATGAGAGTGGACAGGGTCGTCGCGACGGGCCTCGACGGCGAGGACGGAACGACGGAAATTTGTGTCTGTGTGCTAATCTAACAGTGCTAGTAGCCGGGCTGCTCTCCTGGAGGAGAGTGGTGGCATCGTCGGGGGCAATGAGGGTATGCCGTGGACGGCGAACCTTACTGATGCGGGACGGGGTGTATCGGGAGGCGGCCGCAATCAGGGGATTGCGGTGCTTTATGGCAGTGTCAAAGAAACGCTTCGAGAGGCGTTTCATGAACTGCTGGACTGTGGGGAGTTTAAAATCTACATGAAGGTCCATGTTACGGACGTAAAAGGGAGCTCCTGAGACCCTACGAAGGAACCGGTTTTGGAGTGTCTGCATTCGATGCAGATACTTGGGTTTGGCGTGCGCGAAGACGACAAGCGTAGGTCATGATGGGACGGATTACAGCCTTATAGAGACGCAGTTTGCACCGGAGGGACAATTTGCTGCGTTCTGTAAACATGAAAGTAGACACATGCACAAACAGAATCTGCGTGATTTTTGAAAGTGAGTCTTATAGCTATACAAATAAGGTTACTATTCAATCGTAATACAGAAAACTTAGATGACGTCGACGGAATATTTTTTAAGCTTCCGCTTAAAAATTATTCCGTATCTTTATAAAAGTACTTGCGAGCTTATTTTGAAAAATAGGCTTAAAAATGTGCTTGCCTCTTGAACACCCACTTCTAATACTTCTCATTGATACAATGAAAAAAAAAATATTTTGGAAAGTTAAATTCGAAATTAACATCCATTTAATTTTTTTTTTTTTTTTTTAACATTTGGATAGGACAAGATTGGATTTATAACTCTGAAGATAAGATAGTAACGAGCAATTTTTTAATTCGCAGTTCAGCTACTTTTGATATAGAGGAGCTCGTGGTACTAACAGCCGCACAGGTCGATCCACCAGGTTAAGCTACGCTTGCCGGGGTTGGCCGTGGATGGGTGACCATCTTTACATACCTAGACTCCTCCGTGGCTCGGAAAGCACGTTAAGCCGTTGGTCCCGGCTGTCATTTGTGCATCTTTGACAGTCCTTACGGGTCGTCAAAAGCCCGAAAATCTGACAGCCAGTCTTACCAAGGGGTATCGTATTGCCCAGTTACTGGGTTGTGGAAGTCAGATGGGCGCTCCATGTAAAATACTGGTATTCAGCTGCATCCAGGTAGACTGGAAGCAGACCCCAACATAGTTGGGAAAAGGCTAGGCAGATGATGAGTTCAGCTACTTTTGATAGTATAAGTTTACACTCTACGAATCCGAAACAAAATAATGTTCAGTAACTTTTGTTATTTATGATGTTAAGTTATTTTTGGACGTTGCCAAGATTACACTAGATAACCAAAACAAGCATTTTATATTGTTCAGTGACTTTTGTAAAACTGAATGTTATGATGTTTTCGGATTTTATAACGATCAGCAATTTATGACAAAATGGTGTTTAGTTAATTTTGAACTTCAATGATGTTCATTCACTACTGGCGCCCTTCTTGTTGAGCGATTTATGGGTGATATAATGTACAGTGATTTTGAAAATCTAAATGTGGTCATCGACTTTTGATGCTGACTGTACCACAAAACTATAAAATATGTTCTAAGAATAATAAAATAACAAAACAACTATAACAATTTTCAGTATCTATTAGTATAATAGTAAAGTTACTTTATGTGCAATGCAACTTTGAAGTATATAAGTGCAAAAAGTAAAATAAAAGTGGACGGCAATGACCTCGACGTGAAAGTAGCTACATTATATACCTATGTAGATGTAGAACGCAGATAGCATTGTAGATATAGAGAACTACTGAATGTAAATAATGGCTATGGCAGTGGTTAAACTAATAATCAACCTTTTTACAACCAATCATAGTAGGGTAGGGTCAGGCAAAGGTAATTATAGATGACGCCACCCTCGCTGGTAATTGCCAGCAGTCTGTCTTATGAATGTTTTAAGGTGTAACGGCCGGTCTAAAGTGTTCACTAAGTACTCTGGAATTTGTTTTAAGTTTTTATTTGGCGTAAGGCTTTTGAAGATTTGGGGGAGACCTTTGCTCAGTAGTGGGACAGTGTAGGCGGCTAATACCAAAGCATTGTTGCACAGCGTTTTTCGTTTCCCATCAGCAGGAACCCCTGTACGCCTTTATTATTACAATTGAATGCACTAGATTCAGGTATTACAACATAATGCAAAAATGAATTGACAAAAAACTTTTTTACAAAAAATAAAACCGACTTTAAAATTTGGGGGGGGGGTGGGTTGTGTAGGTACCACAACTAAAAAGTGAAAAATAAAAACTTTTTTACAAAAAATAAAACCGACTTCCAAAAAAAACACTACAAAGTGAAAAATAATTTTGATTTCGGAAGTCGGTGTCTTCGGTTTTGTATTTTCATTTTTTGCCACCGACTTCCGAAATCAAAATTATTTTTCACTTTGTAGTGTTTTTTTTGGAAGTCGGTTTTATTTTTTGTAAAAAAGTTTTTATTTTTCACTTTTTAGTTGTGGTACCTACACAACCCACCCCCCCCCCCCCAAATTTTAATACCACTACCTGGTATGTAAATTACAGTGACAGGAACTTATTAGAACATCGTCCACATACATTAAGTAGGATTTTTTTAGATTTTTGTTGATTTTTCAAAAACCGCTTATCCGATTTCGATAAAAAATTTATGGGACCATTTGGGAAGTATACCCTTTGCAACAAAAAAAGAATTTTTCAAATCGGTTGGCAAGCAACGGAGTTATGCGCGAACAAACATAAAAAAAATATATATATATATACAGTCGAATATTGAGAACATCCTCCTTTTTTAGAAGTCGGTTAAAAATTAAAAAATCACGTAAAAACTGTTAGGTGTTTGACAGAAACAACAACAGCGACGATGCGACACCTAGAGGGATAAATTTCTAGAATCTCTTTCCATTATTATCATTATAAAGTGACATTGGGTTACTACCGCTTATGTCCATTTTTGCTGACTGGTAATATTTTTTTAATAAGGCTTGATCAATTAGATCGTGCAATTATAGCTCGCGCAGACACGGAACAATAAGAAGTCCCTATGTGATATTTTCTTCACAATCTAATTTATGGTACAATATCATCTCCTAGACCCTCAGTAGCCGGAAGTAGCAAGGTCGTCTTCATAGCGTGTGAAAAAGTTGGAAGAATGCATTGTGTACACCACGAACAGAACCAATTTTCATAATACATAACAGATATTGTATCTATTCATTTTTCTGTTTACAAACTGAAGCATGTAGATATTAGTTACACAACCAATACATTTTTTTGTTGTGGAATGGGCTGCTTTTGACCTCGATCATGCCGTTTTCCATTCAACAATAGCTTAGACAAACGCGGATTGTCGGTACATCAGTACATGGAACACGTGTAAGGACTTTATACATACTTAGATCCGTATATAATGGATACAAGCTAAGTACAATCGCTAATTAACAAAGTATTTAGAACGGATACCCTCAAGCATATCCATGCGCTTGCGCATCGCTGTCAACGCACCGTAGCGCCTTTACCATAAGTCATAACCTACCTACTTTACTATGTTGGGGTCGGCTTCCAGTCTAACCGGATGCAGCTGAATACCTATGTAAGTATAATAAAAAACACCTCGATGTTTTGTCCAATCGTAAAAACCGTCTGAGGCAATTACATAATAATATACTTATTGCAAGTGTTACAAAAAATTTTCAAGGGCCATAAATCGTATTCAATTCCGCAGAAAGTAATAAGCATTTGGAAACAAACGTGATTGTTTGAACACTGCGTTTACTTTGAGTATTTCTTTGTTTATGTTTTCAGAATATCTATTATGTAATACATCGTACTATTGGTTGAATCAGCGCTGTCATGGCGGCTGCAATGAACGCGGATTTAGATTGAGGAATTATGTATATAGGGAGTTAAATCCAATGCTCGGGAATTTTGCTCTTAAACTCTTGTATCGGCATGAGCTATTTAAAAGTGGCTCATTCCGTTGTGAACAAAAATATTACCTATTCAGCGAGGAAAACTCTGTTAATATTCAGTGTATTATGTATTAATATCCTTACCTACTCACGGAGGCTTTTATGTTCTATTTGTACAGTGCACTTTTGTAAGTGATCAACGAGGCGCATTTACTTCTTAAGTACCGACTCAAACCTTAGATCAACTGCCGTTTTTAGACCTTATATTTAAATTATCGTGTCACAATGTTAGTAACCATACTCCTTCAAAACGGCTTGACCTTTTTTATGAAGTTTTATATACATATTCAATGGGTCTGAGAATCGGCTACTATCTATTTTCAAGTGATTAGGTAGGTAGGGTAAGTAGGGTAGGTAAGGTAGGTAGGTATCATAGTTAAGGCAGGACCAACGTCTGTCGGGTCAGCTAGTAATAATATAAAAACATCTTACCGTACGAAAAGATTCGATTGCCAGTCACTGGGACGCTATTGAGAGCACCTATATGGTTGAGCACGGCGCACCGGTAGCCGTGGCATTGCGAGTAGTGCACGTAGGTCCTGATGTACACGCTCTCTGACGTGTTGCCGATGCCGGGACAGATCGCGACCGTCACGTCATCTGTTGGACGAAAAAAAAAGGTTAAGTTCGGTTTAGCGAAAAGAGTGTTTATAGTGCGTAGTGTGCGTCACATTCCAGCTAGAAGAACCTTTGAAAGGTGGCTGGGACAGACTGGAGGCGGAAGGCGGATGATATGGTGTTGTAGCGCAGATTGGGAGAAGCCGTAGACTATACAGCAGTGCGATTCTGTTACCATCTCACCGTGAAAACTTAGGTGAAGTGAGCGTGGAGTGGGCTGTCAGTGTCATTCAACTGATGCTAGGGATTGACCAAGCATTAACATTACAATCAAAATCGAGATTTAAATGATATTTTTATGCTAATTTTAATAAGTAATTATTTTATTTTATTTCAAAGCTAGCTAGTACCTACTTTGGTACTTACTTACTTACAACATAATTAGTCATAAACTCAATTTCGTTTTTATTTCTTTTTTTCCTAGACTAGCCTTTGTATTTTAACTAAAGGCGCGAGCGGGTCACGCATGTTCGCCAGCATATCAAGTTACCCCAATCTGTCAAATTTCAAAGTGCACACTTCGCGCAAGCACGTTTTTCGGTTGACTAAACGTCTAGTCGTAGATACCTATTCGAGTTTACAGACAATAATTGATTTTAAATCTTAAAACTTGTACAGTAAGGTTCAGAATCGATTGAGAGATTGGTCTGAATCCCGCGCGGCGTTCACTTCACCGCGCTGCCTGCAGGGAATTTTGGCAGAATCCCGTGCTCGTGAAGTGGTCACTTCACGCAAGCACGTTATGCGTTGTCATAGTTACTAATATGAATACCTATATCGTTGACGGGTGTACATCCGGTTGACAGGGTGTAAGTTACAAAACGGTGATTCTTTACAAATTGCTGCAATGTTCTAGCAATGTGAGGAATGTGTGTAAAACTTAAAGCAATGTGCTTTTAGATGTTTTTATGACTAAATCCAAACGTTTTTGTACAAACAGTCAAATTTCTCCAAATGATTTTAAACCTTAAATATTTTACCGGTAAGGCTCTAAATCGATTGAGAAAATTTGTCTCCTTGCAGTCATTAATATGATGTGACTGCAACTACAATTTACCAATAATTCGTCACGTGCGCATACCTACGTGGACACACCAAGAACATTACGAAAATGCAATACCAACGTCCAATAAGTACAAAATATATTTTATTGTTCCAACTATTCGTTCTTCGGCTTTGGCTCACCGCCGCCCGCCTTGAAAGTGCGTGGAGCGATCACTTCGCGGAAACATCATTATTAAGATGCGGTACTTTGTGTATTTATTATATAACATTAGGTATAAATATGTGCGGCTTTTTGGGACATACCTTTAGTTACCTACCTATAAAGGCGATTTTAACACACTGCACACCGCGCGCCGACGGGTAACGCGGGGCAGCGCCCATATCGTTTGCTATGGCCGCCTCGCGCTACGAGACGGAGCGCGGTGCAGTGCGATATTCGCTTTACCTACTTCAGTAAACATTGCCAATAAGATGATGATAATACCTAATATTCATCATCATCAACATACCTACTGCCAAACTCGACCTAGCTCACGGCATCTCATTATCTCTATGTAGGTAACTCTCGGTCTCCGCGACGCGACTTACAGCGCAAGCGTACCTACTGAGAACTCGACGAACACGACTGTTAGGAGGTTGCTATGGCAATCACTGTTAGGGTCGTTGCTATGGCAATCACGGTATTCACCTGAATACCGTGATTGGCATGGCAACGACCCAAACAAACACCGTTGGCGTGATTTGTAGGCGCTGTCAGTCACGTGCTGCTTTCTGTCAAGTGGGCCATGTCTATTCGTTCATATAAAGCCCGTCACAGACGTAGCTATAATATATATTAATATGAATCATAGCAAGGCATATTACGACATATTTTCCATATAGATTTTCGAGTGACCGCACACGCAGCTATAATATATAATTCTATGACATCACAAAAATATGTCGACATTTATATCTCAGTAAGTATATTTTAGCATATTGATACATATTTAAGTATATTAATATATATTTTGAGGATACGGGGTGTTCCTGAGTGGAATTTTTTGGGTACCTAGATTGATTATAGTGTTATTTCAAAATTAGTACACCTGTACACAAAAAATAAGCTTTAAAACCGTGCGCTTTAAAAACGACCGCAGACCGAGTGAGGGCAAAATATATATTATATATTAACACGTTAGACGCCACGCCGAACACCGGTGAGCCGCGAACAATTGTTTTTCTATTGTGTCTGCTGCGTGGTAGTCAATGACTTAATAATATATTATAGCTACGTCTGGGACGGGCTTAAATTTCAAGGCTTTCAGATATTTAAATGTCAAATACGACATTTAAAAATCAGTGGAATATTTGGATGCTTATAAAAGATCTATACAGAGTTATTCTAGTAAATGTATAGTTGAAAAAGTATTTTTTAATCATCTCAATGTTAATCGAAAAAATTGTGTCAAAAAGTAATACAGTCTATAATATTGGTTGCTGTAGTCGAATTTAATTTGTGAGTGTCGTATGTGTCTTATCCTACTCTCCTGTCGCAGGTCTGCTGGTAGAAAATGATGTGTAATGATGATGTAAGTAGTTCCTTTGCGTTCTTCATCAATATGTATTTTTCTTTATTATGTAGTCAGTGTGTAAGAATACATAGATAAATAAATAAATAAAATTTATTCATTAGTATCACAATCAAAACAATTTGCTAATACATTTCTTCTACTGAGTCTGCTGCCTCCCAGGGTTCAGCTTCGCACTGCTGAGAACGAAGGGGCGTCGGGTGTGTGTGGGCTGCACAGCGATCAACTGGAAAAAATGGTATGCATGTATTAATCATTTATTTATTACATTTTCAACTTGCAATTATTTACATAATATAAAAGTTGACAGACTTTAGTGCCCAAATGGTTGGCAGAATTGCCGCATTGTATCGTGGTGCTGTAAAAATAGGCCAGCCTTGTGGCCACTTAAAGAGTCGACCAACTGTTTGGTGATGATTGTCTCAAAAAACCAAGGGGCATTAGGACCCCACGGCCCTAGTGTTCAATTTCAAGGCATTATGGTAATTCTGTCAGGCCTCTTCCTATTGCTGCGTGCCAAGCCGTTGAGCTCTAAAACAGCTGTCACCCCTGCGGTGACAAGAGCGCTACAAATGACGTCTTTAATGGCGGCGTGCCGTGCTATCCGGCCTGGGCTCTTACTGCAAGGTAGGCCCCTATGGAGTCCCTCGCCCACCATACTGGCGGCAATGTGTAGTCCCGTGATAAAAATAAATGATTATACCATGGTATGGTACCTGAAGCTGCTAATACCACTGTGGCTGGGACCTGGGATTTATTGGCCAATCTGCATCCGGGCAAGCATAGCACTTCAGGTCCAATCAGGTGCAGGCTAAAATCTTCCCTGTCAACTTTTCAGTGCTGTGGACAGAAGACAGAAACATTAAGCTAAATAACATTTGATTTATTTTTATATTACTCATTTTATTAAATTAAATCAGAACTATCGCTGTTCAGTTGCGGAATTCACTCCCGCCTGACGACATTAGAGACTGCCAAACAGTTGCAATTTATGTATTATGTTTTTTTCTTTTTAAGCTTACAGACATCGTCTACATCTCCTTTATCGAGTTTCCTATTGTAGTTGTGCTGGAACAGATTTCTTTAGAAACAAGCATCACCTATAAAATTATGTATTTTCTGTTCCTTTCTTCTTGTCTGTTTTTATGTGTGTGCATAAATGGTTAAACAAAATAAATTATTAAAATTTAACATTATCTAATACACACATCATCAAATTAATTTTTAAATACTGACAACATTATCATTTCTATTTCAAGTGAGCAGAGAAAATGTCTATTTTTGTTCTCCTACATAAATCACACAAATATTTACTTACAAGAATGAGATGTATAAGTTGAGTTTAGCTGCAACCTGACTTTTCTTTTCATAAAACTAGAGCACAATTTTCTAATATGACAGACACTTCTATTGAGGTATCTGAAAACAAAAATAAGTTAAATCAACAAAAGTTCAGGTAATCCCAATAATCAGCGGGTAATACCATTCTCCTGCCCTTATCCGAATTTATTTGGGGTCGGCGCAACATGTCTTCTTCTTCCATACTTCTCTATTAGTCGTCATCTCGATAGTCACTCCCTTTCTAGCCATATCATCTTTCACACAATCCATCCATCGTTTCTTTGGCCTCCCTCTACTTGTATAGCCATCCACATTCATACTCACAACTCTCCGGACAACATTTTCATCATTCCTCCGCATAACATGCCCATACCATGACAACCGATTTCCACACAACTTTTCGGTCACCGGTGTCACTTTCAGACTTCCTCTTATATACTCATTACGTATTCTATCCATTCGCGTAACACCACACATCCCACATAACATTCTCATCTCAGCTGCATGCAATTGTCTTTCATGAATATTTATAGCTTTTTAAGTAGTTCATTAAATTATCAGTCTTACAAGACAGAAAACATAAAAAAAATGATAATAATGTTTCATACATTTTTTGAAAACAATCATTTGTACTTACAAATAATTAATAATACACATGATGTAAAATAGGTACTGGAATCCAGCAGCATCCGGTTAGACTGAAAGCCCAGTAAGCCCACCCCAACAAACAGTTGGAAAAAGGCTTGGCAGATTGATTGAATTCTGATACACATCTGAAAAAACAAATGTTGTTTATCATATTTAAAGGGTGATACGAGGGGTGATCAATAATGTTTGACATTCATTTTAAAGGTTGCAGACAGCCTATTTAGGTTAATCAATAACATTAATAAAACGAGGTGGGTAACCCATACCCATTGAGCAATAAATTGAGGGCTGACACTGGGCAGTGTCCAAAGTATGTCTTTGTGACGGCAGGTAGTTGAATTTCAATCACACAACTCGAAGCATTTGTTTCAATTAAAACATTGGCAGGCACTTTACATTATTATCGTTTTCCTACCTCTTTTACCAGGCGGTCGTTTAGTTTGAGTTTATAGTGAAGCTAGCCGCCCCATCACAAGACGAAGCAAGTCCTAATATGGAGAAGAAACTTTATGGACAGTCTTTTAAATCGAAACCTTATGTTACAGAGGTTAACTTGTTTGATAATTACTTCTTCTTCTTTTTCTTTTAGCACAACTTCCATTAATTACATCACACGCCATCTTTTCTTCAAAGTGATCAATCAATCCACAAAGTCTGAACCGGGCGGATATGCCGCGTATTCAAATACAGAATCTTATTACTTATTTAGCTAGCTCAATAAAACATACAATGCCAAAATTCTAACTGGTTAATTCTTTTAGAATCATAGTTTGCCGCCATGCTTAATTATTAAACATGGCGGCAAACTGCAAAGTGCAAAATAAGTCTGAAAAGTTGAATCGAAAACTTACGCGAAAACCGCCAATATTCTAAGTTGTCTATGTTTTTTCCAACCACAGTACGCGTTTGAAATAACGATTATTTGAGATAATCGACTAAAATTACTTTTACACAAAAAAGGCTAATTTTTCAATTGTTTATTCTGTAATTAGCTTTTAAAATATCATATTTTTAGGTTTTAACCGGGTAAAACCTAATATATAATGAATACTTGTTTCACTAAATCGTTGTAATAATTTAATATTGCCATTTATTAAAAAAAAACTAAGTGCAGATTGTAATTATAATTTATATTACTAGTTATATAATAATATTTGTATTTTTATTATTTATAATTAATTTATATACATATATTTTTATATATCTAAGTACATATTGTGTTTTGCTTTAGATATTAATGTTGCAGAAAATAAGAAAAAAATATCAAATGTTATGCCAATTCTCACGAAAACGACCGGTACTCAAAATAATAAGAAAATTAAGCTTAGTTATTGGCATTGACAACTATCCATTGCGCTCTGTCCCACAGCTTTGTCATAATGGTGTTCGAAAGTTTTGCACTGAATAATATTTAATTGCCTCCGCTTTTCAAATTAAAAATGTCGCATAAACAAGTTATTTACGATAGCAAGAATAAAATTGCAATACTAATTCAACCAACAAATTCATAATCGAATGATGATTCAAACAAATATTTCTAAGATTGTTTTTATTCTGCATGAATAGAACGATATTTTTATTAAAAAAATAAGAAATATAATACGTATGTCAGTTTTAGTCGTGCAAATTTATCTCGAATACGATTTCGCAATATTAGTTTATTCGACCGCGTATTCTGTGGTAAGAAAAACATAGACAACCCACACTAAACTTGACATTAGAAGTTCTGTTTATTGTGATCTGGCGTCACAGAAAATGGCGCGGTGTTTAAAGGTCAATACTTCAATGTTATTATTGAATAGGAGAGCTAAATTAGTTACGAAAATAATTGACAAACTATAAAATAAGAAGAATATTTTGCACATACATTTAGTTATGAAAACTTGTTGTTTGAGTAAATTCCTTGAACAACCGGAAATGTGACCCAGTACTAATAAATATTGAGTTTAGAAAAATAATTATACTTCAATTTTAAGTTTAATTCTAAAAACGTCTTTGTTTTTTTTAATTGGCATGTTTAATTATAAAAGAATTAACCAGATAAAATTTTGGCATTGTATGTTTTATTGAGCTAGCTAAATAAGTAATAAGATTCTGTATTTGAATACGCGGCATATCCGCCCGGTTCAGACTTTGTGGATTGATTGATCACTTTGAAGAAAAGATGGCGTGTGATGTAATTAATGGAAGTTGTGCTAAAAGAAAAAGAAGAAGAAGTAATTATCAAACAAGTTAACCTCTGTAACATAAGGTTTCGATTTAAAAGACTGTCCATAAAGTTTCTTCTCCATATTAGGACTTGCTTCGTCTTGTGATGGGGCGGCTAGCTTCACTATAAACTCAAACTAAACGACCGCCTGGTAAAAGAGGTAGGAAAACGATAATAATGTAAAGTGCCTGCCAATGTTTTAATTGAAACAAATGCTTCGAGTTGTGTGATTGAAATTCAACTACCTGCCGTCACAAAGACATACTTTGGACACTGCCCAGTGTCAGCCCTCAATTTATTGCTCAATGGGTATGGGTTACCCACCTCGTTTTATTAATGTTATTGATTAACCTAAATAGGCTGTCTGCAACCTTTAAAATGAATGTCAAACATTATTGATCACCCCTCGTATCACCCTTTAAATATGATAAACAACATTTGTTTTTTCAGATGTGTATCAGAATTCAATCAATCTGCCAAGCCTTTTTCCAACTGTTTGTTGGGGTGGGCTTACTGGGCTTTCAGTCTAACCGGATGCTGCTGGATACCAGTACCTATTTTACATCATGTGTATTATTAATTATTTGTAAGTACAAATGATTGTTTTCAAAAAATTTATGAAACATTATTATCATTTTTTTTATGTTTTCTGTCTTGTAAGACTGATAATTTAATGAACTACTTAAAAAGCTATAAATATTCATGAAAGACAATTGCATGCAGCTGAGATGAGAATGTTATGTGGGATGTGTGGTGTTACGCGAATGGATAGAATACGTAATGAGTATATAAGAGGAAGTCTGAAAGTGACACCGGTGACCGAAAAGTTGTGTGGAAATCGGTTGTCATGGTATGGGCATGTTATGCGGAGGAATGAGGAAAATGTTGTCCGGAGAGTTGTGAGTATGAATGTGGATGGCTATACAAGTAGAGGGAGGCCAAAGAAACGATGGATGGATTGTGTGAAAGATGATATGGCTAGAAAGGGAGTGACTATCGAGATGACGACTAATAGAGAAGTATGGAAGAAGAAGACATGTTGCGCCGACCCCAAATAAATTCGGATAAGGGCAGGAGAATGGTATTACCCGCTGATTATTGGGATTACCTGAACTTTTGTTGATTTAACTTATTTTTGTTTTCAGATACCTCAATAGAAGTGTCTGTCATATTAGAAAATTGTGCTCTAGTTTTATGAAAAGAAAAGTCAGGTTGCAGCTAAACTCAACTTATACATCTCATTCTTGTAAGTAAATATTTGTGTGATTTATGTAGGAGAACAAAAATAGACATTTTCTCTGCTCACTTGAAATAGAAATGATAATGTTGTCAGTATTTAAAAATTAATTTGATGATGTGTGTATTAGATAATGTTAAATTTTAATAATTTATTTTGTTTAACCATTTATGCACACACATAAAAACAGACAAGAAGAAAGGAACAGAAAATACATAATTTTATAGGTGATGCTTGTTTCTAAAGAAATCTGTTCCAGCACAACTACAATAGGAAACTCGATAAAGGAGATGTAGACGATGTCTGTAAGCTTAAAAAGAAAAAAACATAATACATAAATTGCAACTGTTTGGCAGTCTCTAATGTCGTCAGGCGGGAGTGAATTCCGCAACTGAACAGCGATAGTTCTGATTTAATTTAATAAAATGAGTAATATAAAAATAAATCAAATGTTATTTAGCTTAATGTTTCTGTCTTCTGTCCACAGCACTGAAAAGTTGACAGGGAAGATTTTAGCCTGCACCTGATTGGACCTGAAGTGCTATGCTTGCCCGGATGCAGATTGGCCAATAAATCCCAGGTCCCAGCCACAGTGGTATTAGCAGCTTCAGGTACCATACCATGGTATAATCATTTATTTTTATCACGGGACTACACATTGCCGCCAGTATGGTGGGCGAGGGACTCCATAGGGGCCTACCTTGCAGTAAGAGCCCAGGCCGGATAGCACGGCACGCCGCCATTAAAGACGTCATTTGTAGCGCTCTTGTCACCGCAGGGGTGACAGCTGTTTTAGAGCTCAACGGCTTGGCACGCAGCAATAGGAAGAGGCCTGACAGAATTACCATAATGCCTTGAAATTGAACACTAGGGCCGTGGGGTCCTAATGCCCCTTGGTTTTTTGAGACAATCATCACCAAACAGTTGGTCGACTCTTTAAGTGGCCACAAGGCTGGCCTATTTTTACAGCACCACGATACAATGCGGCAATTCTGCCAACCATTTGGGCACTAAAGTCTGTCAACTTTTATATTATGTAAATAATTGCAAGTTGAAAATGTAATAAATAAATGATTAATACATGCATACCATTTTTTCCAGTTGATCGCTGTGCAGCCCACACACACCCGACGCCCCTTCGTTCTCAGCAGTGCGAAGCTGAACCCTGGGAGGCAGCAGACTCAGTAAAAGAAATGTATTAGCAAATTGTTTTGATTGTGATACTAATGAATAAATTTTATTTATTTATTTATCTATGTATTCTTACACACTGACTACATAATAAAGAAAAATACATATTGATGAAGAACGCAAAGGAACTACTTACATCATCATTACACATCATTTTCTACCAGCAGACCTGCGACAGGAGAGTAGGATAAGACACATACGACACTCACAAATTAAATTCGACTACAGCAACCAATATTATAGACTGTATTACTTTTTGACACAATTTTTTCGATTAACATTGAGATGATTAAAAAATACTTTTTCAACTATACATTTACTAGAATAACTCTGTATAGATCTTTTATAAGCATCCAAATATTCCACTGATTTTTAAATGTCGTATTTGACATTTAAATATCTGAAAGCCTTGAAATTTAAGCCCGTCCCAGACGTAGCTATAATATATTATTAAGTCATTGACTACCACGCAGCAGACACAATAGAAAAACAATTGTTCGCGGCTCACCGGTGTTCGGCGTGGCGTCTAACGTGTTAATATATAATATATATTTTGCCCTCACTCGGTCTGCGGTCGTTTTTAAAGCGCACGGTTTTAAAGCTTATTTTTTGTGTACAGGTGTACTAATTTTGAAATAACACTATAATCAATCTAGGTACCCAAAAAATTCCACTCAGGAACACCCCGTATCCTCAAAATATATATTAATATACTTAAATATGTATCAATATGCTAAAATATACTGAGATATAAATGTCGACATATTTTTGTGATGTCATAGAATTATATATTATAGCTGCGTGTGCGGTCACTCGAAAATCTATATGGAAAATATGTCGTAATATGCCTTGCTATGATTCATATTAATATATATTATAGCTACGTCTGTGACGGGCTTTATATGACCGAATAGACATGGCCCACTTGACAGAAAGCAGCACGTGACTGACAGCGCCTACAAATCACGCCAACGGTGTTTGTTTGGGTCGTTGCCATGCCAATCACGGTATTCAGGTGAATACCGTGATTGCCATAGCAACGACCCTAACAGTGATTGCCATAGCAACCTCCTAACAGTCGTGTTCGTCGAGTTCTCAGTAGGTACGCTTGCGCTGTAAGTCGCGTCGCGGAGACCGAGAGTTACCTACATAGAGATAATGAGATGCCGTGAGCTAGGTCGAGTTTGGCAGTAGGTATGTTGATGATGATGAATATTAGGTATTATCATCATCTTATTGGCAATGTTTACTGAAGTAGGTAAAGCGAATATCGCACTGCACCGCGCTCCGTCTCGTAGCGCGAGGCGGCCATAGCAAACGATATGGGCGCTGCCCCGCGTTACCCGTCGGCGCGCGGTGTGCAGTGTGTTAAAATCGCCTTTATAGGTAGGTAACTAAAGGTATGTCCCAAAAAGCCGCACATATTTATACCTAATGTTATATAATAAATACACAAAGTACCGCATCTTAATAATGATGTTTCCGCGAAGTGATCGCTCCACGCACTTTCAAGGCGGGCGGCGGTGAGCCAAAGCCGAAGAACGAATAGTTGGAACAATAAAATATATTTTGTACTTATTGGACGTTGGTATTGCATTTTCGTAATGTTCTTGGTGTGTCCACGTAGGTATGCGCACGTGACGAATTATTGGTAAATTGTAGTTGCAGTCACATCATATTAATGACTGCAAGGAGACAAATTTTCTCAATCGATTTAGAGCCTTACCGGTAAAATATTTAAGGTTTAAAATCATTTGGAGAAATTTGACTGTTTGTACAAAAACGTCACATTGCTTTAAGTTTTACACACATTCCTCACATTGCTAGAACATTGCAGCAATTTGTAAAGAATCACCGTTTTGTAACTTACACCCTGTCAACCGGATGTACACCCGTCAACGATATAGGTATTCATATTAGTAACTATGACAACGCATAACGTGCTTGCGTGAAGTGACCACTTCACGAGCACGGGATTCTGCCAAAATTCCCTGCAGGCAGCGCGGTGAAGTGAACGCCGCGCGGGATTCAGACCAATCTCTCAATCGATTCTGAACCTTACTGTACAAGTTTTAAGATTTAAAATCAATTATTGTCTGTAAACTCGAATAGGTATCTACGACTAGACGTTTAGTCAACCGAAAAACGTGCTTGCGCGAAGTGTGCACTTTGAAATTTGACAGATTGGGGTAACTTGATATGCTGGCGAACATGCGTGACCCGCTCGCGCCTTTAGTTAAAATACAAAGGCTAGTCTAGGAAAAAAAGAAATAAAAACGAAATTGAGTTTATGACTAATTATGTTGTAAGTAAGTAAGTACCAAAGTAGGTACTAGCTAGCTTTGAAATAAAATAAAATAATTACTTATTAAAATTAGCATAAAAATATCATTAAAATCTCGATTTTGATTGTAATGTTAATGCTTGGTCAATCCCTAGCATCAGTTGAATGACACTGACAGCTCACTCCACGCAAGTATTCACGGTGAGATTTTTACAGAATCGACCGGCTGTATGCTAAGTTGATGGAGAAAAATAAAAGTATATGAAATGAAAGAAAAGTCTCTCGCCTTGTCACAGAATTGAGACATTGTTGCATTTGCTCGAAGCAAATTTACTGGAAGCCGACCCCAACATAGTTTGCCAAGGGCTGATAATGACATTGCTTTTGTTCGCTGACTTATTTATTGTATGAACTGCTGATTAAATACTTCTTTATTTGTAATGTGGATTGTCTCAGAACAACTGGCGTGTAATCTTGATATCTTTTGGTGAATCCAGTCGCTTGACTCTCTACTTATAATAGAGTCGTGCTAGAGTCTATCAGATGGAACAGATAAAAGAATCTATTAGTAGAGATGTGGGAAGTGGGTGACCAATCGAGGCCACACACAATAGCCTCTAAAAGGTTAATCCCTACCTAAATATGAGATAAAGGTTTGTAAACAAATAAATTTATTATAAACAAAGTAGGTAAGGTACATACATACACGTGAATCGTTAATGTTCTTCGAATTACTTCCTGACTAACTGACTTGAATTCTAAGCTGTGTCAAGGCCTATCAGCAATCAGTGCTATTCGTTTACTTTATAGTCAACATCCAAACAAGTAATCATTGTTGGATTCAATGAAACGTATTAGCTTTATATTTTGTTCTAATATTTAATGATGTTTGCGAGGCCAACATGACCAGAGATGTCACAAATAGAGAGGTTTGGAAGGAAAAAGCAGAGATCAACTGGAGATAAATTCACAATAAATCAATCAAATCCAGCAGAGGCATCCACAGGTAAGTTGACAACCTCTGAGGTTGAACTGTAAGATGCACTTGTAAAAAAAACCACAAACCATTTTAAATACTCATAGACCAATTAATAATGACGATGCTGATAGAACATCAGTACCACATTCCCACTAGTACTAAAATGTGGCAACAGACGAATGGATGTGCAAAAATAATGAGCGGCCACAATCCCCCCGGCTGGAATGACCATAAACACTGGTTTCCGCCACTCGGCTCTTACAACTTCCGTAGGATGACGACCAACTGATTCATACTTTGTTTTTCCTTTTCGACTGCATAGAAACAACATTCGCATTTAATGTGTAATTGGGTATTTGAAAGGGTAGTCAATAACGTTACTTTTTATGAACTGTCATTTCATAAAAATGCATTTGTACGTGATTTGTATGAAATGTAACAATGTGACGTCACAGATTTTTTGAATCAAATGGAATACTTATTAGCTTTTAACAAAATCTTCGCATAATATTTAATTTCTGTACGGTGATGGAAGTTTTTAAGACGAGCGATCTTTTTTTCTATGAGACTTCATATTTTATTTTTGACCGTTTCAAATAGTCAATTGTTTCAAGTACTTAGTCAATTGAACTCAATTGTTACACATTAATTACTGTCGAATGCATAGTTGTATCAGTAGCTTTACTTATTACGTATGGGATGGGCCGTCATACCAATCGATTTATGATTTGAAAAATCAATTTTGTGCGCATCTAGTGTTTGACGTCACTATGACATATATGATATGACATTTCTCAACATTTAGAACCCAAAATAAATAATGTTAATCTAATCACTCTTTAATCTTTAATGAAGTACCTATTCAATTATCATTCTATCTTTTAATGCATCATCGGTGAATTTGGACGATAACTATCCAAAATTCAGAATTTATAACACCTATAAATATAGCCCATAACTTATGAGGAAATTGTGAGTTCATGAGTATTGACGTTGTTGCAATCTTTCACAAGTAGTAGGTATTCATATTTTCCCCGCATGATTAATATAGTGTTTATAGCTGTTACAAATTTAACGTCACTAGACTGTAAGGCCCGGACTCCCCAAAGCGGAGATGTGCGGAGAAGTCCAAAGTGGAGACGAATAGAAAGACAAGAGATGTGTGAATAACGAAATTCTATTGTTTGTTTAAAAGACATCTCTCCGCTCGTCTCGTCACCGCTTTGGTGGAGTCCGGGCCTAAAAGGTTTACTATTTCTGTGGATCATTGGTGCTGTCGCCTGCAAATCCGTGGTAACACTTTGAGCTGGTCTAGGGTTGCCACTTGCCACCAGTACTCAAAAATAAAGTATTGTCCTATTTTTCGTGTAGGTGTACGTTACAATCTACTTCTGCCAGCTGCTTGGCCTGCGTGGAGGTCAGAAATTATCCCCTGGAAACGTACTACCGGGATATAAAGTGTCCTTTGTGTTAATCCAAGTCATAAACTATATGTGTGCCAAATTTTATCCAGATCCGTTCAACTGTGAGTAACAAAAATCCATCGTTTTGCATTTATAATATTAGCTAGGATAGTAAGGATGCCACCAATAAGTACGTATAATAGTCTATTTACGTGACTCTGACTGTTTTTTCTGGTTATTCATATTTATGACACTAAATAAACTTATATTCAAAGCCACAAACTTGGTTTGATTGAGCGATTCTGAACGCAGCCACGCTGAATGTCGAAATGAGACGAAGAAGACAACAATCTTCCCTAAAGTTAACAACGAGCGGAACTAGCTAGTTGATTAAGCCGTATTTTGATTTCAAGGATGCTGTAACTATGTTCTCTAAGAAAGACAAATATTTGTTGGATGTTACGAAAAGTAACAAAAAGTAGTAAGTATTTTAAAGAACAAGTAAAAAATTACTCTCTTTTTTTTCTAACGAAATGAAAAGATACTTTATTCGTCCCAAAAAAGATGACAACCCTAGTGGTTTTGTTAACTCTGATCTGCGGACTACTGTTTATTTTAGAACTATTGAATACGTTGATGTCATTTAAATGGACCATTTAGAGATCGCACGAAAATAAAATGAAAGGCTCAGTTGTTCTGAATGCTGGATTATTACCTAAGTGAACATTTCTCTTAGTATACTGACTCACTTTAAAACTTCCTACTATGATAAGGAGCTGATAGCGTTGATAATGTTATGTACATACATTTGAAATGACTAGGTCGCTTTGATGTGTCATGACAAGTTTATCAATCTCTCATATTAGCGTATAGGTACAATGTTTTATGCGAATTTATTCGCTATTATCTCATGGTACTGAAAACCGATACAACAATGCTACTGATATAAATAATTGTGTATGTATAACAAAATGACGTGATATGGTATGATGTAATACGTATCATAACTGCGCGTGTTCGAGTTCGCGAGGGGCTCGTGGCCAAGTACTAACAGCCGCACGGTCGATCCACCAGGTTAAGCTACGCTTGCCGGGGTTAGCCGTGGATGGGTGACCATCTTTACATACCGAGACTCCTCCGTGCCTCAGAAAGCACGTTAAGCCGTTGGTCCCGGCTGTCATTTGTGCATCTTTGACAGTCGTTGCGGGTCGTCAGAAGCCCGAAAATCAGACAGCCAGTCTTACCAAGGGGTATCGTACCAGTTATATGTAACCATGTAAAATACTGGTATTCAGCTGCATCCGGTTAGACTGGAAGCCGACCCCAATACAGTTGGGAAAACGCTAGGCAGATGATGAACTGCGCGTGTTCCAAAAATTTTGGACAGTTTCGTTGGTCTAGCGGTCACAACTTGCAAAGCAACCATGACTACTAAGCATTTACGAGTTTTTCAGATAGATTTTTTTTATAGCAACCTTGTGTGATATGGGCTCAGTATATGGCAATAGGACACCTTATCACATGGGACTTAAACATATCTGGCGATTACTGATGTGATGTTGTGTTCTACTAAACCACGCCACTAGAATCAAATAATTTGAATAAACCGGTTTGACAAGATAAACTAAGCCAAACAATACTTTCGTGTTGCAAGAGATGAACCAATCGAGTGGAAAGACAGTCGCGAGTTACTATTATGTGACCTTGCACCGTGTTGATTCACTACAGGCTTGATAGTATGTATTGTTATGATGTTGGTAGGCATCGCATCAGCCGGTACAGCAATATTGTTATGTTGCCGTGCCGGGAAAGGTACAGAGCATGCACATCAAGCTACTGTCAAATTTCTTTGATAGATTTTCCACTTTATGACAAAACAATAAGGCTCATGTTCAATTAGGAATATTTGACAGTTTGGGATAGCTCAATCAATCAATCAATCAATATCTTTATTGTGGATCATAATAAAGATATTGATAAGATTAGGTACATAATACAGTTCTTAGACAAATTAATTGCGATCAGCTATGTCCCGCCCTTAGGGCATACAATAGCTTGATGTGCTTGCGTCTGTACATCTAATATACCAATTCTCTACACTTAAAATAGTTGCCAACGCGATAGGATCCACATAAATGTATTGTTATGATTTCTCGGAAACCAACAGGAAAACCTAATCATACGGCCGGTTCATGGACTTGAGCCAAGCGAGCGCTACCCTATGTTGATGAGATGAATTGAATTAATTTCCATTAATCAATCTGGCAGAGCGGCAGTCAGTCTTCAAGTGCACTGCAGCAAAGGTGACGTAATTGCATGGCCAGTGATCGCATAAAATAGGGATTTGGATGTAAATATGAACCGTCTACGCTCAACAATAACTTAAGTTAATAAATCAAAAGGTTCTTTTTTTTTCTTTTGATTTAATGGGTTTTGAAGACTAAGGTTTTAAGTCTTGAAAAGAGGCATCCATACCTTCATGCTCGTTTCCAACCGGTTCGTAGAGATCATAGGTGAGGGTGGACTTATCAGGCAGCACTAGCGACACCCGGCCGCCTATAGGCCAGGGGCATCGGACACGCCCGATTAGACTGTGCAGTATCGTCTGAACATGGCCGCTGAAGCCCCACAGCCGAGTCGGTATGTATCTGAAACGAAAGGGCTTTGTATACAACCTGTTGGACTAAGTTTGAACGATTTTTATTGAAATATTTTAGAGTGTTTTGTTATGAAGGGCGTTTGAATGTTTAGAGCCGGTACAGTATGTTACGAGAAATATTTTTTTATACGTCGTCGCCTTTCAGTGTTAATTAGCCCATAACTGTTACCACTTTTGTGTGATATATTTCATACAGAAGCTGTTGGTGTACCTTTATAACTAAGTAATTAGGAATCGTGGGTTTTATGGGCTATAAGTTAAAGGTGAGTTATTTCACAAAAAGTGCTGAAAACTGCCTTGTTGTTCTAAAAGTCGCAAACACTACTGATGAGCATAAGGTCCTCGGTTCGATTCCCGACAGTCTTCTGTGAGGCATACTGTAATTGGGTTTTCCCATCTGGAATTACTCAGTAGCAAATCCGGAGTCTGGACTCGTGCCCGATTCATGGCAATTGCTCGCCCCTTATTGTGACTTAAATATAACTGGCGAAATGTGAGTTTACTTTGCGAACACCTCTGCCAACTCTTCGGGGAAAACAGGCGTGATGTTATGATATGTTTCACAAAATTAAGTTTTGGATGATTCCGATTAATATCTATATATATAAAAGAAAGACGGGTTTGTTCCCTTCGTTATAACTCGAGATCTGCTGGACCAATTTTCATGGTTTTTGTTTCGTTGGATTTGTCTCCGCCCTGAATAGCAGAATACATTTTTTTTTTTAGTAGGGTAGGTAGGTAGGGTATGTTAGGTAGGTAGGTAGGGTAGGTAGGTAGGTAGGTAGGGTGGGTAGGTAGGGTGGGTAGGTAGGGTAGGTAGCTAGGTAGGTAGGGTAGGTAGGCAGGTAGGTAGGGCAGGTAGGTAGGGTAGGTAGGTAGGTAGGGTAGGTAGGTAGGGTAGGTAGGCAGGTAGGTAGGTAGGGTAGGTATCACAGTTAAGACAGGACAACGTCTGTCGGGTCAGCTAGTTTATATATATTTTGTGACGATGTCATTACGTAATTTAGCTACATGGCGCTAGAAATCAGTGCGGTTTTGTGGGAAGTACATACATTTCATCCGTGACTCAACCGTACCTAGGTTTAGTCTTGCTACGAGTCTAGCATGAATAATTTTTGACGCGTTCTCCAAGGTAATGAGTTTTTATTCAATGTGCGGCAACCTTATGGAACGCTCAATGTGGATCGATTGACCTGCACTTAGTCACGATACCCATAGCCTAGATTCTATCATTGATTTTATCACCCTATTTATCTTTTGTTTTTTTTTAAGTTGTAGTAAGCAGTAGGATATGATTAGGTACAATTTGTCATAGCTTTAACTCTCAATAGTTACCTATGTTTGTAGGCAACCAACATTACTTGGATTAAGTGAGTCATATGTGTGTGTGTATAGTTCAATGCCACTAATATCAGTCATGTATTTGTTGTTAGTTATAATTAAATAATGTATTATCGATTCATATCAGGATAGAGTGTAAGATTAATTTAATCAATGACGCCATAGAAGACCATATTATTGAAGGTCTCAAGTAAAGTAGATAACTATGATTTAGATAATTAATATGAGAATTATGTAAAGACAAATATATAAAATATAAACTCACGCCTTTTTCCTATGAGAGTATAGATTCTATCATTCCTAATTCTGGAACATTCAATAGTTAGACACCCAATAATAAGTAAAAATAATATTACATGCTCTGAATGTAAAAACCTACATGATCAAATATACCATCTAAATTAAGAAATAATTTGTATTTACTTTGCATTTAGTAAATTACCTACAGTATATTTAAATTTAAAGTATACCGACGTTAATGTGATGCATGTGGATCAATAATTAACCAAAACAATGCTGTTACGATTGCTATGAAGCAATAATGTTTTCAAGGCTGGGCTCGTATGAGTCAAGATTGTTTTAAATAGCCATTGACATCAGGGTTAATTTGTTAATAGATGTTGGTAGGATTTTTAATAAAAACTAAAAATATAAGTACATATATATTATGTAATTTTGTTACAAGATGTTTTAATTTATGTTAAAGTCTTAACAAGGTGGGAGGATGGACGGCGCCGGCGCCGTTGAGCCCAGGAAGAAGTGGCGGACGACCTAGATGCATACCTACCCCAAAGAATGGATCGAGGTGGCTCTAGAAAAAGATGTCTGGATGGATTTGGGGAGGCCTTTGCTCAACAGTGGGGCAGAATAAACTAAATTAAAAAAAATAACTATTCTTTTTTTATTTCCTATTCTTTTCTCTAATTTTTTTAATTGTGACCTGTAGGATGTTGAACCTTTTTTAGACTTAACAAGATCTCGTATTATGTTCTGAACTCTCTTATGCAAGGCATAAACTACTACCAATGCATATTAAAGATAAGAGGTATTTTTCACAAGACATTTCAATAATACACATGACTTCATTGTTTAAAATTGTTTTGATTGCTTGATATTGCAAACTTGCAATCAATACCTCATTGTGACATTTATTTGCTTAAATATAAGCATGTGACCATTTCAGTCTATAACATAGACTTTATGTCAACCAAATAATATTCTAAGTATGTAATATACATTAAACAAATGGATATTAGTGTGACACTAATATTATTATTACATGACCTTGTTCTTAACATCAAATATGTATTTGTGTATACAAGTACAGTTTTGATGTAAGGTATGTACCTATAAGGTGTACATTTTACACCTCTAAAAAATTAAATACCACTTTTATATATTATATAAATGTAGCATATTTTTGTAGCTACTTCTTTGTAGGATTGTTACTCCAAGCTACCAAGTAGCCCGGGTAAGCGGGACTCCGGGTAAGCGGGATTGTCCGAAAGGGTTACTGCTACCCCGGAACATAAAGGGCTACGGAAGGAACATGGATGGGTTTTAGTCAGTAAGAGTCTGACACTCCCTTCTGCTCCACCCAGAGCGGGAGCAGTCATTGGATGATTTCCCAGCCTTAAAAAAAAAAAAAAGCTACCAAGTAGCACATAAAATTCGAATTTTCATTGATTGATTTTAACTGTTATAATTCTATCATACATCATATTTTGATCAACATACAATCCGTGAATTGCAAGGAAAGTTGAATAAGAATATTCTTAATACATACAGGATTCTATAACATAGCTAGGGAAACAGCACTTCTACCACCTGATTAATGTTACACAACAATAACCATCTTTACTCCCTGAAGGGCTTGGCAGAGGTGTTCTAGTACACCCACATTTTGCCAGTGGATTAATTTTATTATCATAGTTAATAAGTACCTATTGTAAGTTGATTTGTAGAAAAATGGTTTCTATTTAGCGGTGCGAAATAAATTTATTTTTAGGTATTATTATAAATAATTATTGTGTTAACATGGTAGGTATTGTACATACATAACATTATGCATACAATCAAAATCAACCATCAATGTAGTAATGTTTTTCATGAATATTTCATCAAAGATTACTCAAGTTAATGCACTGTTGACATAAAACAATCAAATGTTTGTAAACAAAGATTAAATGAGTATATTTTTTTTGCTTTTCTTTTTCATTAATTGTATGTAGGTAGTAATGAGTGGGTGTATTTCTTGACCACTTAACTTGACTTACAATAAAGGTAGTTCTGACATCATATCTATTCTGGATTTAAAGCAGTGAGACAAGTTATGCAGTCATCTGTGACTCACCTTTATAAAAAAAAAGCTTACTTTAACATGTATTAATAGAATTGTAGCTAAATGTGTAGAAAACATTATGCCTATAATCCCCAAAGTAAAGAAAAACCTGCATTTCACCAGTTATGTTTAAGTCCCATGTAATAGGGGGCAAACCTATTACTATCTAGGGGGCCAACCGGGCACAAATCCAACCTCTGATCTGCTGAGAAATTCTAGATTGAAAAACACTTCATGCTCAGCAGTAGTACTTGCAACCACTACACCCATTAGTCTAGTGTAATAGGTAGATGTAGTAGGTAGTCTTAATCTATAGATATGGCTAGAATCTGCATAGGAGTCTGGAGTTATACAGGCAATTTTTTTTATAATGATTTTGGGTTGAGTATTACAGATAGAACTATAATACTAAGGAATAGTTGCACAGACTTTTGTCTGGTGAGTGTGGTACATAGATCATTTACCTCATGTAAATAAAAGAACAGCCTCATTATACTGTAGCCATGCTTACATGCTAAGGTAAATAAACTTTATATTCAGAGCATTAAGGTCACCAGATTAATAGCAATGGTTTAGAAATCATAAACAAAAGTTCAAACAAAAATATGTTTAGAAAGAAATCAACAACACCACATGATTCTTTTGGGCTAAGCCTATTGTTATTTATGGAACGTGCCGCATCCGGCATCAAATAGTTTATCAAACTTAAAATACCTAACAACAGTAAAAACTAAAAGCAATAAAAATGGATAACATATCACTATTATTAATAGCGATAAGTGCGAACTTAATGTAAAACGATGTTTTTAGAAAGATACTTAGCGAGATTAAAACCGTGACACAAAATTTACGACTCCTATGGTAACTAATGACATCATCAAGCTAGCCTCGACATGCTGCGTGCATGAACACGGAGATGTAAATAAACGAAATTATAAATGAAAACAATAACAACAATAAAAATACTTACGGTTCATTTAGGAATGGTGATATAAACAGAATGTTCTCAATAAAACTCCTATCTCTCCCATAGATCACAGGTTTTTGGGGCTGACTGTTAACGTTCAATATTCTAAAAAGTACACACAAAATGACCGCAATAACTGCTAGCAGAACTGTCGACATTTTGATATAATTCAATCGGAAATAGATCGAGGCGTTCGATTTTAGGAAGGGAATTTTACATAATAACGACAAAACCGTATTCCTCGATATGCGAGGAAATAGCAAACATCCACCCGCGGCACAACACACCAGACCCACAAGACTAAAAAAATCACTATAACAACTAGGAGTGAGGCATATTTATCGTAACAGACAGAACTAACAGATATTTAGAAATAACAAATAACAATTGTTCCTACCAACGTCTCTTATCTGTTACTTTAATAACAGCCCAGCTGTTACCTACACACACAGAAACACACGTACGCATAAGCTCGCACCTATACAAAATAACAGATATAGCAAGTTATCATTTTCTCTCTCTTCCTCATTAAAGAATTACTCTTGCTAAAAAGAGAAGCACCTATTATTTTTCAAAATATGTTTGTTTCTCGTTCTTACTAAGGCGGTTATACTACGCTAAAAAGAGAAGCACTTAGTATTTATTACCCCTAAAATATAGTTGGTGGTCTTACAAGAACAAACATTTTGGAAATAGTGACTTCTAAATTAGGTCGTATTATATGTTACGCGCCTGTTACTGACCAGTGACCAATACAAAAAACGTATTATATTTGTTTATTTTTCTGTATGGCAATTTGTGATTCAACCAAAAAAAAATAGTAATCGTATCCGATTGATTTGATTTGACGAAATTTAGTTGTTGGTTAATATCCAGAAAAATTACTATAATTATTATTTACTAGCTTCTGCCCGCGACTTCGTACGCGGACCCTGTTGCTTATGCCAGCGACAACGGGGTCGCCGTTTATGTTATTTTTTATCATTTTTCCCATTTAAATCTTTTATCACACTGAGCTTTCGTTTTATTTCATTCCAACAACCACCAAAACATACAGTCCATTTGTCATCGTTTTCATTTTGGTAACCGCATTATTATATTCCCCACTTGTCTCTAGAGACCTAGAAGTCAATGCGTAGATTCGGTTGGAACTCAAGCACAATTCTCTATCCGTGAACGTCTCCGACTCGCGAGACAATGCAATATAACGTTCACGATCAGCGGTCAGTCGCACATCACGTGCCCCACTTGTCTCTAGAGACCTAGAAGTCGATGCGTAGATACGCTTGGAACTCAAGCGTAATTCTCTTTCCGTGAACGTCTCTGACTCGCGAGACAATACATGACGTTCACGATCAGCGGTCAGTCGCGCAACATATTCTTCACTGGTCTCTAGAGACCTAATGAATACGCTGAGAACGCAGGCGTGCTTCGCGACCCGAAGAGGTTTCCACGGAGCGAGTTGCACCCTAATGTTCTCGAACAGCATCAAGTCTCTCCTGACGCTCTTCGGTAGATTCTTGGGATTTTATGATCCTCAATCTTTTAGCTCTCTTGGGACATTGGGAAAGATTTGACCTCTTTCTAGGCATGGTCATAGTTTTATTGTGAAGATACCTGATTAATAAAAATCTAAATTAAAATGACTGCGCCCCTGCGTTACCGGGTAGGCTACCGTGTCACGAAGATAAATGGAAAAGGAAATTAAACACTCAAACAACATAAGCCCGAAGGCATATTCATACGATAAAATAAAAAAATAAATAGGAGTTTTGGCCAGTAGAGTCAAATTTTCAATGATATACCATCGTCATCGAAAATCAGTCCTAAACTGTTACCGCCTTCATCGCGTGCAGGTACTCCCAGTTTATGTTATTTTTTAATTACACAGTAAAATTAGTAATAGCTTTGATTTCCACATCAGATGTTTCTGATCTTCGATTTTTATAAGTCTACAGGAAATGCCCATCATATTGAACAACAAAGACGTCAAAGACGTCATTCCTATATGTGTTATGTTGTAGCTAGGCTCTTGGAGTTCCACAACAGGTGTTCCAGATCTTCGATTTTTATAAGTCAACAGAGAGTGCTCATCAGATTGAACAACTTGTGCTAAGACGTTATTCCTATATGTGTTATGGTGTAGCTAGGCTCTTGGAGTTCCACAACAGGTGTTCCAGATCTTCAATTTTTATACGTCAACAGGGAGTGCTCATCAGACTGAACAACTTTCGCTAAGACGTCATTCTTATATGTGTTATGGTGTAGCTAGGCTCTTGGAGTTCCACAACAGGTGTTCCAGATCTTCGATTTTAATACGTCAACAGATAGTGCTCATCAGGCTGAACAACTTTCGCTAAGACGTCATTCTTATATGTGTTATGGTGTAGCTAGGCTCTTGGAGTTCCACAACAGGTGTTCCAGATCTTCGATTTTTATAAGTCAACAGAGAGTGCTCATCAGATTGAACAACTTGTGCTAAGACGTTATTCCTATATGTGTTATGGTGTAGCTAGGCTCTTGGAGTTCCACAACAGGTGTTCCAGATCTTCAATTTTAATAAGTCAACAGATAGTGCTCATCAGGCTGAACAACTTTCGCTAAGACGTCATTCTTATATGTGTTATGGTGTAGCTAGGCTCTTGGAGTTCCACAACAGGTGTTCCAGATCTTCGATTTTTATAAGTCAACAGAGAGTGCTCATCAGATTGAACAACTTGTGCTAAGACGTTATTCCTATATGTGTTATGGTGTAGCTAGGCTCTTGGAGTTCCACAACAGGTGTTCCAGATCTTCAATTTTTATACGTCAACAGAGAGTGCTCATCAGGCTGAACAACTTTCGCTAAGACGTCATTCTTATATGTGTTATGGTGTAGCTAGGCTCTTGGAGTTCCACAACAGGTGTTCCAGATCTTCGATTTTTGTAAGTCAACAGGAAATGCCCATCAGACCGAAAAACTTTTGCTAAGACGTCATTCCTATATATGTTATAGTGTAGCTAGGCTCTTGGAGTTCCACAACAGGTGTTCCAGATCTTCGATTTTTATAAGTCAACAGAGAGTGCTCATCAGATTGAACAACTTGTGCTAAGACGTTATTCCTATATGTGTTATGGTGTAGCTAGGCTCTTGGAGTTCCACAACAGGTGTTCCAGATCTTCAAATTTTATACGTCAACAGAGAGTGCTCATCAGGCTGAACAACTTTCGCTAAGACGTCATTCTTATATGTGTTATGGTGTAGCTAGGCTCTTGGAGTTCCACAACAGGTGTTCCAGATCTTCGATTTTTATAAGTCAACAGAGAGTGCTCATCAGATTGAACAACTTGTGCTAAGACGTTATTCCTATATGTGTTATGGTGTAGCTAGGCTCTTGGAGTTCCACAACAGGTGTTCCAGATCTTCAAATTTTATACGTCAACAGAGAGTGCTCATCAGGCTGAACAACTTTTGCTAAGACGTCATTCCTATATATGTTACAGTGTAGCTGGGCTCTTGGAGTTCCACATCAGGTGTTCCAGATCTTCAAATTTATTCTCTCAGCAGAAAATGCTAACCACGTGGAACAATTTTTGCTAAAGTATAATTTTTGTATCTCTTATAGTTTAGCTGGTCTGTTGCGGTTCTGCATCAGGTGTTCAAGTTTCCAAGATAAATTTTAGCCTATATGTTGCCCAGACTTAATACCTATACAACAAAAAAAAAATCATTCCAATCCGTCCAGTAGTTCCAAAGATTAGCGTGTACAAACAAACAGACAAACAGACAAACAGACAAACAGACAAACAGACATACAGACAAACAGACAAACAGACAAACAGACAATTTTTTTTTTTTGGATTCGTGCTCTATTACTGATTCTAAACCCCCCTCAATTATTTTTTTTTTAATATATTCAATGTACAGACACAGTTTTTTTACTGTTTTATTATATGTATAGATTATGTTATTTTTTAATTACACAGTAAAATTAGTAATAGCTTTGATTTCCACATCAGATGTTTCTGATCTTCGATTTTTATAAGTCTACAGGAAATGCCCATCATATTGAACAACAAAGACGTCAAAGACGTCATTCCTATATGTGTTATGTTGTAGCTAGGCTCTTGGAGTTCCACAACAGGTGTTCCAGATCTTCGATTTTTATAAGTCAACAGAGAGTGCTCATCAGATTGAACAACTTGTGCTAAGACGTTATTCCTATATGTGTTATGGTGTAGCTAGGCTCTTGGAGTTCCACAACAGGTGTTCCAGATCTTCAATTTTTATACGTCAACAGGGAGTGCTCATCAGACTGAACAACTTTCGCTAAGACGTCATTCTTATATGTGTTATGGTGTAGCTAGGCTCTTGGAGTTCCACAACAGGTGTTCCAGATCTTCGATTTTAATACGTCAACAGATAGTGCTCATCAGGCTGAACAACTTTCGCTAAGACGTCATTCTTATATGTGTTATGGTGTAGCTAGGCTCTTGGAGTTCCACAACAGGTGTTCCAGATCTTCGATTTTTATAAGTCAACAGAGAGTGCTCATCAGATTGAACAACTTGTGCTAAGACGTTATTCCTATATGTGTTATGGTGTAGCTAGGCTCTTGGAGTTCCACAACAGGTGTTCCAGATCTTCAATTTTAATAAGTCAACAGATAGTGCTCATCAGGCTGAACAACTTTCGCTAAGACGTCATTCTTATATGTGTTATGGTGTAGCTAGGCTCTTGGAGTTCCACAACAGGTGTTCCAGATCTTCGATTTTTATAAGTCAACAGAGAGTGCTCATCAGATTGAACAACTTGTGCTAAGACGTTATTCCTATATGTGTTATGGTGTAGCTAGGCTCTTGGAGTTCCACAACAGGTGTTCCAGATCTTCAATTTTTATACGTCAACAGAGAGTGCTCATCAGGCTGAACAACTTTCGCTAAGACGTCATTCTTATATGTGTTATGGTGTAGCTAGGCTCTTGGAGTTCCACAACAGGTGTTCCAGATCTTCGATTTTTGTAAGTCAACAGGAAATGCCCATCAGACCGAAAAACTTTTGCTAAGACGTCATTCCTATATATGTTATAGTGTAGCTAGGCTCTTGGAGTTCCACAACAGGTGTTCCAGATCTTCGATTTTTATAAGTCAACAGAGAGTGCTCATCAGATTGAACAACTTGTGCTAAGACGTTATTCCTATATGTGTTATGGTGTAGCTAGGCTCTTGGAGTTCCACAACAGGTGTTCCAGATCTTCAAATTTTATACGTCAACAGAGAGTGCTCATCAGGCTGAACAACTTTCGCTAAGACGTCATTCTTATATGTGTTATGGTGTAGCTAGGCTCTTGGAGTTCCACAACAGGTGTTCCAGATCTTCGATTTTTATAAGTCAACAGAGAGTGCTCATCAGATTGAACAACTTGTGCTAAGACGTTATTCCTATATGTGTTATGGTGTAGCTAGGCTCTTGGAGTTCCACAACAGGTGTTCCAGATCTTCAAATTTTATACGTCAACAGAGAGTGCTCATCAGGCTGAACAACTTTTGCTAAGACGTCATTCCTATATATGTTACAGTGTAGCTGGGCTCTTGGAGATCCACATCAGGTGTTCCAGATCTTCAAATTTATTCTCTCAGCAGAAAATGCTAACCACGTGGAACAATTTTTGCTAAAGTATAATTTTTGTATCTCTTATAGTTTAGCTGGTCTGTTGCGGTTCTGCATCAGGTGTTCAAGTTTCCAAGATAAATTTTAGCCTATATGTTGCCCAGACTTAATACCTATACAACAAAAAAAAAATCATTCCAATCCGTCCAGTAGTTCCAAAGATTAGCGTGTACAAACAAACAGACAAACAGACAAACAGACAAACAGACAAACAGACATACAGACAAACAGACAAACAGACAAACAGACAATTTTTTTTTTTTGGATTCGTGCTCTATTACTGATTCTAAACCCCCCTCAATTATTTTTTTTTTAATATATTCAATGTACAGACACAGTTTTTTTACTGTTTTATTATATGTATAGATTTATGGAAATTTGTGATGCGACCAAAAACAATTGTAGTGATCGTGCAAGGACCCCTTTTTTATCTTTGGTTTGACGTTTGACGGGATTGGTCGAAATAAGTTCCATGCATGTTAGACTTTATCGCATTGGGAATAAAGATGATATTCAATTGAAAGAAATTTTGTCGATTTGTTTGTTGACATATTTTAAAATTTTGAATTTTTGATAATTGTTTGCTTTTACTGATTTTTGTAGGAAGCCTGTTATAGTACGAAGGAAATTATTCAGGTTACGAATTAAAAATAATAATCAATCAATCTTTAACAAATATGTTGGGGGCTGCTAGTTTAACCGAAAGATAAAAATGTATATAAACGTAACTCTATAACTTCAAATTGCCTCAGTCAATACTTCGGATACGTATTTATTGTCCGTACAAAAATAACAGGCTGTTATTTAATAACAGATATTTGGATCTGTTATTTTTGTGTAACAGTAACAGTGTTAACAGATATCGTGTTTAACCTGTTACAACCCATCTCTAATAACAACATCTCACCGTCTCACGAGTTCTAGAACTACAATAGAAAAACAGTTCCATTGGCTGAAATATTATCTGTCATTTTCTAATTGGCTTACATACTACAACGTTATGATGGCGTTGGTTAAAAGAAATGTCAATGTCATAAGAACGACGACCAATAAAAATTGTTGAATGGAAATAGAGCTGCGAAAAAAAATGCAATAGACTATAGTCTGAAACAGAGCATTTAAACTTAGTAATGAAATGGAATGGAATGGAATCTTTAAATGCTCTAAGAACTAAGAATGGAATAGACGATTCATAATATTATCTAGAGACAAGACTTCAATTTTTAATGAATAGTGTTGATTACTATGGAATTAGTATGTACTATTTTAAAATTGTTTCTTTAATTACAACTACAAACAAAGAGTTAAAAGTATATTGGTGGTAATTAAAGATTATAATTATAAACACGGGAGAGATAATTTTTCGGAGCTACTGATCCAATTCCGAAATTTCTTTCACTAATGAAAGCTGTAACACAACAGTAAACACAAATCCATCAAACGGGAGTATTCACGGCTGTGTCAGGGTGTAAACTGCACTTAAAAGCCATTAGGCCTCTGCCTCGAATTTTGCGGGCAGCGGGGCGGCGGCGGCGGCGGCGCGGCAGCGGGGCGGGCAACGCATACCTGTTCTCCAAACTAGCGGGCAGATCGCGCGGCACTATAGCGGTGTAGTGTTGTGTTCGTGGTTGTGTTGTCGAGATATTTGTTTTTATTCGCGAACGAAATGTCTGAAAAACGGCGACATCTTTTTGATTCAAATTTATTCCTAACGCTCGATCCTATATTCTAACATAATAAATATTGTATTTGACATAATAAATCATTTTTATATTATACCTTCAATATTCAGTTCGTTTTTTATTTCTTCCCATAATTGGTTAATTATTCTTCTATTTTTATGGTTCACATCTTTGCTGTTCCATATGGGTGTCCTCTCAAAGATTGCCGAAATAATCAGCTCTTGCACGTCCGAAGACATTTTGATACGTCACAAAAAAAATGTACAACACTATACCTACAATGCAGACGCGCAACGCGGGCGGTCACCGCTTGACTGGAGTGCACCGCTCGTTGCCCGCCCCCGCGCCGCTCCTGCACCGCTGTATTCGAGAGCGGGTCCATTTGATTATACGCGTAAGATCCTGCCGCTCCCGCGCCGCCGCCGCCGCCGCCCCGCTGCCCGCGAGATTCGAGGCAGAGGCCTTACTCACTGACACACAGACCAACAAGACCAAGTAGGCAGCCTGCAATGCTCTAAGCCTGCAACATAGCACATAATATGAAACTGGCAAATTAACATTTACTCGTATTTCATAATCTATAAATCAATAGCTGTTCGTTTGTCTCGCTAAACCTTGATAACGGCTGGGCCGATTCAGCTGATTTTGGTTTTGTAATGTAGGCAGAGTAGGCAGGGTAGGTAGGTACGGTAGATAGGTAGGTAGGGTAGGCGGAGTAGGTAGGTAGGTAGGGTAGGTAGGCAGCGTAGGTAGGGTAGGCCGGGTAGGAAGATTAGGCCGGATAGGTAGGGTAGGTAGTTAGGTACAGTAGTTAGGACAGAACAACGTCTGTCGGGTTAGCTAGTATAGTATAGTAGATAATTTTCTTACACAAAAAGAGTTCCATGATATCTTAGGATTAATTAATTTACGAGGTCCCAGAAATAAAATATTATTATCTTAGAAGAACATAATTTTATTAGAGAAAAAATGTTCATGCGCATAAAATAACTAATTACCAATAAATAACAATAACGCGACAATTCCACGACAAAAAGGAAGTACGCAAAAATCATAAAAAAAGAAAACAAAGGGCCATTCATAAAAAGTTTCTGGTAGTTTCTAAACATATGCAAATATACCAATATAACTTTTCCAATTCAATATTTTATTCGACCACAGTATTAAATTATTGCGTACCGAGATTATGAAAATCTTAAACTAAGTACACTATAAAGAATTACAATTCTTTCATACATTTCTAAAAGTCCCAATAGTGTTCTTCTAACTTCCATGAAACACCTTTAAAATCTAGACTGTATCTAGCTTTTGTGACATGTAAACATAGATTTCTTTAACATTTATCGATAATATGATATAAGCTAAAATATACAGATATACATTTGTGATTCAAACATAGTGAGCAACACTTGTATTATTAATTATCTATTATAATATCTATAAATATTTAATTGTAACTTATAGCATCTGTAAATCGTCATGTAAGGCATTGCTATTTGAATATAAACTAGGCATTGCTGGAGCAGCGTCGTCAACTATCTAAATGTTATTTGTTGATAATCAGTTATTTACGTTATAATAAAATCATGTTATTATAACCATTGTACACTACACCCAACACATAATAAAAGGTCCATAGTACGTTAATGGGACAGAAAACAAGAGATCAGAAGGAGATTATATGGACAATTTGGATTTTGTTTGGATACATATTACAAGAAAGTCTTAAATTAGCAAAAAGCTATTTCTCAATTTGTAAAAGATTCTTATAAAAATATTATAGACAACTATAAATATATTGCATAACTTAGTGTCATATTAGTGTACACGCCATAATGAAAAACTTAAATATAACAAGTAATGTTCTATAAATACCTACGATGTTCACCCCACCAGTCTTCGCGTATCAATAAATATCTGTACATACTCTTAATTATAAATGTTATAAATAGATGGGATATCAGATGGTGCACAAGTATTTTAATTACTATGCCAATACTTAGCCTTTACTGACAAACTACATACAAAATAAAGTCGCGAAATGGTAAAATAACACTAAAATTAATATAACAGTAGCATAAAATTAGATTGTGATGATATCCTAATACTAAAATATAATGGCAAAAATGAAATCCTCAGCTCAGCGACTACTCTCTCGTGTGCTGTATGTACTCTTAACAACAATACTATATTATTTGTATCAAATAAATGTTAACAAATGCTACCTTCTGCTATATTTCGATAAGCTTTATTAATATGTATTTGTAAGATCTAAATAAAGTACGAACTATACAATGTGTTAGGTTAAACGAGGGATATGCTTTCAGGTTGTATAGTACTCATGGAAATCAACAACTTTGTACATGGGACTAACTCTGAACTATGAAAAAAAAATATCAGCTGTTCCATACATTTTGACGAATTATGCGAACGTAAATGTACTGATTAGTTTTTTTTTTTTCATTATTTCAGGTATAGTTCCATAGTCAAAGTTGTTCTTTTTCATGAGTATAGTACACCCTGAAAGTATGTCCCTCGTTTAACCTAACACACTGTAGAATGAATAATATTGTGCTGTGTACAAGTTAAAATTCTGAATTCTTAAAAAATATGAAGTATTATGTTCAACGTATGATGTGTAAATATATTTGCTGTTTGAAGAATAACCAACATTTTAACAAGAAAATCTCTAACACGCATCACCGCTGCCATACGTCAAATTAAATATTTTACAAATTTAAGACAGGAAATGGATAGTTCTGCCTTAAACAGAGTGTAACCGAAAGGGTATATACATACAAAAGCATATGCTACAGACCACCAAACTGAATAGCTTTCACTATGGGACCAACTCCGAAATCGCAAAAAAAAATCTGCTGTTCTACACGTTTGGTGGTTTGTGGCATATTTTGTATGTATATACCCTTTCGGTTACAGCCTGTAGACAGGAATGGTTTTGAAGTAAGAGTCTGAAACTAATTTCGTTACTTACAAAGTACATAAGCTTTCGAATAGAAAACCTATCACACCAGTAAGTTGATTAAGTTATTCAGCGATGACGAATGATTAGGTAAATCTTTCCTTAGCGTCTTCAATCCACCTTAAAGCTTCACTTCATACTGCAAAAGCAACCTCCGTATCTTTGTTTGTTAAGTACAGAGGCCAGCACATCAAGTTACCACAATCTGTCAAATTTCTTTGATAGTATTTAAACTTTATTGCAAAGACATAAGGTTCATTTTTAATTGAGAAGATTTGACAGTTAGGGATAGCTTGATGTGCTGGCGTCTGTACAAAATACTGTCAATATTCGTACACAGTTTACAAACTAACATTTTTGTTTATTGATACATTCAAACAGATAGCACCACCATTCCTAACAACCATTTACTTTGTTCACACACACCTCAATCCTGGATTTATTCGAGTTCTTACTATTAGCTACGCTGAACTAAAGGTATGATCAGGGCTGTAGCTAAATTCGATCTATACAAAAGTTTCTTGTAAGGTAGCAAGACAGCAATGGCCGCGCATGGGCCGTAGTGAGACCAGAGAGGTAGGGTCAGCGTATGAGGCACGTGAGACATAGCTCCGCTGATCCGATGCAGTCGTCGTGGCAGAAGGCACCGCATTTCTTGCACAGTATCATGGCGCGCAGGTTGCACACGCACGCGTCGTCTGCGCCTACGCTGCGACACCGTGCGACGCTCTAGAATTTTACATAAATCCGGGTTTTTTTTTCATATTTTCCATTTGAGTAGGTAATGAGTAGAATTAATATAATCTTCTTTTCGTGTGGTTAGTGACTAACCTGGTGTCAGAGTTTTTTTTTATGCTGCCCATGGGCCTCTGACTTAGCTTCACATGCTGTTGAGAAATATCTCTCAGACATGCTGGTTTCCTCACGATGTTTTCTTTCACCGATTTTTAAGCAAGAGATAATATAAAAATTTTGGTAAAAAGTAAAGCATATTCTTATAAAATCCATCATCTAAGCTATGATGCTTTGTAACATCCAATAGAGATGTATGACATTTTTAATAGTCTCACAAAAGTAATGATTTAATTGTTTATTTCGTGTTATACTGCTGTTGCCATTGTCACTGTATTTGTGTCGATGGCCTACAGGGCATGCGCTTGCTTGTCACGTTTATGTGACAATGGCATTTAAAAGGTTAAGTGCTCAATATGATAACAGTAAATACTAACCACATTAGTATTCTGGTTTGCAGGTGGGGCACTCGACGCCCGCGGCGCCACGTTTGGAGTCCTTTGTACTAAGATGTATTGGCCCACGTTATTAGAGCGATTCTCGTTCATCTGAAAAATGAAGTATTATTTTTGTTTATTCTTTATATAATAAAATTACTAGAGATGGGCCGAATGTGGTTTGAACCGAATCCGAACTTCGGCTGAACATTCGGTTAAAATGAAAAGTTCGGCCGAATTTCGGTTTCATTTCAAGCAGTTTCTCGAGAGCGACACGTCGTGACTTGTTGAAGTTGTATTGCTGATTCTAATGATTATAATTCTATAAAAACATATTCGTTGCGGTCGCAAATCATATTTAATCAATATACAACCTGACACTAACTTGCAAATTGCAAAAAACGCAAAGAAATTTTAATTTCGTGGGCTACCTTGGAGCATCCACCTTAATTTGATTGTTTAATTTAACCTATACCATTTGAAATAAAAAAAATATTTGATGTTAATGAATGTTTAGTTTGTGAAACAAAAATGTGATTTTTTTATTCAATTTACGAATTGTAATCCAGATGTTTGTGAGAAGAATACTGAGTTTATTTAATTTTTGTAATAGTATGTCTAATTAATTAGGCAAAGATTTCCAAAACTAATAAGAAAAACTGTAATTTAAGGTTTACATTTACAATCTTCATATCTAAAATAAATGACCATGACTGAGTAAAAGACATAATTCCATTTTACAGTAATGCTATTCTAATTCTTTTGAATTTCAGACATAATAATGCAAATAGGTATTATATTTCTTGTGCCGAATGTTCGGCAGCTTGAACCGAATTTCGGCCGAATGCCAAAGTTCGGTTCAAGCTGCCGAATTTCGGATGAACCGAATGTGAACCGAATTTCGGCCCATCCCTAAAACTTACCTATTGTTAGGATAAAACATGTGCCTCTTTTGAACGTGTTTGTGACGAACGTAGGTTTCACGTCACGGTTTGTTGAGAAAATTATAATATGGCCCCTGGTGAGTGCATCCGGCGACACGCTTAGCTGACGTCAAGAAATGCACAACTACACAAGCGGCTTTTGGTGAATTGTTTCATACGTAATTATTCATTATAAACAAAGAAAAAGTTTCTAAACCTGACATTTTAATAGCTTCTTTTAAGAAAAGTTCCTATTTATGTAAAACTTGGTGCATATATTAGGTACAAAAAATATGAGAGAAAACCACAGGAAAATTCTCGTAACTTTATGAACATTCGCATCCTAATCGTAGTCTATATCTGTAATTATTCCACTAATTTATAAAAAAATTCACTCTCTGAGAAGAGATTGCGACTAGATTTTAAATGTTTATAATTATGAGAGTCGTTAGCCGCATGCATAGTGACCGCTGGGCAATAGTCGCTACAAGGTGGGTGCCTGAGGATGGACGGTGCCGTCGAGGCCGGCCCAGGAAGAGGTGGCGAGACGACCTAGACGCATACCACAAAGGATGGATCCAGGTGGTTCAAGAGAATGATGTCTGGAAGGATTTGGGGGAAGCCTTTGCTCAGCAGTGGGACAGAATAGACTAAATTAAAAAAAAAACTTCTTTTTTTTTGTTTCATGATGTTTTCAGGGACAGTGTAGGATAAGTAAAAAAAAAATGATATGGGAATTGGTAACATACTTCGTTATGAGGCATCACAGAGACCGGTAGTTGCCGGACGAGTACGGGCGGCGGAGGGGGCGGCGGCCGCACGGAGCGCCCGGGCCGCGTCAGAAGCGCGGGCGGCGGCCGAAGCTGACCGCGCAACGCGTCGCGGTTCGGACTGTTCTGGATCGCCGCCTGACATATCTGGTAGCTGCGTTCTAAGTTCACCGTTCCAGGGGGCACTTTGTTTGAACTTCGGCTTCTGGAGTGCAATAAAAATAAAATTATTAATCTTGACAATATCTAAGAACATCTTGGAGCTAAACTATGAGTACAAACTTTTCTTGGTGAAACATAGGTACTGTGAAGGCCAGAGGGACCTTCACTTAGGGAGCTCAGAGATAAAGGTCAAGTAGTGTGTTGTAGGGTTTTCTATCCTAAAAAATACAAACACACGGATCAGCAGCTATTGAATTATATTAACAGACTCCTATTCATTTATTTTATGAAAACCCATCAAACTATTCTAACATTTTGAATGGTTGAATGCTGTCAGTTATATTCTAACCGGCCAGGCTCTAAGTTCCATGAGGTTTCACTTAGGCTCTGCAATACTTAACACAAGAGACTGAAAAGGCGGATCAAGCAAGCACTCCTGCTATCATAACATACCTGTTAGATTCTTTTCCCAACTTTGATTTTTTACTTCGTGCCCACATACCCTGTGCAATAGTGGTAGTATTCAAAGGTGGGTTTGTGACAGCAACACTAGATATCAAGCTAGTCGCTGCTTCTATTTCTTGCTTCACAGAAGAGTCCTTTATCGACTGACAACTTTCAGAAGAGTTAGAAGATTCCATATTAAAATTAGCATCCCTATCTTCTTTGTACATACAATTTTCATCATTCATGTTTATATCTTCCATGCTTGTTTTGGAGTCTTCACTGATATATTTAGCACTTTCTGTATTTAGATTTGAAAATGGGTGCAATGTCATCACATTCTCGTTGTTTGGCCATTCATTATCTGTTTTCCATGAGACTGCTGATGCTTTGGGTTTAGCTGCATCCTTCATATTATCATCAGGGTATGAAACAATCTGGAATAAGGTAAAAATTAGAGTACACACAAAATTATTGGAGTTATGTAAATTATACTAAACTGTTACAATTGTTTAACAGTTTGGTATTCAAGAGATGGGTCAAGAAGCCGAGGTCGCAAAGTGAGAAGATGGGAAGACGATTTGAAGATGACTCCAGGTCCCCTTTGGCTAAGAATTGCAACAGATAGGAAACAGTGGAAGACGTTAGAGGAGGCCTATGCCGTAAGGCACACCGAAATTAGAGACTTATTGTGATGAATGCACTAGGGATTATTTAGTAGAACGAAACTAATACACTTACGGATGTATTCGTGACTTCCATCATTGGTATTGATGAATTTTGTGTCAAAGGCATTGTAACAACAGCAGTAACATCTGGAACAGTTTACAAAAAACAAATAAATTACATTGGCAGTAAGTTTGGTTAGATTAAATAAAATATTTGTGTCATTAATGTCAAACAAATTTACAACTACCCTCCATTTGGCAAGTTTACAAATTTACTCACTTGTTTCACTCATATAAGACGATAACTCCATCAAGTTAGGATGAGGTGAATACTTGACATCTTCACTCTCTGTGAAAGTAGTAAGAAATTGCATTAATTAACATCAAAATAAGAATGATTTTAAATATAATTGTTTTATTTATTTATTTGTTACCATTTTGCTGTGTAATTTTTTAATAAGATGCTACATTAAACTTAATGTTTAATGTAGCATCTAGGTAAAATAATATAAATTATACACTTACGTGAAGTAAGTATTGAGAGGCTTGTCTCCAATATAAAAGACTCTGCATCCTTGAAGTGCTCATCATAATAATTCTGTGTTATATTCTGTGGTAGGCTTTCTTTCTCACATTTCTCAGGACTGTTGATAACATCACTCTTTAAATGAGGCTGTACAGGTTGTGATACTTGGCAATCAACCTCCTGGCTAAAGCTTTGACATACATCCTGCTCCAAAACAGCCTCTTTGCTATGCTGTGGTGATTCTACATCAGTGTCAGACTTAACACATTCCTGATGGTGATCTGATACATATTCTTCTTGAGTTTCCTGTGCTATTACATCTGGGGCAGTGTCTTTATCAACTTCAGGACTATCCTCCAGCTCTGTCACAGTGTTATCATAAGGAATGGACTCAGTAGCACCAGTAGACTCACTAGCAGTCATGTTATTTACATTCATATCTATCTTCAGACTGGACACTGAGGATTCACTTCTTGCATCATATTCATAGACAGATGCAGTAGCTTTACTGTCTTCACTATTTGTGTCCCCATGATCTTGACCAGAATACAGCAGTTCATCATTAGGACAAACTTGCTCACCTGCATAATTTGTCTCAACATCTGAATAATTATTAGCAGTATCTGTATTATGTACCAAATAACTTGTATCATGTATTTCATAATCATCTTCAAACTTAATTCGCTTGGCCAAAGTATATTCATCATTTTCATGACTTGACCTCTTAGTAGATTCAAGTAAATTACTATCAGAGTCTGTTGCTTTATCTTCTTCACCGTCTTTTGATGTCTCTTCAATAGTAACAACACTGAGATCTAGTTCTTGCTTTGTATCATTGCGTTCAGATTCCCCATCAGGCAGCAGAAGTGGATCAACAGGTGTAGTGGATAGTGATTCATCCATTCTCTGAGTTGAAGATGAATCAGAAAAACTAAAGTCCACTGGATATTCATCATAGCTGGGCTGAGTGTGACTTTTTGCATGTTTGAGAGGCAATAAGTCTGGTACTGGAGCAGACTGTTTACTGCTTACAGTGACTGGTTCTTCTATTACGTCATCAGCTTTGGCTGAAGACCTTGTCACTGCACCTACTGATCGCATTCTTTTACTAGTACTAGATTTACTTTTTTTAATTTTTGGAACAGTACTACTACTTGTTATGGAAGCTGTTGGTCTTAACTTGATTGTGGTTTTAAGAGAAGGTCTATCTGAATTTAAACTAATTGAAGATTTCTCTTTTCTTGATTTCTCTCCCCAAATAGGTTCAAAATGTTTCAGTTTCCATGGATCTATTTTGCTTTTTTCTTTTTCAGCTTCAGTCTTCATTTTTTGTTGGTTTTCTGGGGTTAATTCCCCACCAGAGAGGCTGTCTTGCCATTGTAAGCAGGCACGAGCAAAAAATTCATTATTCAGACTAGAAGAATTTAAGCGACCTGAAGGACTTAACCTATCCACACTTGGAAGTAGCTGCCCAAGCTTATATTGGTACAAAGGTGGAAGAAGTGAAAATGTATGTTTATTTAGTAATGCCCTAATGTTTGTATTTACTAGTATTGAATCTGGTGTCTCTAAGTCAATGCACCCTTCTCTTGTTTGTTGTAACTGTGCCGCTGTTGATAATTTTTTACCACTGCGTTTTCGAGGTTTCAAACAGAACCCTGGAATGCTCGCCAATACTTCTCGCATGGTAGACGGTCTGTTAGTGTTAGAATTAGTTTCTGTGTAGGATGTAGCTGCCGTCCATTCTCTGTTCTCAGGAGGTGGTGGTGGTGGCAAGGGTTTTACTATTATCCTAGGCAGAGGCCGTGAATGATTAGAATTCTTCTTTCTTCTCTTTGACTGCTTTCTTGAGGAGTGCTTACTTGACTTTTCACTATCTTCGGGAATGCGTATGATCGAGTACTGTTCATTTTTACATGGCGTGTATTTACTGTCCGTCGAATTATCTGAATATTCCATATCGTTGTCTATTTTGTCCGCAGGTGATACGTCTAATTCCATTGTTATGTTACGGCGTGTGTAAATAGCAAATAATGAAATGAGAATGATAAACTGTTGCCGATAGCGATCACTATTTCAACCCATCGTGCGTTTCTTCGCGATCTAAAAGTGCCTTTACTATATGATTAACAATACAAAAAAATAATCATCACTTTGATATTGCAATGTTCAATAGCATGACAATATTCATACAATATAACTCTTTTTTTCTCAAGAATAGTTGGCTGAAGAGCAAAACGCAAAATGTCACAACAACGCAGAAAATGGATTCCTGCACAGATACAAAATTAATTGAGATATGCAAATCACCGAAAATTTAGTTAAAAACCGTAATTTATGTTTTAGAAGAAAATAGATTTGATGATTATCTGACAAACAATCAATCAACAAAACAAACACAACTTTGATTATGGGTGTATAAAGCTGCTCGCCCGAGATATGTATTGTTCAGACAGACGGCGACGTCCGGCAATGGTCAGTCAATTACACTAACACATTTGACTTGGCACACTAATTATATATTACTGTACGACAATTTTTAAAACTACATGGTGTTCTTCCAAATTAATCTTCTTTAAGACGGTAGATGGGAATTTGCTCACGTACAACATCCTCCTGAGGCTCCTTGTATTGAACCTAAGATTAATTTATTATTTGCAAGACCCCTCGGTCTTCTAGAACGTCTGATGCAGGTGGTGAAGATGTTTTCACTACTTGTTTACTACTAGCGTCTAATAGTCACCGATTGTCCAGACCAGAACTCTTCCAAAAATTATTTTATACGCTTAAGCTAAAAAGTAATTAATTTAAAGATATCCTAGAGGAAAAAAACGCGCAGCAACATGGACCTTAATTATCATTGATTCGCTATACAAATCAACATCTTTTAAAATAAGGATGTAACAGAGCTTTTTTGAAAATATAAACCGTCTATTGTTAAAAGACACGAGGTCGAAATTAACTAAACAAAAAATAAGAACCTTTCCTTTTGGTGATGCCGCTTGCTTCCGCGGGCGGACGCCATCTTGTTCTAATCAATTCGGGATGAATGGCGTAGTGCTTGTGAAGTTGTGAATTGTATTACTTGAAGTAGTTATTGTGTGATTATTGTGAGAGGCTTGTTACAATAGAAGTCTATAATAAGTAAAAAGCTTTCATATCAACAGTTTAAACTTCAATAATGGGTCGAGGAAGGTAAATATAAATTTAAATAGACAGCACATTGTTAGATATGAAAAATGGTATTTTCTCATTCGGATATTTTCCATTCTTAGAGATCGTAGTCGCGATAGACGTCGCAGTCGCACCCGCAGCAGGAGTAGGAGTCGCAGTCGTAGTCCTCGCTATGGACTCGGATCAGGCGGTGGCGGGGGAGGAGCCGGAGCTTACGGCGGCGGGCGTAGGAGTAACCCCGGTGCAAACCTGCGGAAACCGAAGTGGGATCTAAGCAGGCTGAAACCGTTCAAAAAAGACTTCTACGTGCCCCATAACGATGTGGAAAGCAGACCAGACTCGGAAGTGGAAGCTTGGAGGAGTGACAATGAAATTACTCTAAAGGGACGCAATATACCTAAACCAACAATGACTTTTGAAGAAGCCGGTTTCCCAGATTATGTCATGGATGAGATTGACAAAATGGGATTTTCTAAACCAACTCCAATCCAGGGCCAAGGTTGGCCTATTGCTCTGAGTGGATGTGATATGGTTGGTATTGCTTCTACTGGTTCAGGAAAAACTCTTTCTTATATTTTGCCTGCTATTGTACACATTAACAACCAGCCAAAATCTAGTAGAGGTGATGGTCCAATAGCCCTTGTTCTGGCTCCTACGAGAGAGTTGGCGCAACAAATCCAAGAAGTCTGTGACAAATTCGCAAACACATCCAAAATTCACAATACTTGTTTGTTTGGTGGAGCTCCAAAGGGACCACAAGCAAGAGATTTGGATGCCGGTGTTGAAATTGTCATTGCTACTCCTGGACGACTTCTAGATTTTCTTGAAAGTGGAAGAACTAATTTAAAAAGGACTACATATTTAGTTCTCGATGAGGCTGACAGGATGTTGGATATGGGATTTGAGCCACAAATCAGAAAGATCATTGAACAAATCAGGCCGGATCGTCAAACTCTTATGTGGTCTGCTACTTGGCCTAGAGAAGTTCAGAGTTTGGCTGCAGAATTCTTAAAAGATTATCAACAAATTAATGTTGGTTCATTGCAATTGGCTGCTAATCACAACATCTTGCAAATTATTGATGTCTGTATGGAATATGAAAAAGAAACTAAATTGAGTACACTCTTGAAAGAAATCATGGCAGAAAAAGAAAACAAAACCATAATTTTTATTGAAACCAAGCGTCGAGTTGATGATATAACAAGGAAAATGAAGCGTGATGGGTATGTTGTATTCTATTACTTACTTATAATGTGCTATCTATATTAATATTATAAAGAGGAAAGATTTGATTTTTTGTTTGTTTGTTTGAAATGAATAGGCTCCGAAACTACTGGACCGATTTATAAATTTCTTTCACCGTTGGTAAGCTTAGTTTTCTAGGAGTAACATGGGCTACTTTTTATCCTGGGAAAAATAACGGGTCCCACGGGAGCGAAGCCGCGGGCAAAGTGCTAGTCATCTCATAATTATCATAATATGCTGATTGTACAGTGTAAACTGTTTTGAGTGATATGCTTAACTTGGGCAAAAAATAATGAGGTAATTTAAAAAATCTGAAGAAGTGCTTGACTTGTGTTCTTATTCAGTGTCTGTTATTGTTTTAGATGGCCAGCAGTGTGTATTCATGGTGATAAATCACAAAATGAACGTGATTGGGTCTTACAAGGTAAAGTTGGCACAAAACATAATTTGTTGATATCTTATGATGATTTAATATTTAATTTATTATTTTGACAGTAATTTATATTGTACTAGCTCCACAATAATAGCAATAGCAAAATTGATCAAATATCGAACTGGTGCTGTATAATAATAAACATGAATAGAAAATAGCACGAGTGGTTATCGAGAAGCGGTGTCGGACATTAGACGCGAGCGCGTTGGGTGTAGCGCAGCCAGTAAACATTTTCTGAACCCGTGTCTGCATGTGCAGGCTGTGGAGAGCTGCGGCCGCGCGGCGGGGCGGCAGCGCGCGGCTCGTCGCCGCCAAGCCGCACGCGGCGGCGACGGCGCGCCCGCACCGCGCCCGCCTCTTGTTGTCGGGGCTAAGCCCTATGCACTCTGACCCGCTCCCGCGGCATGTCTGAGCCGCTTCTCGCTGGCGCGGCGGCCGGCACCTCGCGGCGCATGTGTCACGCAGCCCCGCGGGTGTCGCCGCCGGCGCTCGCGCGCCCGACCGCGGTGGTCGGCACTCGGTTCTCGCCCTCGTGCTGATGGGCGACCTCTCACCTCTCGCTCTCAATTTTTATTTTTTGTGCGATGTATGACAGACGGAGTCGATATTATTAGTAAGTTTACTAATACAATAGTGAATGGAATAAGATTATATTTACGTCTCTCATTAAACCTCCTAAGGTTGCCCTCAATATTTCATTTATTTAGTTACACATTTCATATCATTTTCCTATTCTATATACGATCTTTACTGAACTTTTGTGTTATTTTCTTTCTATTATCTATTATAATTACATTGCTTATGCATACATATTTGGTTCCCGCAATAACCTAATTTATTCATTATCAAACATAACACAATCATTACTATATTACATAAACATAATTGGTGGCCTAGAAGGGGTGAAATGTGAGATGAGTGCCAATTAAATTGAGCAAGATGAATGTCGTAAAGATTAGATTGACATACTGGAAATATTGATTTGGTATAAAACTTATAAAGCTTTGCCGACATTATTGTGGGAGCGACAATACCTGCAATGGAATATGTTTCCTGATTGAATTATTAATAATTCTTCTGAAATACTTGTGCAATATATCTTCTGATGCTTGTTTATTAAGGTTTTCGACATTGTCTCACAAAGTTCATTTATAAAAGCTAAAAAAATCTGCAGTGGTTTGGATATGGGTAAGAATTTAGCAAAAAATATGTCATGCAATGTGATAGAATTAAAATTGAAATGAATAACTAGTTACCTAGTATTTATTAAACAGCCAGAAGTGAGAACTTACCTAAACGTTTTTAGAAGTGACCATGTTGCAAGTGTCTACAAGTAACATTTGTCTTTAATGTTGAATGAAACAATGATTGATAAAGTGAGTTGAAGGTGCTTATACATATAATTTCTTACAGATTTTCGTAGTGGGAAAGCTCCCATTCTAGTAGCTACAGACGTTGCTGCTAGGGGTTTAGGTATGTATTTTTTTTTAAACAACTGTACAAAATATGCATATACTCAGTCCCAGACTCTCAAATTAAAAAATTCTTTGTCTTTACAGATGTTGATGATGTAAAATTCGTCATCAATTTCGATTACCCAAGCAATTCAGAAGATTATGTGCATCGTATTGGGAGAACTGGACGAACAAATAAAACTGGAACAGCATATACATTCTTTACGCCATCTAACGCAGCCAAGGCCGCCGACCTTGTTGCTGTACTGAAAGAAGCCAAACAAGTAGTCAATCCTAAACTACAGGAACTAGCAGAACGAGGTGGTGGCGGTGGAAGACGTAAGTACTAGTAGAAAATTAATAATACAACCTGTTTTACAAATAAATAAAAAAAAAAATTAAATAAATTGTTATATGCCAAGAAAAAATTGGATATTTAATTTATACGTATTTGGTCACCAGGTCACAGAGGCCGCGGCGGCAGATATCGCCGCGGGCGCCGCTCTCGCTCGCGCTCCCGCTCGCGCCGCCGCCGCTCCCGCACGCGCTCTCGCTCCCGCGACCGTCGCCGTAGACGCCACAGCTCCTCCAGATCGTCGCGAAGCCGGTCGTCGAGGTCTTCCAGAAGTCATTCGCGCTCCCGTTCCCGTTCGCGTAGCCGATCTCGCTCAGGCAAGTGCAGCCCCCTGAAGAATACTACGGATTCGGGCCAACAACAGGCGCCCCAAGCTCTTCTTCCCACGCCGAAAACCCTTCTGCCGACTCCCATCGGCCCCCAACTCCCTTCTCACGTAGGCAAAGGGCCCTCCACCCCTCCCATAGAAAAAAAAGTGACTCTCCCTGACAGAACTATCATTCAAAATAATCCACTAAATAACGGCAATGTAAATTATTTACAGCAACCTAATCAAATACCGCCTCTTATGGCTCTCAATCCCCAAATGAATATGTGCGCTCCTCCTCCCCCAATAAACGGGCAGGGCTTTGCTCTGCCTCCCTACTTCCCCGCCGACCAGTATGGCATGATGATGCCGAACTTCTCCGCGGCCATCCTTCCCCCTGGCAGCTGGGCAGCTCCACCACCTCCCCCGCCACCTCCTCCACCCTCCGAGTCCCCGGCTAATGGAAGTCACGAGCAAAGGGGCCCTGGGCAAAGTGGCCTCGAGTCAGATTCCAGAAAACGCGGGGCTCGCTCTGGCGGGCTCGGTGGCTCAGGCGGCTATGCACCCGCTGCGGGCGGGCTCGGCTCCAGCGGCGGCGGGCTCGGAGCCGGCGGCGGGCTTGGCTCGTCGAGCTCCGGCCACGGCTCCAGCGCCGCGGGCGGCGGGCTGGGCTCCGGCGGCGGGCTCGGCTCGTCCGGTGGGCTCGGTTCGTCCGGCGGACTAGGCTCCGATGGCCCGGCCGGCAACCGCTCGCGAGGCCGCGACCGACGTCGCCGCGGCGGCAGAGGACGAGATCACGACGACTTAGACTCGGCCGGCTCGGGCTCAGGAGGTCTCGGCTCGGCAGGGCTCGGTGGAGGCCCCGACGGCGGCGGGCTGGGTCAATCGCCCGGCGGCTACAGTTCTGGCGGTCTCGGCGTACCTCACGGGAGCCTCTTGCCGCGCATGCTTCCTCCGGCGGGCGGCGGCGACGGTGTTGCACCTCAGGGCGCAAATTTTACTGCGTTCGGGTCGTACGGATCTAAGAGTATTAAACAGAATAGTAATATGCAAGGAATTGAGAGTAGCGAGGGTTACAATGACCCTGGTTGTAGAATGGAATTTTATGGCCCACAAAACATGGGACCTGGCCGGCCATACGGTCTTGGTATGGATCAGATGGGTCCCAACGGTGCGCTGGCGAATGGCTCCGTGGGGTACAATAATGACCGCCAGAGGAATCGCCGGCGATGATTACGACTGAGGTTTGTTATATTCAAACCAATGCCAACTCACCTATTTTAACCACTCCATTACTCCACTATACATTACACAGACAAGCTGCTTTGGCGACCTGTCATTTGAAGAATTTTGTTATTTATTTTATGAATGACTGTATAATATACACCTGTATAATGGTTGTTATATTATTGTACTCTGTGCTCTACAAAACTTTCTCAGAAGAAAATAATAGTAGGAACTTATTTAATAAAATGTATGTATTTTTTATTGCAGAAAACGGATACAATGGGGACTCTCGTCGACGCAAGAGACGTTAACGCCGTTGAAAGATGAGGAGTAAGCCACTTAGTTACATAAGATTTGACGCAGACTATTTGATTTCCATTCCATGTTGTATTTATTGAGTGTGACCATTAATGCAGCCACACAACACATGTTTTAAGTACTCTCGTAATTCTCAATGTAGACTGTACTCCTTTTAATTATTATAATGCATTGTAAATAAACATTCATTTAACTGATGTTTTAGATTTAATAATTATATCCCATCTGTTAGTTGCATAAAAAGTGCCAGTATATTCTTTAACAGACTATTTTTCGATATGTAATATGTACTACAATACAAACACGAGGCAGCCACCCCAACATCTTTGTACATAAAATTAAATGTCGAATATTTAGTCACTATTTTGTCTTAGATAAGAATACAGCATCAAATGTTTAAATTTCTTTAAAATTTAAGATCTCGCAACTAAAAGAAAACGTATAATTGTTCACTCATTAATTAGCCTATTATTATTATGAGTGTGAAATAATAAAATCAAATGGCTCAGTACTGACATATTCAGTGACAGTATTTATTTACCGTTTTGAAGAGATTTCAGCTCTGCGCCATTTATATACTTAAGCAATACTTAATAATAATTAGCTCCCTTGGATTTAATTTTTATATTTTTGTTTGAAGTGCTGTTGTGATCAATTTTAAGTTCTTAGCAGAATAATACATTACGTTAAGTACCTATGTACCGTATGATAAAGCAATTAGTTTAGTAGCTATCCCTATGAATCTTTGACTAGTGAATTGTATCTTGTAATACATTAATGTGAACGAAATTAAAGTTTTACACTAATAGATTGACTTTTAATCCACCCTGCTCTTACCCCACGACATTAATAAGACGTTGTCCAGGACCCAAAAGCGAAGGTGTTACATTGCATTTGCCCAGGAATAGAACGCGATATCTGCGTGTCACTGATTAATAGCGCGCCTAATAGCAAACAAATATTATTACAATCACATTTTTATTTTGTGGATCACGAAAAATGATTAAAAATGTACGAAAATCTGAGACGATTTTTGAATTTATACAAAATTTTTATGTTAGCTAATAAATAAAATAATCTGTGCGCCAGACAATAATCAAATCTGAGGAGTCTCTCGTACTTAGAATGAAGATCTTGTGTTACTCAGCGTAGTTCCTATAGATTTGTAGTTTAGCATCTGGAATTTCAAGATCTTTCTAAATATAGAACAACGAGGAGTGTTTGGTAGACATTGAAGAGAATTTGAAACTAAAGCGTCACCATAACATCACACGGAATCACCTATATTACGCAAAGGGTGCGGCAGAAGTGTACATTCCGCAATAAGCAAATAAATATACGCATAAATTATTTACTACAATATACACTAGTTATCAAATCCCATGCATTGTGTGTGGGCGAACTTTTTGCGTCTGGGTTTTAATGAAATTAACGAAAAATTAAATTTGCTTTTAGTCTGCTAGAAAAACCCTACACTGCCCGACCTGGGAACCGAACCCATATCTATGCTCAGTAGTCGTGCTTCCGCCGGACAACCCAACGAGAGGGGCAAACTGAATTTATTGTAAGTCAGTTCGTTGGTATGGTAACTAAAGTAAACAATTTTTACGCGAGAGTAAAAAATTATGTCATATCAAATTATTTTTGTTGTGAAATAGGAAATAGAACTGGTTATTATTATTTCGGTCATTTCAATTTTGAATGATACAAACAGCTAGGTAGTTTCAGTCCAAGTGTAATAAAATTTTGGTGTCCTATAAAATGAGTTTTTGTGTGGATCTTGTATCTGAAGACTCTTTTTATGAAAATATTACTTTGGGAGTGACAAAACTATTAGGTATGTATGATATGGTCAGTTTTTCCTAGGGATATTGTTACCCAGTAACTGGGTTGTGGAAGTCAGATAGGCAGTCGCTCCATGTAAATAAATCCTGGTATTAAAGTTGGGAAAAGGCTAGGCAGATGATGATGATAGGTTCTCTTATGGTAACCAATGCTTACATTGGACTGTTGACACTTCCACACTGGTTTACTTTTAAAATTAGGTGAATCTACTTCTTGGTAATTTATAATGTTGCAAGGTCTGGAGTAAGTAAAATGTCTTTATTAGCAACAATGTTTTCCTAATTATTTATTTACTTAAGTATATGTATTCCTACAATAATTTCATAACAATTATAATTAATAATCTCTAATATGAATTAGCTCTATGTTTTGGTAAGAAATTAAATCCATCAGGTACTGGACCCAGTAACATTTCACTAATTTTTATCCAGTCAGAACAATTGCCTGATGCCATCAATGTTTCCAAATCATCTCTACCAAAATATGAAGGTGGTCTCTCATTAATTCTTTGAGGAGGTTGTTCTAACAATCCAACTGGTACATATCTGTACAAGAAGGATAGCCATTCAAGCAGAAACCTGCGTGTGTTCTCCACACCTTGCATGTCAGAGCCCCAGTGCTCTAAACCATAGTTAGTGTATTTCTTAATTATTTCAAATCTTTCGCTACTTCGTATGTCCCAAATTCGTTGTTCTTTAATTTCAGTAAATATCCAAGGTTTGATTAGTGCTCCCCTGCCAATCATCACACCCTGTACTGTGGGAGCAACTGCTCTTTTCTCGGCATAGTCTTCATAGCTTAATATATCACCATTTCCGTAAACTGGACACGGTGCTGCTGCTTTTGCACAAGTTTCAATATATTCCCAATCAGAAGACCTAGTGTACCTAGCCTCCCTTGACCTACCATGAACTGTAATGAGTGATGCACCCCATTCAGACATTTTTGGTACAATTGTATGAGTAATTTTTTTATCTTGATAAACACCTGTCCTCATTTTAATTGTAAAGGGTATGCTTAGTAATTTGGAAGCACATCTCACTGATGACTCCAGTGTATTTAATCTGTGCATCATACCACTACCTCCACCCTTTTTGTATATCAAATCAATAGGACATCCTAGATTTAAATCAATGAAATCAAGCTCAGTGTTTTCTTGTAGCAATTGTGCTACTTTTGTAATAGTATAAATGTTACTTCCACATATTTGTGCCCCAAATAAGTCTTCTGATTCATGTCTTTTTACTAAAGCCCATTCTTGCTTCATTCCTTTGAGTAATGATTCACACAAGGCCATTTCGCCACATGTTATGTCAGCCCCATACTGTTTGCAGATTCTCCTGAATGGTAGATTTCCAACTGTAGTCAAAGGACTAAGATACAGTTTATCCCTCCAGTCTATAGTTTTCCTTTCTCTTGGTAATAATTTAATTAAGTCCTCATCAGTGATGGCACCACTATTGATTACTTTTGCTTCATCAGTGTCAGTGGTCTCCTTTTCTTTTTCATCAGAATCTTTTGTTTCTACAGTACTTTCAGTAGGCTCTTTATTAACTGGTTTCTTCCTCTTATCCATATGTTTTATAAGTTTCTCAGAGAAACTAAAATCATACTTTTTTTTCTGAAGTGATATTTGAAGTGTTGGTAGAAGTGTGTTTTTAATATCATCTTTCCATTGCTTCCATTTATCTGAGTCTACTTTATTGTAGCCCTCATCAGTTATATGAACAGATCCAAACCGACAAGCAATGCCCCTAGGACATTTCCCACGAGTATCATACAAGTGGCACCTCTCACCTAAATCCTTAGGTTTTGATTTTATATAATCAAGTGGGTTGTGAATATATATGCAGTTCGTATAAAGACATGGATTTACGTACTCAGGTGCTTCTGCATTGATAACAGATGGACATGGTTTACTTTCCTTGCTATCTTGATAAGTTTTTGGTCGAGATTTATTTTGACCTCTTTTCTTAGTCTTTTTGGATTTATTTTCGTTATTGTCACTAGTTTTAGCCTTCTTGTTGTCTACAGAAGTTTCTTCTTCATTGTTATCGTCTAATTTACGTTTAATAAGAGAATCAATATTGTCTTCAGCACTGCTGGTTTTAACCGGTCGCTGAATCACATATTCTTCTTTGATGGCACAAACACCAGCCATTGTCTTAGTCATTTATAAACCAGAGATATACTATACTATTTAATATAATCTCAACATTAATGCTTAAGACTGTATATTTATATAAAATAGTTTATTTTGTGAACTGTGAAATAGGTTATATTTTTTTTTACCACGAGTTGAATGAAGGTCGGGACGGCAAGCAAAAGCAAGACAATCAGTGTGACATTGACGTTTGTTACTTCGTATCTGTCAAATGATTAGTTAAGGTATTCAGGAACAAGGCCTTTTGTGAAAAAAATGGATTGTGACTTTATGTGCGTGTATTTCATCATCTAAATACAAATAGGTATCCATCCAGGATTAAATCTGCTCTTTATCGGTGCTAGTAATATGGTTTAGGTGTCAAAAGCTAACCGATGGACAGGCATAAAAACTGAGTTACTTTTTCATTTACGTTTAAAAATTTAAGTAGAATGGATTTTCACACCGTTTTATTTGAATAAGAGAGTCCTGTGGTTGGCCGATTTGATACATACCTGAGCACAGCTTAACATGGTGAGCCTGAGCCACGATGAGACGTAATATCCATGTATCGTAGATGACATGACTTGCCCAATAATTTATGACACTGTTTTATAAGCCGGTCCTTAGTTATGTGGGTAGATACACCTATTTTTGCATTTTCTGCAGAAGCGGATCCAAGAATTTGCAATGTCAGCGTAGAACGTAGACCTCCCTGTGACCGTGTCGCTATTTCTACATGGGAACAGAGACATTCCGCCTTACTTCCAGAGGATCTCCGCAATTTTTATGCTTCGACTGATGGATTTCAATTAACTTGGCACTATAAGTATTCAGGTTAGTAAGTAATAAATGAGTTCAAAGTTATTTAGGAATTATAAAAGCGTTTCTATGGACAGCAAGATAATTTAAATTCAATTTTTCATAAACATTACAATTTGTGTAGTCTTCGGTTTTGATGTTTTTTGTTTTATAAAGGCATCTTGCAGTTCAAACTATGAGTATTTCGACTGCTTAACTGGACATGGCCATGGATCCCTCAATAAATTATGGCCTACAGCTAGGGCTTAAGCCGTTTAAGTTCCGGGGTAACGGTAACCCTTTCGGACAATCCCGCTGAGCGGCGCGGGCTGGCTCGAGCAAGGGCCGGTTCGGGGATGTTAATGATGATCAGTAAAATGTCATTTTATATTTACAGCTGATGAAATTTTACCAGTCGGCTCAATTCGAGTGAATTCTTTAAATGAGTTGTGCCTTACACCGGCTTTGAAGGAGTTGTTAGACTTTTCACTAACGCGAACAAATAGTGGACCTCGACCATTACTTAATACCAAGAGCAAAGTATTTGAGATAGATTCGTGCAGGACTATTGGAAAGGTATATTGGAATTGAAAAGGCATATTTTGTGTGGTTTCCATAAACAATTTTGCATATATTTTTTTTACAGGTATGCTTAGTGCACACAGGCGGAATGTGGTCAGTGTGGCTGGCAACTCGAGAAGGTGCCTGGGGCTGGCTAGCGGATTCTTTCACGCATTATTTTAGAATGTCCCTCGTGCATCTGGGTCTTCCTGGATGGCAAGCAACCTTTGCTAATCTACCACTGATACCTTGGGCTGAAGTAAGAGATTTATCGAAAGTTTTATAGAATCTCACAAACAAAACTTTCTACACGTCCATTTGTATTTTTACAGCAACTATTCCTGTTACTTGCGCCTCATTTATTGGACAAATCAGATACAGAACCTACCACGATAGCGGCTGCAAGCGAAACTGGATTGAATCATATTGATCCTAACATATTCAAGACATCGGTTCGCCATCACAGAAATACTACCCGACAAACTAATCCGTAAAAGGTTATAGTTCAATTTAATGAATATAAACTGGAGAACGAATAAAATATTCAAATGTCTATGTGCAGTTTTTATTGAAATATTAAAGCATTGAAATAAAATCAAGCAATGTAGTTACTTAATGTATATTGAATAATAATTCTTGACACAATAAAATTTACAGCTAATTAACAAAACAAAATGGACGGAATGTGAGATTCATAATGAAGTACAAGCTAGGTTCACAATAAAAATGTAGCTTAAATAAGTGTTACAATACTATGTAAGCAAATATTGAAGCTGCCGTGTCGCCATAATATATCGTTATATACCAGCTGTCTTGTTTAATACTTCACAGAAATATACATACAATTTAAAAAATAAATCTTAAAACTAACATTACGATCTATCAGTTATTATCAAAATGAACGTACATTGATTTCGTGTTTCTTAATATTAGAAACTATTAGACAATAATTTCAGTAGTTAATAAAATCTGCCTGTGATAAGTAACATAACAGAATTCATCAGAAGTTCCTTTACTTATTTCTTCAATAATAATACTTGGAGTTCGAAGTGTGATGCGTTTTCGTGTGATGCTATAATTTCCAGTGTTTATCTCTAACGTTTTTGAAATTATGTGTATTGTGATAGTAAATAGGTATACCTCTGCCTAACCGTTCGGCGATTACAAGCGTCATGTTATGTGATATAAATTCATGTTTCCTTTACAGGCAGTGTGATACAATATAATAGAAATGCATCTATATTACACTAACTAAAAGCGAGAAGTGTTATCAACTACAGACGTCCATCAATTCGTACAAAATATATTCAATACTTATAATTTAGGCCATACAGCTGCACAATTACTTTAAACTTATACTAATACCTTAATACGATGCTCGATAACTCAGGTGGGAATATTATTGAATCATTTCTATTATTACAAGTACCTACAGTCGCCAGTACGTCTAGTTACCACTAACTGTCAAATTTTTCAATTGATTTTGAACTTGGCACTAAACGTCTTAAGGTGAATGCTCCAACCAGCCCGCGAAATTCAAATTTTCTTAAGTTTTTTGCAATTTGCAGGCTTCGAAAAGGTTCCGGAATGACTTTGACCTTGTAAAAAGTCATTTTTACACCTTTATGAGCTCGGAGGGTTGTATTAATGATTTTGATGATTATAATTCTGTTACTACATACGTCTTACAGCCGCGAATCAAATGTTCATCAACATACAACCTATCACTGGCCTGCAAATTGCAAAAAACTTAAGAAAATTTGAATTTCGCGGGCTACCCTGGAACATCAACCTTAAGGTTTAAAATCAATCGGAGAAAATGTACAGATTGGTATAATTTGAAGTGCTGGCGACCGTACGATATATGTTTGCATTCATAAGTCTTTAGTTCCTCGACAGATAAGCAGATTTTACATTTCGTTACAATATCTACTCTAGATTTGAAAATGTTGGTAGGTACTTACAACAATTCGAACATGGAATCTGAATATTAGGGGGGCAACCACCACCTGTAGTGCCTGTGCAGTATTATTGTTGTATTATATCAGTGTGAGAAAGAGACGACCCTATACAGGAGGTATAGTTCCATCTCTTCCCCATAAAATAATACTCCTTGAGGTGGTGGTTGGTGAAATTATTATTTGCCATTGTCTGTACACCAATGGTAACAAAATGTCGTATTATATTAATTGGAATGCCTTGTTTAAATAAATAGCAACCTTGTTTTTCAGCAAAGTTCATAGTGTGGCACATTTTTTCAACATATTCCATTTAAACACATCCGCACTTCATATAGGCTAAATTCATTTACATAACATTTTTAGTTGAAATTATTAATTTAATAAAATTTAAATACAACCATGTGATGTTTGTATACTCTTATAATTAAATGTTTAAAGATTTATCGAACAATTCCAGCGATGCCATTTAGAAAAAGTGATGTAAATGTGATTTTATAAAGTTTTTACTTGCTTGAGTTTTGCACTTGACTACTAATAATGACGGCTAATACATTTTATTATTGTCTTATTGACTCGATTTTAACAATAATTTTTTATTAAGGTGCGATTCCACCAAAATTGTGTTTAGCGCTTTGTTTAGTCTCCGTTTCCACCGGCAAAGCGGAATGTAGCTTTTGAAATCGTACAGTGTCGCACAGTGGCGCGCTCTGGTGGAAAATACCCCTTAGGTTCAGGTTTGATGATGAAATTATCGGAGTGTGACTAATTCAGTTGAAAAGCTTAGATATGTTAAAATATTTTCATGCTAAATTTAAAGTCAGTGCGGGAAGACTCATGTACTATGTCAATAGCAGTGCTAGCATATCCGAAGCGCAAAGTGGAATGCGCACTTCAAGCCGATCTATCCTGTAAAAAAATCACATTAGGTGAAGTGAGCTGTCATTCCACCTAATGCTACGTGGCTAAGTACTAACAGCCGCACAGGTAAATCCATCAGGTTAAGCTACGCTTGCCGGGGTTGGCGGTGGATGGGTGACCATCTTTACATACCGAGACTCCTCCGTGTCTTGGAAAGCACGTTAAGCCGTTAGTCCCGGCTGTCATTTGTGCATCTTTGACAATCGTTACGGGTCGTCAGAAGCCCGATAATCTGACAGCCAGTCTTACCAAGGGGTATCGTATTGCCCAGTTACTGGGTTGTGGAGGTCAGATAGGCAGTCCGCTCCATGTAAAATACTGGTATTCAGCTGCATCCGGACTGACACTGGAAGCCGACCCGAACATAGTTGGGAAAATGCTGGGAAGATGATGATGATGCTAGGGATTGACAGGATTAGTTGCTCACATCACCTCAGTTTTCGCGGTGATATTTTTACAGAACAGCAGTATAGCAGGAATGACAGCTCGCTTCACGTTGAGATTCTTACTAAATAGACTGGCCGTGCTAACGTTAGCAATGCTAGTAAATCCAGCTGACTGGGACCCACTGGTGGTCGGTGGACAGCGAATGCAAGGCGTCCATGATTTTAGAGTAAGTCGTGTCGGCATTATTGTTAGTGATAACGAGATCTATGTACTTTTCGTGTTGTCGCTGAATGCGGGCGCTGTCTTCCAGAGTTTCTTTCATGTCTTCTTCCTGTGGGTTATTATTTTTAATGAGTAACTTAGGGTCAAGATTGCAACTTAACTTCGGGTACCAGGGTAGCAATAGTTCTAAGGAGGTCTGAGACATAAAATTTGCCTTTAGTTTTTCTATTATTAAACGCTATCCATTTCAAATACCAATTGTGTAACACTTGTAATTACAATTTGAAGATTTTTGAACGAAATTCGTTAATCATTAAGCATCGTATGTTCTTCGTATCTTTTCACCAACTTAAATGAAATTATATTTTTATTATAAGATTTTGTCCCAGTTTACAGCAAGAAGCTGTATGCCATTCGATTACGTTTATTGGAGACTTCAACCTTGCACCATATATCACAGATAAGATAAAATTGTTATTATACTGTGCATAAAAAAAAAACATTCCACTATAATTGAAAAAAAAAAAATCAAAGAAACATTCAACTTACCTCATAAAGCGACGCAAGAGACTCAAGGGTGCGCGCGCGTCGGGAACTGTAGCGGATGGAGCTCTGCCTGTCGAACTACGAAACGCATGCGCAACAAACGTCAATGCATATCAAAATAAACGTAAATATAACAAAATATGTTACTACATGCTCTAATAAAAATGAACGGAGGTTTTTGGAAAAAAAATATGAAGCCGAGCGCGCTATCTAAACTAAAAATAAATTGAAAAAAAAATGATAATATTCCATTGGGTAAAAAAACTCTAGTCTCTACACGAGGCATTCATAAAGTCTAAGCAATAACCACACCCGCGGGATAATTGCGTTACACACCGTAGCAAAGGCTTTCATTTTGACAGTTCAACAACATTCATTGCGTTATGTACGTTGTAGGGCAGACAAATTTGTTCGAACTTATGAAGCAATGGATTAGCAATACCCATCAAAAACATGATTGTGATTGAAAGTGTGTTACGCAATTAGGGTTTTTGGAAACAAGGTACATCGAGTCTTACTAAAAGTTCGGTTTTGTAGAGCGTCGTCTCTGTCACTTATAGCTGTGTGTCTCTCTCTAATGCACGTTGTTTCATATCAAAGCCCGGGGATAGTCCTTGCAAATTACGAGCGCGAGTCATGTGACTTTTATTTCATTGACGGTTTAAATTACAATGACTGGTGCTCGCTTTTGAAATGCAACAATCTATTTAGTAGTACGTTTCTCACCGTTAAGTTACGATTGGAGGCATAAGTGAGGTTCCTCAGTTGTTCGATGCCTGGCGCTCCTATCATCACGACGAACGGTAGAAATTCACCGCTGTTGTGAAGCAGCTTCAGAGATTGAGGGGCGCAGTCCAGAATGCACATTTTACCTGGAATAAAAATTGTTAAACAAATTTTATCTATAAAAATAATAAGAAGCGTAGGTATGATCTTCATATTTGATTTGGTCTTTAATATTTGAATGGATAATGGATATATGGATGTGTTGATTGCCTTTGAAATTTTTTCAAGCGGAAAATACGCAACACCTAATTACAAAATACGTGTTGAAGTCAAATGCATTTATTTATTATTCTTCTCCTAAAGAATTGGCTTTTTTGTCAAAAAAGAAGGTAGTATTTTTTTTTATGTTCATCGATATTTTCTTCAATAATTGTAGAGCTATTTTGAAAATTAAATAGTTTTTTCATTAAAAAAATCATATTACAAATAAGTATTTTGGCAAAACCGGAAATACAAGACACCAACTTCCGAAACAAAATTTAGTTTTTTTAAGTCTGCTAAAAATGAGTATACGCCACTCTAAAATGAGTATGGCGTAATAACCTTTGATAAAACAAGCATATAACACAGACGTGCTTATTTATGTACAATTCAAGGAGAGGGCTCACCTTCCTTCATAACAGCACGTATAGAATCAAGATGCGTCCCGTACAGGTGACCGTTGTGATCGCCGTATTCTAGGAAGCGACCGGCGTGTGCGTCGCGTTCCATCTCCTCGCGGGATACGAACCAGTACGACTGGCCGTTCTCTTCCATTGGTCGAGGGGGACGAGATGTATCTGTGGGGGGTAGACAAAAGTAATTAAGGGGGAAGCGACAGGGGGCATTTGCAGGTCAGTGTCAGGTTGTATGTTGATGGGCCCCTTCCATGTGCTGATCACCGGGTTGGTTGCAGTGAGGTAAGAATCCCACACTCCCTGGTCTTTTCCCCAAAAGTTCAGGCGCCTTTTGAAGGTTTCCCGCCGAAACAAAAAAAAAAGGTTGTATGTTCATGAAAATTTGATTCGCGGCCGTTGCAAGTATGTATTTACAGGATTAAATAATCATTTGAATCATCTATGCAACTCTTTATAAGACAAATTTTCACTTGAGATGATGAGATTTATTGATGATTGTTATGGTTATGATTATAATGTATATTTGTTATGGTTACGAATTTTATTTTGATCACGATACAACCAAAAACGCAAGAGATTTAGAATTTTGGCGGGTAACATTTGCGTATTCAGGCTGCTTGGATTGCCGTAGTTTGGGTCACTGAGTAAAAGGTTTTGATATGACTCATAGGACATTTTCTTTTCTTTTTTGTGTGGTTAGTGACTAACCTGGTGTCAGTTTTTATGCTGCCCATGGGCATCTGACTTAGCTTCACATGCTGTTGAGAAATATCTCTCAGGCATGCCAGTTTCCTCACGATGTATTCGATCACCGAATTATAAGCAAGTGATAATTATACATGTGTAGTACATGTGTGTATGGTTAGGTATAGGATTTCCTTTTGGACTTATTTATCCTCCACAACGATAGGCAGGTAGGTACAAAGACTTTATTATGATTTTTCGGATTCATTCATTCATCATCAAATTCAAAAATCGGTGAAGAAAAACATCGTGAGGGAACCGGCACGCTTGAGACATATTCCTCAACAGTGTGCGAAGCTAGGTCAGAGGCCCTTGGGCAGCATAAAAACTCTGACACCAGGTTAGTCACAACCCAAAAGAAAGATTATGTGCTTCCAAGCCGTTTGCAAATATTGCGTGAAAAACATCAAATTAACTTTTGGATTTCATTCAATCAAGACTACTTGAGATCTAAAGAAACTAAGTAATAAAAGGTAGACTTACGAGGCACAACGGCACCGAATCGATCAGGATGTTCTGCGATCATGCGGTTCTTGATAGTCCGTCTGCCCACACCCCGTGTGCCCACCAATGCGAGCACACGGCGCAAGAAAGGCGGCGTCCGCGCAACTTCTTCGTACAACGCTAGTTCAGCGCCCTCTAGCTTCACGCTTGAACGGGACTCGTAAACGAACTTCTTTTTCTTTTTTGATATCTGCGTTTTAAAACAAACAAAAGACGGCGAGCTTTAGATGAGGAATCAGAGGAACTACCAGCCGGTCCATTCTGTTGTTCTGTTCTGATGCGGCCAAGTGCGCAACGGCAACCGTGATTCTTTATGTATATTGCTTTTTGAAGTGGACGATATTTTATTTAAAAAACTAGTTAAAGATTTTTTTTCTGAAAAATCAATTAGCAATAATTTTATTAAAAATATTAGCGGCCACTTTTTGATAGGCAACTTGGTAGATATATATTCTCCTAATCATAAATATGCGTAAAAATTTGGTTTATACCAAACACTCGATGGGTGCACTGATTCTGCAGCCGGAACTCGTACAAGTAGGTGAGGTGAGCGTGGAGTAGGCTGTCGTTCCACGTAATGCTAGTGATTGTCACTATTGACTGCTCACTTTAAACTCACTACCGTGAGATTTTTACAGAATAGCACTAAAGTAGGGGTCGGGTTAATGTGTATTATCTTCTGGCTTCATAATATGGTCATTCATCACGAGTAAAGAGCCGTATGCTTTTTAGTATCATTATTTTTAATTAGACATGGCATCTCGCAGGCCAATCTAGGAGGTTGCTACCTACTTAACCGTGCTATCCTGTGGATACCTTAATAAATTAAGACCTCCAGACTAGGCATAAAACTTCATGCCTGCTAAGACTGCAGTTTTTTTTTTGAGGTTGGTAAAGACATCGGCTTAGAGTATTGCTGGATTTCCCAACTTCAAAAGAAAGGGTATCGCTGGGGGAAAGGCTGCAAGGGACAGGCTGGATCGGATCGTGATTTAGGGACGAAGCTACAGGGTCAGCAGCGCGGGCTACCATGAGCAACGGTCGGGGTCAAAAGATGCCGGGTGCGATGACCTACGGACCGCTATTAAATGCAGATATAACTAAAATCTAAAAAAGTTTACAATAAGAACCGTGGGCGGTCTTGTTTGACAATAAAGTGAAATCGTTAACCCCGGGCCTAACTAATCGATTGTTACGGATGACCGATCTCAAGAACTGTTAAGGGCTGATTTCACCAATTAACTGAACGCGATCAGCACATTTAAACCGCGTTTAAGGGCTGTCAGTGTCAACATTGTTGCCGAATATTGACACAGACAGCTCTTGAACGCAGTTTAGATGTGTTGATCGCGTTCAGTTCAGTTCATTGGTTAAATTGGCACTAAGTTGTTTACATGATAAGGTAAGTGTAGGTATTTAAAATATTTTAAGGCGATTGGTACGGGCTGTTCCCAGCCAATGTCCCGCTAGATGGCGCTGAAGGCTACATTTCTAGTTTATTTGAGTTTTTGCGTAATTGGAAAACTATTATGTCGTAGGAGTAGTGTTCGCGGTTACTAAATATTATAATTTATTGAAATATGTCATATCATTGCCTTAAAATCCACCCAATTCGGTAAATAGATGTATTTTAACATCTGCCATTGCATACAGGGTCGTTTACACACACAGACGTATACAAAAATGTTTACTAAAACTGAACACTAGATGGCGTGAATGTAAAAAACAAGTTTTCCATTTTTCTGTATGGGTAGACAGAACTTCAGAACACCACCTGCTATGTTTTATATTCTAAAAGATTGTTATAAAAATAAAACTTATATTTGTTGGCGTAAACTATTTTATTGATCAATAATTTTGGGAAATAAATAATGTCAAAATTGATTACAATAAAACGCAGTTTTATTTTATTACATGTTTTTTTATCAAAACATGTATTGAAGTAGCATAATTATAATATGCTGATCCATGCCTATTCACTCAAAACTAATAACACTAATGATTTGTAACAGTAACAATTATTTCAATATTATTTTAAACATTTCATAACCAACACGTAAGAATAATTCATAAACAAGATACAACAACAAATCTAAAACACTTTATTAGGTGATAATGACCAGGAAGGTGAAAAACATATTTCCGATTTCGACGCACTCAAAAGCTTTTAGTAAAACATAGGTAAGCATGTATGCCTAATGAAGTATTATTTCAACTTCTGATTTTACAGTAAATACAAATAAAAAGAAATATACAGTGGTTATGTAGATTCTAAACAAACTACTACCAAAATACAATTAGAACAAAAATCATTTGACTTGTTTTTTTCAGATTCTAAACAAACTACACACATCAAAAGTGTCTAGGGATCAACATATATTTTTGCAATAACTTTTCTCTTGATTGATATTAATTTAAATTTTCTTTAAGGATTCATCAAATAAAGTGTTTTCGTTTGTCACAGTAACGATAAACCAAGTCACCTTTGCATTAATAAAGAAATTTGCCATTTTCCTAATAAAGGGATTTTTGACATTTGAACCACTAACATTAAAGTTCGAAAAAAAGACTGAAATAACAGTTTTCTTTAAAATTTTATTGGGTAACTTAAACAATTAATAATCCGTGTTTCTACCGCGAACACTAACAACACAAGAACATCGGTTTGGCATACTCAAAATGAGTTCATCCAAATCACGCTGTGGAATGGCCGCCCATGTTCGTTGCAACAACAAAAAAAGGTCTTCTTGCAACTGGATACCCTCCATATTCGGCAGAGCTCTTCTCTGTAGCATATCCCATGCATGCTCAATCGGGTTCAAGTCTGGCGACTGAGCAGGCCAGGGCAGGACATTGATGTTAGCTGCGGCGAGAGTCTGTCTTACAACTCTTGCGGTGTGCGGTCGTGCATTATCATGCATTAACTGAAATAAGGGACCGATTTGCACTTGTAGAGGAACGAATGAAGTGAACCTTCATTCCCGAAGACCGCTACGGGTACCACCTATAGCAATGCACAATCGTAGGATTCGATATCAATGGGCTCTTGAACACAGAAATTGGGCAGAAGAACAATGGCGTTTCGTGTGCTTTTCTGATGAGTCTCGTTTTGGTATGAGACCGGATACAAGACGTATACGACACTGGAGAACCCCTGGACGCCAACAGCGATTAAAATCCTGCCAGGAAGTCCATCCTTATAGTGGTGGAACCATCATGGTATGGGCGGGTATTTGGATCGGCGGAAGAACTGAGTTGATTTGGATCAGAGGCAACCTCAACGCTCAAATTTATGCTGAGACGATTGTATCTGACGTCATCGTTCCTCTACAAGTGCAAATCGGTCCCTTATTTCAGTTAATGCATGATAATGCACGACCGCACACCGCAAGAGTTGTAAGACAGACTCTCGCCGCAGCTAACATCAATGTCCTGCCCTGGCCTGCTCAGTCGCCAGACTTGAACCCGATTGAGCATGCATGGGATATGCTACAGAGAAGAGCTCTGCCGAATATGGAGGGTATCCAGTTGCAAGAAGACCTTTTTTTGTTGTTGCAACGAACATGGGCGGCCATTCCACAGCGTGATTTGGATGAACTCATTTTGAGTATGCCAAACCGATGTTCTTGTGTTGTTAGTGTTCGCGGTAGAAACACGGATTATTAATTGTTTAAGTTACCCAATAAAATTTTAAAGAAAACTGTTATTTCAGTCTTTTTTTCGAACTTTAATGTTAGTGGTTCAAATGTCAAAAATCCCTTTATTAGGAAAATGGCAAATTTCTTTATTAATGCAAAGGTGACTTGGTTTATCGTTACTGTGACAAACGAAAACACTTTATTTGATGAATCCTTAAAGAAAATTTAAATTAATATCAATCAAGAGAAAAGTTATTGCAAAAATATATGTTGATCCCTAGACACTTTTGATGTGTGTACTACCAAAATACAATTAGAACAAAAATCATTTGACTTGTTGATTTCACCCTCTGCCTTGAAACTAGCAGTCAAACGGTCACTCCTATGAGTATTACATATATGAGGCGTCTAAGTTCAAAACCCGCTATAACAATATTAAAAAAAAAAAGTGTTTTTGTTGTCTTCTGAAACCTCTTTCAATTCTCTACAAAGTGAGCAACTCATTTCCGACCATAAACCTCTATAACTGTATTAAATTGAGCCTTCAACCTATGCTTGGAAACAAAACCCGCTAAAATGGTATGGGTGAAATTCAAATTCCTCTATAACGGAATTGACCAATCACAGCGCTTGGTTCACACGACGCTACCTGTCAATCAGTATGGCGGACTTATGGCGTCTTGTGTTTTGCAGTGAAGGAGTGTGATTATGTTTTATTGATTTAATAAAATAATAATGGATGAATTGATGCAGTTTGTAACAAAATGTGATCCTAAACACTCGAGAAAACGAACAGTTAATAAAGCTTTGTGGAAACGTGAAGTGGCTCGTGAGAAACGGTGAGTAAATAGTTAACCTAATCTTAATATAAAAACCGTTGAAATAAGTTTTATGCAACATGCTGCAAGAAGAAATAAAATGGGATGAAAGTCAAACGCTTAAAACTATTTTTGTTTTCTTTGATGGCTCAACTTTTTTAGAAGCTGTTTGACTAAGATAATTATTTTTTTAAACTTACATATCATAATTATTATGATTATTTTATTTTTGTAGGTAATTATTGTTGAGATAGTGTATTATTATACTGTAACAATTCGTGTTCAGACAATTAACATTCAGGATATCTGACTACTTCATTTAGATATCTGTAAGCACCGAGTAGATATGAGTACTAGGATCTGACAGGATGTCTATCGTGCATAGATACAGTCGTGAATCAATTTTTCTAATCTCTGTATTTTTTCTAGGTACAAGCCTTCCGGATTACCTGCATTTCCAAAGTGCAATCATGACCAAAAGGCATTCCGATGTAGTACACTGTCATGTCAAGATATCCGAAAGTTCCACAAAAATTTTTACCTATGCTTGAGCAAATTGACGCAAGACAATTTTCTATTGAAATACTGCTCTGTAACTAAGGCTAAATCAGCCAAAACTAACAGCAAAAGACAAAAATCAATAAAATACAGCATTCTCGGAAAAGACGGAAAAAATGTTCCTGTGTGTCAAAAAACCTTTACTGGAGCACTTTTAATTAAAAAAGACCGTATTCAAGGTGTCTTGAGTAGATTCTACAGTAGCGGTGGTGTAATGCCAGCAGAAAATAGAGGAGGTGACCGAAAGAGTGAGAAATTTGAAGCCAAAAAACTTTCAGTACAATGGTTTATAGAATCATTCAAAGGTCAGGAAAGCCACTATTGTAGAGCGAAAAATATTCAAAGATTGTATCTTTCTCCGGAATTGAACATCCGTAAGATGTGGCGCCTGTACACCCAGGCTCGCGAGCCCGACCTTCATGTGAAGCAAAGTTTCTTTAGAAAAATCTTCAACACACATTATAATATAGGTTTTGGGTCACCTAGAACTGATGTGTGCTCGACGTGCATTGCAATAGATGAGCGTTTAAAATCTGAGCCTGACACATCTAAAAGAAGTGAGTTGATGATTGAGAAAAGAATTCATCGCCTAAAGTACAAAGCATTTTACAAACTTCTCCAGGATGACAGCGAACACATTCAAATCATCACATTTGACTGTCAAAAAAACCAGGCTTTGCCGAAATTACCTGACCAATCGGCATATTATAGCCGGCAATTCAGCTTTTATCATTTTGCTATAGTATTGGGGAATTCGAAAGCAAAACTTACAAAACAAAACGTTCACTCATACTACTGGGATGAAACAACGCATGCTAAGGGAAGTAATGAAATAATAAGCGCAGTCTATAACTTTTTACAGCAACTGAAAGTAAGTGATGAAGTTAAAATTTTGAGAATAATATCTGATGGGTGTTCAGGTCAGAATAAAAACACTGGGATGGTTGCTATGCTCGGAAAGTGGCTTTATACGGAGGCTCCAAGACATGTAAAAAAAGTGGAATTAATATTCCCTGTCGTCGGCCACTCGTTTATTCCCCCTGATCGGGTATTTGCGAAAATTGAGAAATCTCTTAAGACTAAGGAGGTTATTACATCGCCTTTAGATTATGTATCTGTATTGGAAGAAAACGCGACATGCAGAAGTCTGGCATCAATTCCAGTATACGACTGGAAAAAAAGCTACGAAACAATAATAAAACCAACAACCAGTTGGCATTTTCCATTCATGAAAAGCAAACGTTTTTTTATGACCCGGACAAAGACAAATAATATTTTAGTGCAAGGTGAGATACATTATAATAGTGAATTAAACGTAAAAAGAATTATTACGAAGAAGAATAAAAAAATTACCATGATACAACCTGGGCTGATTCAACCCAACACAATTATACCAAAACGGGCAAAACTACAAGATGTTGTCAGGCTTTTGACGACCCACTTTGGCAACAACTGGAAGGACATTGAAATTTTAGAATTTTATAAAGAAATTCAAGAAAGAGCGCAGACTCAGGACATTAACAATTTGTATGACGATGATGGAGATTCTGAAGATGCATGTGATCTGTGTGAGGACGGATTTGAAGAATTAAGTTTGCAAGTGTAAATAGTCTAATGATACGACGTTAAATTCTAGAAGTTAATTGCATTTAGGCATTCTTTTTGAAATAAATTACTTATCTCATCAATACATTTATTTTTTATTTCATGTACTAAATCATAATTTCAAAGAAACAAAAACAAGATGTAGTTGCATAACACCATCCACACTTCAAAGTTGGTTTCAATAATGTTCATTGCAAAACCCGCAAAAAAGTCACTTGTCAGAATCATAACCCTCTAAAACTACGTGTTGGTTTCAAATCACTCTATAATGATTTTATTTTAGTCTATAACTTTTTATTCAAGATAGTATTGTCTATAGATATGTTCCATTCTGTTTTCCTATCCTTAAACGATGATTCTAATACCTGATATGAATGCGTTTGTTTAGTCAGAAATGCGTCACAAGTTTTTTATTGTTTACGGGTTTAAAAAAAAAATCGTTTTAGCGGCTTTTGAAATTAGACGCCTCATATAAATCATTATCATGCTGTCCTACAGTGGAGATTTCAATCAAAGCAATGTCTTCTGGTGACTTTTGGAATTCTGTTAGCCGTTCTTCACACTGTATTTTCAACTGTGCTTCGTCAATATCAATAGGATCACAAGCTTCGGGTCCATAGTGCTTATCCGGTTGGGATTTCTCTCTTCGAGCAAATAATCGTTTGCGTGTCAAAGATTGCTGTCGTATTCTGCTCTGTTCCTTCCGTTTTATGTACTTTTTAAAATGTGTCCCTGGGCTCTGTGTGGTCTGCTTTTTCCATGCAGTTTCATGCCATTTGTGTCCCTTAGCAAGTGATAGGCCTGAAAACATATTTAAATGTTATATTTAAAAAAAGAAATGTTGCATTATTGCATATAAATTGGAATAAATAAGGGCTGGAGAATGATGATATTCCATCACAATCAAAGAATTTCTTACTGGTTCTAATAATTTCTGACTGTTATTACTGTATATTTACCTGCCACATAAACACGCTGGTAAGAACCCCCTTTTCCTAAACTTATTCGTTTTCCACAGTTGAATTTGTTTATTACGCTCATAAAGTTTTCTGCCACATTTGTTGTCTCATTAGACAAACAACCTGCCTTCAAAGCAATTTTTTCATTGGCTGCATAAATCAGAGCCCACACCTCTGGAGCATTATTTTTCAGACTTTCTACATGATTTTCTTCCTTCTTTTCACTTTCATCTGTTAATGTTTTATTGACATTGCAGTAATAATTCTTGCAGTTTTCATGTACTCCGAATACATGAAGCGGGCCATTTCTCAATTCTGCTGCCATAGCAGTATGCTCACTGCTACACATGATATATTTCCGTGCTACTAGTGTAAGCTTCATCACCTTCGGCTTCAGAATATTTCGCCCAGAAAGAGGGAGTTTAGTGTTGACCAAGATCTAAAAAGCACAAAATATAAATACAGAATAATATGCTTCACTGATCTTGAATTGACTTTACAAATTTGACTTATTAATTTACCTTGTAGAGTGCACTGGTATAGTTTTTGATAACATGATTCTTGCATTCAATTTTTTTTATTATGTTCCCATATGACACTTTCTCTTTCAATTTTGCATACACAGAGGAGTCTCCGTTACCAATAAAACTCAAATAGCAAAGTTGATGTATTTCTTCACTGTTTTGAAAACCTTCCACAATAATATCTGATTCCATTGCTGTAGATGGTCCAGTAAAATTTTTGCAGCAGTTATGTGCTTTCATATCCAGGTTTCTCCTCTCATAATATTGACATGTATAACAATATTTGTTTCTAACACCAAGAAATTGTCATTTTTTAGTTTCTTTACCAATAATGCAGGCCTGGAAATGAAAAGCAACACTTGTAAAAATAATGCACATAGGTAATTAAAATGTCATAAAGAACTAAATTTGTTTTTAGTAAAATATTAACTTACCATACCAGATGATGAATCAAAGTTATGCCCATATGACCTTTTCAACCATCCTCCATCTACATATACAGTAACAAATGGAACACCGTCTGAAGACACATGACCTTTTTGTATTGCAATTGATGTTTCTTGTTGATCAGCTATTTTAATTTCCTCTGTCAAATGTTCAATGTTTTTTTCAACACGACGAAATTTGTTAGCTGACATTGTTGGAATATCCATAAGACTTGTTATATGAGCTGCTTGAGTGTAGAAGCTACCAGAAGTGACAGTTGCCCACACAAATGCAGTATTTATTTTATCACTGCTCTCCGTAAAATGCCTCCACGCTTTATCACACATACTGCACTTGAAAATTAATTCACTTCGAAATCCATCAAGTCTTTCACTAACAAATTCAATTTGTGAAGATTCACACATATTTCGATGTCTTTCCATAAGAAATGCCCACTGTATTACATGCTTCAAGTCCACAATGCGATACCCAGATATTCCCGATAAACATTTATTTGGACCAGGTTCCACAATCATTTGAAATGAATCAATTTCCGGATCAGGTTGCGGCCAATTAATCTCTAAAGGTTCAACCACAGGTTCAGCTGTCACTGTGCTAGTACTACTAGGAGCACTGTAGGTGGCCTCTAAGCGGATTTTCGGTTTTACACGAATATATGTTCTTGGTTGTATATGTTCTGGGTACTGAAAGAAAAAAAAACAAATTGTGATTACCATAATAAAAGTATAATACCTATATCCTAGATCTATTTTCTCCTTTCTCAATATTTCGTAGGTTTTTTTTACGTCATCTTATGGTTTTAGATTATAGCAGCCCACATGACGACCTACTGACCCTACATACACGTAGTGTTCCTTTTACGATCAACAATAAACCATGTTGATACATACATTATAGAGTTATCTAAGACGATTTCTCGTGTTTACGAAGAAGTCGGATACAGAATTAGTTGTATTATGCAGGTTCACTTACCTCCCTTCAGCATAATATCTCCTTCTTCCACTTCGAACTCGTTTCAAAGATTTGCGCGACCCCGAATATTCGTGTTGTCTGTACGACGCCTTGCTTGTTCGAACAGACATTGTAGACGTAATCTAAATCAGAAATATAGAAAAACAAATGAAAAACGAAAGAATAAGTTCCTTTTAGACACTCAGTATTTGAATAAAATAAATATCGTAATTCGTAAGTCACATGCATTGAAAGATCTATCTTTACTTTCCTCTATGGATCTATCAATCTTTTATGATTGAGTTGCGTTCTGAAATAAAATCTAAGAAAATAAAATATAACACTAAAATTTACTTATCTTTATATTTCAATGTTATCTTTATACACCTGGTAGAACTGGCCGACGAATATAGATATATATATTAGATTCAGCGATTTATTTTTAAACAATAAATTACGGAACAAAAAAAAAGGATTGTAAGTAACTGAATTATGTTTGTTTCTGAACGCACCGAGTCGCGCGCCGGCACGGAGTACATACCTACTTTGATAAAACAAACTAATAATATTGTGTGTCTGTCTGAAAATTCGGAAAAGCATATTTTGCCAATGTTTGCAAGTTTAATTTTGTGACTACTTTGGTAGTTTACCGATTTATAATAATTGTATATATCGTTGTTTAAAAAATATTCAAACACATTAAAATATGATACACTGATTTATCACTGGTTTCAGTGATGAACTGATGAGTCAATGTTAGCCACAATACTAATCACTTTCGTCATACGTGTGTATGATTGATGTGATTAGCAATGTGGTGATATTTCAGAAAAATCACGGGCCAGTTTGTTGTTTTTAATCCCACCGAAAATATAATTGCGTTATTGGAATAATTAATTACTATACCTACGATAAATTACAATATAGTCTCAAATGCATACTAGAGAAATATTGCAATTTGAATCAATTAAAATGCACAGCATACAAAAATAAATTCTCAACACAAGACATTCCGCGCGCAAATCATAGCGCGTAGCAATGAAAATCAAGAATGTAATTTTATATCGAGTCGACCAAAGTAAAAGTACCTAGACAATACATTGACCTCTAGACTAATAGAGGTCACTGGTCAGGTACCTACATACAAATACAGACAGACCTACGACCACGCTACGAGTTGCCAGTGTTGCCACACAACAATAATGAGTAATAAAATTGTTTACAAAAAAAAGACAAAGATTTCTAAGGTCATTAGTTTTATTTAATTTATTGTAATTTTTTTTTGAACGATTGGAAATGAAATTACTCAATTATTGCAGTTAGAACTTTGATTTATTAGAATTATAAGATAATGAACGCGATCGCGCACGACATCTAGCGCGTCAATGTTTAAACATCGCCTTTCGTTTGCTTGTCAAAAGTCACGCACACTACTGTAGAAGTGTCAAATTTTGCCGGTATTTCACTGTTGTTTTTCTAAGTAAATAATGTAAGTTATTGATTAAAAAGGTCGATCGCGGACACATTTCATTGTAGAGAAGTGATAAAATGATTAGTTTTAATGAAAGAGTGTCTGTGTTTAGTGTATAAATGTATTCAAAAATGTATGGACGGAGGGGCGGTACATCCACCTTAACAAGACTAGACAGGCGATTTTCTTGACTTATTGTGCACGGTATTTTTTTTTTGTAGAAAACGAACTTCATAATAGTCTAGTTCATCAATGTTCGGCTATATGATGATGATGTAGTGGACCGGACGAGAACGATAAGCTTTTGAACGCCAGAGCATAAACGCACGGGTGTGCCCTCCAAGCCAAGCTACAAATTTATTTCTTCTTGTTATCATGAATTTCCCAATATCCATGGTGTCTGTTAATTTGTTTCATGTCATTAAATACGTACGAGAGCTTCAATTTTTAAGATATCTATATAAACACTCACACAAGTAAAGATTTAATTTTTTATTTCGTGTTATAGTCTTGTTGCCATTGTCACATATTTGTGTCGTTGGCGTACAGGGCATGCGCTTGCTTGTCACGTATATGTGGCATTGGCGTTCAAAAGTTTAAACATGGAATTTGTCAGTTTGGAAAGTAACCGAGAATAAACAACATTAGTCATCGAATATTTTGTTAAACGTAGTCAAAACTCGACGTGGGCAGAAACCGGACGATGACTCGTTTCTAAGAATATAATAATAATAATATCCTTGGACATTTTCAACCAACGCCATATCGTCCCAAGCTAAGCAACCTAATGCTTGTGTTATGGAAACGAGATGGCTGATAGACTACTTATATATATATATATATTTTTGTAAATACATACATATTATAGATAGAAAAACACCCAGACTCGTAACAAATACTTGCAGGTCGTACAAATATTTGTTCCGTGCGGGAATCGAACCCGCGACATAGTGCGCAGCAGTCAATCGCTCAACCACTGCGCCAACCGTGTCGTCATATGTTCTTAATGAAAGGGAACGTAGGGCGCTGGCAGTTCGATGTAACATGTTGGCTCGCAGGTTTGCACGCTGTAGTCGTGAAGTTAAAATAACGCTTTTTAAAGCTTATTGTCAAGTATTTTACACGTGCAGCCTGTGGACTAACTATACTCAGCGGGCTATCAGCGCCTTACGGGTCCAATATAATAATGGGTTTAGGATGTTGATGGGGCTGCCCCGTTTCTGCAGTGCATCAGGTATGTTTGCACAAGCACACGTCGATGGCTTCCACGCCATCGTCAGACAGAAATCTGCCTCTTTGCTCTGCAGAGTGCGGGGGAGCTCCAACTCCATCCTGAAGACCATAGCGGGGAGGTACGATTCTCCTTTGCTAGGTGATGTTGTGCAAAGATGCATTGTGAACAACAGCCTAGTTTTAAAATAATAGATTATAAGTTTACTAACATAGGTATAAGTTATCTTTTTTGTTTTTGTTTACTAACTCATATGGATGCTGCTTATCTGAATTAAAGATTATTTTATTTTTATTTATTATTTATTTTAATAACAATATAAGGGTCATTCGTTTTATGTCTAGACAACTATGTAATTGGAGACCTCACAACACTCAGTGAGTCATAATTAGTAAATATTTCATCAAAATGCCGGAACAATAAGTGTTTTGTTAACATGACACGTCTGTGCATAATAACAATGAAATCAAAATCGCTGACACGAAATGTTCGTGAGAATCTCTTTATTCATAAATTGACAGTGAAAGGCAATATTATAAACAATGTGTATTGTGAATGTTTAGTCACACAAATGTGATGAAATTGGACAATTCCGGGTACATTGACTGTGGTTGATAGTTCACGAGTCTTTTCATTAATAAGTAATTGCATGGTTACAAAAATTTGGTTACCCTTTTTTTGTGGGTGGTTAAACCCATCCATGTTCCTTCCTTAGGCCTTTATGTTCCGAGCGGTAACCTTTTCGGACAATCCCGCTTACAAACTGGTCCGGTAAATTTGGTTACCCTTGATATGGTTTTGAGTAAATAGCTAAAATAGATATGTTTTGTATCTACGGACGCTGATACTTTCTGTTCATATGACACATAGCACAGTACCATGGTGAGAGCACCATGTACTTATGACATAATTAAGTTTACTTGCCACTGCTACAACATGTGTTTTTCTTTTCACCTTTTGTGGTGTATTGTTTTTATTCTGGGTGCATCGTCTTCACATATAATGTTATAATACATGTATACAAAACATTGTGAAACATTTTAAAAGAGTAACGGTGGAGTTTCTTGCCCATTCTTCTCCACACGAAACTACCTTTTGGAAGGGGCGACTAGAATCAATTCTATTTCTTGTTCATTTTGACGTTCAAAAGTGCCATTCTTGTGCCTATTTGAAATAAAGGTTTTGACTTTTTTTTCATAACACGTATAAATTTTATAATTAATGTATACTTACAAAACATTTTAAAAGAGTGACGGTGGAGTTTCTTGCTCTCTCCTCCATACGAAACTACCCTTTTAAGACCCAATTACAGATAAGAAAACTTACCCTTGCACCACAGATACTGATTTTATGCACGAAGTCGGCTTCGGGCGCGACATACGCCTTGCGCCTCTCCTCCAACTCCGGCGAAGGTATCAACCCCACTGTGTCTGAGTTCTCTACATGGCTTGCTTGCCACCAGTTCGGATCCTTTCGATCTGATACCTGAAGAATAAGTATAGCATATTAGTAACTTATATATTCTATAATAAAGAGTGAGTGGATTTGTGCCCGGTTGATAGCAATAGGCTCAACTGGCAAGTCTGACAGCCAGTCTTACCAAGGGGTATCGTATTACCCAGTTACTGACAGGGTTGTGGAGGTCAGATAGGCAGTTGCTCCATGGATTTTTTTTTAGATAGGACCAACATAGTTGGGAAAAGGCTAGGCCATTTGTCAGATCGTTGATATATAAATTAAGATACTTAACTGTCCCTAAAGATTTGGTGGGGGGGCTTATGCCCAGTAGTAGGACAGTATTAGCTAATAAAACAAAAAAATAGTGTAGCTAGGTTAGCAACAAAGAGCAAGGCTTACTTGTAATATATCCCCCCTCTTGAACTCCAGACCAATTTCCTTGCATGGTAGTAAGGTGTCTTCTTTAGGGTTATAGTCAAACAGGGCTCTCATGTAGCACTGAAAACAATAATATTAATTAATATTACAATCGTGCTAACATGCTACACTCTGAGGCGAATGGTGACCCAGTGGTAACGGCCCGGACTTACGAATAATTTATTGTAGCACTACTGTAGTACTATTCAGTAAAAATCTCACCATTAAAACATATGTGAAGTGAGTTAAAAGTGAGCTCTCAAGTCATTAGTTTCAATTTCTTGCAAAAACTCGAATTACAGCTCACTTCACCTAAGTTATCACAGTGAGATTTTTACAGAATTGACAAAATGTTCTCAAACAGTAAAGTAAAGGAGAACATTGTAAGAGAAAACTGGCATGTCCTACAAACAAAAATTCGAGGACATATGACCACCAATCAACTCTTGATATCATTAGAGCATTAATTTTGTCATGTAGGATAAATAAATAAATAATAATAATATCCTTGGACATTTCACACAACGTCATATCGTCCCAAGCTAAGCAACCTAATGCTTGTGTTATGGTAACAAGATGGCTGATATACTACTTATATACATTTTTTTTAATCATAACATAACTGATGTTATACAACTATCTTTTTTTGTTTGTTGATTATTTTATAATGACTGTAGTACATTGTACAAAACATTCTCACATATGATCATGATTACTATAGTGATTTAACATGATTGTTTTGAGAACATCACTTACAGTAGAATATGCAATGATGTATACATATTTTATAGCCATTCTCAAAAGAAAATCCTACTTTATGGATGGATGTTTGTTACTCTTTCGCAGAAAAATTATTGAATGGATCTAGATGAAATTTGGCACAGAGACAGATTATAGTCTAGAACAGCACTTATGCTATTTATCCCAGAAAAAATTACGGTTCCCTTGGGATACTTTCCTACATACATGCGGGCGAAGCTGCTGACAAAAGCTAGTTAATTGATATAAACTTATTATAGCTGAACTAATCATTCAAATATTATATTTAGGTTAGCTAGGCTGTTTCCTCACTTTAGAGCTTTATTGGGCCATTGTATGTGTAAAATTTTTATATTATATTATCTCACTACACTGTATTAAGGAAATGAAATCCATACTATTATTAAAATACAATTTTATACTTACACTAAGCTTATTTGATAACTGAGCAGTCTTCTCTCTAAGATTAGGCCCAACTTTGAGAGTTATCCTGTCATTGGGCTTCGCTACGGCTTCCTTGAGCTGGTCTTCAGAATCTATGTGGATGCCGTCTACTTCTAATAATACATCTCCTACAGACACTAGTGCTTGCTTTGCGGCAGCACTACCTGCTAATATCCTAGCTACTATGAGCTGTCCATGCTCATCTGTAGTTACCTGTTAGAATAAAAAGATCAGTGAAACACAGGGCCTTCAATATAATTTTGTGACAGAAAAATCCTATAAAATCGAGAATTGATTTACAAACAAATTCTTATGGTGTACATAATAAAGAGTATTCTATTCTATTGAGAGAGTTCAATTTTACACTAATGTCAGATATTAATGTTTTACTGAAAATTACAAGGTCAAAAGAGTAATTATACAGATATGTAGAACAATTAACTTATTTACTGTTCCTTTGTTTGGTGCAGTTAAGTGCAAGTTTTAATTTCAATATTATCTGCAATTAAATTTCCTTGAAGACATACAAGTTATTATTGGGATAGAACAATGCTTGTTATGCTTATGTAAGGTATTAACAGTACCACAGACTATACACATATTTATATTCATACTTACAGTTAAACCTAAAGGCTGTCCAGGCACCTTCCTGAGCCCCACAACTTTCACAGTCTCAACAGGCATGTCACCGTTCTCGTCTGTGGTTCCGTCAGCACCTTCTGCAGTGTCTTTACTTCCTTCTATTTCAAGTAATGGTGGCTTTTCCTCAATACCTGAACCTCGGTCTACCCAAATTGCACCTATTTGATCATGAGCATCTATTAAAGCCTGTAAAAAAGGGTTAATTTAGTTCACTTGGAGTTCAAATTAGCCAAAGACAATGACTAACTAACTTAAGTCTAATTAAAACAAAAGACTAATCAGCTTTGTGAAATAGGTGTTTGCCTTGTTATTTACTTGGTATCCATGGTAACTGTCCGAATATTCATTACTATTTCAATAACAAATGCAGTAATTCTATTGAAAAACTCATTAAACTGGCGTCTACTACTAACAAACCATCCAGTAAATATTTGTGTTACTTTGTAAACAAGTCGCTGAAGGCTGGCTAATATTGGAAGGGGCGTACTTACCTTAAAGTGTGCCCTGGACACAATAATAGCGAGTTCGGCTTGTTCAATAGTCCGTATATTGTTGCCACGGTATTCGCTTAGTGAGCGTATTATGTTTACGTTGCCCAGCGAGACTGGTTTTACGATCAAGTCCTCCTCCGAATCGATAGACTGTAAGAACAACACTCACCAGTAATTAAAATAGAACCCAGGAACTGCTGTTGTCACTCCAAAATACTAGCTTCGAACATTTATAGGCGTGGCACTTGTTGTCGTTAAATTGTTGAATGAAAACTACAATATTAGCGTGCTGACATCACGTTGCATTTCCAATAAGAACTAAATAAACTATTTACGAGCTAATACTGGAGAGAGTAGCAGACAACAGCTACATTTATGTACTAATTCTGTTTTTGTTGTAATAAAAGAACACACCCAAACGAAACGAACAGTCGAACACTGGCACGATTTCGCTAAAAATCTTGTTTTCCAACTGCGAGTTTTTGACAGTTATAAGTGGGAACTGTATGTAATTTTGAACCTTATTCGATTGACTTAATGCTATTATTTATGTAAAAATTTATCGATTCTTTGTGGCTGTGTCGCTGGAACACTGTGTCTGTCAGTTCAAAGATATTGGAACCGTTCTTTGTTCCGTAGCAACAGAGTATAGCATTAGAAAAGGATAGCATGAAAATGACTCTATACCTTTACTTCATGTTTACATTTTTTTTTGTTCGTGTATCTGTACAAGAAGACACGTTCTAAAAATACCTAAGTATTTTATATACCTATTTAGGTATTCCTGCCTAATAACTTAGGTAGATGTTGCAGTCTCAACTAGGTACTCAAAGATAGAGACAGTGGAAGTGGAACCTGTAAATCATTGATACGGTGAAACCGGAAAAGGCTCTATTGGGAGAAGGCTCTATTTTAAACTATAAAAGTCGTAGGTAATTGAGCTCGGAAAAAATAGTTTATGGCTCAGGTGTATTCTATTATCTGGATATTATACATGTTTATGTCAATAATTACAATTTTTACCTCGTACTTTCTTCCGAAATCAGGACTCTCCACTATACTTCTCAAAAATATTACTTCATGGTTAGCTAAATCTTCTTCAGGTTTCTGCTCCTCCTTTTCTAAAATAAAATTAATTTGTTTTAGGAAATACATAATAGGCCGAAAACATTTTTTTTAAATTTATTTTAACTCATCAGACGTCACCGTAATATTTTTTTATTGGGTCGCTAGGTTAAGTAAAATATTCTTGCTACTATGTATCAGGTACTCTTCACGTGGTTAAGTAGGAATTTATTTTCGCTTTTGGGTTATCTAGATAAAGAGTCAACCAAACCGCAGAATAAACTAAACTAATCTATGTTGCTTTACATATACCTACCTACCTAATACCTACGTAGACTAACAGGTAGATGTTATTTTACTAATAGATTTTACTAATAGGTAGATATAAGTACTTATGTGGCAAAGTTCAAATCCCGGCTATAGATACCCAGGTTACGGCAACTCCATTTCATAGCGGTAACGGTTCTTCATCATTGTTAGGTGATTATAGAATGTTTCCCGATTAGGTACGTGACTCATTGATTTTTTATTCGAACTATATTGACATATGAACATAAAAGGTCACGACCCACGCAAACATGTATTTTGTCAATAGGTTGTAGATAGGGGATTTGTATTCTACCCCAAATTGAAAATAAAATGCCACAGAAAGGGCGTTTGTTATTGTCCAGAATACTCGCTCCCTAAAGTCATGTATAAAAAAAAACAGAGTGCTCTATTGGCAAAAAAAGGTGATGACAGACAGCTTACATTAATTACCGTTTTACCTAGGTTTCATAGAGCGGTTAGACCGCTCTATGAAACCTATCTACATCACAATGTTTTGGTTTCGTTTTATCAATGGAATACCTAGACAAAAGGAATGAAAAAGATTGATCGGGATTACGAGACAATTTAACGCAGCTTAATTACTTGTCTGTCTTCTTATTTTCTAATGCTATTATTACTCGGAACGTGGTTCGAAGTACCTTGAAGAAAGTTTATGTTTTTGCTAACGTTTCCTTCCAGGAAATATTTACGTTAAAATTCTTACGACATAAAAAAAGGAGTTGCGGTCTGATTCCGGGTATGGTAGATTTGTTTAGAAGCGTGGTATTTGGGTCTGAATTGCAACCCAGTCCATTTGTTTTTATAATTTCTATCGAATTCGGAGTTGTTAATGAACTTTAGAGCATAAATCAAGTTATAGGCGGGGGATTTAAAAAAAATATTTTGTCAAAATATCTGGACGTATTGACATAACTTTGTAAACTGCTCGGGTCAAGTTTGACTAGGCTGTCTATTTGTCACAGCCGTAGTCCTCTACTACGGCTTTTATTTATTTATTTAAACTTTCGTCACACAAGGTACAAAGGCAGACTTAATGCCTTAGGCATTCTTTACCAGTCAACCTTTTACCTCGTAGTGCATCACAAATTGATGATAGACAGGTTCAGATCAGTTAGTTGAGGTTACAGGGAGTTCATGAGTTTGATGGGATTCGCATTAACTTGTTTGTTTGAGGACATCCTTGTGAGGCGGACAATTATAAACGTGTCAGAGGATTGAATCGATATCGCCCGTTTATTTTTTCACCTACGTAGGTTGGTACGTACGGTCAGCGGGATGGTTTGCAAGGGTTACCGCTACCCCGGAACATAAAGGGCTAAGGAAGGAACATGGATGGGTTTTAGTCTATAAGAGTCGTGACACTCCCTTCTGCTCCACCCAGAGCGGCAGGATTTGAAAATTTCCAACCCTCAAAAAAAAAATTGGGAATGTCCTCTATTTTTTTACGCCATTAGATAATCTACTCCAATTGGCAACTAAATTGGTGGGCATATAGAATTAGGTGGGAAGTAATTAATTGATTTTTGGAGGGTGCTTATAACTTAGCCTTGTTTAGGATATTAGTTACTTAATTAAGGCATACGCCTATCAACTTATTAAGCCACAGTTCCAATAATGCAGTAGCGAACAGAAAAACTTTTGCTGTAATTTTTTTGTCCTACCTAATAATAGTGATCTGTAATACCTAACATCTAGCTCATTTCTGGTGAATTGAGGACTTTTCCATACTAATAGTACAATGCGAAAGTAATTCAAGCTATCTGTTCGATTGAAGGCGAATTTCACCAATGAGACTAAACGCGATCAGCACAGAAACTCCGTTATTTTTTGTGAAATATTTGCACTGACAGGTGACAGCAGTCGGACTGCCAAGTCATAGGTATCGAGTTCTAACCCAAGGCACGCACCTCTGATTTTACAGATTGATGTGCGTATTGTAAAATTATCAATTGCTTAAAAATCGGTGAATGAAAACATCGTGAGGAAACCAGCATATCTGAGAGATATTTCATGCATGTGAAGCTAAGTTAGAGGCCCATGGGCAGCATAAAAACTCTGACACCAAGTTAGTCACTAACCATACGAAAAGAAGAAGACTGGCAGGTCTTAAACGGGGTTTAAAAATACTGATCACGTTCAGTTTTATAGGTGAAATTGGTATTTAATGGTAACTTTTTTACGTTTTAACAGCTGAAACGATTTCGATGACATTTGGCAGACCGGTACATCATGATCTGGGTTAGGACCACAGAAATCTTAATAATAAGGCATATTATTAAGATTTCTGTGGTTAGGACATACGTAACATAACCTACTTCTTCATCCAGGTAATCAAAAAGGTCTTTAAAAGCTAATAAACACATAGGTACAAGAAATCGCAGTAGGTGTTATGATTTACAATGCTAATTACGACAGTGCTGTGCTGGCCGGTGGCCGGGCAACACGCAATGTTCCTGTAAACGTATAGGTACTCTACTTGTATTATTCATATAGCGTGTTGTGTCTACTACCTACTACTAAAATAGGAAATCGGAACACCTGGCATAAATTATGTGTAAGAAAAAGGAAAACTAATATAAGTTACGTATGCTAATTATGTATAAATCATTAATAGGTATACAAGACTCTATTTTTAATTAACAGGTTACCGTACAGTGGACCTAGGTGTCTCTTATACCCACAGAACAGATAATTTATCTGATAATTTATCTGTTCTGTGCTTATACCTATGGACCAATAGTACCGTTACACAAAACCTCAAGCTGCTTTAGTTCAGAGATTTATCTAGTGATTCCACATTGGTAGAAGACCCTCGATATACGATCTGTATCTCTGAAATATTAATTATGTCTACAACCTGTGTACAAAAGAATTGAATATAAAATAGCCAGTTCAAGTATGTATCTAACAAAAAAAGAAAAACACACTCCTTGCGAGAAGAGAGAAATTAAAGTGTTTAAACCTTGAAAAAATAGTACTGAAGTTCATATTTAGACAAAATTAACGTTATGAAGAAAACTGTTAGATAGAGTGACAAGATTGATTGATTTTGGGTCTCCAAAATCACACGTGCACTGCCCTCTTCAGTGAGTTTTGTTTCTTCTTTCGATGTCATTTAGACTAGATGAATAGGTGCTCTGCCCTATTTTTCGAGTTATGCAATACTAGATTCTGCCAGCGGCATCGCTCTTTGTTGGATGTCGGAAATTACCTCACGGAAACCGTACACTTATCCGGGATAAAAGTATCCTAGATAAGTAAAGGTTATAAACTATATGTGTACCAAATTTCAACCTGATCTTTTCAGCCGTTTTAGCGTGAAGAAGTAACAAACATACAAACACACACTCTCACACTCACAAACTTTCGCGTTTATAATATAGTGTGATGCATCTACATCGGTATATGATCTCCGACTTAATCTTTTTTTCCGTTTCAGTAACACTGGACTGAAAGAAGTATCGCGTATTGACCAAACTTTGTGCATTCTCTGTAGCGGCCTTAGTCCAAGAGAAGGTCGGTTACAGCCTACAAAGGTATAGTAAAGTTGTGTTGCTATTTATAAAATTTAAAACTTATATTGGCTCTAACTTTATTGTAGCTTGCGACAGACGACGGCGCTGTATAATTCAACGCAGTAGCTAGGAGCCCAGCTTATTTTTCTGCGTCAAGAGTCTGGCATTAGTTCGAAGTAGCGTTTGTAGGACCTAGCCAATAGGTACTGTAGAGGATGGAAGATCCTCTACTGAGGGGGCTCAGTGGTAGAGCGTGTAATGTGTGTATAGGGCTTCTATACTATGAAGATAAACGCTTGTGCAGTTTAAACGTATGAACTTATAATTTCACTTTGTTATAACGAATACATCTGTTTAGCTTCGCTGCCGGACGTCAAGTCTAGAATGTATAAAATCCTAATCTATTCTAAATAATATGAAAGGTTCGAATGCCGTCAGATAATTTCCAGCCTTGTACAACATAAGGTTTTACTCTAAGGCTCTACATCAGCTACGCCCCCCTTGAGTAAAAGGGAACACTGAGTTTTAAAATAACTAAGCCCTTTTACTCTCGGCATCCGAATCTATCCAATCCTACCCCTACCTAGCCTAACATAAAAATTACCTAGCCTCAGGAGAATCTACATGTGAGGTCTGGCCTTTGCAAAGGCAGGCTCAACTCTGGCAAAGCGAATCTTACGACATCACAAGAGTCCATGAATGCATTAATGTGTGCCAATGTGCACACAAACTAACGCTAGGCCAGTTTGAACCCCACTGCACCAAAACCTGAGGTAAAGGGTGCAGCCAGCCTCCTAAAACAAACAGTGATATGAAAGTTCATATCGACCCTGATGGGGTTGACTGCAAAGAAGACTAAACATCAGGATCTTATACCCGGCGCCTCCACCAAAATGTAGAGGATGGAAGATCCTCTACTGAGGGGGCTCAGTGGTAGAGCGTGTAATGTGTGTATAGGGCTTCTATACTATGAAGATAAACGCTTGTGCAGTTTAAACGTATGAACTTATATTTTCACTTTGTTATAACGAATACATCTGTTTAGCTTCGCTGCCGGACGTCAAGTCTGGAATGTATAAAATCCTAATCTATTCTAAATAATATGAAAGGTTCGAATGCCGTCAGATAATTTCCAGCCTTGTACAACATAAGGTTTTACTCTAAGGCTCTACAGTACATATACGTATCCAGCCTGGAGGCCTGTCATGGCCAAGTTGTGTCTATAACTTCACCTAAAACGTATAGTCCGGGATAATACCCAGTGTTTTTTATTTGAATAACACCATAATTGAAATGATAGAATAGTTCTGTTATTTACAGAAAATACCACGCATGGGTTATGATTCGATTTATGAATGCTAATTATATTTATACCACGCACATGTAGGTTACGAAAACTACATCGATGTCATAACAAAAGTTAATGTTTTGATATTGGTCAGTGGCTTGATGTTTGTTTTCGTAAAACATAAAATAAAATGACTGTCTTCTTATGAGTTCTAATTACACACATTCTATTTATAATATTGTACTTTTATTTTATGCACCCAGCGCTAAAGTGATTCATGCTTTTTTATGCAAGATTTTTGCTTCGAAGTAAAGTTCTGACCTACTTACTAAGACGGTTCGTAGTTCTAATGGGTTTTTCTTTTTAATTTTTTTTGGAAAAGGGAATGATGAAGTTAAATTCCGAATTAATGATACTATTTAACGGATAGTTGAATATTGATGGCCTTTAGTAATAACATTGAGGTTAACATGCAACCGGTTTATTACTCAGCTAGTACATTTATGTTTATTACGGTTATTTATTCAGTTGAAAACAAATTAATCTAATACTCAGATAGTATGGGTAGATGCCAGGTTTATACAGTTAATACTGACATTTATTGTGTTCAATTGTTGATCGTAGCTCATGAAAACGTAACGTCAATTGTGTGCATGATTTCAGTTCGTTCGGCACTATTAGTCAGTAGTAAACTCATCATGTTCAGAATTCCACTTTAATTTCGGGTCAGCCGTTGCAGGAAATTACTTAATTTAAGTTTAGCACATTCGGCAGAATATTATCGTAATTTTCTCCACCCCGCACACAATTTTACGATGTTATTCGCGATTTAAACTATCAAGAATTCAGACTGCTGCAATTGTTTGCCATATTTCACACACCGAAACACTCTTTGAGGTTATGCCGTGAATCAAGATTTTCACTGAATCAAATCAGACGTACGCCTACAGACCGAAACTCACCTTCATCGGGAGGTTTATTTCCGAATGCGAAATCCTTAAATCCTCGCCAGTTAACAGTGTACCGTCCGCTGCGTCGCACTATCATCGTTATTTAGGTAAACACTGCACGAAGCGTGCACTCTCGAGCGGATAACACGTTGCTCACTAGCGGAGGACAGAGTTACCGGGCACCGGCAGAATTCGCAACAGACGTGCGGGATCGATGCGTGGTGGCGACGCGTCACCGCCGAGCCGCGGCGTCAGCTGAGCGCACGTCACACCGGCGCCGCCTGCCCGCCCCGCCGCGCTTGCGCACACCCGCCCGCCCTGCATTCACCGCCCGCCCGCTCACAGTTGGCATGTCGTCTACGACGCTACGGCTCGTTTCTAAACACGATTAAGCAGTCGCCACTTCCTTCAATGACGGCTCACTGAACAAAGATACGGAATGAGAGTAAATGATGACTGAGACTCGACGGATTTAGTCTGTAAGACCGACGTTCTTTCGCAAATAATACGTTGGCGCCGAGTGTTGCGGCGGAATGTTTACACGCTTTTTAAGTGGTAGACTAGAGTTTACTAGCGCATGCGATGTCTACCGACAATAGGTCGCACTAGATTTAGAATTTAATTGCGCGACTAAAATAAAGATTACGGAAGTATGCTTTTTATTGAAGCTGCAAGAATAGTTGCAAATAGCATCCTCTCTCATAAAAATACTCTTAGGTATTTATTGAGAATGGAAGTTCTTGCCACTATTATATACCTGCGATGTATATAAATTTGTCTTATTTAAAGCTATGAAAATGTAGACATAAAGCTAGGAACATAAAAATATTACGATCGAACTATAAAAATTGCGTGCCACTCACAGTGGATACTTCACGTACATTTAAACGTTAATGTTACATCCTTCCTATTTATAGAATAACCGGGATGTGAGAGGTGGCGCGTATCATAAAGAAGTGTCGGTATATAACTTTGTAAGTCATTATAATCTGTTAGGTTCAAGGGTTACCTGTTGACAATGATGAAAACTTTCCCGATTTGTTTATTACAAGTTCAACTGACGCCATTACTGTTTCATCAGTAAAGTAAATAAAATATTTCAGTAACATACCTATAACTGGCAATGATTAAATCTGCGATGTCCTATTAACCCGGTTTTTATTTATATATTTGTTTGCGAATATCTGGGTGTGCGTCATTTTTGCAACTTTTTGTTGAAGTCGCGTCATTGTTTTCCAGCCTTTATCGTTAAAATTATTTTTATGACGAATAATAACATTAATTGAGTTTCCTTCTGGCAGAGTCTCGGAGTAATTCAGCATAGGTACATTTTCAGTTTACAGACGGTTTCAGGTGATAAAGTGCACATTATGCTTAAACTCTCACTAGAGAGAGTTCGTAACTTCGAAAGTAAGAGAACAATAAATATAATATTACCCATATTCCCCTATTTCCCTATGGGTCCAGTACTTTACGCCAAACAATATTATTCCTTTCTATGGTCATTTTAACCGTGACGTACACCTTAATTAATAACAAATGTTAAAATATACGTAAGCTTCCAATCTATTTTTACTGTTACCAATTGAAGATAAGGAGAACTCCCATCCCATTCATGCGTGCTATAAAACGTGACGAAAACATGTACCATTTTTTGCTAACGAGAAGTTCAATATATTCTGTAAAAGGTCACTGAGAACACTCAGGTGAAGTGAATTGTCAATAGTGTCAATCCCAAGCATCAGGTAGAATGACAGCTTACTTCACCAAAGACGTTATGGTAAGATTTTTACAGAATAGGTAGATCGGAAGGTGATTTCCTCAAAAAATAAACTACGATCTCCAATAGCAACCAACCCTTCCAAGCTTGGTGATAGGTATAAAACCTTCTTTCTTCAGAAACCTCGACCGCCAATATGTCTGAGAACTCTGCCAAGTGTGGTGATTTCTAGATAATTAACGTTGATCGTTTATCTTAGCGGTCATTAGTTTACAAGCAGTAGATTAGAACTGCCTGGTATAATGGTAGCTACTTATCTTTTCGCACGTTTTTTTCAAGAGGCCAACAAATCAATCTGCCTAGCTATGTTGGGGTCCGCTTCCAGTCTAACCGGATGCAGCTGAGTACCAGTGTTTTACATGGAGCGACTGCCTGACCTCCACAACCCATTCAGTAACTGGTTAATACGATACCCCTTGGTAAGACTGGCTGTCAGCTTTTCCGGCTTCTGACTACCCGTAACGACTATCAAAGATGCACAAATGACATCCGGGACCAACGGTTTAACGTGCTTTCCGAGGCACGGAGGACTCTCAGTATGTAAAGATGGTCACCCATCCACGGCCAACCCCGGCAAGCGTAGCTTAACCTGATGGATCGACCTGTGCGGCTGTTATTACTTAATACTGAGGCAAACAGTACCTACTTAAAGCGATATCGCTAAAGAGTACATTGGCACCAGGGCGGTAACTTCGTGCAACAGTTGCCTACTTGTTGGTTTTACATTTTTCACGATCCATCGTGTATAAATAATGGGACCTCGTTATCTCTTCAGCTGAAGTAAAAGTACAGCAATTTGTATCTTTAGGTAGTTAGCTGCACGGAAAACGACAAGTTTTCCAAAGAGAACTATGTAGTTATTACACGAAAGTACCTGTTATTTACATAAATCTGTATATATTAGGCGGGATACAGTATAATTTGATTAATGATGTAAAACATCACATCACATCACCCTTTGTTTCCTCGAAGGGTTGGGCAGAGGTGTACCAATAGGTACACGACACAAATATGACTTATGTTTTAGTACAGACGCCAGCACATCGAGCTATACCTAACTGTCAAATTTTCTCAATAAAAATGAACCTTATGTCTTTGCAATAAAGTTGAAATACTATCAAAGAAACTTGACAGATTGTGGTAACTTGATGTGCTGGCCTCTGTACCATGTAATGGGGGGCGAACCTATAAACATCAACCGGACTCAAAACAAAACAGATAATATGTATGATTCTATATATCTACCTAATTAATAGTTGAAATCAAATTTTAAACAACTTTATCGTTACCGTAACAACAGCCTATTCTAAAAAAATACTTTAAATTACAGATAACCTTTCAACTTATCTATGTTATTATTCGATTTGAGAGTCTTCGTCATCATCCATCATCTATAGCCCGCTTTACCCACGCTGAGGTTCTCTTTTCATATGCCAATCCTCACGCTCCTGTGTTAGCTTCATCCAGGTTTTAATTAATTTATTAGTCTAGCTTTGATAGTTACTTGGACATATTCACACTATTTTTGCCGCTGTTCTTTCTCTATAACATAGTTCTGTAACACAGGTTTTAATTTTACAAACCTACATTAGGCACCAGTCCCTCACATTGCGGTGAAATTTAAGAAATGTTATAGATATCAATTTTTTTTTCCTTCTCTTTGATTTTTTTTTACATCGTTATTATTATTATTTTAAGTTTTTTTAGGTATGTTATTATTATGATTATATATAAATATTAATATTCTTAAGTACTTTTTATAAAATTTCTTCAACTAAATACAGATTTTTTTTCCAGATTTTACTTAATGAATTTTGACCTTCAACATCAGGTTAAGAATGCAAAGATCCATTAATAAAATCAGGGATTTACTAGTTCATTAAAGTCAGGTCTAAAGTCCCTAGTGTGTAAGGAAAGTAAGCAAATGCGTAGCCACGCTTCATGTATAGCACGGTATAAGTACAGCGTTTGATAAATAGCGCCAGAGCCGGATTCTGCTTGGACAGCCTCTTAGAAAATGATATTAATTAAATGCAAGAATGTTTGAGGCGAAAAATAAAGAATAATTAACGATATGGTGTAACTATTCCATTGTTAAGGGAAAATTGAAAATAAGTTTCAGATAAACGGCTTTTGTATTTTTTTCTAGGAAGCATCTACTTAAAGAAACGGAGCCCTTAGTACATAAATTTGTTGTTTAATTGTGTCATCAAATCCGGTGCTGGACCGCATTAGATAATTAATGAGTGTTACAATATCGCAGCGGCGCGGGCGCGTGCTGTGTGCTGATAGCGCAGGTCACAGGTTACTCTTATAAGTGAGGGTAGCATCTCTGCCGGAACAGTCAGTACGTTGGGCTATGCGGCGACGCAGTTTCCTGCATTCTCTCAAAATTAAGTGATTTAATTGATTTATTGGCTTGAACAAAATGCCGTGGGCAAGCATCAACAGGTAATTAAAATTAACTTTGTGATTGTCAAGTTACTTAATGTGTCGTTTTGTTTGTGTCCGTGCTCGTCGATAACTCTGTCCATCAATTTGTTTGTTAACAATAAATCAACCCAGAATCGTTATCTGGTTCTCAATCCGAAAATAGACTATCGTAATTAATTAACAATTCAATTAAACATGTTTTCAGAATTTACGCGAAACCATCGAACACGAGTTCAATGGAAACTCCTGTGACCAGCAGCATCATCGCTGGTCCAGCCTTGACAGCCTCAGCTGACTCCGGCGGTCGCTTTGAACTAAGCGACCACGGATACGGCAAGAGTGCTGTCAAGCTCCTCCATGTTCAACGAGATGCAGAATACCACTCCATCCGAGAGTTCGAAGTGTTCACGGAATTAAAATTGCACTCTGAAAGCGCCTACGTGGTCGGAGACAATAAAGACGTGGTGGCAACGGATTCTCAGAAGAACACGGTGTTTCTGCTGGCGAAGAAGCATGGAGTGAAGACTCCGGAAGAGTTCGGTGCAGTAGTAGTGGGCCACTTCTTGTATATGTATAAGCAAGTAGTAGAGGCCAAATGTAGAGTCGTTGAGTATCCTTGGGAGCGACTCCAGGCGGGCGCGCCTCATAATCACGCCTTCGTATTCTCGCCGACTGCGACGAGATGGTGCCAAGTGAGCCAAGCTCGACACGGTTAGTTGTGCTTACAAGAATTAGTTTATGTGATTGAGTTATAATTTCAGGCATTTTATTAATGGCTTTTCCTTTGTCAAACAGAGGCAGTGACTGTGAAATCCGGTTTAAGTGGTCTTCGTGTACTTAAGACAACGCAGTCAGCATTCGTAGATTTCGTTCAAGACGAATACACTACGCTTTCAGATGCTGCGGAAAGAATATTCAGGTACGTGATTTTGATTTTAACTCCCATTCATTTATTGATTCAGGCCTGTTATCTAGGTCAGAGGTCTCGCATTTCTCATTTTTTTCCTTCGTTCAATTATTTCGTGCAAATAATCTTTCGACGACTGAAATTGATTGCCAATTCTTTCTTCATTTAATCTGTGCTATTTTAATCTATTCTGTCATCTCCAACAGTACTGTGGTGGAAGCGGAGTGGATATACGACAATATGCGCTCAGCAGACTTCGATAATGCCTGGCTAACTGTTAAGGATGCTATCTTGGACAAATTCGCTGGGCCTGCCGACATTGGCGTGTACTCGCCTTCAGTACAGCACACCTTGTATCAAGCACAGAAAACTGTTTTGGAGAAAGTTCCAGAGGTAAGATTATCTTGTTCTTCTTGTTTCGTGCCAGTACAGGCTATTCTTGAACTGCTGCTGTCGTTGGCTAGCATAGGAACCAATCCGCACATTATTGGTAGCGAGGCTGACTTGCCGAGAGAGTATCCGGACGTTGCTCAGCACTGTATCACGCGGAGGCTCTTTATAGGCTCTGCCTTCTTCGCATAATAGGTTTACCCATTTCCCAACACTGTACCTATCTATAATATAAAAAAACCCTGCTGTGCAATTCACCTTTAACGCCTGACCCCATGTACAAATTCTGATTAAAATTGCAGAATATTTGCACACGCTATTATTTATGTAAACATGAAACTGTAGGGTATATGCTAAATATTCTTATCAATAACCATGATAACATTTGCCATTTAGGCAGCTAATGTGTTTATCTATGTTGAGAAGTTGATATCGAAACTTACGCTAGTATGAAATTCGTATTAATTCACCCTATTTTATGTATACAAGGAGAAGCTCGTGGCTAAGTAATAACAGCCGCACGTGGTCGATCTATCAGGTAAAGCTACGCTTGCCAGGGTTGGTCCGTGGATTCGTGTTTACATATCAAAACTCCTCCGAACAGCATTGGAGCTGTCATTCGTCTTTGACAGTCGTTACGGGTCGTCAAAGCCCCAAAAGTCTGACAGCCAGTCTTACCAATGGGTATCGTATTACCCGGTTACTGGGTTGTGGACGTCAGATAGGCAGTCGCTCCATGTAAAATACTGGTATCCTGTTAAAACTGAAAGCCGACCACAACAAAGATGGGAAAAGGTTCAGCAGATTGATTTAGACAAGTAATGTTACCAGTCTCGTGAGTCGCGCCTTGATAAAATTATTTTTCAATTTTATTTGAATGTCAGCAGTTAGCCTAATAGCTGTAATTCGGACAAATTTTATGATGCTAATTGTTGTCTGTTTGCACTGTAAGTAATGTTTATTTTGGTTATAAACAACCAAAACTCACTAACATAAGTTTTTGTTTTTTTTTATAAATTAGCAGTGAACCCTGTGATTACTTATCGAAATTATTTTTGGGGCTACTGTTTTGTCTGAGATATTAACGCCAAATAGGTACAAGTAGCGACAAATGCCCGGAAAATATTAAATAAGCTTTGTGTTGAAAAACAGATTTAGTTTCAAAGAAAGCTCTTTTCTGTCTTCGTCACACGTGAAATGTACAGAAATAAATATTGCAAGTTCCTATGTTTAGCTCCGGCGGTCAATAGCCCGCAGTGTTGCCGCATTCATGATTTCTCTTGGGAGCCTCTTCTCAGGATAATATGACGTATACACAGTAGTAAAACAATAGAACTATTTGTACGAAACCAATAACCACATATCAACGTCGTTTCGGCGTTATAGGAGGCAGTAATTGAAAAAAGGAAGTAGCTTTCTGCTTTTTTTTTTATTTAAATGTTGTAGAGAAGCGCCAGGATTGCCCACAATATACAAATTTTCTTATCTTATTAGAGGACTACACAATACGAGTAGCTTCCCCTTAAAAAAAAATACAACAGCAGTTGATATACATATCCGTGTGCAAAAATGATTCACTCGCGATGAAAGTATTAAACTTATTTGATACTAGCTGCGCCCGCGACTTCGTCCGCGTGGAATATTGACTTTTCGGGCAGCATATGTTGAATAACAAATACCGTCGTTTGGGTAGCTAAAAATTTACTTTACAGTAATGCTTTTAACAAAAATGTTCGCTGTGATTCTTTAAATTGACATAACTTTTTTATTTATGAACCGATTGACATGAAATAAACACTAAATGCTAAGTGAAGCTATTAGGGAACCGCATCTAAATCGAATGAGCCGTTTCTGATATTAGCGTGCACAAACACACAGACAAACAGACAAAACATAATAATTACAATTTCGGGTTCGACATCGATATAATAACTACCCCTGCTACTTTTTTTTAATATATTTCCGTTGTACAGACACCAATTTTCTACAATTTTATTATATGTATAGATATTTTGTTCATTTAATTCTGTAGTCGTGTTGGAATATGTTTCACTTAACTAATAGAGGTGGCACGTGCCAAGACATAATTATTTATGTCCAATGCCAATAGGTACTTATCGATACAGTCTCATGATCATACGACCACTTTTATCGAAGTTCGATAACGTTTTATATATTATTTCGTTCCTAATTTAACGGCCATGTCCCAATTAAACAAACTTAAAAACAGTTCCTACGCGGAAGTGAATCTCTTTAGTGCCATATTCTGTTAACAAAAGATATGAGTGATATCGGTCGTGACGTCACAATCGGACTGTACTTGTTTTCGAGCCAGTCACGTGAGGCAAAGGTCACAAGCTATCGAGTTTAAATAAAACCTAAGTGGGGGCTTGCTTGATTTATTTTATCAATATTCATTTGTTTCTAGCAATATATGGCCTTATTAACTATTTTTTTCGAAAATCTGTTACCTGTCTGTGTAATTAGTGAGAAGATATAGGATCTTTAAATGATTAAGGGCCGAATTTTTCAATAGTCAGATAACTTTTATCTGTAGAATAAATATGGCGGTTTGACAACTTTTGCATAAGAAATATGTCAAATTGACATATCGCACCTTTAGAATGAAAACGGCGTAACTCAAAAAAGTGACTTTTAGGGAAATAGGAAAAGAAGTTTTAAAGTTCTTAACACTTCCGTACTATTTGGTCTATTATTTCGTGATTATTTACGTCAGTGACTATGTTTGTGCTGCAAATTATAAAAGTCTTTTCACTATTTTCGTTTTGAGTAATTTTATGACGATAACTCAATTTTTGATTTTTTTGAATTGTGTCGTTTTAATTCTAAAGGTGCGATTATATTCTTCAGATAAAAGTTTTTCTCTTGAAAAATCAGCCCTAAATAGCCTATAAATACTTAAATACTAAAACACGCTTAAGAAGTGGTGTGATGAAGCAACTGTAGGTAATTAGAATTGTTGCTATACTAAACTATAATATTGCTGATATCGATCCACTAGTACATTAATACACATTGTACTTTCCTGCAGCATAGTTCCTCAACAGTAGTATCGATTTAACCTGTAGGTAGATACTAGTCATCGCGTCATATGACTGAAGTGAATGTGCATGATAATAGGTTAACAATAACAAAAATCTCATGGAATCATAATATCGTAATCTATGAATTCCACTTATTACAGTTAAAAACATGTGATGTATCCGCCCGGATTTGATCTCGCGACATTATGACCTCCAGTATAAGATACAGTTTCTGTCCATAACTTTTGGTTCTTAATGTTTATTCACGAACGTAAATATTTATAATTTGAATTTTCTTTGTCCTCAGATTAATTGGATTAAAATGACCATGCCGAACAAGCACTACCTCAACATCGATATGTCTAAATTCCCCGCCAATGTGACGAAGGGTGACCCTCGCCACGTCATCTACCAACCCATCGACAAGCCAGCCGGCCTTATCTTCGCGCAGCTACGCCGTAGACCCAAAAGTCACTTGTGACACCGTGCCGCTACGCCTCGTAGCGCTACGCTTTTTTAGTTTTATATTCGTTCCACCATTATCCTAGTTGTAAACAAGGGGACGTTTCTGTTAATCACCCCTAAATCATCTTTATAACTCTCTCTGAATTATAAAAATATCGCCATTGTAAGTTCATTATTTTATAAAAAAAAAACGTTAATTAATTGTATCTAAATTTAAAGTACTCGTTATGTAATCTAGTCAAGTTCTTATTTTAATAATTTGAATAACTGTGCTAAATATATGTTGGCTACAGTTTCAATACGGTTTCTAACCATATAGATAAGATTGTTACAAATAATCTAATAAGTATGACTAAGTTAAATAAACATTCAAAGTATTAAAATTGTGTTTTTATCGTATTTTAGATTCACTAAAAAAATATAGTTTTATGGACATTTATTTAATGCACATTTATTACAAAAAAAACATGTTGCTTACTTTCACTACGATGAAGTTTACAATGTTTTTAATTCTCGTAAAAAGAAATGTTTTAATAATATTATGACGAGGACTGACCAACGACATATTATTACGTATATATTGATTTCAGGTACATAATGATATACATAAGTTACTCTTAAAAATAAAAATATCCTTTTTACAGACGTTTAGTTCCGATGATTTTGTCCGCCATGGCGTAAAGCTCCTCGACCGTCTGTAAAAAAAATAGAAAGTTGAGTACTTAATTCTTAGTCAAATGTAGTTGACCTTGTTTTGCGAATAACAAATGACAAGCATTCTATTAGCTGACAACAAATTGTAGAGTTCAGAAGTACAGGGTGTAACCGAAAGGGTATATACATACAAAAGCATATGCTACAGACCACCAAATTGAACAACTTTTAATATGGGACCAACACCGAAATCACAGAAAAAAAAACTGCTGTTCTATACATTTTTGGTCACGTGGCTTGTTGAAATGTAGGCAACAGCTGATTTTTTTTCACGGTTTCGGAGTTGGTCCCATAATAAAAGTTGTTCAGTTTGGTGGTCTGTAGCATATCCTTTTGTATTTATAAACCCTTTCGGTTACACCCAGTATAATTGATTGTATAATCAAGGTTAGTTAGTCAGTTGTATAAACAGAAAATTGCTGGAATACGAGAACATGATTGAGTAGAAAAGAGATTGTAGACCGTGCGTGTAAAGATAGAGGGAGCTTTGTCCTTGGCCTTCATTATATCCAATGAACTGATGCGTATTTCTATGTTATGTAGTTACGTATTTATGTATTAACGTGTATTATCAATATAGCTCTCCATCTCGAACTAAAAATTAAAACCAACAGCAAAGTTAGCATTTGCTTTTAAAGGTGTTCGTCTTTGTGCAAAGAATGTACCTACCTACAAATGACGTCATATCTTATTAGAGTATCACGCAATATGTTCTGATGCAGAAAATCTGAAAACGTAAATAATATCTAAGTTACACATGAATCATACGGAAGTGAGTCGGAAGGACATTTTTTTTTTCTACCTATTTATTTGTCCATAAAACATAACAAATATTAACGTTGTTTTAACCAATATCTTTAAATATCCTAGGCTGAAAAATAGCTCAAAACACTTATATTGTTTAGGATTAGCATGCCTAAGTTAAAATGGCTGCAAGGTTCGATTCACTATCATTGGAGTTTGCAAACAAAACACTGTCGCTCTTGTGATAAAACAGACATTATTATTATGTAAATATAAAGTCCTAGTATACACAAACAATGGACATTGTATAAGAAGTATCTAGTGATTATAAACCTATAAAGCGGTTTGTATTAAAATTACGTAACTGATAAATAATAAATAAGTTAATGTTCGAGTAATTTACTAATCGTGTAACTGATTCAGTATTGAAACTCTTTGGAAGATCATCTATGACATACTCATTGTGTTTCAGTTTTGTAGACAGTTTGGTAAGCGCGATTGTCCGAATGGGTTACCACTACCCCGGAACATAAAGGGCTAAGGAAGGAACATGGATGGGTTTTACTCAGTAAGAGTCTGACACTCCCTTCCGCTCCATCCAGTGCGGGAGGGGTAATTTTAATATGATTTCCCACCCTAAAAAAAAGTAGACAGTTTCATTCGTTTCCTTATTTTGGAGACTGGTTATTACCATGAAAACATTATATGCCGTAGATTTCTTTCCGGAAATTCAGCGAACTCTTCGTTTGGGCAGTTTAGGCTATGCAGTTGAACTGAGAGATAATTTTAGCAAATATTGAAACATGAATTTAATTTGGAGACGAACCAATAATCCTTCTAATGTTTGATTTGCTGAATGACCTAGCTAGATGGTTAATCGATTATGGAAAAGCCACCAGATAACAATAGCATGCGAACAGTTCCGCCAATAAATCGAACTATGACTGAAAAAACTTCAAAGCTAGGCCGCACACAATACTCATAAAAAAATTAATTATAGAATGATTAATTCTGTGAAGCCCTTTTAATTTATAATTTAAGTTTGTTATGATTCCAGTTAAATGTCGATAAGCCATGAGTAACAAACGTTTGGATAGCACGAGTGAGTGAGGTTGGGTCATTACTTATCAATCGTGTTCTAACGTGATTCATGTCCAGTTCCTAACTGGTTTGAGCCGAATTTTTTAAAGGTCTGGACAGACAACTCGTTAATCGCTTGAGTATTTGTAAGTACTATATCGGCAGTTAAGACGTGTCAGCTGCGGGTTAGAAAAATATCTAATACATACTTATAGACTTCACTTATTCTTCCTAATGCATGGTAATTTCATGATCGTCTAAATTCAGTGGTGTGTATTAGCTTTAAAAGGATTTCGGTAAATCATTTAGTCGTATTTATACTCCGGAAAAGTTAATGGGGGAAGTTTGAAGTTCAATGCACCAGTATCACGCGATTTTTTATTAAGAATTCACTGGGTACTTCAAGTAATCATTTGAACTCGCGAAAGAAAGGGGAAAATGGGCAATTTCGGAAAGTTTTTACCACCTTTTTGAGGCTTTAAAAATTTGAGATTTTTTGTGGAAAACATTTCAAGTTCAACTTGAATTATATCAACCTAATACGTCTCAAGTGTGCTTATAGAATCGCCACAAAATTAATGGATATTTATATGAAATACTTTGATCCGTCAAAGTAGCACGTCTCTTAAAATTAAATAATTTCGGGCGATTTGGTACACAGTTCGTATTAGGTATGTGTTTTCTTAAAAAAATTTAATTGTTTTAGTGGTTAAAGAAAATTCATAAAACCTCAACTAGGTACATGTTGGAAAAAAAAAAATTGAAATTAGGATTAAGTATATGATAATGAAAGTTAGGAAATGTATAAAATTATAAAAAAACAGTGCCCATTACCACGTAGAAACATCCAAGGTATATTTTCAATGATAAAATTATTAAAAAAAACAATGCTTTTAAGATTAAATCTTGTCAATAAATTTTGAAGTCAACTTCAATAAATGGGACGATGTCCTACTTTGAGGTATTCGATGAGAAGAAAGTATAGAAACAAAGTAAGTATAAGGCAGCCTAGACCCGCGATAGCATAGCAACGAATCTGATAAGAAATAACGCGAATCCCTACAATAATGCGTGCTCAACACGCACTTACTAACCAAAGGATGAACAATGAACAAATTGTGTGAGTTTACATAGCTACACATACCTATATTGTTTTACAGTAAGTTGACAATTATTAGATATTAAAACCACTCTTTATAAAAAGTGGCAGAGACTATAGACGCGCAACCTGATACCATGAATTCAGTCCATAATTTTCTAACTACCTGTGTTGATTATTTTTTGTGCTTATTAAAAAAAAACTAGCTGTTCCGTAAATTTAAATCGCATACATATTTATATTGACTGCTTTTCTTTGAAACGGCTTTTTTTGTTGATAAATGATGATGAGACATGATATTTGTAGAATAACGAAAGTCGGTACATGTTTCGTCTAGTTTAAAGGATAAAACGTATGGGCTTAATGAGTTATGACTACGTGTGTGTCTGTGTGCAGATGCACCGGCTAATGACTGTTACACGAGCGCTAGATGAGTCCATAGGTCGATTATATCAGGGGGTCAAACTAAGCTGGAGCCAATCCTGTTTTAACCAGTTTATCACGAGCTATAACTACTGCACTAGACTATATAAACAAAACAATTATGTAAATCTTTACGATAGCAACCGTAAGACCCAGTGACTCGATGATATCAACGCTTCCAGATGATTCTAGTTACAAAATCCTTCAAAGCATCAGTGGTTCTTACCGTGAGGTTCTTCAGATGTTTGATCTCATTGGTCTCGTATTTGAGATGCGCGAACTGCTCGTCGGTAAAGCGAACACCTTTCTCTAGGTCCAGTTGCTTCTGTTCCTCCAATTCTGCGCGACATTTCGCTAGCAATTGTTCAGGTGTCAGCTGTTCACCTTCCCCTGTCGTGACCTCTTCTTCTGGCATCTGTTCTTCGGCCATGGACTATAAAATAAAAGTGATAATTCAACGTAACTCAAGTTCTAAGAAGAATATATTGTGTACAAGTATTTAAAACTAATAACTAATTAAAATATGGCGTCGAAAAATTCGTCCGCATCGCTGTCGACTGCTAATGTATCTACCCAAGAGAGTGGCGTCATTGCCACATTGAATGGCAATGCTAAGTTTCTGGACAAGTCAAGTCAGGCATGTCACGGGAATGTCAAGTAGCCGTTTAGAGATTTCTATAAACAAAGCTTAACAAACTATGAGCACTTGGACCCCAGGGCCCGTGAGTTTCAACACCAAACGGATCGCAAATATAATTGCCGATAAGGTTATTATAGATAAAATTTAGTTAGTTCTAAATAAGCATTTTAATATCTGTAGTTACCATGTCCAATTTCTGTGAAGCTTTCAGTTTCCTAAAGTAAGCTTCGGCACGTTTCTTGGAAGCGCGGTTAACTTCACGGTTGACCATCCGCCAGAACACGAACACTGGGTGATGGAACAGTTCAGGAGGACATTCCTTCAGCGGCGTCTTCCCGACTAGGATTAGTCGTTTGAGCCTTTCCATCTCATCCATCTGTCGATAAAACATCACTTACTGTTAAAGAAACTATAAAATGAACACGTCTAAAAACATTACGTAAGTAGGTCTAAACGGCTATAAAAGCTATATTGATTGGGGAAGCACTTCAGGGAAAATTGATGTACGGCGCAGGTATTCAATGAAATCGTAAAGTTTATAAAGCAATGCTTGACTGATGGGTGGTTAATTAGTTTCACGTTGACTGGCGTTTAATAAGCGAAGCACACGAAAGGCATACAGACTGTCAGTGATGATTGATTGGCAGTAGGCGGAAGGTAATTACTTTTGTTCAAGAGTGAACCTAAGCTAGATTATTGTATGAAAACTTGTTCATATATCAGATCAGTAAACTTTTTTACTTTTGACTTTCAACAACACGGTTAGTCTAGTTTTCAAACATTCCATAGGCTTTAGAAACCTGAGTGGTATTGTGTGATAATATGGGTTTCAAGAAAGTCAAAGTCAAATTATTTATTTCAAATAGGCACAAAAAAGGCACTTTTGAATGTGAAAATGAACAAGAAATAGGTAGAATTGATTCTAGACGCCCCTTACAAACGGTAGTTTCGTATGGAGAAGAATAGGCCAGAAACTCTACCGTTACTTTTTTAAATGTTTTACAATGTTTGGTATACATGTATTATAACATTATAAATATGAAGACGATGCATCCAGAATAAAAACACTACACCACAAAAGGTGAAAAGAAAAACACATATAGCAATGGCAGGTAAACTTAATTATGTCATAAGTACATGGTACTCACATATTTTGAAAGTTGCTTATTCAAAAATCTCGTATTAAAACTATGACTGACGATACTAATCGATCGCTACGTAAATCTCGATTCATGAGTCAAATCAAGTCAAGTCAACATCGTTCTGAATGACTGGTAACTATTAAAAAGGTGGTAAATCGTAATCTACTCACAACACGCGCGTTGATCCTCCTGTTGAGGGTCTCCTCGTTCACAGCGCGGATCCTCTCCTCCAGTTCCGTCATGAAGGTCTTGTCTGTGAGCCGCACCAGGTTGCAGCCCATGTGCTTCTCCAGTCGGGCACGGACATGCGGATGCGAGAAGCTGGACAAGATATCAAAATACATCAGGATTTTGATAACCAATTTAAGGTGTTTTTACATCGATTTTGTACAATATCTTTTGTTGCCAACTCTCCTGTTAATTAGTAGTTATTAGTAGGTGATTTTATTTTATAAAATACAAGATGATTGTTAACATAAAGGCTTCCAAAAACCAGGCCACAAATCTATATATATAAAAATCAATTGCTGTTCGTTAGTCTCGCTAAAACTCGAGAACGGCTGGGCCGATTTAGCTGATTTTGGTGTTGAAATGTTTGTCGTAGTCCAGGGAAGGTTTAAAAGGTGAGAAAAGGTAGGTGGGTGGGTAGGTAGGTAGGTAGGTAGGGTAGGTAGGTAGGTAGGTAGGTAGGTAGGTAGGTAGGTAGGTAGGTAGGTTGGTAGGTAGGTAGGTAGGTAGGTAGGTAGGTAGGTAGGTAGGGTAGGTAGGTAGGTAGGGTAGGTAGGTAGGGTAGGTAGGGTAGGTAGGGTAGGTATCATCGTTAAGACAGGACAACGTCTCTTGGGTCAACTAGTCAACAATATAATTTGGATTCTGGTTTAATATTTTCTTATTTCAATAAATTAGAAAATCAAATTGATGAAAACTTCATAAAGCTCCCTGTACCCACAGGTTGTGTACCTGTGAGACTGTGGGTTAGGTAAAAAACACTTGTTAAACATAGTTATTCGTATAAATTCGAAAGTAACTCTCTCTGCATGTTACCTTTACACGCCTAAACCACTGAACGGATTTCAATCAAATTTGTCAGAGAGATGGATTGCACCCCCGGGAAAACATAGGCTACTTTTTGTCTCAAAAATATCTCCCGATATTGCGATATACCCGAGCACCACGCAGACTTTGTGTCTCAAAAATACCTCCCGATATTGCAATATATAACCGAACTCCACTAGTTGTTTATAAACTAAACGATGCGTTAACACCCTCAACGTAATTTTGGCGCCAACTCACCATCAAATAACCTCACTTTTACAAATCACTTGAACGTAAAATAAAACGAAATACCAATAAAACGAGGTGCCATCCATATGGTAATGTATGAAAACAATAAAAAAGTTTAAACAAAGCGTACGGCAGCATAAACAATTATGTTTTTTTTATAGCCAAAGTACTAAGTCTTACGTACCAGAGCCGCGAGGATTCTTTGGAACCACTTTCAGCACTCGTTTCGGCGGTGGCTCAGGCAGAATGGGTATACACTCCGGAGCCGCCCAGACGTCTCGACGTTGCCGTAAACATTTAGTAGTTTTGACGCTATATGCTCAGTGTCATAGTTGAAACCTTTATCGTGGTGTACGATGGGCCTGGCACGGTATGGCACGGCCCCCACCGACACCACATGTTGGTAGAAAATACGTATAAAGAAGTATTCACACCTTTTCTTGGGCCGGTGTCAGGTGCGTGTGACGCCAAAATGTTGTTTTTTTAAAGCTTTAGCCCTTCTCTCTATATTTCGATCTAATCTATTTTCTCATTTTAGAACTAATTTGCAAGTAGAAATGACCCATGTTCCTAGACAATCCTTGCGTTTTTGTAAGGTGTCCTGACATTTCATTTCCATTTCCAATTCCACATCTCATTTGATTTGTCATTTCACTATTATACAACAACAAATTTGCCAAATAATTCACTCGAAGAAAATAATTACCCGATAACCTTTTTTTATCAACAAGTCAAGTCCGGCTCAGAAAAAGGAGCCCCGCCTGGCGGAACTCCGTCAACTACGCCATATTATTATTGCTTGGAAACAAATTTAGACCCGCCACATGATCTTCCCACCCCTAACACTCCCAACATCTCACCAATCACCCACGGTTTTGTTAGTTTTCAAAAATACACTACCAATAAACAAAAATTATATTAGTATAAACGTAATATTTAAATTGCAAAAGATCCAAATCTATATATATAAAAATCAAATGCTGTTCGTTAGTCTCGCTAAAACTCGAGAACGGCTGGGCCGATTTAGCTGATTTTGGTGTTTAACACGTTGAACGCCAACGCGGTCACCGTGTGTCCGACAAACAATAGTTTTTCTATTGTGTCTGCTACGTGGCAGTCAATGACTTAAATGTTTGTCGTAGTCCAGGGAAGGTTTAAAAGGTGAAAAAAGGCGGGTAGGTAGGTAGGGTAGGTAGGTAGGTAGGTAGGGTAGGTAGGTAGGTAGGTAGGGTAGGTAGGTAGGTAGGGTAGGTAGGTAGGTAGGGTAGGTAGGTAGGTAGGGTAGGTAGGTAGGTAGGGTAGGTAGGTAGGTAGGGTAGGTAGGTAGGTAGGGTAGGTATCGTGGTTTAGACAGGACAACGTCTGTCGAGTCAGCTAGTAAGAAATAAAAAATTTATAGAGAGAAGCATTTACCATAATAAATGTTTGTTAAAGCGAATGTTAATAAAACATTTGCGAAATAAGTTGTTTGTGGAATAAATAGTTTAAGAAGCGTCAGCAGTAAACTTAAAAAAATATCAACGGTGTTTTCAAACATTCGTGAACCTTACTGTGGATTAGTTGTTCACGGGTTGTTGTGAAGCTTTATTTTATTGTTATATATAATCACAAATCACAGACAGGGGTCAGGGATGAGTAATATTGGTTAATTTATTTATTTGTAGATATTGACGGCATCATTAACGATTAAAGAGTGTTTGTTATCCTTCCGAGTTGCGGTCAATAGAACGGATAAAATACAGTTCGACAGTGCAAGGTTACCGATTGTTGTTGTTGGTTACCGATTGTACATAGTTGAAAACATAAACTTAGAGATAAGGTAAAATAATATACCAATTCACCGCTATTTGAAAAATATTTGAAGAAAATCACACTATAAAGGTGAAAGTTTGTGAGTGTGTGTGTGTAATATGTTTGTTACTTCTTGACGCAAAAACTACCGAACGAATCTGGATGAAATTTAGCATAGAGATAGAGTATAACCTGGATTAACACATGGGATACTTTTTATTCTGTTATTGCGTTCCCGTGAGATCATTTCTGACATCCACGCCGGCGAAGTCGCGAGCAGAAACTAGATACATATATATCTAATGCCTGTTTTTCGTATGTAAAATACTGTTGCAGTTTTGTGTTAGTTATTTTGTCTTAAAGGTAAAATATAAAAAGTTCGTTCTAAAAGGTTCTTAAGCTCACGTGACTGCTGAGAGTTTACTCAACGCCATACATGGCATCGGCATGGCAATTTTGACTTACAGTTTATCGAATGCATAAAGCTGCATATATTTACGTCAATTTGTACCAAAATAGTTATATCTTTCAAAGATATACGACGTTAGCACTTTTGTGCTATGAAAGCTATCTGGATGATTCAGTTCGTGGAGTAAATCACTTTATTTTGCAACCTTATACTGGGGAGGGTTCGAAGGGAAACATAAAAGCGCCATTATGTAGGGTGAGCAAATAATTGCTTATAGACTTGTTATTATTCAGAAAAGACAGTTAAAAACAAATGCTTATTGCTTTACTGAGCTGGTCACCGAGTTTTTGCATGCTGAAAAAGAAAAGTACTGTCCCGATCCGTATCTAAAAAGCAAAATATATTAATGACCAAAGATATATCAATTATCAGAATCCATCCGCAAATTACCAATTCTTAAAATTGCTTATCATCACAAGATAGCTAAGAGGAAAATTATAGAGCACTGTAACGTTAAAAAAACCCGGATTATATTGTTATGCTTTAAAAGCTGATGTCATACGTGTATGATGACCTGGGTTTACACATAATGCTGAAATTATATCTATATGATTACGTGTTTTGAAATATTCCTCTTCAATTAAAAAATAAGAAAATAATAGTAAAGCTCTATCCATATAATTGCAGATCCTCCAGAAACGCGAAATAAGGTAGGACGTCAGGTTGGGTGGAGCAACGATCTTTAAAAAGTGGTTGGTAAACTGGATGAGAGTTGACGTGTATAGACTTTTTTTTTTGAGGGTGGGAAATCATCAAATAACTACTCCCGCTCTGGGTGAAGCGGAAAGAAGTGTCAAACTTTTACTGACTAAAACCCATCCATGTTCCTTCCTTAGCGCTTTATGTTCCGGGGTAGCGGTAACCCTTTCCGACTATTCCGCTTATCGACGTGTAAAGACTTTTTAGAAAATTTGTCTGTTATGTATGATACACTAGAATGAAATTTAATGCAATTTTTACAGTATTGTGTGTATTAATATTTAACTTAGATGTAGCATAGAAATCGCGATGTTTTGAGCAGTGGCAGGCTTCCAGTAATGAATTTAAAATGAGTCGTCCACAGGTTTTCTATGTTCTATGGTGTATGCTATAGACGCTACAGTTGCTAGGATACAGTCCACCCTAGTTTCCGAGTGTTTCCGGTGAGTCGGTGGATGGTGACACGTAGACACGGCTTCAAGACAGACATGGTAAACATGTGGTTACCTTTACGAGGGGTGCTTTCACCTATTGTGAGCTTAAATGTCATTTAGCAAATAGTAAAAAAGGGGTTTAATTTTATAAAAAATCTGGTTAGTTTTAAACCTTTTAAGCACGTAATTATTGAATAAACTTTAATGGTAATTAATTTAACGATTAGGTAAGTATTTCGGTAGGTTCCTTAATATTATGACTTGCCAGAGTTAGACCTCAATAAGTAGATTCCAATATCTATTTGCATTTTCTTTGTATTCTCTACCAAATCTTTAATTAATCATTCACTTTAGTTCATCACTACCCTATAAAGTCCTACATTTTACCGTAGACGCCTTCTATCATACACAGATCATTTTTCTCAAAAACAAACAATACAACTAACTTACCTACAAAAAACAAAGGTACACAAATTGTATACAATCGAGTATAATAATATTAAAATATACGCACAGATTAACATAAGTAATCTTCGTATATCTTGAATCTATGACTTTCTGGGCTCATTTGAATTCATATCGATGTCGATACCGAAGGGGTTGGGGTTCAATATTAAGTAGGTATCATAATTTCCTGACAATAATACCTAATAAACTTTTATTTATCAATAAAACATTGACACAGCGTCGCTGTTTTATTGTACTTAATGTGATAACTTATTAATAACTTCTTCTTTTTAACCGACTTCAAAAAGGAGGAGGTTCTCAATTCGGATGTTTGTATTTTTTTTTTTTTTATGTTTGTTCGCGCATAACTCCGTTGCTTGCCAACCGATTTGAAAAATTCTTTTTTTGTTGGAAAGGGTATACTTCCCAAATGGTCCCATAAAATTTTTATCGAAATCGAATAAGCGGTTTTTGAAAAATCAACAAAAATAACCTACTTAATATATGTGGACGATGTTCTAAAAAGTTCCTGTCACTGTAATTTACATACCAGGTAGTGGTATTAAAATTTTGGGGGGGAGGGGGGGGGTTGTCTAGGTAGGTACCACAACTAAAAAGTGAAAAATAAAAACTTTTTTACAAAAAATAAAACCGACTTCCAAAACAAACACTACAAAGTGACAAATAATTTTGATTTCGGAAGTCGGTGGCAAAAAATTAAAATACAAAACCGAAGACACCGACTTCCGAAATCAAAATTATTTGTCACTTTGTAGTGTTTGTTTTGGAAGTCGGTTTTATTTTTTGTAAAAAAGTTTTTTTGTGTGTTTAGTCACTAACCACACGAAAAAGAAGAAGAATAACTTCCTAAAGGATTTTTGGCAAATAATATCCTCAGCCTGTTGTCATAAAAATGTGACTATCTAATGTTCTATGTGTCATTTTAACAGACTTGTTGACCTCTGTGGTTGTATTTTAGTACAGATTATAGATAGTAGGATAAGTAGAAAGGTTAAATATGGGTCGATGAAAACTCATGAATAATAAAACTGTAACACCGATTACTCCTGAACTTAAAAGTACAACACTAAAAAAAATACAATCTGAACGGCCATTGTTGTTTACATCTTTAGCAAATTTCGAAACGCCAGGGTTTAGGTTGCAAGACTACGTTTTAGGTCTGACTTGGTAATTAGCTTATTAGGTTCATATGTAGGTATTCCCAACGCTAAGAATTATTATTTAGGTTTTGTACGACGCATTCTGGCAACTTAATTATACCTAACAACCTACTATTAATCGTGAGACTTAATGTTACAAAATTAATAAAGCATTTAACAAACATTCTGCTATAGCAGAATTATTAATGCCTTTTATGTTCCGACTGTTTTGCTAGAATAGATATGTATTAATTTTGTTGTCAGGGAAAAAATTGCAGGGGTAGGAAAATACGAAAACCCGTTGAATAGAGAAGACGCTTGGGTAAAAAGTAATAAATTATATCTAGTCCGTCAACCAGACAATAAAAATAAAATAAGACACGTAGTCCGTAGACACACCCACATTATACCAGTTATGTTTAAAGGTCACAGCTCATTAGAGTTACCAGGCACCCACTCCGCACTGCCTCGCCTCCTGCGGCTAGTATTCTTTATATGGACTATTATGGATACGCCCACTAATTTAACTCCGTGGCGTCACCGGATCGCATCGCTCGTAAGTCCTTCACGACGCGCGGACAGCGGTTGGACCACTCGGTGACAACTCGCTGTTCGCAAGCTTGCCTTGCGTTCACTCCACTGCAAGTTGCGAGGTCCACTGGTTGACGGCGCGACATTTATTGGTGATAACGCGGCGTCTACCCATGGACCACCTGTCGACAACGGGTGGACGCCGTGCGACGATGCGGTGCGGGGTGGGTGCCGGATGGCTTTAATGAGCCCTTATGTGGCCTTAATTTCTTGCCTTCGCTTTGCTTTTAAGGCAGCTTCAGCGGAGATTTGTGATTCGATTCATTTGAAATATTAGTAAGATTAGCGGAATGTCTCGGCTACAAAACAACCTTGGTAAAGTGTCGTAGATCTCATAGTTACTCGTATAATATTGGTTTAGGCATTGTATTTGACAACATTTAAAGTTATCCAGAGCCATAAAATAAATCGAAGACATTAAATACAAATATTGTGTTCTGTCTGACAGACGAAATAACTTTTATTATTTATATCACCTTCATTTACGTAACAAGAATTTGTAGATAAGCCTTAAAGATTATGATCTTGTGACATGTCTACATAGAAATCCCATTAGTCTAGATTAACCACATCTATAATTTTGATACAGCTTAAGAAGGCTGTGTTTATATCACTGAAGAACCTGTAATTCGTCAACCTTTTAGTGTTTAAAATAGGAGACATGCTATACTTTCAGCGTTGTAGGTAACCCTTATATCTATGAACATATACAACTAATACCCATTCACACGCAATCTGAATTTCATCACGATTAAGTAAACACAGCGCATCTCCGTAATAAACCAACCATAACAGAAAATAGTTCTTGGTTATCTTTCTGTGCCATAACGTAATATCGTCATGTCAATGTTTACAGAGCCCAAATTACGCGTGACGATACATTTACTCGTCACTTTAGCTTTCAGTTTCAGTGTAAGCGCCAAAAATTCCGACCAGAGTTCGTTTAAAATGTATGTGATTAATGCACGACTCATACATATGTGACTCAGAATAAATTTGAAAAACATTTTCTCCAAATTTTGTTTGTTTAAAAATATAAAGCTTCTACGAAGTCTCTTTGTAGTTCGCTTTATTAGTTTTTTTACTAGATTTCATGAGTTATAGATCATTTTTGGTAAGTTTACTGTCTTTTCAACCGAAGAACAATATATATTTTTTATCGCTAAGCTTGACCTTACTTTACGTTGCTAGACAGAACGTTCGTCGCCAACCTACAGTAGTAATAGTGCCCTTAAGTTCTGCTTTTGTGGCTTGGTATTATACTAACAAATACACACTAAAACAGCATGATTATGAACCATGGCAACGCTTACAATTAAAGTTTATTGTACCCTCGAATTGTAGGGGCGTGACTCGATGCTACTTAGATAATGGCGTAAAAGCTTCGAAACATTAAGTGCTCAATTATTTTTTCTAAAAATCAATAAAATGACTCATATTGACTGCTTGTCTATTGCGCAACGTACGGCTACAAATTCTATACTGTATTTATATAAGTAAACTATATAAGGCTGTGCGCAGACAGGGCCAAGACAATTTCACCCCGAATATTAATGAAAAATAAATAAAAAACTATTTTGTTTCTAGTATGCTCACTGTATTAAAGTTAGCGTTAAAATGAATTATGTTCTTAATTACTTCTAAGGAAAGGTGAGAATTTACCATCAATCGAATGAATTGTTTGATGCAAGATGTACACGAAACGCGGCAGTAAAGCCGATAGCGTGATATTTTTAAAGCAACTAAACGTCACGGACGTTGAACGATTTTAGAATTTATATATACTTCACAGTTCTACTCTTCATGAGGATTAGATTTTATGTTTTATGCATAAAAATGGATGATGTTATTCCAAGTGTGTATGGGCGCGATTCCAAGATGTCGTCATTAATGTTATTTACGTTATTGTGATCGGTACGGAGATGTGTAATTTCCTGTTAACAGATGTAAGGAGTATGGGTCGTTGGGTGCATATATTGAAAATGCCGGGAGCTGAAAAGGTTGAAGTTATCTGGCTTTATCCGCAGCGCGGCATGGTACATTATTGAGTGTGAATGTCTTGTGAGACCTGGACCACTCTATCACCTGTTTCATTTATGTGTTGGCTTTTCTCTATACAGACAATGTCGAGTAGGTATTCAATATTTTACGTGGTCCTACTATGAGTATTGATAGATTTTACGTATTTAAAAAGTTCATGAAAATAAATTTTACGCTTGACCACTCACAATAGAAGAAACCTATACTCCGTTTTTTATAATATTAGAAAAATCACGGCTAAATAACGATAGTTATTGTGTAATATTGTTGACATAACTGCACTTTACAGTTGTTTTTTTAATGTAAATGGTTAATAGATAACATTGCTTCGTATGTAGCGTGAAATAATGGAGTTTAATATACGTCTATATAGAAATATAATGTTATAACGAACAAGTGTTGGGATTTATTCTTATTATTTTCAAAAATATTATTAATATCCCCAACACTATAATAATCGTATGGTTATCATTATTTTGCTTCAAACTGTCAAGTTACTGCATGGAAATAAAAGTCAACTATAAATGTCTTATGACACTTTTACACATCAATATTTTAAAGCTAGACGGCATCGGCATTTATCCAGCTGACTGATCCCTGAGAAGAATTGACGTAAAAAATTCAGAGGGCTCTCTTTTAAAGTTCAAAGATTACATTATAGAGACAGACATCATGCATGCACCAGTCAACGTGTAGCTCTGACCTATTTTAGGGAGCTCAACGACCCGTCATAAATTTTCATATCTACCAAAGGCACTACATTATCGCCAAAATATAATACAGTATTGAAACAGAGATCCTTTTAGACTGTAATTTAGACAATAGATTTATTTCTTTATTCGTAGAAAATCCGGAGATTTAGGAAGTAGTTCGCTGACTGACGATTCCAGATGTGGGCCTGCAAATTAATGGCATGAAATGAATACTATCCAGGTGAATGTATTCCGTATTTTCACCTGGAGTGATTAATACCTTTAAGATTCATCCGCCACGTATTCTGTGAACCATTCATCAGCAAAGACCATAAATTAAGTGTTAGTCATTAGACAGAATCTTGGCTCGCTGTCGGGCAATTCTTCAAGAGTTTGTGGCGCTACACGCTTTGTCATTCTTCAGAGTATTCGTGCTATCCTCGTATTCTACTAATATTATAAACGACTTTTGTATCCCGGAAATATGTACGGTTCACGTGGGATTATTTCCTACAAAAACGCGGGCGAAGCTGTTAGCAAAAGCTAGTATTTTCGTATAGTTTTCCCTTTGCTAGGTTCTTTATCATACAGGAGGTGTTACTGTTTGAAAATCTGTACATGTAATAAAACTGGGAGGCCTAGACAAAGTCACATTTTCATTAACGATAACGAAATTAGATAAATCCGAAATGTATGGAATTCGAAAAGCTTTCGAAATGTCACGTGATTTATCGTTTTCGATCGCTAAGTGCTAGACATCATCAAATTGTGTAACGAAACTCGATCAGTATTCCCATACAAATGCGTTGACAAGTGGCGTTCTTGACAATCCGAATCGCTGAGATAACGAAATTTTAGATGAACGATTTTCGAAATCGAATCGACACGGAGCGATTGACACTTGTCTACTGATCGCTGTATGTACATGGAAGATATTAGAAAACAATTGTGATGGGGTCTTTATTAAGTCGTTGACTGCCACGCAGCAGACACAATAGAAAAACTATTGTTCGCGGCTCACCGGTGACCGCGTTGGCGCTCAACGTGTTAACCTAATAAAACTCAAAACAATGTTTTTTTTGGATTTTTGTCTATTTGCCTGTGCGTTTTTGCGCGAAAATCTCTGAAACAGCTTAACCAATTTGGATGCTATTTCACTTATATAAACTTCACATAATATTAAGTGTTTGTTTTATTACAATCGGTTTATAAATAAATAAAAAATATGTCACTAAAACATTCGACTTTTTTTTCTACTGATCGTTATTGCAATGAAGTATTCTTGGAGAGCTCCAAGAATACCTGACTGCTTATGTAGATTAGGTTTGGTTCTAGCTTATTAGTCATACAGATCATTGAATTAATTGGGTACCCTTCATACTTTTTAATGGAGTCCTTAGAATTTAGAAAACAGGGCAAACATTAAAATTACTTTCCAGGTTTTAACCACACTTATCCGTCACAATACTAGCAGCTGCCGGTAGCTGCTAGTATTCGGCCACGTGGATGTCGGAAAAATCCGAAAAATCCTGTGTTATTCCAGGTCATAAACTACATCTGTGCCAAGTTTCATCCAAATCCGTTCAGCCGTTTGAGCTTGAAGGACGGACAAACATACAAACACACACATACACACTTACTCACAAACTTTCGCCTTTATAACATTACTGTGAAGTGTGCGCGCGTTTCTTGTAGATAATTATTACTATTAACATCTACACAGTTTTTTTCTTTAATCTCCTGTCTATAGATTACTTATAATATATGTAGTACATGTGTGTGACCTATGATTATAAGTTTTTTAATTAATTGGTCATGGGTTGGAGACCGCCATGTAGTGATCCGTACAATCATGTTTATTTTTAGAGATATAATGCCTAGTCTGAGAAATGACGAATACAAATTAAAAAAACTTTTTTGCCATTTAAAGGCCGTAGACATGAGATTATTAGCTAATTCTTATGACGATGGGTCAACGACATGTTTGATAAAAACATCTGAACTAAAAACGATTTTCGTTCAAAAAATTTACTTATTTTAAAAATGTGTTATGTTTGGAATGGAATTTTAATGAATGATTGAGTTTTTTTATATATATATATATATTTAGATTTGCCATATGCGTTGGGATTGTCAAAGATTTATTTGTATTTTGACTGTCTCGTTGGTCTTCTGGTCGCAAGCGCTACTGCTGAGCATGAGATCGTGGGTTCAAGTCCCGTGTCAGGCAAAGTATTATTGGGTTTTCCCATTTGGAATTTCTCAGTGGTTGGTGCTCTCGCCGATTACATGGGGCTCTAATATAACTTGCGAAATGTAGCTGTACTATAGGTACACTTATGCCTAGCTCTTTGGGGATTAGAGGCGTGATGATATGTTATTTGTATTTAAATTTCAAATGATTATCCGAGCGACTCTCATAAAAAACCCGGAACCATTTTGTCATGATTTGTAGACGTAAACAAGGAAAACAAAGATTGTATGTTTATATTTTAAGTTATCAGTTAGTTGTTTAGTACGCACAGTTAATTTAATACGGATTTCGATGACGACTTTTGATTATAGTCTGTATTTAATTGCTGACAGATGACCCCCGACAATGACGGTTTTGTTAATGTAAACATCATTATTGTGACTGACAATAATTGGGAGCCGAAAATCTAGATAGACCGCCAAGTGAACTTTTGTTTTTTTATTTACTTGTATATAGTCATTTAATTTGTCAGTACTTTGTTTAGAAAAAAATTTAATTCATTTAAAAATTAACCTCCTTACTAATAAACGTTGTTAAGCGTCTTTATAGTGACACAAGGCTTTGTCTTTTTCTTTCAAAAGTCAAATTTTCTGACTGAAAGAGAGAAATCGGTGTGTAAGTCTTCACCTGATATAATACGTAAGTAAGGGGGTACGAAAATATATCAAACTTAACTAGCTTTTTCCAGGGGCTTCGCTCGCGTGAATGTAGAAAATTATCCCGGATAAAAAGGACCGGGACCAGGATAAAAAGTAGCCTATGTGCTATTCCAGACTATAATCTTACTGTGTAGTAGGTAGTAGTAAGTAGTTTTTACATGAAAGAGTAACAAACATACATAATTAAAAATTATTAAGGAAACTTTCGATACCGCACTAAAAAGCTCATTCAAGTAGTTAACGTAAAGATTTCAGCCTGAAATCCAACATTCACAAAAAGTAAGTATTGGATAAATGGAATTGTAGCTTCGTGAGATAAGGTAAGAACCCACACATTTATTATAAAAAATACATAAAGAAATTTTCGAATCTTCTCTCCAAGGATCTGAATATCCTGAAATATCCCCCTGTATATTCAGCGATTATTTTAGTTTAGTTTTTTTTAAATTATACTTTCTTAAGTTATGGTCTACTATCGAAAAAAATACTATCTTTCTAAACTAGCTTCAAAACTAAATAAAATGTTTTCTCTGACAGTTATTTTGATGTTCTTAGTCTATCATAAAAACGCACGATGACTTGAATTAGGAGTCTGAGAGTGTATTTAAACGTAATTTAACTGTATGTTTAGAATACCTAACAATGAGCTCAATGTTGAAATTAGTGCGTAACAAAATTGTTCAAACGATAACTGATAAACCTATCAATCTCCAACGTAACAAACGTTTTATTAGTGCAAAAAAAAATTGCCAACCGATAACTCTACAGATTCCTAATAAAATGTTTACGTTAAACCAATATACGAGGGTGCGAATGACGCAAAATACTTGGCGATACGCATTTATCATCATCCGAGTACTTTGAACCATAACAATGCGTGTCTCGCCGCCCCATCCTGCCAGATAACACGCTAAAACTTGCTACAATGATTTATTATCCCTCACAGGTCACAGTTATGCTAAAACATACCAACCTTAATTTACAAAAAAAAACACGAATAACGAATCCACAATTCCAAATTACTATAGAACAAAAACAGTGCGAAAAACATGAACCCTGTTAAACATCTAAATTTTGTTTTCAATAGATGTAAAAGTACTCAATTTAAAATAAATGTATTAAATCTTTAGCGTTGTATAATTCAAAATCATATTGTAGTGATTAATATTTCGGAAAATGTGAGAAAAATGCATGAGGGCTGGTGTGTTTTGGCATAACTGTGTCCAATTACAGAATAGGTATACAAACTTGAAAATTCATCTCTTGTTTTGATTAACTGTGGGAAGTGCAAATATTTTACGAGCGTGATTTATTAACATCGTCATCGGTTTGACGCCCTTCACCACTAAAATAGCACACCGAAAATTCATTGATACTAATAAAATTATACGATTATAAGCAGATTGTGTTTTTGCTTCAAAAGTTATTGGGTGACGACGTAATTTGATTTATTCCACGACTGTTCTGCATGCGATGTTAATATCCGGTGCGGTGATAATTACAATATTTGTTGACATCCTCAACAGCTGATAGTTATCACAAACGCCTACTTTTGTAGTGCAAACGACAAAAACAACACCATTTAAAAAAAAAAACATGTGAGATGCTGGTGCAAAAATTGTGACAGCGATGATCTGAACCTGAGCGTAGATGTTCTCCTTGATGGGACATCGAGGAAGGCGGTATAGTCTTCAGCATCAGCAGCAGATCGTCTCCGGCCACGGCCAGCAAGAAGTTCTATGGTCGTCCAGAAAGAGCCTTCGGACGCACTTGACGGTGTTCGCTGCATCTTGGGAGTGGTAATGATCACAGTTGCATGTTGCCCGAGCCGCGGCTTAAGGTGCAATGACTGCCGCCGCCATCATAGTTTCCGAACCACCCCTTCCCCCATAGATCCGACACCCGACGCCGCGACGTGTTCCACACGCGAACATTAATCTCCCGCCTCGACACCTTTCATGGCTAATTCCCCACGTATTTACTGACGTCTATAGACACTTACAAGACCTTTTAACAATTCTTTTGCAAACTTAAGTGTTAATTTACTATTCAATGCAAAGATGTGAATTTGTTTTACGTTTTCATTAAAAGCTCAAAAGGAGCGAGCTTTACAAGGTTTTCTTTACGATACAGCACTATTTAAAAAGGTATATTAATTGAAATTTTATTTTTATAGTTTTATTTTCCGTCAAAAATCGTGTTTATCTAGTGGACACTCGGCTTAACTGCGGCACAGTTGTAGAGCCGATTCATCCGGAGGTGACCCGGATAGCACCAACGTCGCCGGTCGCGACCGGGTCAGCCGGATGCCTCAGCGGCGGCCTTCGCAGACTCACGACAATAATGTATTTTAACCGATTTCAAAAAGGAGGAGGTTCTATGTTCGTTTGTATTTTTTTTTGTGTATGTTTATCGCTATTTACGTCAGATATGGACCGACTTTGATAATTCTTCTTTCAATTGGTAGAGAAAGCTTGCGCTATAGCACCACACACATTAGATTAATATTGCTTGGGTAGTTTTTGAGCTAGCTTCAAAAGTACGTATTTTTCCCATTTAGTCTATGTGTATGATGTAACTGTTATTTACATAGCAGGTAATGGTATTTGAATTTGTGTGGGGTAGGTAAACCACAACTAAAAAGTGAAAATAAATTAAAGAAAGAAGAAAGAAAGAAAAATATTTAAGACGTCTTCGTCGTCGTATGTTTTTTTTTAAATAAAAGTTTTACAAAAAAAAAGCACCGGCTTCCAAAAAAACATTATAAAGTGAAAAATAACATTAATTTCGGATGTCTTGTAATTTGGAAGTCGGTGGTTTTATTTTATTTTTTTCTAAAAGATTTTAAGGGTTAACATACAAGTTTCTAATACAATTGAAATTGTAAAATAAAGTGCAGAAATTAAACTACCAAGAACTCATTAATGACTAACAACTACGATGACTGAAACTTTTGATAAGTACATAAGTATATACCTACTTTCACAAACGTAACGCAAGTGTGGAGTCATGCGAGCTTCTAATACCTCGTATATTTCAAAACACCCTTGATTTATGAAAGCAATCCTCGTGTGATAGGTGGCGGTAATGTCGTTCTGTCGTTTGCCATGGCACATTGGAAATAAAGATGTTATGAGAGTATAACTGTCGGAGGTCACGTAAACTTCTGGCACGTGCTTTATATCTTTATGTTTACATTAGTGTTATAAAAACATATGATAAGGCAGTCGGGTGACGTCAAACTATTTGGAGGTCTAATGAACTAGTTGAATTTTTGATAAAAAAACTTGTCATGTCTTAAAAAAGCTTTGCTTATCTGTTGCTAGGAATGGTTGTACCTAATAAATATGGTACGATATGAGTATGACACGAACCATATTATGGTCGTGTTCAGTATTGTTTTGAGTGAACTATGACTAGAGATCGGATATTCGGATGCATATTTAACTAAAGTTAGTTTTCGGCTATGAAATTATGGAAGCGGCTTCTTAAAATATTATGCCTGTCCCAGATACCCAGGTTTCGGAGATTGCAGAATGTTAGAACTGTTTGCTATGCTAGTTTGGTAACTACTTACCTACTATAAATCACTATGTATACATATACGAGTGTACATTGTGAAAATACACAAAAACTTGACGATTGTAGAGTCGAGGGACTTTTACGATCGATACAAAAGTGCATCCCATATTAGCTAACAACTGAACGTAAGTAATACGCATGCGATTTTATAATCAGAACAGTAAATTCATCGATCCCGGAATCGCGAAATTTATCGACTCAAAAGTGCATTCCATAATAGCCAAAACCTCTACTTCAAGTAAATATGCATCCGTTTATAGGATCTGTAACTATGACACTACATTTTAGGTAATGCACCAAAGTGAGGAAAACCAGATTTCCTTTTATCGAAACGCCAGATTTTAATCACTCTTTAAAAAAGTAATTAACGTGAACTCGTTCATCGCACCGTACTACTTAATATCGTCACTAATTATGTAATATTTAGTGAAGCATTTAGAAACGATTTAGTTTTCATTAGATAATGTAATAGAAAAGAGGTTAAGTGACCAGAGAGGTCGCGTTCTTGATAAACGTCAAATAAAAAGAAAACCAGATCACTTCCAATGTGTATAAATGAAATAAATAAATTGGATTCACTCTTCACCAACGGAAAAGCTTTTCGACATTGATAGATGTAACTTACGAGTAGGTATAGTAATTCTAAATCAGTTCTACTCACGCATATTGAATGATAACGGCTTGCCACCATCGCGGTAGATTGGGTAGTTGGAATCTTTTCATTTGTTTCAGACGCATTTCCCCTTCGCCCGTTTCATCTTCACCTTCAACCTAAAATCGCAATATAGTTTACCCAACTGTGAGAGTATTTTGAGGTCTTTCTTTCTCGTGTGGTTAGTGACTAACCTGGTGTCAGAGATTTTATACTGCCGATGGACCTCTGACTTAGCTTCACATGATGTTGAGAAGTATCTCTCAGGAAAAAGGTTTCGTCACGATGTTTTCTTTCACCGATTTTTAAGTAAGTGGTAATTATACAATACGACCACGAATCCGAAAAGTCGGAGGTGCGCGCTTTGAGTTCGAACTCAAGACCTATGACTTGGCAGTGGGAAGGTCACACCATGTTCAACTGCTGTATTTTGAGGTGTCTTCAGATTATTGCTCAACTTTCGACGAGCGACACGTGTCATTGTTACGTATTAGGAGCCTAATACTACATGTAGCAATCTTCCAATCGACTGCGTACCCGAGTAGGCCGCTGCAGGCACAACCTGTCGAAGTGAGGGATTACTGATCCACTTAACACCCAGAGCGATTGCGGAGCTTCTGACCAGACCATGCCCACCTGCTGGAGTGTTCTAAGTGCCCGTTCACCTGCACCTCGAATATCCTAAAGAATGCCACTTTTGACACACATCATCTAATGACTTCTCCCGCTCTGGGTGAACCGGAAGGGAGTGTCAGACTCTTACTGACTAAAACCCAAAGAATGCCACCGATGCCGCGATAAATGTGGCAATCTACTTGGGCGCATTCAATTGAATAACATTTAAAAAAAAAGTAACATCGATACGAAAAGAAGCAGAAGAAGCACAAATAAGCGATCCTATTATTTAAATAGTTTCTTTTCGGACTTACAGACTACTTAATTAAAAAATAAGTGCGTCCTTACGCCGCCGTTTACCACGAGTTACTACCTGAAGGCTTAGTGACGAAAGTTCACATTCCAACAGCACAACTTTTTAAGTACCATAGGGATGCAGGGGTGAATCGGGATGAAACTTTAAAAGCGATTTAAGCATTAAATAATATAGTTTGTGGCCAAAACATACTCGTAATGTGTTTACTGTATAATAATTAATGATCAATTGTTCTGGTAGGCAACAAACGATATTATTTCAATGTTAAAATTTATGTTATAAGTTTCGTTCCGATTCACCCCCTCTTTTTTTAAGGCTGGGAAATCATCCAATGACTTCTCCCGCTCTGGGTGGAGCGGAAGGGAGTGTCAGACTCTTACTGACTAAAACCCATCCATGTTCCTTCCTTAGCCCTTTATGTTCCGGGGTAGCGGTAACCCTTTCGGACAATCCGGCTTAACCGATTCACCCCTGCATCCCTATTCACCCCGTTTGACAGTACTTACATTAATTTTGACTCTCTTGTCATTTGCTTCATCATCTTCATTGTCAGTTACGTTTCCAGCCGGGCTGGGGTTTGGCACGTCAGGCATTTTTATAAATTTTGGTTAAATTTTCTTCGAAATAAGACCACTTGAGAATTTAAACCGTTGAATATGAAATATTAATCACTTACAATTTTTAAATAGATACCAACATGTTGTTACAATAATTTAGCCATAAAACTCTGGAGTCTTAGTTTTGGTAGGCCGCGTAAAAGTGACAGTTTTATATCATGTGTTATTGTTGTTTTAAAATATTTCTTTTATGCCAGTAGCAAGGTGTATTATGTGTCATATCCAAAGAGGTTTTAATGTTTTTATAAATATACAAGGATTCAGATCAGGATCCGTGCTCATAACCCATAGGTCATTAAACTTATGGTCCCGCATCATAATATTTGTATTATGATGAAAGTGTTTGTGAAACACATTTTTCGTAACCCATTTATGATGTCATTTGAACGAATATTCATAGAAATTCTTACCTATTCTTGCCCATTGAGTGTATCTACATATATTGGAACTCGTAAAGGGTATCGAAACCAGTCACTGAAGGATTGTGGTAATCACATAGGTAGCCATGCCTATGCCAGCTCCATGTAAAAAAACTGGTATCCACCTTCATCCCGTTACGGCTGATTGAAAGCAGACTCCAACATAGTTTGCAAAAGGTAAATGATGAACCATAAGTTTCTAAGACTTCAAAGGGAGGTTTCAAAGTGCATTCGGCACTTTGAAATCTCCCTTCTTTCCTTAAGGAAACTATAGATAAAGGAAGGTGGTATGTAAAATATCGATACTTCTTGCTTTTGAGTAAGTTGGCAGCACTTTTTGGCAGCAATGTCGACCTCGCCCCCATCAGAAGTAGACTTTAGCCTTTTTCTAACTAGATTTTCTAACCGACCATCATTAAGCCAAGCGACTTTTACGATAAAACTTTCTTGTAAAACCAGACTTTCAATCAACTATAAAGGTAAATAAAATATAACAACTGTGATGTTATACATTTTATTGAATGTTAGGATTTGACAAGATTGTTTAGTTTGATTTCTTTTTTATTTTGTTTGTTAATTGCAGCTTTCCACAGATGGCGCATCTCGGGATCCGCAGGACCCCAGTCGTTGGTTGGGCGGCAGTTGTCTCGAAAGCGCTACGAAATAAATGAATAAAGGTTTATTTTCAATACACTACTTATAGGGAATATAACCTGGGCCGAATGTTCGAGGGCCCGGGGCAGCACAGCAGTGATAGCCTAGTGGTGTGACCGTCGGACTGCCAAGTCATAGGTCTCGAGTTCTAACCCAAGGCACGCACCTCTGATTTAACGGATTCATGTGCGTATTGTACAATAATTAATTATCGCTTGCTAAAAATCGGTGAAGGAAAACATCGTGAGGAAACCAGCATTTCTGAGAGATATTTATCGATGGCATGTGAAGCTAAGTTAGAAACCCATGGGCAACATTAAAAATCTGACACCAGGTTAGTCACTAACCATACGAACAGAAGAAGAAGAATGTTCGAGGGCAAGAGGTTCTGTTATACTGCAAATATACAACGTGGCACTACAATGGTGACATTAATTTACCACACGGGTAGGGCTAGTGCCCATTAATAAAATAAATGTTGATAAGTTAAAATAAATCGAAAATAGAAAAAAAAATCAACCACACTGAATAATAAATTCAATTCGCCTACCTTTGGCAGTTGTTTTATCCGAATAGTACCTATTGCTTATTCTTTTTAATTTCATTGATGAAAGTTATGATCCGTGACCCCGGCAAAAGACCGCTGCGTGACAGTTCTCTAAGTACAGGTTGCTCTAAGATGCTGTTTTCCTACCATATTAAATAAATCCGTAAATAATAACGTTTAATGGAAATATAATGTCTTCATGAAACGAAATTGTGAAAGCGTATATGTATGTGTGTTAAATTTATGTCACCATTGTAGCGCCATGTTATATATACCTTGAGGCCGTCGTGTTTACTTAAATATGACCGATCTGCAAGAGAATGTCACGCAGCCATTTGGGAAAGAAAAAAAATACGAAGTTTTCTAAAACTCGATGTGCCAGCTATTTTCAACTTGAGGTGTATCTATAATATATCTTTGAATTCTTTGAATTCCATCAAGGCTGATTAAGTAAGAACTTCAATAAATTACATGTGACTCACACGAATATCCGAATTGACTGGAAATACTTATAATATTAATTAGTTCTAGTAAATATTTTGCACCTGCACAATCAGCGACTCCGATTAAATCGAAGCATAGTTTTTATTTTGAGTAGGTTTATTTTCTTGCCTGAGTTTATAACTGGCATGTTTGCACAGATAATAAAATGTGAACTAAACATACCTGAATGAGTGTTCCTTTTGAACAGATCAGCAATCGCAGAACGTGTATTGGAATACAAGTGACTGATACGAGAGCGACACACCAGCCTGCTAGTCCTGAAGCTTCTCTTAGGCAGTATATTGTTATGACCTGGAACAAATAAAAGGATTTGTTCTCAGCAGAATTTCAAAGATCAAGATTTTTTTTTTTGAGGTTGGGATATCATCGTTTGGCCCCCCTCCCGCACTGGGTGGAGTGGAAGGGAGTGCCAGACTCTTACTAACTAAAACCCATCCATGTTTCTTCCTTAGCCCTTTATGTTCCGGGGTAGCGGTGACCCTTTCGGACAATCCCGCTCAAAAGATCAAGACTATGATTCCTTGCTAATAATTATTCTTATCAACGGATTACGCTGTACTTATGGTACGTATCACCAGAAACAATAGACAGTCGATAAGTGAATAGAACGATAGTTCAAACGGAAAATGCCGGCTGTCAAGCACGTGAAATTGGAACAAGTGGATCTGTCCTATAGACAAGCAACAGTACCACAGATCATAAAACAGAACCTTGCCTATACAGACAATACTCATAAAATATCAATGAGTCGACTCAATTCCCATCGTACCTAATCTGATAGTTCATCAAGTAATATGGAAATAGCTACTAATAAATAGAGACACTGTGTAATTACTGTGCCTTAAACAAGGTTTATTATTTGTTTTACTGTTTTGTAGACTATTTCGTCCCGCGGATCCACCTATAATTCATGTTTCGCGACTTTTTATGTGTCAACTTCTCAAAAATGTCTCAAGGTTTTTCTTCTATTGTCAGAAATAAACTTAGAATTCGTGCGTTGTCTACCTTGTCAAAAGTTTGTTAGGCACAATTATTTGAAATAAAGGTAAGTAAGAATTTCAGAATACCTACATAATATTGATGTCAAATGATTTGATTTCCTCTACGACGTATACACTGGTAATTGAGTACAGACATAGATCAATGTTAGGCATAATAGGTATTCTGTTTAATAGCTACTTTGCCATCACAATAAAGTCCTCCACAGTGAAGAAATAGGGAAATTGTTACTATTTTATTTATGACTAGCTTTTGCCCGCGACTTCGTCCGCGTGGAATAGTGACTTCCGGCAGAAAAGTATAGATAGCTGTGCCCGCGACTCCGTCAGCGTGTAACTCCTTGTGTGTTATTACTTCAATAAAGAAATAAAATAAACTATTAATATAATTAAACACTACCAAAATAAGTAATATTCGTACCTACTATTGCTTCAACTATAAAGAAATAAAAATAGACTATTAATATAATTAAACACTACCAAAATAACTAATATGCGTACCTACTACTACTTCACTTATAAAGAAATAAAATGTAAACTAATAATATATTTAAACACTACCAAAACCTCTAATACCTATTTTATAAAATAACAACAACAAATCTAAAAATAAACTATTCTAAGACTAAAAGCCGCGCTGATAAGCACGGTTTGTAAATAACAATTATTGTCTGTCAATAAGGTCGAACAGTCTGAACGTCTATTCGCATCAACAGCCAAATATTGTATGAAGCTCGCGCGTTTTTTTTTTTTTTGAAAATGGCATCTCGCAGTTCAACCAAAGGGTTGTCTACTGCTTAACCGGGCTTGCCTGTGGCTGCCACAAAAGAATTGTAGCCTCCAGCCAGGGCTTAATAAAAACTAAAACTAACTTACAAAACTAAGCGACTACACGCTAAGGGCACCCCCCGCGGGGTTCGGACCTCTGCTTAGGGCGTCGCTGGGGGGGGACAGCAAGGGACAGCTGGATCGGGGGTATTTAAAGCTACTGGCTCAGCGGCAACGCGGGCTGGCTCGAGCAAGGGTCGGGGGGATGGGAATGGACAGGGTCGTCGCGACGGGCCTCGACGGCGAGGACGGAACGACGGAAATCTGTATTTCCCCGCCTTCCCGCGCTTCCCGCCGCGAAGCACGTCGAGCGCGGCAACCGATACACAAAAATAATCCTTATAGCATGATTCTGTATTCACGCGCGATGACTTATTAGCGTATTTCATGTATAAATGTGTTTCTACACCGATTTATATGATTCTTTTTTTATTGAATAGGTAATAATGTTAACTTTTTTTAATTAGGGATGAGTGAGAGTGTTGTCAACGTAAGAGTAGACAAATATAATCAGAAAGCTCCGAATTGGTAAGCTATCGGGAGTTTCACGTGTTATTGTGAGTCAACCATAAACGATAGACATATGCTGTCAAAGAATATATTTATATAATTTTAAGGAGAACATTTCCGTCATACATGATTTCTATGTAGCTTTAACCATAAAGGCTGCACACGCGACGGAAGCTTAAAAAATGGAGTAACTTCTCCCGTTTTCCCAATATTTCCCTTCACTGCTCTGCTCCTATTGATCGTAGCGTAATGAAAAGTATACTATAACCTGCCCAGGAGTATGAAGAAAAATTGTGCCAAATTTCGTTAAAATCCGTTGAGTAGTTTTTATTTCTATAACGAACAAACAGACAGACAGACAGACAAAAATTTTACTGATTGCATTTTTGGCATCAGTATCAATCCCTCATCACCCCCTGATAGTTATTTTTTAAATATATTTCATGTACAGAATTGGCCTCTCTACAGATTTATTATAAGTATAGATATTAAAGTTTAGGGGAAGATTTATAAATGCGTGGTTAGACCTGCCGTCCTGTATGGATTAGAGTGTTTGGCCACAAAAGGAATCAAAGAAAGACAATTGCATGCAGCTGAGATGAGAATGCTAAAAGAGTATATAAGAGGAAGTCTGTAAGTGACACCGGTGACTGAAAAGTTGTGTGGAAATCGGTTATCATTGTATGGGTATGTAATGCGGAGGAATGAGGAAAATGTTGTCAGGAAAGTTGTGAGTATGAATATGGATGGTTATACAAGTAGAGGGAGACCAAAGAAACGATGGATGGATTGTGTGAAAGATGATATGGCAAGAAAGGGAGTGACTACTGAGATGACGACTAATAGAGAAGAATGGAAGAAAAAGACATGTTGCACCGACCCCAAATAAATTAGGATAAGGGCAGGAGAATGATAATTTATGGACCGAACCTATCCGAAAATGATCCTTATGACAACAACAATAAAGTCTTACCACTAGTATAGCAGGAACGATGTATCTCCACAAGACCAGCCAGAATCTTCCCAAAGGTTTTCCAGTCATGAACAGGATATCAGCTGATAGCCTCTTTGGTCCGTAAGTGTAGACTGAGGCTACAATTTCGAGGAAGCACACGAGCGGAATACATGCGATGGCCACGTGCGCGTCGAGTAATCCAATCACGTGTAGTCCTCCCTGTTGAGGACAGTAATTGATTAACAACTGGGTCTGAGAGAATAGATACACGTGGCTATTTAAGGGATGCCAGGTAGTACGGGCTGGTGTACGTAAGTCTAAATCGATGCGCGCGTATATTTTGAGTTAAAATGTATGCACCCTAGTCTTCAGAAACAACTAAGTATCAAAATGAATGGTTCAATTTGAGGAAAAATAACAAAACAAAAGGAAGAATATTTTGATTTTACGATGGTGAAGTACTAGGTATGATAGTAAAATTAAACTTCGCCTGAAAACGGATTTCAAAATGAGGTGGCTTCCACAAAACATAATGATTTACTTGCGGAAACTGTAGCTTTGTAGGATAATTAAAACCCACATATCGTGAAACCTAATCATAAAACGCTACTCCAATTAATTAAACCATATTACTAGCAATCCGTTTGTTATCGTAGGTACCTACTAAACGAGTTCGCAGCCATGCATGTGAAAGTTTCAAGCGGCGAAGTCACGCGATCACGTCATTCAATTGCAACTTGAAAAATTTACCAACAGATAGCGAACTATTTGCTGGATAACAATTTGTATGTATTTTTGCCGTGTGATATAAAGACATTTGAATACAAACCTCTGTATTGCAGATGATTGAAATGGCGAAAAGCGCCAAGCAGGTGAGGAATGTAATGAGTCTTTTCCGTGCACGGAACGCTGGAAACTCATCGACTAGACCTGATATGATTGCTTCTATGGTGACAAACTGTGAACAGTACAAGACACAAATATCTATCATTATTTGAAACGTAAATATATGTAGTTATTTTCCGTGATAGGAACACAGGGCTTTTTTTTTGAGGCTGGAATATCATCCAATGACTTCTCCCGGTCTGGGTGGAGCGGATGGGAGTGTCAGACTTTTACTGACTAAAACCCAGCCATGTCCCTTCCTTAGCCATTTATGTTCCGGGGTAGCGGTAACCCTTTCGGACAATCCCGCTTATCCGGCAGGAAACCTTGGATGTTTGAGTTGGGACTGACGTCATCCAAAAAGTAGCCAAGCTTAAGTGGAACCGTGCTGGACACGTTTGCCTCGTATCAAAAAAGTCGTGGGCCAAATCTGCCATCATATGGCTCCCAGGAACCGTACATCGATATCGAGTCAGGCCTAGGGGAAGATGGCGCGACCAGCTTGACGCCTTTAGACAAGATTGGTTCACACTAGCTCAAGACAGAGAGGAGTGGAAAGGAGAAAGCGAGGCCTTTACCCTTCAGTGGGACAAAACAGCATAAAATATAAATAAATAAATATAATCTTTAGAAGTCAATCAGCAGCATCTTTCAAAACAGTGTTATCATAGATATTTCGCTGAGAATGAATCTTCTCCACACGAAACTACCTTTTGGAAGGGGCGACTAGAATCAATTCTATTTCTTGTTCATTTTTGACGTTCAAAAGTGCCTTTCTTGTGCCTATTTGAAATAAATGTTTTGACTTTGACTTTGAATGCGATTATGGGTTTCAGATAAAATCCCGTTAATAAACTTTTTTCATGTCGTGTTGAAAGCATCAACCAGTGGACAAAAATTATGTTATGAAATGCTACAAAAATAAATTATTTAGTAAATTAAATAAGTTACCATTGAATCAATTCCCAGGAAAAACAACATAACAAAAAAAGTAACAGCCCAAAAATTAGGTGCTGGCATCATGGAGACTGCGGCAGGGTAGGTAACGAAGGCAAGGCCAGGTCCCGCAGTGGCCACTTCACCCACCGGCACACCAGACCGATCTGCTACAAAACCCAGTACGGAGAACACCACGAAACCAGCCCAAATACTTGTTCCACTGTTCACTAAAGGTATTATTACTGAAGACCTGGAATATTTATATATTCATATAGTAGTTTCCATTATTGCATGTTAACCCCTCAAATATTGTATTAACCCCATAGGTTCATAAGAAAAATTCTCTCAAAACGACGGTAAATGTATCCGAATAATTCGTTAAGGTCTTATAAGCAAACAGCTTCTAATAGGCGAACATCTAATGGGTTAATTGAGTAACGGGATAAAGACAAACCTCAGGTTCCTGTAGTGGAATTTATTGAAACTAGCCATACTGATTAAGCCACCCCATCCAGGACCTAAGGAGTAAAAGATCTGTGTAGCTGCGTCAGCCCATACCTGCGAAGAGCGTTTATAAAAATAAACCACTAAGAATAAAATCAGTAAAGTAATGTAGGTGAGACATGTGTGAACTTGGCCTCATTTCTACTTATAGATATTACTTTCGGCTTCTTCAATTGCCCCCAATCTGGGAGGATATAGAACAGTATGCCCTTCCAAGCGCCAGGCAACGTGACGCCGCGAATAAATAACACGATGAGCACCACGTAAGGAAACATCACAGTGAAGTAAACGATCTGCAAACAAAAATACACAACAGTTTAAAGAATTGAAGGTTTGAGGAAAAAGTTTCATATTTATTTTGTGATTGACAAAACGGCAATCTGCCAAGAAAGATCTATCGGAAAATATTGGAAAGCTCACCTTTCCAACGCTCTTGACACCGTTACAGATGCAGAGGTAGACGATGATCCAACAAATGACGTTACACCAGAACACGGGCCACACAATGCCACCAATTTGACTGATACTGGGAGACATTCTTAAAAGACGAATGCTGGAAACATACAAAATATAGTTTAACCAAAAGTACATCAAGAACTTAAAGAATAAAATGATAAGTGGTAGAACACAATAAATAAACTTACTGAAAAAACTCATCCTCCGGCGTAGTGATAGACCCATTCGAGGTAAAGAAACTGGAGTTACCGCTTATCTGGAAATAATTCCTCCATGCGTAAGATACAGTTATATAAACAAATTGCTTAATCCATAAAGCTAAAATTACCCAACCTCGGTGCACTTGTCCGTATTCCAGGAATTGCCACAATTTTGCCAAGGCAAGGGTGAGCTCATTGAATGATAAATGTACAGCACTGGGTATGACATGATGGCCGAGAAGTACGTTACACCTATTACGTTGGCTATTATGGCCGCATAACCCGCTCCTGTCGAGGAACAACTAAACATAGATATTGAATTCATAATCAAACGCAATGCCATAGGAAATGTTACCTTTTAACAACGGGTTAATATTGAAAACTGAAATGCAGCCGGCGCTAGCGAACTGTCCTAGCGTTGTTTCTAAATAAACAAGCGGTATGCCGCATATAACTAAGGTTAGGAAGTATGGGATGAGGAACGCTCCTGAAACAAAACCGAATAATGTAAATATTTTAATGACAATGATAGTTGACTTAATTAACGTCTGCACAACATAGTTTTATCGCTCTACTGTTAATGACTGACCTGAAATTACGGACATTAATAATACTTTAAGTCCGAACCGCTTTGGATATCAGAAATCTTGCTTTTTTTTATTCTTACTTATATTCTTTTTTCAGCCTTTGAAAAACAGTAAAATTTTATTTAATAGGTCCAATTTCGATCATTAGAACAGTGGCAACTGAATACATAGGTAACAATTGTAATCAAAATAATTCATCGTTGACAGTCACTCACCTCCTCCATTACGGTAACACAAGTACGGGAATCTCCAAAGATTTCCAATGCCCACAGCATATCCAAGACATGACAGCAAATACTCCGTCTGGCTGCTCCAACGTTCGTGAGGAGTTCCAGCCATAAGCACAAACAATCGACCGTTAGATCCTTTAACTGATCCCGTACTGGGACCCCCGACTGTTCTCCATCAATTGAGGATATGAATACTTGCTAGAAAACACTTTGATTCGATTAACACGAGTCCTTAAACACAAGGATTTGCTTCGTGACTGGCCAAGCCAGTTGATTTGTTGGGGTCTTCATAAACGTTTATGCAATTTGAGCTGCTCACAATAGGATAATGGTTTCTCGAAATAGTGCAGTTCAATGTATTGGACTTAAGATACGTAACAAACCGTTTTGAACCCAGTACTAATGGTGAAGGAATACCTTTTTTTTTGAGGGCGTAAACAACCTCTATTTAAACTGCGTGATTGATCGAAGGCGTGATGCCTTAAAAAAATGAAATCGCTGAAGATTAGGTGGTCTTAAGTTTTAAAATATCTTACTAACTTCATATAACAAATACGGATTCCTAAAGCCAAATGTTTGAGCTACTAAAACTCTTTAAGAAAATTAAACGCATTTATTTAAATAATCCTAAAGCAAAATAAAAAAACTATTTTTAACAATCAACAATTTTTTTTGTACAAAATATTTATATTCATATTTACATCTGTTGTGTATGCGGCTTGGGTGCATTCTACCAGTTACATGATCATTTGGAAAGATCAGAAACCTGATGAGAAGTCGACTCAAATGAAATTGCGCGACAACAAAATGTTGGCTGCTCATGGCTTCATTAAAATGGCACCACGACTTTCGACAAATAATAAGTCATTGTGAATAAAGGCAAGAAAAATAACACGAAGCCATGGATTTCTGTTTTACTTCGTCATTTTAGTGGCGAGTGGCTTTAATTTTTTGGTAGGGCACACCATTTCAACTGATCATTCCATATGACCATGAATGTGTTACTTTAAAGTATCAATTCCAAAACCAAAGTGGCAAGTCAATTCATCCGGTATTAATTGCCGCGAACTGGATTCCGCTCCCTCCGTTTTTCCTTTGATGGTTTTTGTTGTTTTTTCTATATGACTGTACTGGAGTATCTGTGGGATTAAAATCTCTTTCATTCCATCTATCTACAAACAATATAAATTATTAAAAAGACGTCGATAGGTTACGAAGGGTAACGGACCATTGTAGGTATTATAGGGTTCATTATAAATTCTGAATTTGCTGATAATATTGTGGCAATAGTGCCAATATTTATTAATACTTAGTTTATTTGACTACTAGCTTCTGCCCGCGACTTCGTCCGCGGAAAATTTCTTGTTTTAACATTAGAAGTAAGTCGAAAAAATACTTTTTTAAAACATAAAACGAAATATAAAAGTTAAAATACAAAAGATAGTAATATGGTATCGCGGACTTTATTGTAGAAATATTTAAGTCGAACCGGGTTGCCATACATTGCTTTCAATTTTAAACAACTGTTTAGGCAGCGCATGCAAGGCGCGGGCCTGCGGGCGGTGAGTAATGGGTGACTCACCGTCCGATCAGCACCAGACCCGTGCCGTGCGGCGCGTATATGTTCCACGCGCGCCTCAAAGAGATGTCAGCATATGAAGGGGCCCCTCAGGGCCAAGCCTGCCGGGTAAGCGGGATTGTCCGAAAGGGTTACCGCTACCCCGGAACATAAAGGGCTACGGAAGGAACATGGATGGGTTTTAGTCAGTAAGAGTCTGACACTCCCTCTGCTCCACCCAGAGCGGGAACAGTCATTGGATGATTTCCCAGCCTTCAAAATTGCAGCGCATGCAAATAATTCTGTTTTCGGAGGTATTTCTTTCCGACTTGCTAGACGAAAATTGCGATAGCTCGGCTAATATGTATGATATAAATATAATTTATAGCCTATAGCACTCAGGAATAATGTAGCTTTCTATCAGTGAAAAAATTCACGTGCCCACGTGCATCCCTTTAAATCCGCCCTTGAGGGTATTTCTTCGTTGTCATTGAGGAAATATCACAGTGGTCATTTGCTTTTCATACTTTGTTGGTTTGTTTCTGAATTGCATTTTCTTTTCTGAACACAAGGCTTTTTATAGAATACACATCTTTATGTTAAACATTGGCCTAGTATTATCTACTATCATATTTCATTTTGATGAGTCGGTACTTTTATATTGAAATAGGCATTTACGATACCTATATTTATGGGTTTTTAGAAAAGAGTTCATGATCTTGTTCGAAATTTATTCATGTCTATAAATCATGTGATAATAAATGATGCATAAAATAAGCGAGTAATCTTTAGATATTACGAGAATGGTAAACACAGATTCTTTAATGTTGTACTCGTATCAGATATCGAAGAACGAGTAATCGTTTGGGTTGCTGCAGTAGTGCTTCTGTCAAAATCTCACCGTGATAACGTTGGTGAAGTGAGTTTAAAGTGAGATGTCAATAGTGTCAGTTTTTTTCATTCTGTCTAGCCTTTTTCCAACTATGTACGGGTCGGCTTCCAGTCTAACCGGATGCAGCTGAATACCAGTATTTTGTGTGTCAGTCTCTAGCATTATGTTGAATGACATACTCACTTCACATAAGCACAGAATAAATAAGACATTAGTTTTCATGGTGAGATTTCCACAGAATCGAACGACAGGTACCGCAAAAATTCGCTGATCATGAATAATAGCAAGCAAACCTTAGTAAAATTCTAAAATTCATCAGGAATACTGGTTCGATGGAAGGTTGGAAGGGACATCGACGCGAAGTCAGTTCAACCATGGATTCAGTGCATAATTCTGACCCTCCCTGCGTTGAAATTGTTCGTCGGTTATATCCCTTCCACCCTGTATGTACTCATGTATAATATCTCATCCATACTAATATTATAAATTCGAAAGTAACTCTGTCTGTTCTTTATGATACCTTGAAATTTGATCGAAATCGCAGAGAGATAAGATTGCATCCCGGGGAAGGACGTAGGTTACTTTTTGTCTTAAAAATATCACCCGATATTGACAAAATTACCGAACTCCACGCGGACGAAGTCGCGGGCAAAAGCTAGTTATACTATAATTGAATATGTAACTTACAGAAAGGTCTCCATCTCCCCAATGGATCGCGTCATTGGTACCGAGGGTTTCATCCCAGTGGAAGTGTTGCCCGGACTGGCTCCAATCTGGGCACTTCAGAGAGCACCTGATCGTAGCCACGGTGACTCTCATGTCTCCCGGTAATTGCAGCAGCACAGTACTCTTCTGTTTTGTTAGTTTTTGCGGTCCATGCGCCTGTAAGAAACGAGAGAACTTTTCCATCTCGATTTGCCTTAATTAAACATCGAATCTTTCAATTTTTTATTTGACCTAATGAAAAGGCCTTGACAAGTGTCTATTATTATAAATACTGAGATGAAGACGCAAACAGAGATAAAGATGCAAAAAAAGGAGCATGTGGCTAAGTACTAGGTAATAGCAGCACAGATCGATCCATCGGGCTAAGCTACGCTTGCCGGGGTTGGCCGTGGATGGGTGAAAATCTTTACCGAGACTACTCCGTGCCTCGGAAAGCACGTTAAGCCGTTAATCCCGGCTGTCATTTGTGCATCTTTGACATTCGTTACGGTCGTCTGAAGCCCGAAAATCTGACAGCCAGTCTTACCAAGGGTTATCGACGGCTCGACCGAGATCTCGGTCTCGGTCTCGGTCTCGGCATTCTCGGCTACAAATCCAACCGAGAAACTTGTCTCGGTTCTCGGCTAATTATAGCCGAGATTCTCGGTCATGACCGAGATTGTAACATTGTTCGGATCGGCATTCAAATTTTACCGCGCGTTGCAACGCGCCGCAGCGCGTAGTCGATTGGTGTAAGTGCGTGAGAGAGCTGAATTGTGATTGGTTGAAGTCCCGGCTGGCGAACTGCGGCCGGCCGCTTTCGCCCCATTCGAGCAGTATTTGTAATTGTTTATGTTTACAATAGTAATGAGTGGAAGTTTGTTTTAACACAGTAAATTAAAATAAGACATTTAAGTACCTTTCAAAAAACCTTAAATTTACCGGAGCATGCGCTTTTTCAAGATGTCGAAACTCGGTGGAATAGTACCTACTTAATGATGGAACGACTGCTTGAGCAAAAAAATGCTTTGAACCTATACCGTATTGAAAAAGGAGGCATACTAGAAATTAACAGTGATGAATGGAATTTCATGAAAGATATAGTGAACGTTTTGCAATGCTTTTACCAAGCCACGTTGGATATCTCTTCCGACTCGTCCTGTGTTTCAGTGGTAATACCGTTGGTGGCAATGTTGAATGGAAAATTGGCGCCAACACAAAACATTCAGTCCTTTAATGACCAGGAAGATGATAATGAAATTGGAAATCACGCAGAGACGATGAAGAGCAAGCTACTGGATGCACTTAATCAGCGGTTTTCATTTGTTAAAAGTTGTTTGCCACTAGTTACTGCAACACTGATCGATCCACGGTTTAAAACTAAATATCTAACTGAAAGCGAAGTTAACTCAGCCAAACTTCATATTATCGAGACTCTCACTCTCAATGAAAATGTAGGATCAGATTCTCGTGAGACGACATGGGCATCTTCAACTAACTCGTCAAACATGGCTGCAACAAGTCAATCCAACTTATGGGCAGCTCATGATTCGATAGAGTTGGAAGACGAGCCAATGACCAATGACGAATACAGTTCAAGCTCTGTGATCGTAATAGCGCTAGAAAGCTTTCTTAGAGAGCCAAGACTGCAAAGAAATGCTAATATTTTTGAGTATTGGTTTTCGTCGCCTTATAAGGTGCTTAAGCCCGCAGCAAATAAGTTTTTATCTGCGCCGCCTACTAGCGTAGCAAGTGAACAACTTTTTAGCAAAGCTGGACAATTGTATGACGAGAGACGACATTCTTTGAAGGGCGAAAATGCCGAAAAATTGCTTTTTTATGTTATAATATAATGTTATTTAACTTTGATTATTAAAACAATTAATTTTGTTAAACAATTAGTAGTGTATTAAAAAGCAAACAGTATAAAAAAAAAATTCACGCTTTTTCTATTCTCGTTCTCGGCTCTCGGTCTCGGCCGAGATATTATTTTATTCTCGGTCTCGGTCTCGGTCTCGGCCGAGAACGAAAAACCCATCTCGGTCGAGCCTTTATCGTATTATCCAGTTACTGGGTTGTGGAGGTCAGATAGGCAGTCGCTCCATGTAATATACTGGTATTCAGCTGCATCCGGTTAGACTGGAAGCCGACCCCATAGTTGGACGACCATAGTTGGGAAAAGGTTAGGCAAGTGCTGATGAAGATGCAAGCATACTTTTGAAATAATACCATCGTCGTTAATTTAGACTTTAGAGACTACTCGACTTTAAATCAGTGTTTAGAAAATGTATAACTGGCGATCGGCAGGTCTCGCATAGCAAGCCTTATCATTATGGTGTCACAGAAAATCGATGAGATAAATACAAAACTTACAACAGTATAAATCAATCTGACGGTAATAGCAGTTCGGAAGGTGTCCCTCAAGGCGAACAGGTCGGGACAGAAGATCTTGAAAGTGGGCTCCTGGAAGTTCATCATTTTGTTCCACTGCACCCTGTTGCTCTCAAATGTGGTGAAGTTGTGAATTTCTCGGGGATTCCTCATTGCCAAGTTACTGTAGACGTCTGAGGTATGGGTTGACTCTTCGTCTTCAACAGCTAAAATTGTTGTTTATTTCGATTATAATATTTGGAGGTGGACAATCTTTTTTATAAGCTTATTATACCTATATTCAGAAGCACGAACTGCAGACACTTTTATGTAATATGAACTTCATATGGGAATTCCATAAGTACCTAATGTTTAAGGTACAAACTCAATACGGTACAACGGAAACTTACTTGGAGGAATTTTACTTAAAACGGGCGCAGAAGGCATAATAGGCCACTCCTCATCCTCGGGTGGCGGCAACATTTCTATTAGAGACTCATTTCTTCGAAACATTAGAAATCTCCTCCTCACTACGTCTAGCAATGGTATCTCCAGCTCTACGTGGAAGCTTGTCGTTACTCCCTAGTGAAACATAAAGCCTTCAAAATAACCGTAAAATCGAAACCTGTTTTAGATGGAGTTTATTCTGTTTAGTCGGTGGATGCCTTATGTTTCTTCTTTTCTCTCGCGATTCTCACTAAATTACAATACTAATAAGTCAGGGGCTTTCTCAAAATGTAGGTTATAAAACATTCTTTAAGAAACCAAGTTACCTTTTCGGCTTTCGGTGGTTGGGGAACGGACATAATTCGAAAAACAGTGAAATTAAAGTATGCAGATCTTAAATCATCTGGGTGTATTTCCACAGGTAGTGCTGGCGGTGGTGGTGGTCTGTCAGTTTCAAGGATTTCGCGGCAATCAAGCCATCTTAAACGAGTTAACTTCATCAATGTAGCACGAGCATATCCAGCACAGACCTAATAAAAGAGAAAATTAAATATTGCAGTTAGCGCCATCTAGTTTATTTATCTCGTACTATTTAGTAACCGTGTACCGTACCGAGCATGGGTTTCCAGATAGCTGCAGTCCGTTAAGATTTGGCAGTCGTGCCACAGCATCGAGTACAGAATCCAAATGATAGATGTCGTTGTCTGACAAATCTAACACAGTCAAATTGAAAGGCAGCAATCCCATTGCATAGATGTTTTCTGGAAACCAGGGTGAGTTTTAGCACTTTTCCGATTTTTTTATTAAATGATTTAATAATAGTTCAATTTTACCAGAGGTTAAAAAATTCTTGGACAAACCCAAGTATAGCAGTTCTACGGGTAAATATTCAGCAAATGTTGATATATCGCTGAAACGGTTTGTTTGAAGCTCAAGGCTTCTTACTGATGGTGAAATAAAGTCTGTATTCAGTTCAGCTAAAAAGTTCCCGCATAAATTGAGAGATATCAATTTCTTATACTCAGCTAATCCTTCATCTAATTCTGACATCTGAAAAAAGTGATGAGGCAAGTTTTAAGTACATTTTTGGCGTCAAATAAATTCAGCAAAGTTCGAACTCACGTATGACTAGTTTGACGCCATATTGAATGACTTTCTGAACATACAATAAGATGATTATTGATTTTAACGTATTGAAAAATATAAAAGTAATGCGAGTGCAACACTGATACAACAGTATCGCGTTAAATTAATAGTAATTTGTAAATTCATTAGATATAAGTAGTTAGAAACTCATTTACGAAGCAGCACTGGTAATCAATTAAATAATATCACAGCTATTAGTATCAACGCTGCTTCGACAGAGCGCATCACTAAATGTATTTTGTATATTGTTCGGTGTTTTGAAAAATGTTTATCAAAGTTATTAGTTTTGGTAAGTGAAGCCAGCTTTTTCACCAAGTCGCCATTCCCACATGGTCCCCTATGTGACTTTATCGGTTTTCCTGGGCTGTGACGAATAAAATAATAGAAAAACTAACAAATCGTCTCGTAAAATTATTTCCGATATTATTTCAGTAATTAAATTGCCCGTGGTGCATTTGGATAGCTCCATTTTAGTGCTCCAAAACGTGATGGATATAATCCAACGACGAGGACTTGTGATCAGGTCGACTATCTTCGAGTATTGAACAAAATGGAAACAAAACTTTACAATACTGAAAATAATACAGACTAGCTGAACTTCATTATTTACCTCCGAGTCGTTCACCCGTAACACGTTCACCATTTTCATAGCTTTCCTCAGAACCTTTCGATCACCAGCTTTAACAGCATTTTTAATCAAATTCACCAAGTCGTCTGTGATACAATTATCTTTGTGAAAACATATTTTTGCTTCTTCATTTCCGAATTTTTCATTGTCCCACAAAGCCGCTGGCAACAAGAACTCCCACTGCTGCTCAAGAGTCAGCCCAGACTCCTCGTCAAGGAAGCCGTGTATAATGCTCTTGCATAGTTTTCTTTCTACAGCTTCTGAAAAGGTCACCCTTGGTATGTCTTCTCTTTTACAAAGAGCCTGGTGACTGCGTACTGCGTTTGAGAGAAGAGTCCAATCTATGCCAGTTTCTAAACGCTCTTCAAAACCTAGTCGGGTTAAGAAAGCAGATATAAATGTTTTATGTATACACTTAGCGTTATTCAGAATCAGTTTCTCTAAAAATGACTGAATGATTATATTACGCTGAACAATATCTGGTAGCAATATCGCCAAATTTAAAAATTAGGCGCCCTAAGTCCATTAATTGTAGTTTTAAAATGTTTACTGTCCACAAAGTTGACGCAATTCTCAAACTCAAACCATTTATTTCAAATAAACCAATTACAGGCACTTTTGAATTGTCAAATGGTCGGGCAGTTAGAAAGATAAAGCTAGTTGCCCATTCCAAAGTAATAGTAATACAATCAATATGAACCTTATGTGGGTCATTAGACAGTGAACGAGTATAGTATTATTGAAAAGCTATGGGATCATATTTGAATGTGCCTACCCTCTATAACATCGTCAGGAACAAGAACAAGACTAGAGCTACTGATTGCCTGTCGCGCTATTGTAGGTGTTGTCTTTTTCGGTGCCTCTTTAGGCTTAGGCGGCATAATTATATCTTAAATTGAACGAAAACCAATGAAAACACTAATTTGCATCTAATTCTAAAATGTTTTGATAATATTGACTTCTATCATTCTTAATTTTCCAAAAAGATTTGCTTGCTGTAGGACAACTCACAACAAAACGGATTAGTTAGATTTATAAAATGCAACTTTTAAGTAGTAAACAAAAATATTGTTAAATTGACGTATGGCCGTCACACAGATATATTTAGACGTTGAAATCAGAGGTTGTAATGTACGAGTACATTTACAAAAAGGTTTTCATACAATAATATCCTGTTGTCTAGAAGTCGATAAAGCAGTAGGTATTGCTGAGCTTTCAATCCTGCTCGGTAGGTGTCGCTAACTATAACCACAAAGAACTATTTCAATTGTTTCAAAACCATGTGGTTTGTCACAATCTGTGGCATGGTTTCGTGACAGACAGCTGTTAGAGAGCACGTCAAATAAAAATTATTTTGTTAGTTTACGAATGACAATAATAAAAGAACGATATATTTTTATGAGGTAGCCTTTGAAGTGTTGTATGATAATAAGCTCAAGGTTATGGTAAGCTTCCGAGTGAAATAGTCGCGTGTGATAATGTAAATATTATTTTCCTAGTGCAAATTCTTGAATGGTTTGACTTTTATACATTGACATGTGATTGCGCGGGAATTTCGAGTTCTGCGGCGGTCGCAGATTCCTTCACCGATGGATATTCGAGTCAGTGTTTTCTTGAAGTTATGTTGAGTGAAAGTGTACTGTGCAATGCGGTTGTGTAGCTTTGGTGACGTTGTTCTTGCCAATACATGTGCATGCCCTTGTGAGGTTGGCAAGATCCCATATATGCGGACTATTCCTTTTGTTTACTTCCGCCACTAGCGAAGTAACTACATTCCTTTTAGTAAAAGTTAAGGTGAGTTAGTTATAATTTACTGAAACGTTCACTTAATAAAACAAAATATTATTTCGCAAATCAGAAAAAGATGATTTTAAAAAATGCAGAGACCTACTAAGTAGGTTTATGGCCAGTCATTTTTATCATAAATGCATCGTAGTTCGCTAAAAATGTCACTGCTCTTAGGTTAAATGCTCTAAGAATGCTCTGAATATTTTTGAAATAAAGAAATATATATATAATACCTTTCAAAGAAGGTAAATAAAAAGTACATAATTATTAGTAAAGTATTGTAATTTATAAAACTGACTTTTTTTTCTTTTTCCGGCACATAACTATGTTTTTTGTTTTAATAATTTTCCGATCCTTCTAATTCAAAGTTCAAATTGATGAACTTCAATAAAACCCTTTCTCCCTTCCCGCCACCTTGCAAAATTATGACCAAAACCAGAAACGTCCATTGAAGGCCGCTTTTGGATAATGGGGCTACTATGGAAAATATACCTACGATGCAAGAGCGAGCAGAACGAGCTCGACATTTTTACGACTCTGCTTGGAATAAGTTAGGTTTTCTTTGACTGTACATACAGAAATTTAAGTTTATCGACTTACGCTAAGTAGAATGCGTAGATAGCAAGGTCGAAGGTTGGCTCTGTCTACGGTCTTGTATGGGTTGGGTACTTTTTTTGCAACAGCAAACTTTCCAACTGCGAACTCCTCCATCTAATGAAATGGCGACTCGATACTGAACACATGCACCTAGCCAAGTGTCGGTTAAAGGATATTTCAGACAGACAGGTTTATTGGGAATGCTGCTTGAAAGATTATTTCTGTATTCGGAAAATGTGCTAAAATTCGTGATATTTTTTCCATATTGGCCAAAAACTCTGACACCAGGTTAGTCACTAACCAAACGCAAAAGAAAGAAAGCATACCAGTATTCGCCTATTTGCCAAAATCCATCTCCATAATCTAAATCCAGAGGTCAGCCATATAAGTTTTCGTAAGAATTTTCACTCGGCTGAGTGAAAATTTTGAAATTTCTATTTTGTAAAAATAAATGTAAACTCCATAGATTAAATTCCAAAGTTAACAGTCTAGTGCTCGTGGTTCTCCACGTTATAAATCAATCACGAGGGACCCATTACCAATCGCTTTTCTGATCTTTCAAAATCAATGTGCCTAGCTTTTTCCCAACTAGGTTGGGGTCGGCTTCCAGTCTTACCGGATGCAGCTGAATACCAGTATTTTACATGGACCGACTGCCAATCTGACCTCCACAACCCAGTTAGTTACTGGGTAATACGATACCCCTTGGTCAGACTGGCTGTCAGACTTTCAGGCTGACTACCCGTAACGACTGTCAAAGATCCACGAATGACAGCAAGAACCAACGGCTTAGCGTGCTTTCTGAGGCACGGAAGAGTCTCGATATGTATAGATGGTCACCCATCTACGGACCAACCTCGGCAAACCCGATAAATCGATCCGTGCGACTGTTATTACTTAGCCAAAGGCTCCTCTTTTCTGATCTTTCAATTTAATTTAGTGTTTGTGTTTGTGTAATGATAGCCTAGTGGTGTGACCGTCGGACTGCTAAGTCATAGGTCTCGAGTTCGAACCCAAGGCATGCACCTCTGAATTTACGGATTCATGTGCGTATTGTATAATTATCACTTGCATAAAATCGGTGAAGGAAAACATCGTGAGGAAACCAGCATGTCTGAGAGATATTTCTCAACAGCATGTGAAGCTAAGTCAGAGGTCCATGGGCAGCATAAAAACTCTGACACTAGGTTAGTCACTAACCACACGAAAAAGAAAGAAAGAATTTAATTTAAAATCAATGATTAAGTACCTATTTTGATCACGGCGATGTCACATAACTTTCCATAATCGCGCGTTCACGCAGGACCGCCATTCTACTAATCTCGAATGTTTTGTAAATATCTTACAAAGGCATGTCAGTACTCAGTAATACCAATAAATGTTATTAAGAACCTGTTTCTTGAACTCATTTAAAATCGAAGTCGACCTTGAGTCACCTAATCCATGTCTTAAAATAGCAAACGCTTGCACTTAAATATCGTGTTAATTTCGAGGCTTCGTTGATACTTTCAATTTATTGTAAATTGTACTTATTCCAATTTATGTATGAGTCAGCGTAATGCTTACCCATTTTCTTCTATATCATCGCATTAGCTCACTTTATCAAATTTTCTATTATTTGTTATATTATGTTTAGGTGGTTTTACTTCACCCTTAGAGAGCGGTGGTCAAAGTAACAAGTTTGGTGTCATAAAAGAGTTGCCAGTTCTGGGCAATCTCATCATATTGTATTGCAACTTCTATAATTAGTATAGTATTAAATTAAGGTTGTTAATGTTAAAGTTCATCATCTTATAACAAGTCCTCAAGGTGAGGGAGAACAATATATGAGGCTGTATCTGAATCAAGAATATCCGAATGAATGTAAAAACAAAAATAATTGCCAGTCCACTTTTTGTAACAGAACTCATTTTGTTTAAGTCAATCGTCTTCTCGGATAAGATTCTTAATTTTGAAGCATAATCAAAGATGCAAGACCGTTGAAAAATCTCATTACGGATGACGTAAATGCAAATGCGTCAGCCAACTCGGCTGTAACCGCTTCAACCTTCTTGTCAGTCAAATTAAAACGGTGACGTTCTGCAGATTAAATAAAGTTAAGAAAGTAGTACACTGGAAACTATTTATATGTATACATAAATAACATCATGCCTTGTTCTCAGAATGGCAAGGCAGAAGTGTACCCATAGGTACGCCCACATGTCGTCAGCCATGTTGAAGCTCCCTGTAATAGGCGAGCCTATTAGCATCAACCGGGTACAAATCAAGATTCCAGACTGCTTCTGAAAACAATCAGATGAAAAACCCAATATCGCTTTACCCGACTTCGGAGTCGAACCCAGGAGTCGATCGAGCAACACGATACGCTACAGAAAGACGTATTGCGTGAGTCCAAATTGGGGCAGGAGAATCTTGAATGTACACCGCTTATAAACATAAGCGGGACTGCTGAGTGCAGTGAAATGGTCCTGGGAGCACGGGCCTGCGGACGGTGAGTAATGGGTAGCTCACCGTCCGATCAGGACCAGGCCCGTGTCGGACGGCGCGTACGTGTTCCACACGAGCCTCAAAGAGATGTTAGGAAGCCGGGTCAGCGGGATCGTTCGAAAGGGTTACCGCTTCCCCAGAAAATAAAGGGCTAAGGAAGTCAGTAAAAGTCTGACACTCCCTTCTACTCCACACAGAGTTGGCGGAGTTAAATGATGATTTCCCATCCAAAAAAAAGTTCCTGGGAACAGTCCGGAGTCTAGCTGCAAGATGGCCTGGCCTGTAATAGGCCTTATTACTTGGGACTGGCGTAACGTAACTGGCGAAATAATGTCGCTATACACCTCTCCCGGTTTTTTTTTGTATAGCACATAGGTACTGTTCCAATGCTCCCCAAGTTCAGAAATTCTCTTCCCACGTTACCACGATTTGTATATATGTTATTATTTCAACAGGTCGCACAGTCAAAATGCAGCCTTCATTCACAATGCAGGAAGGCGGTTTCGGGGTGGGCGACTACGCAGTCTTCGGCGTCCTATGCGCAGTGTCATGCGCAGGAGGGCTGTGGTACAGCGCCGTCGGCTCGAAGGTCAAAAAGGTAGTGGATGTGAAAGACTACCTTCTTGGTGGAAGAACATTGTCCACATTTCCTGTTGCTATGTCACTTATTGCCAGGTGAGATATACTTGTGGAGTTGTTTATGTTTTATTATTAGGTATTCTAAGAGTTGGCATCTTCTGGGTTTCTTAAGGATCCTATCACACTGACGATTTTAGCAACGCGCTCACTGCGTATGTGTAGCGAGCGCGCCATTCCGAGGGCTATTGATGCGAGTGTACGAAGCGAGTGGATAATCTTGGGAAAAAGCGGAGAACAAGTCGCGAAACTAGCTTGCTTCGCACCCGCGAAGAGTACACGCTGGAAACACGCTGGCAAATCGTCAGTGCCACAAAACTATAATATTTTATCAACAGACGAAAACAGGTTGAGGTTCTCAAGTCGACGCATATTTAATAGTTTCGTGTAATCATGAAATTCATGAGATCCATGACACAAATGTCTTAATTTCAATGAGTTTTTCATGACCTACTTTGGGTAATTAAAAGATACGTAAAATAAACATAAATAAGCGTCTTTTATAATGTTTTTTTAGTTAAAATTTTACCGTTTTGTAAATAAATAACTATGTTTTTAAACTACTAGCTGCTGCCCGCGACTTAGTCCGCGTATTATTTTCTTTTAAGCAGCTAAGGGTCATAGTATGATGTTAAAAAGACAATTTTCTTCAAAAGTAGGTCTGTTAGATGCAAAAAAATCTCATATCCGAATGGTAACTCCAGAGATTAGCGCATTTAACCTTTAAACCGCCCCAGTCAGATTAATACGACAAATGTTTTCGTACCCGCGGCGCATGAGTCGTGTGTATACGACTGAGAATTTATGTTCAGTTTTCGGTTTTTATGTAATTGCAAGACCCTATACGTCTGAAACAAAGATTTTTTTAATGAGTTGGTCGCTAGGACACTTCAATTGATATACAACCAAGCGGTCAATAGGTTAAACAAACAAACTGTTCAGCTTTATTAATTATTTAGTATACATAGATGGTATAGAAACCGACTGTCTGGTCCAGTAAATGATGATTAACTCATGTTGTTGACTTGGCAATGATTCGTCAATGTACGAACTGAAGTGTCCAGCCCTACAAATAAATTTTTATGCGTCTAGAGCAGTGGTTCTTAAACTTTTTTGATTGAAAGTGATTTTATGTACTTACATTCTTTATTAATAATAAATCATATAAATTGACATTAACATTTGCCATTGCAAGTCTATTGCGGTGTTTTGTTTTTGTAACTGTATAGGTTAGGTATCCTGTTTTGCAAAAGTACGTTGTTGGGGACGGGAGAAGAACATTCAAGGTCTTTGTGACCCTATCCCCCTTTCCTGGAGCGCCCACAAAGACTTTGTCAAGCACTAGGGCACTACAGAACACATTTTGAGTACAACTTATGTAATACCTAAAAGACCATGTCTGATCAAATGTTTTATTTCAGTTACGTCTCCGGGGTGACGATATTAGGGACGCCAGCAGAGATATACAACTACGGTACACAGTACTGGCTGGTGGTGATAGGCGTAACCTTGAGTTGTATTGCAGTCGTCACGATATACCTGCCCGTCTTCTGCACACTCAGGCTATCTTCGTCTTATGAGGTACGTTCTATTCATGCTGGGTCAGTTTTGTTAATGCTGAAATGCCGCTATTGTGGATGACCTGTTGTCAGCCTATGTTCTACCCTGCGGACTCTCCGTCCGCATTCCGGCCTATAATACTGCTCGACGAGGTCGGCAAACTCTTCGAGAGAATTATTGCGGGCCGCCTCGTCGGGCACTTTGGAAGGACGGGGCCGGACCTTGCGGACTGTGGACGGACGACGGTGGACGCCATCATGGGCGTTAGAGTCCTCACGACGGGGGACGCGGTGTCCCAGGGTAGGGTCGTCGTGGCGGTGTCACTCGACATCGCCAACGCTTTCAACACCCTGCCTTGGAGTTGCATTGGGGAAGCACTCCGGTATCACCGGGTGCCGACCTACCTCAGTCGAATAGTCGGGGCGTACTTGACGGACAGAGCCGTCATCTACCCCGGTCGCGATGGGGAATGGAACCGGCGAGAGATGTCATGCGGTGTCCCACAGGGATCGGTTCTGGGTTTGCTCCACCCAGAGCAGGAGAAGTCATTGGATGATTTCTCAGCCTGAAAAAAAAAGCCTATGTTCTACATGGTTATAGATGTGATTATATGCACACCGATAAACAGATATACAGTGTGTTAGGTTAAACGAGGGACATACTTTCAGAACTCATGAAAATGATCAATTTTGACTATGGCATTATACCTCAAATCACGAAAACAAAATCAGCTGTTCAGTACATTTATGTTCGTATAATTCGTCAAAATGAATGAAACAACTGATATTTTTTTTTCATATTTCAGAGTTGGTCCCATGGAAAAAGTTGTTGATTTCCATGAGCACTATACAACCTGAAAGTATGTCCTTAGTTTAACCTAACACTGTTTAAGTAATTAGTTAGGTTTTAATTCGTTAGTTTCATAGAGAAGAATTGACAAAAACATGGCATTGTTACAAGCTTGCAACTGAATGAACAGCTATCACTGTTTGGACCCCGGATTTAATGATAATTTTAAAACCATAAACATAAATCACTAGAATGATTAACTTTAAAATGCCTAAGATTGTATACCAATGAAATATTAACATCGAACAGTCATCTCTTTCTGTGTTCAAATAATTTATCTTATGTCCGTGTAGATCTTATCGCGGCGGTGATCTATCACAAAATGACAACCGCTTTGCACTGGACTTTGCCCTCGCGCAGCAAAAAACGCACGGGTTTATTATGACCGAGGTTAATAGCGTGCATTGAATTGTTGTTCGTATTTATGATCGGTAGACTTCGTTTTATATCCATAGGATTTTTACTACTAAGGTACAGGGTTATGCTTAGGTGTATTGAGTACCTATTATTTTTAAGATTAATTGTTGATTTTCGTAAGAAAACTCAGTACCTACAATCTGCCTATTCTTTTTTCAACTATGTTGGGGTCGCCTTCCAGTCTAACCAGATGCAGCTGAATACCAGTATTTTACATGGAGTGACTGCCTATTTGACAACCCAGTCAGTAACTGGGCAATACGATACCCCTTGGTAAGACTGGTTGTCAGTTTTTCGGGCTTCTGACGACCCGTAACAACTGTCAAAGATGCACAAATGAGAGCCGAGACCGACGGCTTAGCGTGCTTTTCGAGGTACGAAGGAGTCTCAGTATGTAAAGATGGTCACCCATCTACAGCCAGCCTCGGCAACCGTAGCTTAACCTGATGGATCGACTTGTGCGTCTGTTATTATTTCACTACGAGCTCCTCTAAAGCTAAATAGTAAATCAATAGGTTAGGGCATACATTCGACACTTTAAAGGGATAAGATACAATGAATGGTGGTCTCTGAAGTCATCGCAACATGTTGAAACTAATAACAAAAAATCAACATAATGACTCCTGCAATCCAGTCAAGTGTTAGGCAGGGGTGTACCTTATAGTACACCCACATTACCCCAGTTCTGTTTGAGTCCCATGTAATAGGGGGTGAGCCTATTGCCATCAACCGGGTACAAATGCAGAGTACGGGCTTATATCACTTTACCCGACCCGGGGATCGGATCCATAACCTCATGCTCAACAGTAGCGCTTGCGACCTCTACTTAGACCTGTTCGGCAGTCTGACAACTAATCGAAATGATTAAAAAGTTAGACAAAGTGGTTTAAATACTTAGATATTAGATAAGTTACTTAATCAGTTTCAGGTTTGTATACATATACATTTTGAATTCTTCAGTGACCATAACCGCTCAACTGTAGAAATATCAAATATGATTCAAAACAATATAAAAAGTAATATTGTGTCTCATTAGTCACAGTTGAGATAATAATAGAAATGTTTGAAATGCCTTTAAAACAATTTAAAATAGAATGAGATGTCAACATAAGAATTATGGAAATCATAATTATAGTACGCTTGTCATCTGAAAAGTTATTATAATTCTAAAACAATAATTGTAATATCACATAACCTGATGTTGTAAGATTCTTCACCGTTTCTGTAATGCTATTGTTTGTTTCAGTACCTCGAGCTACGGTTCAACAAGAATGTCCGCGCGTGCGCATCCGTCTTGTTCTTACTCGACGAGGTGAGTTCATTTGCTTTATTAATTATACTCTTGTCACTGTTACTCTATTAATAGTTCTTCATACCGAATTTCGGCTATTGCGACGGATCTCAGGTAGGTAGTTTGTAGGTCGTAGCTTGGAACCCAAATGGGCGCTTTACCTTGTGTTAATTGTTTCATCTCCACTGCTCTCAAAAACTGTGTCGTAGAACTTCGAAAAAAATGCGAAGATATCTGACATCTACCAACCAGCACTGGGTCCTCATGGTAGATTACTGTCCACTCCCTCTCACCAAGAAGAAGCCTGAGTCCCAGCAGTGGGAACACTATAGGCTGAATCTGACCAATCTCAGTGGAGAACAGCCTTCTAGATATTGTAGTGCACACAGCACAAGTTAGTGTGTGAGCAGACACAGGTCAACTCTGTCTTCTCTCACTCTTGTAGTCTGATGATGAGACGGCAATCCGACATAACCAGAGAGAGATCATGCGCAGAGCTTACGGCTTAACGTGCCAACTCTATTACAGAGTCCTTGATTTTTTCTGCTAAGCGATATTACTTTCTTCTACGATTTTGGTATATCTCCATGGGGATCCCCGGCTGGTCTTAGGATAGCCTGGCTAAACAGCTAACCACCTGATAACTGGCTGATCTGCGAGCTACCTATTGAAAAGAGAGACGTATATGGGTCAAAATCAGAGAGGTGAGCATTATGCTTCTGACAAACATTTCTGAATAAAATAACTCGATACTACTAAAAGATTTATTTCAAAATAAAGGTTCTGTGCATAATTACACGGCACTTAGCTTATTTATCTTTCTGTACTAATGTTTTATTTGATTTTAAACAAAAAAAGGTGGAAATAGTCATTCCGGGAACGCGTCCTTAAACCATGTTTCATAGTTCAAACAAGTCAAAAATGTTTATAATTAAGACTTAAAATTGTCATATTTTAATTTTAACTTTGAAAATGATTAAATTAAGAATATACGTATAAAATACATTAATAGCAGTTTAATTTATTCATATTTTGACTATTCAAATGCTGTCTGACGTTTAATAAATCATTCCGTGAACGCAGTCGATGTTGATCGATGTAAATAAAAGAAAACACGCTAGGTGGCGTTAGCGAGCAACAGTGTGAAGTTCGCTAGTCAAAGCAAAAGGCGTGTTTCGTGTTTACGGAAAAAAATAATTGATTTTGTTGGTAAGTACCTTTTAAATTGATATGTGTGAAGCGTACTTTAATTCTCTGTCACTACGGGAACGCTGTTTGATGATTAGTTTTTCGAAAATTTGCATATTTTTTGCAAAAATCTTATAAATATTAGAGCTCACTTGTTCATAACCTCTAAAACCTATATCTAAGATGGCGGCGTCAAGCGTGACAACAAAATAATTATCAAATAGTCATTTCGGGAACGGTCATTTCGGGAACGTTCACCTATATGACGGGCGTTCCCGAAATGATACACCAATTGAAAATTTATGGAGAGTACTTTGAAAAATAAATGTTTTCAATAAAAAAATATATAAATTAACAACATTATCCGATTTAGAAACAGGTTAATTACAATTTCTTAAAGGTGATACTTAAATGCGTTGGTTATATTATTATTAAAAAAAATAGTAAAAAGTGTTCCCGAAATGACTTTTGTGCCTGGCATTTTTCTTATTAACTGGTAGAATTTCTAAAATATACATTTTTGTGCGTACCTTTTCACAGGAAAGGTTCATGACAAATGACACAACAGACTCCACTTGTTAGTTTTCTTCAAAAGAAAACTTAATTTTTCAAATATTTGAAAACCTAAGATGCTCACCTCTTTGATTTTGACCCATATATAAGGGATTAAAGGCAGCATGATGACTCTGACGATCGATATTTTTTTAATTATGCCTATATTATCAATAATATAAGTAACTAGCTGACCCGACAGACGTTGTCCTGTCTTAACTATGATACCTACCTTACCTACCCTACCTACTCTACCTATCCTACCTACCCTACCTACCCTACCTACCCTACCTACCCTACCTACCCTACCTACCCTACCTACCCTACCTACCCTACCTACCCTACCTACCCTACCTACTCTACCTACCCTACCTACTCTACCTACTCTACCTATCCTACCTACCCTACCTACCCTACCTACCCTTCCTACCCTACCTACCCTACCTACCCTACCTACCCTACCTACCCTAGCAAAAATGTGCAATAAAAATATTTTTCTCATACAAACTTTGCCACCCCTTGTAACCCTTTTAGGGGTTGAATTTCCAAAAAATAATATGCCTATGTCCTTCTCATGAATGCAAACTATCTACATACCAAATTTCAGTAAAATCGGTTGGGTGGTTTAGGCGTGAAAAGGGAACAGACAGACAGAGTTACTTTCGCATTTATAATATTAGTGTGGATTATGGTGCAATCCGGTCAAGATGTTTAAGGAATGTATATTAATGAACGTTGTCTTGAAAACTCACACATTACAATTTTACCTAAAAAAAATCAGCTGTTCCATACATTATGCTCGCATTACTCATCAAAATGTAGGGAACAGCTGATTTTTTTTTCGCGATTTCATGTGTGTTCCCATATTAAAAGTTGTTCATAATGATGAGTACAATGACCCCTTAATATATGGCCCATGAATTCAATTTCACCTTGTAGAATATTTTTCTCAACATACTTGCTTGTAAAGCGACTCTTATGGCAAAGCGTTTAGGTTCATAATTCCACCTATATTTTTAATACTGACATACAAAGCAAACACCTTGCCTGGTTTACGTATGCACATAACTTACTTGTAAGAAACAGGCATATAATTATTATGTCATGAAAGACTGTTAACAGTTGCCACGTGCCCTTACGTTTTATCTTACAACAGTTCATATGCGGATATTGAGGGGCATTGAATGATAATATATGAACGTACATGACATAACAGCTTCATGGGTACTCAGATAGATAGATAACTATTTACAAAGTACTCTTAGGCTAAGATTTAGAAACGTTACTTAACGTCTGCTTTGGCTGAGCGTTATTCGTGTCACTGTCACTGTCAAAGTAAAAATGTTAGATAGGGTTTTTTTTTTGAGCATGGGAAATCATCAAATGACTCCTCTCGCTCCGGGTGGAGCGGATGGGAGTGTCAGACTTTTACTGACTAAAACCAATCTATGTTTCTTTTTTAGCCCGCTATGTTCCGGGGTAGCGGTAACCCTTTCGGACAATCCCGCTTAATAAGATAGGGATGGGAACATGTTTAAGTTAAAGGCGTTAATAAATAGATAACGTTTATAGATTCCCGCCTTACAGATATCGAAGTTAGAGGATTAGATATCGATGTTAAAATTGCGATTTGGATGACTAAAGAGAATGTTGAAGAGATAGTGTCAGACTGTCAATCAAGTCGGCCTAATGCTGGATTATTTATCAGAAAACGATAGGTGGTTATTTTTAAAATGATGAATACCTATCTCAGTTGTACTTACTTACAGTTATTGCTGGTAAGTCGCTTTCGCGTTTGCTTTCCACTGCCAAAAAAGGCCTCCGGTCACGACTAGAACATTGACCAACTATACAGGGTGTAACAAAACTAGTGTCCGTCCTAAAAGAGGGTTTTCTGTGTCGTATACGTACATATATTGATTAGGTTAGGTTAAAAAAAAAATAAAAAATGTTGATCTCCCAAACAAAATGTCGTCACGTGACAGAACATTTTTAGTGGAGATAAAAAAAATATCCGAATTTTTCAGTTAAAACTGTCAATATGTCTGTTCCTTTTAACGACACACAATATGTTGCGTTACAACCTGTATTCGTCTATTCATAGAGAAGTATTAAAGTATGCCTTAAAAGGAATAAAAAAGCATAAAGACAGTACATACATAACCATGCAAGTGTAATTTCCCTCGTCAGTCAATGGAAGTGTATCCACTGATGACGTAATAAATCAGCCTTGATGTCACTTCTAGGAATCGCGGAAAAAGTACCAATTAGGTACTTATTACCATTCATTGTTTTTAATACAATTCGCTTTTCAATGTTGATATGACCATGACTATGTATTGTTGTGGTTGCTGTAAACATTCTGCCTTACAAATTTACTTTGATTAGTAAATATAATTCATTTAAAAACACACAACAGTTGTTGAAGTTGTCAATTAGTTTGACATGTCTCTTTACACGTTCTACTAACGTTTAATTAGTAACTAGCTTCCGCCCGCGGCTTCGCCCGCAAAATATGTCGACAAATTATACACATAAACCTTCCTCTTGAATCACTCTATCTTTTAAAAAAAACCCGCATCAAAATCCGTTGCGTAGTTTTAAAGATTTAAGCATACATAGGGATATAGGGACAGAGAAAGCGACTGGACTAGGGTTTATACTGTAAAGGTTTTATGAAAAAGGCGACCTTATGTCGCCACAGGCTGGTAGGAAAATAACTGGCAGCATACGATCTTTCAAACGAATTTATTTTTGGTTTTATTAGGTTTTTGGTTTTTGTTTGATGAAAATATAGTGTTAGACTTAGAATAAGCGCATAGCACGTTTTCCCTAAGATAAACTGATAGACCTAAAATAAATATAATACAGATTCATTTTCTTTTCCTCCTTATTATGTAGCTAGCACTTTTCGAGTGCTACAGTACCTATTTTTTTCATATTTGATTGTAAATGCCTATATTTGCAACAAAATATTGCCTTATAAACCTAAGCATCGAAGCACACGACCTTTTGTTTACAAACGAAGTTTTTTATACATTAAAAACGTTTGAATACTCAATTTGAGGAACTTGATTTGATAAAAGTACGAGCAACTTGCACTTTGAACTCAAATAAGTACTTAGTTAAGCACCCATCACCTGTTTGTTTTGTTATTGATCTGAACACTATGACGTGGGTGAGAAACCTGTTATATCGGATTGTTAACGTTGCAGAATGTGATGCTATTTAACAAACTTTATAATATCTTCTAATCTAAATTTGATTGTAATGTACTTACCAATAAGTTATGTTACGTAGTACCTAGAAGTATTATACGGCGCGAGTTGCGCGTTCCTCGTCTGTTTCACACTCAGAAGTGCAAAACAAATGCCGGTGAGCGGGCACCTCTCCGCCGCCTTGTAGTAACTTATAACACACACTTTACTGATACCGACATTTTTGCGTTTTCTTCCGCAAGATTTAAAAAGACGGCCATTATAAGTTTACTTACCGACAACCAATCATAAATTACTTTTCTTTCATTTTTCTTTTCTTTCAATTCATAATTTAGTTAAGCGACCGTCCGTCCTTTCCTCTTTTAAGTATTTCTTATTTTAATCCGTGGACAATAGTGTGGGTTATACGTTTATTAAATGAACTTTATTAACTCCGATGTATAAATTGTAACGCGTAACTGTTTTTTGTCCCTAAATAAATAAATAAAATAATCTAACTGATTGAATTATAGTTTCTCCCGCTGTTGGTCATATTGCAGTTTTAAAATGTTGTTAATCACTACATAGTATAAAGCAAAGTCGCTTTCTACGTTTGTCCTAATGTCTGTATGTATGCTTAGATCTTTAAAACTACACATTGGATTTTCATGCAGTTTTTTTAATAGATAGATTGATTCAAGAGGAAGGTTTATATGTATAATAGAATGTAATTTCCGTCATCCACGAAGTCATCCGCGGGCAGAAGCTAGTATTTTACATAAAAATGGCTGCAGAAGATTCTTTCAGAAGAACGTTCAGACTTAAGAACAGATATACTGTAGGTATAGCAGTAAGAATATTCTACCACTTTATTTTCTAAGATTTGTCAGTACAATGACCCAGTTTAGATCTCACATAAACATACAGACTACCTATACTCTTCATAATACTGTTTCCATTACAGTCAAAATAAATTATGTATCTAAAATATTATTATGAATCTTAAATACCGCCGCAGACGGCAGATTTATTAACAACAGTTAAGTAGTTGCTTTGAAATCAGCAATTCTTATTAGTGTACGTAAGGTCGTTCGCTTCGCTGTCACATTGGACTTTGACCACGCGGTGTCGGTTTGTATGAACAAAATCAACATCAATTGTCCGTGCCACATTGGCGGAACTGTGACGCGTAGTTGGCCAGCTCTATGGCCCATGTATAACCATGCTTTTGGAATTCGGAAAACAATTTGAATCCATGACATGGCAGTACTAATTCTGCTTCCGCATGTTTCAGGAAAATGTCGGATCTTTATTTCAATTGATTAAAATACACGAATGACGATGTTTTCAGTGTGTAGGAAACTTAAGGATATCCGGAAATAATTGGATAGTAATACCAGGATTATTTAGTTTCAACCTGCATAATCTTTTCCCGATTATGTTGGGATCGGCTTCCAGTCTAACTGGATGCAGCTGAATAACAGTATTTCACATAAAGCGACTGCCCATCCGACCTAACAGCCCAGTAACTGCTAATACCTACGATACCCCTTGGTAAGAAGGAATGTCTAACTCTCAAACTTCTGACAACTCGTAACGACTGCCAAAGATCCACGAATGACAGCCGGGACCAACGGTGTATTTTGTTTATTTGACCGAAATGGAATAATTCTTCAATCTGTAGGAAAAGTCGGATTTTTGTGTCATCATTGAATTAAATAGACTTAATGACGACGTGCGTAATGAAGTTTTCAAGTTCAGTCACCTGTTTCATTGAACTTTGATGCGGAGTTTGAATATTTGAGTAGACATTTGCCAAGCATCATGTACTTTTATATGTAGAGTCAATGATGTGGACACAGGGATTTAATGTTTGCTCACATTCCGACTTTTATAAATTGAAATAACTACGTATTGTGATTGGAATTGTGTATTGCTTTAAGTATAAGAGGGATATCAATTGGTAACGAAACATCGGTTTTTCAGAATTCAAATGAAACATACATAAATAACAACGTATGCCTAAATAAACGCTGTATAACGTCATTCTCCTGCTCCTATCCAATTTATTTATTTGGTCTCGGCGCAACATGTCTTTTACTTCCATACTTCTCTATTAGTCGTCATCTCGGTAGTCACTCCTTTTCTAGCCATTTATCATCTTTCACACAATCCATCCATCCTTTCTTTTTTCTCTACTTGTATAGCCATCCACATTCATGTATTCCCCAAAGAGTTAGACAGAGGTTTTCCAATAGTACAGCCACATTTCGTCAGCTATGTTTGTGTCTCATTTGTGTATATCCCATACCTAAATTACACTAATATTTTACAGGCTAAAGTTTGTGAGTGTGTGTGTGTATTTGTATGTTTGTTCCTTCTTCACGCTCAGACGGATGAACGGAGATGAATTAAACTTGGCACAGAGGTAATGACCTGGATTAACACATAGCTTTTTATACCGGTAGTAAGTTTCCTTGGAATAATTTCCTAGATCCACGCGGGCGAAACCGCGGGATGGAAGCTAGTCACTACATAGTATAAAGCAAAGTCGCTGCCCGCGTCTGTCCTAATGTCTGTATGTATGTATGCTTAGATCTTTAAAACTACACAACGGATTTTGATGCAGTTTTTTTTAATAGATAGAGTGATTCGAGAGGAAGGTTTATATGTATAATAATATGCAATTTCTATCATACACGCGGGCGAAGCCGCGGGCAGAAGCTAGTAAGTTATAAAAATAACAACACATACAATATCCTACCGTAATCAAAACTATTGGTTGATGAATAAACAGTACGTGCGCATGTATCGCCCATCTTGTTATTAGATTCGGCACACTCAATCACTAGGCATTGCCATTCAAGTGCAAACTTTCATACACGTTGTATATATGTAGAAAGTGGGCGTCATATAAACGAGAAATTTTATTCGCCGACATCTATGGTCACTCTTAGATCGATTACGATATCTATACGGTATAATTTCAGTTGGACAAGGTCGATTTATGGTTGTGAATGGACTTTGCTCGGAGCAATTTGAACTGAACAATTCATAAACATACATATAAACAATGTAGTCAAAGATTACAACGGTCAATTGACCACTTGGGAAAATATGTGCAAGCGCAATGACTACGTTTATGTATAAAAATAAAGGCGAACTGGCTGAACTGCTTCGCTCGTATCAATTTGACGAAGACGTCATAGCTTTCAGCGTGTATATGCCATACTTAGCACGTACGACGTACTGTCCATTGTTTCGGAAACGCAAATAAGGGGTAATCATAAATCTGGATCTTTAGTAAAACGTACTATAACATTATATACATCACGACATACATGTATTTCCCCGAAGAAATGGGCAGCAGGGTACCAATAGCACACTCACTTTCGACAATTATGAGTCCCATGTAATAGGTGTCTATTGCCATCAACCGGGCTACTACTGAGAAATTGCAGATAGAAAAACCCAATAACACTTTGTCCGACCTGGGATTCGGACCTAGGACCTCATGCTCAGCAGTAGCGGTTGCGACCACTAACCAACGAGGCAGTGGGAACTTTAATAAATATACTAAAACAATAATATGGCACAACGGCAACGATAAAATACAAGTTCGCTTCCAGTTTAACCTGAAGCAGCTAAATACCACTATTTTACATGAAGCGACTGCCTATCTGACCTCCAGAAGTCAGTCCGTAACTGGGTACTACGATAGGCCTAAGTAAGACTGGCTGTCAGACTTTCGGGCTTCTGACTACCCGTAACGACTATCAAAGATCCACGAATATCAGCTCAACGGTTTAATGTGCTTTCCGAGGCACGTAGGAGTCTTGATATGTAAAGAAGGTCACCCATCCACGGACCAACCCCGACAAGCTTAGCTTAACACGAGCTCCATATTACCTATTCAACATTCTATGCGATAATAGGTAATCCTGCAAAGTCCGAACGTCTGCTAGAAGTACCGTCAAACTTTATGACGGCTCTGAAGTGAGCTACTCGCGCTGCGCAGTAGTCAGTACCCCACCCCTCACACCGCTGACACATGAATTTGTTTCTGCGCAGCGGCTCGCCTCATGTTCCGAGCGGCCATAAAAGTTGAATCGTTCGGTATTGACGGGAATAATTACTAGCGGTGGTATATGGTCAACCTTTGTACCTTTGATTTGATGGTATAATAACCGAGGAGCAAGTGGATTGATGAACGTAACATAGTTAATTACAGCAGAATGCGGATATAAAGCACTGTGTTCAAGCAATATAATAATTAATTAATTAATAGGGGCACCAAAAAAAAAAGATTGAGATTATTACAGAATCGACCGACTGTAGTACTTTTGTGTAAAAATAACACCGTGCAAATGTATGTGAAGTGAGTTTAAAGTGAGCTGTCAATCCGAAATATGCGTGGATAAGATTTATACTATTATTGGGTTGATAAGACTGCTCACTTCACGCTCACTTCACTTTGGTTTTTACGGTGAGATTTTTATAGAATCGACCAAGTCATTGCCATAAATAAATAAATAAGTAGTAGTAGAGTAGTCAAAATCTAAAAGGCCAGTTTTGACATTTGAGAAAGGACCTAGAATGTACCTTGGAACGAAACAGAAGGAAACAATAAAATAATTATTTAATTACATAGTGTTTTAAAAAAACACATAAATTTTTTAGGCGCGTTAAATCATATGATGGAATATATTTCGCGAATATTCTTTCTGCGCTAACTTTATAGTAGCATGCAATTTCTAATTAATACGAAACGTCTCAAAAACAGTTACGTTCTCAGTCTTTGTTTTTTTAAATACTTGTGTTGGAACCAATTAATTACTAAATTTCACCAGCTTCATTTGATTTTAATAGTAATTATATATTATCTAGTGATCTTTACTGAAAAGAATAAGGTTGGCGCTAAAAGCCGTATATAAAACTTTGAATTGGCGATACTGGTTTCTATAGAATGGCTTGTCCCTGACCAAGCGGCACATGACTTAGCGTCCCCGCGAACTTAACCTATCGAACCACTGTATCATTTCAAAATACCTACAAAATTAAAGTTTAAGTTAAATTTTCTAATCAGAACTTAAATCCACACTTTGTAATACATAATCAAATCAATCAACTCATACAAACTTGAATCGATTTATCGTGAGTATCGAGTACCGAGTCGTATAGTTACTTCACTAGTTACGTCGCGATGACAAATGTCAAAACGGGCCTTTTAGATTTTAGCAACTATAGTAAAATTAAATAGGACCAACACCCTGATTGCGTAACACACTATCAATCAAATCTGAATGATTTTGAAGGATATTGCTAGTCCATTGCTTCATAAGTTCGAAAAATTGTCTGCTCAACAACGTTAATAACGCAATGGATGTTATTCAACTGTCAAAATCAAAGCCATTGCTACTGGGTAGTGTATTACGCAAGTACCTACCTCGCAGGTGCTTTACTTATTTTTTTATGTAATGTAATTTCTGTTCTTTGTTTCAGGTACTTTTCCTGCCAATGATCGTATTTGTTCCTGCATTGGCGTTTAATCAATGTAAGTCAATTTATTAATAATAAAGTAGTTTCTATAGATATATTTTGATTTATTTTAGCGTCACTTTCAAGTTTTACATATTGAATATTATTTGTTTGTTCATTTTTGTGTAGCGTTTCATTTCATTTTTTTATTATTTTTTTTCAGTGACGGGTTTCAGTGTATTTGCTGTAGCTGGTACTATGGTCACAATATGTGGCCTATACACAGTATTAGTGAGTAGAATTATTTAGTTTGTTTTGTGTTGCTTTGTTGTTTTCATGCATGCTTTTTAGTCATCTTGGCTCTTTTCCCCGATCCTCGATACCCCGAAGGATTGCGCGGTGGTGCATCTGTAGTACACGCACATGTTACTGGATTAATACTGTGTTGTGTCGTGTCACCTTCTGACGCATATTTAGCCAATCAGAACTCGTTGTGATCTAACGTAGTCTTAAGCAGATTCGTTTGATTGGTCTATACCGCGTCACGACATACAGTAATATGTCGGTAGTTACAGATGTTATCAAGCTTTTGCCCGTGTCGGTAGTTACAGATGTTATCAAGCTTTTGCCCGAATTATGAATTGATACAGGATGAAACCTCCTTCTATTTTATGTGAAAAGTCTATAGCGTAGATTCATAAGTTTTTTGAAAGCTTCAATTTACTTCTTGATTTTTTACTTTTAATGTTTTTTTTTCGATCCGGTTACTGTTATTTACGACGATCCTAATTCTAACATTCTTTCCTATCCAGGGTGGACTTAAAGCAGTAGTTTGGACGGATTCCGTGCAGACAGGCATAATGTTCATAGGAGTGATCTTGGTCGCGGCCGCCGGGACGATCGCCGTCGGCGGAGTGCAAGAAGTCTTAGATATAGTCAACGAAACCGGCAGATTTGAACTATCCAAGTAAGAATTGTTTATGGTCAATTATGAATAATTAACTTTCTTAAAAATACTTAAAATATTAATAATAACTATGAACAAGTATATAAAACGGAAGGGAAAAAATAAATAAATGAAAGGGCATCAAAAATTTCGTCCACATCACTGTCAACAGGAAAAGTAAATAATCTACTTACTTAATTTTATTCCTTAATTCATTCATTCACTGAGTAACAAATAACACAGCCTAAATCGCTCTATTCTGAAGCACGGATATTTTATTAAGAGTTTCTGATATTATAACGAAGGCGAAGAATAAGCGATTATTAAAAAAAATTACTTATGGGGTATGAAAATTGGGGAAGAAAGTTTGTGTGGAGATTTGTAATTTTTGGCCATGGGAAATATCATTGGCTAACATTGCTTGTCTTGCATTATCATAATATCCGAGTAAGTGATTAGCTTTATAAGTTTGCTGAAAAGGTAATACCTGAAAAAACCTTGTAGGATAAAGGATTCTTTAGTCAAAGAAGGAAATATTTTGTGTTAACTGTGTTAAGTATTAAAAGGGAAAAGAAAAACGTTTCTTCTGCACAAAAAAAGGCACATTACAAAAACGATAACAAAATACACCCATTTATAAACTAGCCAAAAGCCTCGTAAAACCTCGTTCAACCAATAAAAAAAATAAAAAAAATTGTCCATTGCTAGTTTAACTGAAACAAATTCATGCATGATACAGAAAACAAGGGCAACATTTGCATAATAAAAGCGATGTCATATTCTATAATGCCTTAATCATTTATTTCCATAATTACTCATAACGTAGCAAACATAAATAAAAGATAAGATACTGAAAAGTAAAAGTATCTCTAAGCATCGATTTTCCACTTGACAGATAAACAGTTATCAGAAAAGTTGTCAAAACGTCAAAATTATCCACATGCCAAACTTATCTGTCGATTAAACGTATCTAATAGATTAATGTGCATTAAAACAGTGCCGCTATACTTTATTTCTATTGGTTTTCACGTTATCAATGTTATTGGGATTTTCAATCTGGAATTTCTCAGTAGCGGCTCGGAGTCTGGATTTGTGCTGTGTGATAACTGGGATTACTGGGAATATACACATAACATACACGAAATGTGAGTGTAAGCACTATAGGTTCAGCGCGATTGTCCGCAAGGGTTACCGCTACCCCGGAACATGAATGGCTAAGGAAGGAACATGGATGGGTCTTAGTCAGTAAGAGTCTGTCACTCCTGCTCTAGGTTTGATGATATTCCCCTTCAAAAAAGACGCACTGTACATTCACGAGCACCAATATGTATTCACTTACAAACATACAAAAGCGATTTTCTCGTGGAATGACGATAACTTTGTGATAATAGAACCTATTTCATATTAGTATGGGTTCCCAGATACTATGTCCGTAAAGACATAAAATTACAATCAATGCAGGATGAGAAAATCACTTTTTAAAGATGCTCAGTGTATACATATTTGTGCTTGTGACTGTACGTACACCTCTACTCAAGCCATTGGAGAAACAAGGCGTGATGTTGTGTAATCAGTGTTTACATTTACATGCATAAAAGTAACTAATTTTCTTATGCAAGTTTGTAATCTTTAACCCAACAGCTAACACACGTGGCTTTAGTTAAATGGTAGCGATGAACTTATTGTGATAACCTTTCGGGTATCGGTAGATCTACGTTTAAGTTGCGGCGAAAGCGTTAAGGTAGCCCGTGAAATTCGAATTTTCTCACGTTTTTTGCAGTTGGTGGAGCAAAATAATTATGATTCCAAATAAGTACGTAATTACAGAATTAGAATCATCAATACAATCCCCTTACTCTATGACAGGGGTCACCAATTAGTTTCGCTCGGGGTCCGTTTTAATAAATGAAATGACCATCACGGTACGCACAACATTTTATAGAAAAAAATATTATTAAACAAATGCAATTACGAAAATGACAAAGCAATTTTTCGCTTGTTAGCTCGTCACTTCATTCGGCCGTTTTCAAATTGACGTGAACAAAGATAATGCGGGGGATACATTTTTATTAAATTAAGTAGTCTGTAGTGCAAGTTGCTGTGTTCTCGCAATCCGCACAAGAGGTGCCGCGGCGGTCTCGATGCGGACCGCGGTCCGCCATTTGGCGACCCTTGCCCTATCGAATGTTTCGAATTGAATCGATTTCATGAAATCATGAGGTTTGAGGCCAATTCTAACTTAGAGAGGTTTATTGATGATTCTAATCAGTCGAGTCATTTATGATAAACATACAATCTGAAAATGATCTGAAAATTTCAAAATACATTAAAAAAAAATGAATTTCTCGGTTACCCTTGCGCTTTCCTTTAAACTCTGTGGTATAGTGTAGAGTGTAGGGTACATATAAAAAATAAATCAAGTCTCATTTGAGAGGAAATTCTGCACGCATTTTGTCATATTAACAGCTCAGTTACAGTCCGCGAGGTATAAGCTGAGCTTTGCATTTGTGTGAGTGTACATGGATAGTGTAGGTGTGATAACCGGCCTTAGGCGCGGCGCCATTTTCGCCCGGTAAAAACCGGTTTAAACTGATTTTGGGTAACCGGCCTGAGGCGCGGCGCCATTCTGACTGTACTTTTGGTGATCACTCACACTAATGCAACGCTCAGCTTATACCTCGCGGACTGTACCTTGATTGTAACAGCCCACAGACATATAGTACAACCATTTATCTATGTACAGTATGTTGTATATAGCACTGGCATCTTATAAATCAATGACAAAGATCGCTTTTCAATTCAAACAAAGAACGAACTATTTTCATGTCTTGGCGATTACAGACCAAAGAGAGACCAGATTTTCTCACGGTGTTTCCCTTCACCGACAGCCTACGGGAAAGTTGCCAATTACTTATGAGAACATAAGGTAGTTATTGCTCACCTACCTTTGTTTGGACAATTCACACCATTTTTTCCTGTGTGTCGAACTTGTTACTCAAGGAAATTGATCGATTATTGTGTACCTTGAAGGCAACTGTTGTCTATTGTTTTAATTTTATTGGCACATGACAACGTCACAATAGAATACGTAACATAACGCCTGTGTTCCCAGAAGGGGTAGGCACAGGTGAGCATATAGTACAACCACATTGCTCCAGTTATCTTTATGTTTAATCTCGTAACAACGGGCAAACCTATTGCCATCAACAGGGCTCAATAGATAATATTCTATTCTATACTACAAATTATTATACATATGCAGTTCATCATCTGCCTAGCCTTTTCCCAACTATGTTGGGGTCGGCTTCAAGTCTAACCGGATGCAGCTGAATACCAGTATTTTACATGGAGCGACTGCCTATCTGACCTCCACAACCCAGTAACTGGGCAATACGATACTCCTTGTAAGACTGGCTGTCAGTTTTTCGGGCTTCTGACGACCCGTAACGACTGTCAAAGATGCACAAATGACAGTCGGGACCAATGGCTTAACGTGCTTTCCGAGGCATGGAGGAGTCCATCCACGGCAAACCCGGTAACCGTAGCAGTTATTAACAATAAAACACCTAATTAGATTAAAAACGAAGCTATTTATTTTTCAAAAATAAATTGACTAGATTACAATCGAAAAATGCTATTACGCTGTCATAAATGCCGAATTTTTAAATGACAACATTCTGTGACATTGATTTTTTAAAGTACCTATATTTAAAAACTGATTACCTAATTATTACTGATTTATATTGATTTGTAGTTCTGGTTTGCCATATAGTAGAATGTACTGGATCCAATTGTCTTTAACTAACATCATGATGAACCTATAATATTCATTCCAAATAAATGTTCTGACTTTAATTCTGAAAAAAAAATATGTTATTATGCTATCGTATGTTTGTGTGTCAACTAGTCAATACAAGGAAATAAACAGCTGGAAGTATTCCCAGGAGGCAATAACCGTCACATAATCGTAAACTTTTCTGCAAGGAAAGACATGCTGAAATATGACGTGTACTTAGCAATATTATATTATTAAAAATTACATCTGTTATTATGGCGTGGCCTCCTTAGACGTAATTTCTGCTTACGTCATAGAATATCTAGAGCGGCGTCTAATCTTTGCTTACGTTTGGCGGAACAGATCTTACAATATACCTGACGATACAAAAGATGCATATTATGTGGTAGTCTGTTTATCGAATTGACACACCACGTAAATAGGCCTGCCTTATGAGATTCACATAAATGATTAATATTATAATGTTTGGACTATAAAAAGGACCATGCCATATTAGTTTGTATTGGAATTTTTTCTCAGGGATCGACGAAAATACGAAAAGCCGGTGCGGTCTAGTTTTAAAGCATTTAAAAAAAATGTCTCTCTATTTCCAAACATAAACATCATTTCATTTCATTTAAATTTTTACATACATTCAGTCAAAAAAGTATCGGGAATGAATGATTTGTTTATGGTTCCAAATTCAAATTTTTGTTTTTTTGTAGTTGTTAGATTGGCACAACTGTTTTCCATTTTGGCGCGGAGTTTGAGTTGCATCTGTTATTTATATTAAATACAGTGCTGGTTTTAGTAATATCATATATAGTGTGTATTGCGAATTTCATAATGGACAAAAATATCGAACAAAGAGTTTGTCTTAAATTTTGCATCGCCAATGGAATTTCGTGTTCGGAGTCACTGAAAATGTTACAGAAGGCTTACGGTGAATCGACTTTATCAAAAACTCGTGCTTATGAGTGGTTCAAAGCGTTCAAAAGCGGTCGAGATGTGATGGAAGATTTGCCTCGCTCTGGTAGGCCGTCAACGTCTGCAACTGAAGTTAACATCGCAAAAGTGCAGAAAATAGTGACTGAAAATCCCCATTCAACTCTGAGAGAGATAGCCGCCGAACTTTCTGTATCTCACGAGTCGATCCGTACCATTTTAACTAATCATTTGGGTATGAAACATGTTGCTGCTCGGCTAGTCCCAAAAGATCTGAATTTTCTCGTGACGAGACGTGGGTTTACGTGTTTGACATGCAAACTAGTCAACAAGCTTCGGAGTGGCGCCTTCCAACTGAACCGAAACCGAAAAAACCACGCCAAAGTCGATCAAAAGTCAAAGTCATGTTGACTGTTTTCTTTGACTATCGCGGTGTTGTGCACTCTAAATTCTTACCGGAAGGTCTAACGGTAAATAAAGAATATTATTTGAGCGTTATGCGGCGTTTAAGAGAGCAAATTCGACGAAAAAGGCCAGATTTGTGGAAAGAAAATTCTTGGATTTTGCACCACGACAATGCGCCTTCGCACAAGGCTATCATTGTGAACGAATTTTTGACCAAACACTCAACAAATACCATCCAGCAACCACCATATTCACCAGATATGGCTCCTGCTGACTTTTTTCTTTTTCCTAAACTCAAATTACCACTTCGTGGCACCCGTTTTCAATCGATAGAAGACATAAAGGAGAATTCGCGGCGAGAACTGAACTCAATTCCGGAAGCAGCGTTTAAAAAATGTTTTGATGAATGGATTATTCGTTGGCGCAAGTGTATCGTTTCTAAAGGAGCATACTTTGAAGGTGATAAAATAAATTTGGATGAATAACAGACATTTTGTGTATTATTGATCTTTGCCCGGTACTTTCTTGACAGAGTAGTATTACAGTAATTTCATGCAAGTGTCGAAGAATGACATTAATTTGAGATTCGAATATACTGCTAATTTAAAATGGTTGCTAGTTTGATAAACAATAATTGTCCTGGTTCTACTACACTTTAAAGTTAGTACTTCTGTGACGATCAATCACTGTCAACTAAAAAAAGTTACCTATTACACAATAGTATGCAAAAGTGCCTATCACTTTAGTAGGACTCATAATTAATGTCATACAGTAGAGATATGCACTTTTGGATTCGAATACTTAAACTGACATTTAAGGGGTTGTTAGTTTGTTAGACAATATATTTTCCTGATCTACTATACTCTAAGTACTTAAACAATTGGTATGACAATGAGTGTCATAAAGTGATAGGCACTTTTGATGCATCACATCATCCAGATGTATAAACGAAGCAAGAGAAGAATGTAAGGAGCGTGACTTACTACAGTTTCAGGCTACCCCCATAGTAAGAAGGCGTGAATTTTTGCATCTTCAAGTTTATTTGCAATCATATTTACATTTAAAAGCTAAATATTCATAATATTATGTACAGAAATAATATGTATAATGATCAATCTTCATCGTATTTGAGCTGGTCTACTGGATACGAAGATTGAATAATTCCTTACGTAACATTCGCCGCCATGACGACAATCTTGATGATTTTTTTGGACTTCTGCCCAAAGTAAGGGAAAATTCTGAAACCGTTTTGAGAGCATTGGTGATGAAATAAATTACTCATTAGAAGTGTCTGTCTGGTTTCGAATATCCACGACCTACAAATTGTTAGTCGGGGCTCAGGGTCGCGGCCGTTTATTACTAGATAAGGCAAAATTTTACCAATAACGAAACTAAACGCGATCAGCACTTAAACCCCACCCCGTTTAAGGGCTGTCAGTGTCATTATTTCTGTAGAATATTGACAGGTCTTGAACCCAGTTTAGTCATGCTGATCGCGATCAGTTTCATTGGTGAAATTGGAACTTAATGTTATTCTACGTATAAGGTACTTATTTCGGTTGGAGATCAAACAAATTATGAGGAAATTGATTGATAAGATTTATAGCTACGGGGAAAATCGTGAGTCGGGCAGTTGTTATCGTTTAAACTTAAACACAAATCGTTATGATATGAATGTGAGTAGTTTCAGTGAAATGAATTGGCTATGGCTATTCTGAACCGTTGCAATACTTACTGAAATTATATACTAGCACTTTGCCCGCGACTTCGTCCGAGTGAATTTTTAAATATAGCCTATAACACTCAAAGATAATGTGGTTTCCCATTAGTGAAAGAATTATCAAAATCGGTTCAGTAGATCCAGAGATTACCCCCTACAAACTCACAAACTTTACCTCTTTATAATATTAGTATATTTAAGGGGTCATTGTACTCAACATTATGAACAACCTTCACCATGGGAACTTAACCATAATCGCGAAAAAAAAACCAGCTGTTCCCTACATTTTGACGAGTAAGCGAGCATAATGTATGGAACAGCTGATTTTTTTAGAGTAGAAACCCGCTAAGCCCGCTCCCTCTCGAAGAGAGAAGGCCCGTGTCCCAGCAGTGGGAACAGTACAGGCTGATTATGCTATAGAGTAGAAAGTGACTCTGTGTCTGTTACTTATCATGCCTTAATGGCTGAATGGATTTTTATGATATTTAACATACAGGTCGACACCTGGATTTGGACTTGTAAAAATAGAAAAAGGTTTTATTTCGACTCGCACAGGAAGATCACAAATAAAATACCGAAAATACTGTTATATTAAATTAAAAGAAAAAATGGTATACAATACATACATAAACGCGGGCTTAGTCGCGGTTAGGGAATCCAATCCCGCATCAAAATCGCGATCCCGCAAGCATGCGGGATCAATGTCATCAATCCCGCGGATCCCGCGGGATTTGCGGGATTGCTTTTATTTACTATTATTTTTGTTTTGTGTAGTTAAATGAAAGAAATAAAGACAAGTATTTTTTTATTATTATTATTAATATGAAGCAAAGTTATTACTCATATTATAAATTGAATATAATGATGTTTAAGAAGCATAATATATATTCAACTTCTTTTAAGAAACGATATAATACAATATTTAACGTTTCATATTTAAATTTGTATTGAAAATAAAACATATTCATTTGTTTTAGAGACATAAAGAGGTGAATTAAGTAAACGCCGGGTTAAAAGTTAGCTTATTTTTTCTGAAAATGCTTTCGAAAAAACAATAAGGTATCTAACGTTTCATCTTTTATATTAGATCGTATCTTGTTGCATAAATAGCCAGCGGCGGAAAAAGCACGCTCGGCTTCCACACTTGTAGGCGGAATTGACTTTAAATAAGTATAAACAGTTTCCAAGTACTTCCCTCTATTCCCTCCACATTCAAAAAGTGTCATCTCACGTTTCAATATCAGATCAACTGAATTATCTCGAGTGGGTGCAGGCACAGCAGGTCTAGACTCGGGTACCCATTCAGTACGGAGACTGCGCTCTAATTCTTCTTCTAGTGTATGTGTAGGCTCATGACGTAGACTCGATAAAGGCATGTCTTCTTCATTGTCATCAACTTGCTGATTTACAGTTTCAGGTTGCGCGTCTGACAGCAGTCTCTCGATTAAACACTTCATTTCAGTTCTTAACGTAGCTTTTCTTGGATAAAAGAATGGATCGTCCTCCTCACTTGCAGATCTTGAATCTTTTTCTAGATTTTTTTTTTGGATTTTCCAAGTAAAGCAACACGGCAGTTATTGATGTGCGGCGTTCTTTTATCCGGCGAGATAGCGACACAACTATTTTTTTCAATCCCGCATACCTGCGGGATCCCGCGGGTGTAATCCCGCATTTCTGAACCCGCAAAAAAGGTGCGGGATCCCGCATTTGCGGGATCCCGCGTTTGCGGGATTGGATTCCCTAGTCGCGGTAGTAACTAGTTTAAAAAAGAAGTATCCACTAAAATGCCTTGTACAGACGCCAGCACATCAAGCTATCACAATCTGTCAAACTTTTCCAGTTGAAAATGAACCTTAAGCTTTTGCAATAAAGTTGAAAATCTAACAATGTAAATTGACAGATTGGGGTAACTTCATGTGCTGGCCCCTGTACTTCGGAAAATCATCCCAGGTTTTCTTAAGATTTCGCCTCGTTAATAACTAATAATGTTTGTTGTCAGTTGGAGTTTTTCTCCGTACGAGCGTCAGACTGGCTGGGGTGCTGTCTTCGGCGGCTTTCTATACTGGACATGCTTCAACTCGGTGAACCAGACCATGGTGCAGAGGTACCTATCTCTGCCCACCAAGAGAAAAGCTATCACGTGAGTATTTTTATTATTATACGGGGTGTGGAAATCATTCATTCAATCATCCTTCCAGACTAGGAAAGAACCATGTAGGTACCTATGTAAACAATTTTTGAGTACGACTCGTACATGAAGATGAGATGAGAGATGGTTTTGTACCACCGTACAATATTTAACATAGTATTTTTTTTTCATCAAACAAGTATTTTGTTAAACACGTGAAAAAAATCTTCAGTTAAAAAAAAACACGTTTCTTTTCAATAGAAATACACAATCTGTGAATATTTCAACTGTCTACCTGTTAATGAGATACTACGCACTGACAGACAGATGGACGGACGGACAGCGGAGGCGTAACAGGGTTCCGTCTGGCGCCTTTCAGTTACGGAACCCTAAAAAGCTCCTGTTTCTAATATTTTTATGGTATCACATTCTTGTCACACTTCACACACAAAGTCGCTTTCTCTGTCCCTATATCCCTATGTATGCTTAAATCTTTAAAACTACGCAACGGATTTTGATGCGGTTTTTTTTAATAGATAGAGTGGTTGAAGAGGAAGGTATAAGTGTATAATTTGTCGACATATTATGCGGGCGAAGTAGCGGGCGGCAGCTAGTATGAAATAAAGAACATTTTTACATCACACATGAAATAAAGAACATTACATTCAATGTCCACTTTCACAATGGGCAGATGCCAATAATTTTAATTATATACAGTTGTTTTTTTTTTTACTGACAAAACTACCATTTATTTAGCATAAATTATTAAACTTAATATATACATACCTTTAATAACTATGTACAGGTATATAACAAGAGGGGAAAAAAAATTCAAAGGGCATCAAAAAATTCGTCCACATCGCTGTCAACAGGAAAAGTTCCCAAAAGGCTGGCAGCATTGCCACGTTGTATGGCAATGCTGATTCTTTGACCGAAAAATAGGCCAGCCCTCTGGTCACGTGAAGAGTCGACCAATTGTTTTTGCATAACAAATTAATATTGTCTTCTATAGCGCAGTATGTCATACTGAGAATAGTTTAAATGTGTTTTATGTAGTGTATGTGGGTGTACTTCAAAATCAAAAATCAAAAGTCATTTATTCAAAGTAGGCTGAAAATCAGCACTTTTTGAAGGTCAAAGTCATATAAGACAGTCCCCCAAAAACGCCCACCCGTCACCACTGCCTAGTGCTTTAGCTGGGAAAAAGAAGTGGCGCAACAAACGCCCCAACAGTAAGCTTCAGATACACTTTTGCCGAACCCTTCAGTGAAACCAGGTGTGATGTTATGTTGTGGTTATCTACCGGTGTCAATGTATTGTGGTAGGATCAGTCTCATGTCCTCCAGACAACTGCATTATTTGTAAAGTTAGAATAGAACAGCAAACAGTGATTATGAGATCTCGTAAATTATTTGATAAGAGCATCATAATTAGGTATATAATAATTAAGGGTAAGACAATCTTTTATGCAAATATTGCACGTAAGTCATCTAGCCAGATGCTAATATTGTATTACTTTAGGGTCAATTCATACTAGAGCAGGGTCGAAGCGCATCGAAGCGTCAATCTGCAACTTAACTTAGCATATTCACCCTAATCTCCATAACATAAACAAGTTTCTTGCCCGTTCTTCTCCATAGGTACCTACTGCTATGGAATGGGCAACTAGATTCATCTCTCTGACTGACCGACACCTTGACAATTCAAAAGTGCCTGTAATTGGTTTATTTGAAATAAATACTTTGAGTTTGAGTTTGAGTTCATAATACACATAATTCTTCGAAGATAAAAAAAGACGTGCGCATTCCACACAATTCGTGGAACATCGCTTAAGTTGTGAAGAATTTGACGCTTCGATTCTGCTCTAGTATGAATTGACCCTTAGTTATCGCATGAAAGTGAGATTTAATGGCGGCTTAGCCTATTAAGTTAACCTGCAAGTTTGTGGAATTTCTTAGTAGAAGCCCAGAGTCTGGTTTTGTGCCCGGTAGATGACAAAAGGCTCGCCCCCTATTACATGGCTCTTATGGAAGCAGTTGGGGCCCAGTAGTAACGGTTGTGACTAACGAGTTGTTGGTTGTAGGTTCGAACCCAAATAGGTGCTTTACTTTGTGTAAATTGTATCATCACCACTGCTCTCAAAAACGGTAAAGTGAAACAACATCTTGAGGAAACCGGCATGTCCCAGAACTTCGAAAAAATTCGAAGATATGTGACATCTACCAACCCGCACTGGGCCCACTCCCGGTCACCGGGAGGAGGTCTGTGTCCCAGCAGTGGGAACACTATACCTTGATTATGAGCAATCTGAATGTAAAGGAGTATCTGCAAGATATGGATATAGATAGATACTTTCAGTAAGATGACAAAAAAATAGCGTGACATACAACAATAATTTCATTGGACATCTGTGTTTGTATCATTATTTTATTTCTTTGTTATCGTTAGGACATATTATTTAATTCATCTGACAATTTTTGGATAATTTTAAACTTTTGCCATTAGTATATAGATATATTTTTTTCTTGTATCTCTTTTATGTTAATATTGTAATGCAATAATAATTTGAATAATAATACAACTTGTCTAATAATAATATAAATATTTGCACACCTTATTATGTAAGGAGGGCTTTGAGATAAATTGAGACAAATATTAAGTATGACGCAGGAGGCAAGTGAAACTACGGGCTGCGGTTGGCACACTGTTTATTACATGTAGGCGGTCGGCCGGGCGCGCGCGCACTCACACATAAACATGCGCGCACACATACCTAACACATCCTCCCCTTATTACACTTATTATCTAAAGAATTAAAATAAGTTGTGATGTGTCTACACTACACCAATACATAACTTAAAAATAAGACTTATAATCGACGCGAGGAATGTTTCTTAAAAGTCTATTCGCACATCTTGACACCGGGTCCTCCGGCTCAATGGTTGCTGGGGTTGAAGACGGCGTGTTTGACACAACACTTCCCTCTCCCGCAGGCTCTTGAGCGCGGTTTATTGGTGCGTTGTTAATGTCCATGTCGTCATGGTCATAGTTTTGTTGTTTTTGAGGATTACTCCCTTTACGCATTGCTAATTGGTTTGTATGTTTTTTTACTTCTGACGCAGTATTTGTGTCTTGAACGACGTACAACACTTTCCCTATTTTCTTTTTTACAATTCCCTCGCACCAATCAAATTTGTTACTGCTTTTAAATTTCTTATACAATACTTGGTCTCCCGGTTTGAACACTTGTTTGTTTCTTCCCCCGTATGACTTAATCTGCGAGCACTGTTGACGAATTACATTATCAGAGGGGCTTGTGAGCGAGGCCGACGCTGTTTGTGGATCAAATAGATCTAACCGTGACCTAAGCTTTCGCCCATAAACTAGCTCAGCCGGTGAAAACCCTGTGACAGAATGAACTGAATTTCTGTAATCAAAAAGGTACTTCAAAACTTTTAACTTTTGATTTGCCTTATCTTGTGGCGAGATAATGCTAGTTTTAATGCCTTTTTTTACGATTTTGACAAAGCTCTCTGCCTGTCCGTTACTTGCCGGGTTATAGGCCGGCGATGTCAAATGAGTGATGCCATTTAACGAGCAAAAATTCCTAAACTCAAAAGACGTGAATGCAGTACCGTTATCACTGATTATTGTGTGGGGTAGACCGTACTTTGACATGAAATCGTATAATTTTTCCACGACGCTTGCCGAAGTGGTCGACGTGCTGACGTCATACACTTCTACCCACTTGCTATATGCGTCTACTACTATCAGGAATGTTTGATTATTAAACGGTCCAAGGAAGTCGATGTGTATTCTATAAAATGGTACTGGCGGGTACTGCCATGGAGCGAGAGGCGCTCGCCCTGGGGAAGGCCGCAGTTGTTGACATACCCTACAGGAATGAATCATTGTTTCCAACGCCGCATCTACACCCGGGAACCAAAACCGAGACCTGGCTTCAGCCTTAGTTTTCACAATACCCAAATGTGAGCTATGTAATTCCTGCAATACTTTAGTACGTAACGTTTCGGGAAGAACTACCTTATGACCCCTCATAAGACAACCTTTCTCGTAAGACAATTGTGTTTTACATAAATAATAAGGTTTAATATGCAAATCTGTTAATAATTGCCGTGGCCATCCATTCTGTACGTAATCAATCACCCTCTTTAGAGTAACATCTTTAGCGGTTTGTTCGCGTAACTCGTCCAAGGTCACCGGCATATTACCTTCGACCACAAAGTTGACGTACGACGCGCGGTCTATAGCAAGCGCGGCGGCGGCGGCGGCGTGCGTGTCGTCCTTTTCCTCCGCCTTGGACCTTTCAGTCTCATCGCGTATACTCGCCCGTGATAAATAATCTGCGCTATTGTCGGCACTGCGGACATATTCAATGGAATAATTATATGCACTTAGAAACATTGCATACCTTTGCAATCTGTTAGCCGTTACCTCCGGTATACCCTTATGTGGACCAAATATTGATATTAGTGGTTTATGGTCGGTGCGTAATACGAATGGTTCTGATCGGCCATACAAGTATTGGTGATAACGCTTTACCCCGAATATTATTGCAGTTGCCTCTTTCTGAATCTGCGAGTATCGTTTTTCAGCAGAATTTAGTGTGCGTGACGCGAACGAAATTGGTCGTTCTAAGCCGTCACCATCTACTTGTGACAGAACGGCACCTAGACCGTATGGCGAAGCATCTACTGTCAATATTATTTTTGATTTACTATTGTAATGTGTTAGTACTTGTTCGGATGTTAAATATTTTTTTATTTTACTGAACGCATTTTCGTGGTCTGTGGTCCAATTCCACTTAACTCCTTTTCTTAGTAAGTCATACAATGGGCAAAGAATACTAGATGTTTGCGGTACAAAATTCCTATAGTAGTTCACTAGTCCTAAAAATGACTGCAAGGTATTAACATTGGTCGGCACCGGAGCGTCAACAATTGCCTTTAATTTCAATGGATCTTTCTTCAGGCCGTTTCTATTGATAACGTACCCTAAATAATTTATTTCATCTTTGAAGAAATCGCATTTATCTTTCTGCAGTGTCAACCCTGCATCCTCCAGCCGCTCTAATACTGTGTATAGTTTTTTCATATGTGCATCAGCTGACTCTGCAGTTATTAGTATGTCGTCAAGCAGACACAATACCCCATCTAATCCGGACAGTAAAGTTTCCATGGCGCGCTGGAAAATAGATGGCGCACTCGACAACCCGAACACAAGACGTGTATAATTAAACAGGCCGCGATGCGTGTTTATACATGTCATGTTTTGCGACTCTTCGTCGAGTTCAAATTGGTTGTAGGCCATTGATAAATCTAGCTTCGAAAACTGCTGACCGCCATGTAATTTGGAAAACAATTCATGAATAGTGGGCAATGGATATTGTTCGATAACCAATAACTTATTAATTGTTACGGAATAGTCCGCGCATAGTCTGACTGAACCATTACGCTTAAGTACGGGCACAATTGGTGACGCATAGTCCGAGTGTTGAACTGGTTTTATTATACCTAAACTCAGTAGTCGTTCTATCTCCTCATCTACTTTCTCGCGTAGTGCAAATGCGACAGGGCGTGCTTTAAAGAAAACCGGTTTCGCGTCACTTTTTAACCTTAGTTTAATTTGATAATTTTTAAAAGTGCCTAACTTATCCGAAAATACTACTGGGAACCGAGACTGCAATTGCTCGCCTACACTTTGGCTACCGTTGAAGAAGTTGACCGAAGTTAATTTCAATTTAAATTTTGATAAAAAGTCTCTGCCGAGCAGCGGTGGACCGCCGCTACGTATTACATAAACATCGAGTGTGTGCGTGCGCTTCATGTATGTTACGGGCAGTCGCACATACCCTACACACTCCATTAAGTTTCCTGTGTAACTATAAAATCTTTTCCGAGATGATAGCACGGGCATGTCAACAAATAAAGTTTTATAAGTACCTTCCGATATTACTGAAACAGCTGAACCACTATCAATTTGAAATTGAATACTTTTGTCATTAATTGTAACCGTTTCTGTCATGGGTTCCCCTTGAGCTGAACATATGTTAAAAAGCGATTTACCATCGTCGTCCTCGCTCACATCCCCTGTGGACACGTAATTTACTTTGTTATTATTATTACACATCCTACGCAGATGTCCCACAACGTTACACTTTTGGCACTTGTACTTCGCGAATCGACATTCTGACGACTTGTGATTGCGACGACCGCACACTGAACACTTATCACTCAGGGCACTGATGGATTTAGCACTATTTTGTCCTTTCCCGATCTTGAACACCTGAACTTGGTCCGCTGGAGCAGCCGGCGTGGCGGCGGCGGCGCCTGCATGCGCGCACCGCACGCTCTCTGCGACCTCCACCGCCTTCGCCAAGGTCAAGCTCTCCAAGTCCCTGGCAAACAACTTCTCTCGTTCTGGACCCGCTACCATTCCCATCACGAACCTATCTCGTAATGCTTCCTCTACATTGCTGAACTCACAATGTGCGGTGAGTCCTCGCAGCCTTGCCGCCCATTGTGTGTGTGACTCGCCATGTTGCTGCGAAGCCGAGTAGAACTTATGTCGCTCACTGAACCCGCACCGTTTCGGGGTGAAGTGATCATCCAACAACTTGATGAGTGCTTTATACGGCACCACCTGTACGTCTTCCGGCAACGCCAAATCCGCTGCCAGTTTGTAGGTACCGTCATGGAGTGCGCTGAGTAGAATCGCTCGCCTTCTTGTACCTGTCGCGTCACTTTTGGCGTCGATATCATTTGCGACGAACCATTGCGTGATCCGTCCTTTGTATGTTTTCCACTCGTGTACATTGTGATCGAAGGTGGACAATACTCCAAACGACGCCATTTTGGGTAAAACTCGTCGCCACTGTTAAGTATGACGCAGGAGGCAAGTGAAACTACGGGCTGCGGTTGGCACACTGTTTATTACATGTAGGCGGTCGGCCGGGCGCGCGCGCACTCACACATAAACATGCGCGCACACATACCTAACAAATATTGACTTTAAATAACTTTGACATTTTAATTATTATGACATAGATTTTTAGACTTTTAATAATTCCTCATTTAGGTTTGACATTAAGTATCATGTAAATGTTCACTATATTCCCTATTTTCATACTATACAATTACTTTGCATGATTTTAGAAATTTTAAATAATTTGTAATCTTCGTTGCACATCCACATATTTGTACGCCTCATGGCATAGTATAGCGCTCTGTTTGACTCAACATAAGACCTGTATTTTTTTTTTTCCTATGTTAACAAATAAATTATGATTTGATTTGATTTTTGATTTGACTGAACGGAGACCAGTCTTCTAGATATTGTTGTGCACAAGCTAGTGAAAAAACATCGTAAGGGAACCGGCATGTCCAAGTAATGAAAAATCAAAGACGTGTGTCATCTACCAACTCGCACTGGGCTCACGTTGTGGATTACGGCCCACTCCCTCCCACCGAGAGGAGCCCTGTGTCCCAGCAGTGGGACATTATAGGCTGATTATAGATTATGTAAACATACCTAGTGAAATGTGGGTGCTTTATAGGTCCACATTGGCCCAACCCTGCTGGGAATACAGGCATGTTATGTGTGTTTAGTTTTATGTCAACTTATTTGATTATTATTTCCTTTGTTTCATTTCAAAACTTATAAATTAGATTTTTAAATATTTTCGTAAAAAAAAACATTTAAGAGTATATAAAATAATAACCCACCGGTATCGGAAACAGGATTTAAGGCAAGGTCAGGCCTCCAGTGAGAGGAACCTCCTAACAGTGAGAACAGTGTCTAGAAGTACCCTTTCCAGTTGTAAGAGTCTGACACTCCCTTCCGCTCCACCCAGAGCGGGAGCAGTCATTGGATGATTTCCCAGGCTTAAAAAAAAAAGGGTCGAAGCCTGTGTCGGGTAAGCGGGAATGTCCGAAAGGGCCCCGGAACATAAAGGGTTAAGGAAGGAACATGGATGGATTTTAGTCAGTAAGAGTGTCACCCAGAGCTGCAGGTGGCATTTGATGATTTCCCACCATCAAAAAAAAACAAAGATAGTAACACTCTATCGTTGTTCATCCTGAAGTTTCCACCTTTATGTTTTCCATTAAAATAAACATAACATCACGCTAGCGATCCCCGAAGGGTCAGATAGAGGTGTCCCTATAGTTAGGTACACCCACCCACATCCAAATATTATCAAAATCTTCCACATATTAGTAAATTTGGTATTTTTTTGTTTGTTGAATGTCAAGACAGTCCGTCGGCGGACATCTATTTACGGCAGCGACGACGATGCATGCGACTGTTTTGTCTCACTTACATAATAAACATTGCTTCACTGTCATGACCTACACAAACAAACACGTGATAAAGAACGTGTCTGCGAACAACTTTCGCTTTAAATCGAATAATCTTTCTTTAGTAAACATCAATCGTGAACCAAACTAGCGTCAGACAGATTTGAAATGAACCTTCTTGGCGAAGCCGGCGCACGCTATTCTTGTAAAAACATCATTTTCAACAAAAAAAAATCCGCGGCTTAGCCCACGTGGTCCCTAATTCTTTTTCTAAAATATAAGTAGCCTAATTTACTCCTAATAACATCAGCTATCGATCCGTGACTGTCTCATCAAAATCGGTCCAGCCGTTTGGGGGATTAGCTGGAACAAACAGGCAGACAAACATTTATAAAATAGGGTGTTGGATTTAAGTAACGTACATACTTTCCTACGCACAGTAAGAAGCTGTTATTTTGTGATTACAAACAGACGTGTACCTGTAGTAGCCGCAATAGCTAGTATCTTATAAAATCGCACCGATTCTTCCAGTGCCATATTCATATTCTGCCTGGGCGCAATCCTGGCCATCTCCCTCTGCGTATGGTGCGGCCTGGCAGCGTGGGCTACATGGGTGCAAGGGGGATGCGACCCAGGCGGTGTGCCCTTGGTGGATGACAGGCTTCTACCGGCGTTTGTGACCTACGTGTCCAGGGCGAAGCATCTGCCTGGCCTGTCGGGCGTGTTCCTAGCTGGAGTCTTCGGAGCAGGACTTAGGTAAGTTCTGTCAAACATCGTAGATATAAGGACTATCATAAATCTGGAATTTTCCTAGACATTGTAGATCTTGGACAGAATTTTCCAAGGATAGCACGCGACACATAAAATGGCCAGCGGCCATGAACGTATGCAGTGTGCGTAAAGACGAAATTCGCGTGACTCAGCGGTCAAATTACGTGGCGCGACCTATACCATAACATTCTGGTTTACCTGCACCATAGAGTTAGTGCGTAGTACATATATATCGATGACCTGCACAGAAAGAACCGATGAAAGCAGTAAGAGCGCTCCATCTAAAAAAAAAAAAATTTCAAAAGTTTTGGTCACCGATGTAGTGGAAAATATATCGGAATATTTAAGTTGGCTATACCTACATTTGCGGTAGAAGATGTGTAGAAAAACCGCATCAAGTGATTTATTTTGACTATTGCAGTTATATCTTTCTTAATTGGGCAATAAATCAGAAAGATAAGGAGTTCATATCACAAATTAAAATAAAACTACATCAACGTTATTTTTTTTTAATTTTGCTAACGTGTTGTTTTAAAAACACCACCCCTTTTGTGAAAGTTTGGTTTAGTGTAATTAATACTGCAGTTTGTTGTAAAATCTTGTGAATCCTTTGACGTGGACAACAGCTAAAGAAGAAAAGTTTAGAAATCAGGGGTCAACGTTTTGAAATGTACTTTTTCTCTGTTTAGTTCACTTTCAGCAGTGTTAAACGCATGCGCTCTGGTGGTGATTGAAGACATCATCCACGGCTGGTTGAAACTGAAGTTGAAACCTTTAACTGAAGGGATGCTGGCCAGAGCCATCACTGCGCTCCTCGCCGTCATCTCTGTGGTGATGGTGCTGGTTATTCAGAAGCTGGGGGGCGTATTAGGTAAGTCAACAACTATAACCGGTTTTTTTTAAATTTCTCTCCTCTTTCTCTTCATCAACCATAGGTGTTCTTAGCCATGATCAGTTTTTCTTGTGAAGTTATTTTATGCTCTCGTAAAATAGAAATATTTTCAGAACAGAATGTTTCTCATGTATCTAATTTAGTTACAATTTTTTTGGCACTACATAACCATATTTTTCTTTCATATTATGTCGTGTACATTTTCAGGGCTAATAATTTATATAAGGTCCTATTAAAATAGATGGACAAATTTTAACACAGCGTTAGTACGTCTAACCAAAGATATCCCAGCAAAAAAAAAACTAGATTAAAGTGATTTTATTTTGACCTAAAATAATAAATTGCGCGCACACTAGAACTAACGCATCTATTTAGGGTAGGTACTTGCACACTCTTGTAAGTATCTCATCTGGGTTTTTTTACCATTGTCCTTATCTTGGTGGTCTGAGTGATTTCTAAAACTTTGTCCATCTATTTTAATGGGACCTTATATAAAACATCGATTTTTTTTTTCATTATCGATTTAATTGCCTTCGGAATTCGAATCCGGCGTTACTGTTATCATCATGATTTCATAAATCATCACCAAATTTTTCTGTCATCATCAGGTGTAGCAACAGCTTTGTCAGCGATCGCAGCCAGCGCAACTTGCGGTGTGTTCACACTTGGCATGATGTGCTGGTGGGTGGGGCCCCGAGGGGCCCTGGCAGGGGCCGTGGCCGGGGCCCTACTGGCCGGCACCGTGTCGCTGGGGACACAGGCGGCCGCAGCCCAAGGATTGAGGTCCCCGCCGCTCAACATCACCTACGACTGTGCCAGGAACGCTTCATATGTGGACCCAATGCTTGATTCTCTAGTAAGTATATCGTGTTGTTTGCAGTAAAGTGGTCATTATGAGGAGTTGGTCCTGGGTCACCTTATATTTTGCCTCACATTAATTTTCTCACGTTTTAGTTACTGTCTCTAATTAACTATGATTCATTCTTCTATGAGATATCTGACTAAACTGTATCGGATTGGAGACCATAAGCCACCAGAAAAGGTACTATGGCAACATGAAATGCAAAATTGACAAGTAGCCAATGGTAAAAACGACCAATCAATGTATAGCGGAGTTTGAAACACGTGCTGACCTTAATAGACAGTCGAAACAGTGAATGATAAAAAGGCTTACTAAACATCTTTTAAAAAAAGATGTCACTTACCTATTATGTCTTAAGATAGTGCGTGCGTGACTGTCAAGTTATTTTTGTTATAATGTGTGACAGGAATTATCTGATTCATTTGTAGCCAGTTGTCAAGCAAATAAACAACAACGCGGTGCCTCACGATTTTTATGCAACAAGGCCGTATTTAATCAAGACTAAAAAAAGTTGAATACTTTAGTTCGTCGTCACGTCATGTCCGTGAAGTTTTGCCAATTGCTTTATCCACGTACTTAATACACAAAACTGCCCAACAGGACCCAGAATCAGTGTTCCCACTATTCCGGATATCGTACCACTGGATAGCGCCACTTGGTCTCTTCGCAACGCTGTCAGTGGGAATGGTCGTGGGCTGGCTGTTTGACAAGAAGGAAACCCTGAAGTTAGACGCGGAGCTCTTCACTCCATGCGTGTGGCGCTTCTTGCCACCAGAGGCCATAGAGCGGAAAGGAGATATCAGAAGATCGCTGGCAGAACAGGAAATTTCGCCGGCACATGCTGCGCCACTTATACTTGCTACGATTGATAAGGTAACTACATTTTTCCTTCAAATATACTCTAATATAACATCGCGCCCTTCCCTGAAGTGTTAGGCAGAGGTGTGTGACCCCATCTCTTGCCAGTTATATTTAAGCCTCAGGTAATGGGGCGAGCCCATTTCATTTTTTCTTTGTATACAATACTAGATTCCGCCCGCGGCTTCGCCCGCATAATATGTCGAAAAATTATACACATAAACCTTCCTCTTAAATCACTCTATCTATATAAAAAAAACCGCATCAAAATCCGTTGCGTAGTTTTAAAGATTTTAGCATACATAGGGATATAGGGACAGAGAAAGCGACTTGTTTTATACTATGTAGTGATGAACGTATGTATGTTTATTGTGTAGATTTTACCAGATCTGATTCTGTTAGTCATTCGACCAAACTAAAGATATGTTCATACTTTGCTGAAGAATTAAACAAGAATGCAATAGACCTATTGAGTATTGAGAAAGAAACAAAAAACGACTTTAAAAAATGTTTTTTGTCCATATGCTAACCCCATCGTACAGACGCCAGCACATCAAGCTATCCCTAACTGTCAAAATTTCTCATTTAAAAATGAACCTTATGTCTTTGCAATAAAGTTGAAATACTATCAAAGAAATTTGACAGATTGTGGTAACTTGATGTGCTGGCCTCTGTACCTTATAAATAATTTAACTTTATACAAAACATTTGGGTTAGAACTCTTACTGTGCACATACTGAGCTCAACATTCGTTTCCACCGGCAACTTTGTGCGTAATTTTGTCCACCGAAAGCAACATTTGTGCCGTACCTACACTGTGCAGTACCGTATCGCACAGTGCCGCACACTGGTGGAATAGCGCCTTCATTGATCAGTTTGGCAGCTTTAACCATGTTTGCCCTAACAGTTGTTAAAGACTAGCTTCAGACTTCGTTACTGTAGAATACCGGACGCCTTTTTTTTTTTTTCTAAGGCTGGGAAATCATCCAATGACTGCTTCCGCTCTGGGTGGAGCGGAAGGGAGTGTCAGACTCTTACTGACTAAAACCCATCCATGTTCCTTCCGTAGCCCTTTATGTTCCGGGGTAGCGGTAACCCTTTCGGACAATCCCGCTTACCCGGCAGGCTTGGCCCTGAGGGGCCCCTTCATATGCTGACATCTCTTTGAAGCGCGCGTGGAACATATACGCGCCGTACGGCACGGGTCTGGTGCTGATCGGACGGTGAGTCACCCATTACTCACCGTCCGCAGGCCCGCGCCTACGGTGGCCGGGAGTCGTCACGTGGCTCCCGACGCCCGGGGCGTCTCCTGCGGCGGCCGGGATGGGAGGACCTTTCTCTCTCCCATCTCGCCACCTCCTTCGCGAGCATAACTTTTTCGCAGAAGGAGGTGACTGCCAGGCCAGGCCGCCATGAGATCGCGCCGGAGGTCCGTCCGCTCCGCCGCAATTTGCTGCGGAAACGGAGTTTCCCCACGGCTTAGTACCTCCGCGCGCCACTCGAACAGGCGCGCGAGGACTATCGCCTCCAGATCCCACGGCGGCAGTCCGGCAAGGAGGCTTGCCGCCTCGCCCGAGATCGTGTGGTACCCCCGGATAAGCCGAATGGCTACCACCTTTTGGGGCGCGTTCAGATAGTGGGCGGCTCGCCGCCGCAATGAACGCGCCCACACCGGGGCCCCGTAAAGGGCCATGGACCGCACGACTCCCGCGTAAAGCCTCCGGCAGGAGGCGTTTGGCCCCCTCAAATTGGGCAAGAGCCGCTTGAAGGCGGCCCCAGTCCGTTCCAGCTTGGGGGCCAAACGTCGGCCAACGGCCAAACAAGTGCTCCACGAAATTCCATCGGCTGTCGAGGACCAGACCCAGGTATTTCATCGTGGTCTCGACGCCGATGTGAACCCCTCCTACCGTAAGTTGGGATCCCGATGGTGGCCTATTCCGAGGCCCATGAAAGGACATGGCCTCGGATTTGTGCAATGCCACCTCGAGACCCAACTGCCGGATCCTCTCAACGACTGTCGTAACCCCGCGTGTCATGGCGTCGGCCGCCGCCTGATGCGACCTCCCCTGCGCCAGGACCAGCGTGTCGTCAGCGTAGCAAACTACGCTGACGCCGTCAGGGAGGTCGGCCCGCAGCACCCAGTCGTAACCGATGTCCCACAGGAACGGCCCCAGAACCGATTCCATTACCCCATCGCGACCGGGGTAGATGACGGCTCTGTCCGTCAAGTACGCCCCGACTATTCGACGGATACCGGACGCCTACGTTATAATACTACCATGTGTTGATCGACCAGTCAGTCAGTCAGGGTTTCCTTATACAGTCTCAGATCATCAGGGGCTCAATTCTGTAAAATAACCAACTTGTCAATAGGGTGTCAGTAGTGTGTAAGTATAGTGACTCAATAGACTAATCATAGTAATCATTGACATTTGGTATTCTACAAATTATTTATGGTCATTTTAACCTAGCCTCTGTAGTGTGTCGATAGAGTGTCAATGTCGTGTTGTAACTACATATTAACAATGTTCGCATAACTCGTCAAAATGTAAGGAGCAGCTGATTTTTTTTCGAGATTTTTTTAATGGCTATATTTTTTACCATGTTTGGACGCTATACTATTGCGGATTTACGGGAATGCCTTTCGTTAATAAACATACTGTATATAAATAGATTAGCAATATCATTCATTTGGTCGGTTAATCGGTATCAAAAATAATTAATACAAGTTTTGTCAGCTGTGACGTCGCTAATATAAGGTACCTATTAGCAGTGGATTCATAAATTCTTATTTATCATGACGCCTTAATAGCCTACTCGTATAGAATTACATTTGTTATCTTAGAATTCATAAAGAATGCTAACATTATCTGACATCACTGTATTATTGGTATTAATGTTGCGATGGATTAATTACCGCTATATCCCATTTCATTATATCCGTTTATATGTTATTGTCTTATTTATCCTTATCATTGTTTAAACAGCAGGAGTTCTTGGCTAAGTAAAAACAGTCGCATAGGTCGATCCATCAGGTTAAGCTACGCTTGCCAGTGTTGGCCGTGGATGGGTGATCATCTTCATATACCGAGACTTCTCCGAAAGCATGTTAAGCCGTTGGTCCCGGCTGTCATTTGTGCATCTTTGTTAGTCGTTACGGGTCGACAGCCAGTCTTACCAAGGAGTATCGTATTACCCAGTTACTAGGTTGTTGAGGTCAGATAGGCAGTCGCTACATGTAAAATACTGGTATACAGCTGGATCCAGTTAGTCTGTAAGCCGACCTTAGAGTTGGGAAAAGGCTCGCCAGGCAGACATTGTTTGAACAGCTGATACGAAAATGGTAGTGCTGCTTGGTGATTATGTGGCCGTTTTCGGCTTTCTCTTTTATCTTTTGATCAGTATAGATTTTAACGTATTACTAAATTATTTCTTAGGTATTATGACTGTGATGTATGGGAATCTTTTAGAGTTACTTAACTCGAAGTGAAATCTTATCCGATAAACGCCTCCGGGAATTATCATAGCACAAAGTTCTATCCCAACAGTTGCAATTCCATGAACACACTGGTATACTGCTGAGCATTCAGAATCGTTTTAGAAAACTGTTTGTTCTTCTTCTGTGACTACACTAACCACACGAAAAGAAGAAAAACAAACAGTTTTTATGCTGTAGATAGGTCTCTGTTCTGAGAAATATCTCTCAGACATGCTAGTTTCCTCACGATGTTTTCCTTCACCGATTTTTAAGCAAGTGATAATTATACATTACGCACAAGCACATGAATCCGTAAAACCAGATGTGCGTGCCTTGGGTTCGAACTTGAGACCTATGACATGGCAGTCCAAGGATCACACCACTAGGCTATCATTTCTGTCAAACTGTTTGTGACTGTAGTGAAATAAAAACTTCATCAATTAAATCAGAAGAAGAAAATGTTTAATTAAATAAACCTAGCCTTCACCCTGACTTATACTGTTACTTCATATTTCATAAACCAGGACTTGTCTTCCTCACTTGCTTTCATAAGTAATGTTTAACAAGGAAATCAATATGTTCGTTTTTTTTTCAGATCGAAATAAATGGCGAGCCCAGTAGGTGAGGCAAGCAGATACTACAACCTTCTGTATTTTTTTATTCATCGTGACGAAGATATTTTCTCTAGTCGCACAGTGATTTTTGTATTGAAATAAACAAATAACAAGTAAATTTTATACTAACATAATTCTATTTTGGAAAAGTCGTTTAGCAGTGTGAAATGTGCCTTTTGTAATTAAACATAAATATTTTACAGTTTTTGTGGAAATGTTAATGTAAGTAAAAAATATCTACTTAATCTTAGAGACGTCATTCCGTTCTTAAAAGTGTTAAAACGATATACATAGTATTAATGCTTAAAGTGTAAACGACATTCACGAAAGAATTATTCACGAGAATGGGACCAAGAGACAATACATTTAATAGCTTACAATGATGTATATTGTGTGGTAAATATTTACGCAGCTTGCAAGCAATTTAATATGTCACTGGCAATTAACAATTTTACACCTACGCCAAGACAATGTGAGTAACAAATAGGTAATTTAAACAGTACATTTTATACATTACTGTATTTAAAATGTACAGTTTAGATTTGTATATTTTGTAAATAAACAATATGTTTTGTAAAATATATATGGTGCCAAGTTTACTGTCTGTTAAAATATTAAAAAAATTAGAGGTAAATAAAGTTATTTATTAAATAAATTAGATAAAACTGCGTTACTAACATTAGGTTTTAGATTTTTTACATTTTAAGTACTTAGATCCTTCTTGGCTGTTACTTTTTATTATGTGAATAAATTGTACAATTTTAGTGTATTGAACATGTACTTAGTTTAAGAGTTATTTTTATTAAATTCTTGTTTAGATTGTTAAGTACTTAATTACAACGTGACAGTATTTTAGCGTACTTAAGTGCAGAGAAACTTAAACTTAAAACAAAAGGCTTTTGAAACCATTTTACTTAATTTTGATCCCAGTTAAAAATTTTTTTTTATTATTTTTGCCTACTTACATGATATCAGGACTGGTCTTCAGACAAATCTGATGTTTATAATCATTTTAGTTTTTTCTACTGTGCTGATGGTTTTCTATAAGTATCTACTATCATAAAATATACTCGAATTAATGCTGCAACAATACAATGTGTAATGATCTTAATCTTATTTTATTAGCTTTTAAATAGCTACTTTTTTTATTATAAGACGAATTAACAATCTCTGACTATTTGCAGCAGATATTATTGATCTTATTTAGTTTTTATCAAAGAAGACCAAGAAAAACAACAATATTTAAAAAAGCAATCGGACAGCCTCATCAATATATCATATGAAAATTTTGAGTATTTTATTAGTATCGAGTGCTTTGCGTTCCTTCCATTTTTCATTAAGAATAAATTATTAAAATCATTGGTTTATACCAAAAGGAAACGAGTCAATTTCTTAATCAAAACATAGGTAGGTATAACTGTAAATTGATGAACCAGATGCAGACAAAAGAAAAGGCACAAATATTTTTATGAATTAAATCACTGTCTGTTTGTTTGTAACGTTTCCATTATTCCATTAAGATGGAGCTGGTGTTTTCACCTGGGTAGTCTGAAAAATTATCTTACGTTTTTTCTGCAATTTACAAGTCAGTTTTAGGTTCCTGGTACTGACCAGCGACTTGCAAAGACTGACCATCGACTTGCAAAGACTGTCCAGCGACTTGCAAAGACTGTAAGAAAATTTGAATTTCGCGGGCTACTCTGACGCTTCCCGCTAAAGTATTTTAATGTTTGTTCGTTCTTACGTAGTCGTCGTTCATTCGTTTGTATACTTATGTGATTTTACATAATTACAGTATTAGGTTTATCATCTATTTAAGTTATTGCCAATAATGCCAACATTTACTGAATAGTGCTGACGATGCACAAATTTTGAACCAACTTTACCCGCACAATCAACATTTACAAAACAATAATTTTAAGCACATACAATTTTTGTATTGTTTGTAGATACGTTTGAAGCCTTGTAAAAAAAACTGCATTCATACTTCCGATTTTACCTTTAACCTTTTGAACGCCATTGTCATATATACGTGACAAGCCAGCGCATGCCCTGAACGCCAACGACTCAAATACGTGACAGTGGCAACAACACTATCCACACGAAATAAACAATGAAATCATTACTTTTGTGAGTGTTTATATAGATATCTTAAAAATTGAAGCTCTCGTACGTATTAAATGACATGAAACAAATTGAAAGACACCATGTATATTGGGCAATTCATGACAAGAAGAAAATAAATTTGTAGCTTGGCGTGGAGGGTACGCGCGAGCGTTTATGCTCTGGCCTTCAAAAGGTTAAATTAGAAAAATGTATGAAAAGATATCCATAGAATCGCTTTCTCAAAATTTTGTCTGACTTTAAACTAAGGAGTAGTATGTACCAACCAGTCTTGGCTGTTTTCAATGTATTTATAACTTATAAGTTCGTATTGCACACATTCTTTTAAAATATTTAGTTTCATTTTATAAACACAACTTTAGGTGTTAATATATTATCCATGTACCTGAAATGAATTCAGATAATATTATTTGTAATTTATTTTGTTACTATTACATTTTACTTAAGAACATTGTAATATTTATATACCTATAAACAATATTATTATTGTTACAAAATAAAAGTAATTATAACAACAAGTTTGGCTATTACTTATTTCAAATTCAAATGCCGCCATTTTAAATGCGAATTATTTCTAAAACGTGCTTACAATTTCGTCTCGGGAAGTTTGGAAAGTTATAAAATTTCGGGAGGAATGGAGACGAGGAGAATAACGTAAATAGTCAGGTGTTGGCAAATGTGGTCGGATGGTGATTTACATTCGACGCGCGCTCCCCGCTATTAAAAGTGGAAGACGATCTGCGGCGCCCCTGAAGGGGTGTTGTGGTGGGAAGGTACCCTGAGCTATGGCACGTGATCTTTGTTTAAAGGGATTTGATTTGGAAGGGATGGAAAGCGAAGGTGACAGATTATAAAATTGGTTTACGAAACCACGTAAGTAATAGACAATTGGGCAGAGATTGGTGATCTATAAGAAGGTGGGTAAGAGCTTGTGATTTTTTTTTTATTGTCTAGAGACCAATCAATATGTATAGCCTTTTCCCAACTATTTTGGGGTCGGCTTCCAGTCTAATCGGATGCAGCTGAATTCCAGCATTTTGCATGGAGCGACTGCCTATCTGACCTCCACATACCGGTCAGTAACTAGGTAATACGATACCTCTTGGTAGGACTGGCTGTAAGACTTTCGGGCTTCTGACTACCCATAACGACTGTCAAAGATCCACGAATGACAGCCGGGATCAACGGTTTAACGTGCTTTCCGAGACACGGAGGAGTCTCGATATGTAAAGATGGTCACCCATCCACGGACCAACCTCGGTTAGCATAGCTTAAGCTGATGGATCGGTGATGCGGCTGTTATTACTTAGCCACGTGCTTCTCAATTGTCTAGAGATCAATCCCATAATATTCTATTTTTTATGTATGATATAATTCTATTTTAAATATAAAGTGAGACCAATTCTATTTCGATTATTAAGTTTTGTCAGTGTCAATATTATTGTTCCTGTTAGTGTCAATAATTTTGACACACTGATAGGGTTTGAACGCGGTTTAGATGTACTGACCAGCCATCAGTGTCTCGTGTGGTCCCCGATTGAGATTTCATTCCAATTTCGACTCATTTACGTCAGAATTTAGACGCAACCGCTCAGAAAATCAACATCAATATTAGCGCACAGCCATTTACTCTCAATGACGCGAACAAACTTATCCGACGCAGCAGCAGCAATAAAATGGCAAATTTCTGACAAAAAGCGTCGTAAAACTGATTGCGGCGTCGAAAAGCCTCGAACGGAGGCTCGATCGTAAACTGAATTGGCCTAGGAACTGTTTAATTGCGAACAGTAGCTTGCAATTAAATATACGTAAAACGAGTACGGGATGTATTCTTGTTTGTTTTGTTGAGAGAAAATATCTTCTAACTAGATAGATATCCTACCATTTTTTTTTTGAGGGTGGGAAATCATCAAATTACTCCTCCCGCTCTAGGTGTAGCGGAAGGGAGTGTCAGACTTTTACTAAAATCCATCAATTTGCCTTCCTTAGCCCTTTATGTTCCCGCTTGCCCGGCAGTCTTCGGCCCTAACGGGCCACCGCCTTATTGCTGACATCTCTATAAGGCGCGCGTGGAACACGTACCCGCCGTCCGGCACGGGCCTGATCGGGCGGTGAGCACACAGTCCCGATATATCCTATCTACGAGATAGAAACAGGGTAAAGTTCAGTAACCATTAAAGAAAATGTAATGTGTTTTATTTCTAGTAGCTTGTTAATGGGCACTGCAGTCTTGCAACTAAAATAAGATGAGAATTTTAATATCTATGGTTTCATAATTATTTTATCAGCTCGTGATCGCTCACAGTTCAAAATCAATAGTCATTTATTCAAATTAGGGTTATAAGCACTATTTGAACGTCAAAATCACATAAGACAGTTCCCCAAAACTCCCACCCTTCACCACTTCCTAGTCCTTAAGCTGGTAAGAAGAAGTGGTGCAAGAAACACGATACCCTAGCAGATGTCAGTAGCACGGCCCTTTGCAGTTTTTTTACAAAGATTGATACAAGAAGATTTCGTAATTATTTAACCTCTTTTAAATATTCTGAAGAGTCGCTAGCGCACTAAGTTATAACATATTTTCAAATCTCTCTAAATGATTTTAAACCATAAAACGATGATGGTTAAGTTCTCAATCAATTGAGAAAATTGACAGTTTGTGGTAATTTGATCTGCTGGTCGCTGCCGTAAAGTACTTACTCATTGTAATTTATGATAACAATGTAGTGTTTGTACGAGGTGCTCGTGGCGCTGTAGTAACAGCTGCACAGGTCGATCCATCAGGGTAAGCTACGCTTGCCAGGGTTGGCCGTAGATGGGTGACCATCTTTACATATTGAGACTCCTCCGTGCCTCGGAAAGCACTTTAAGCCGTTAGTCCCAGTTGTCATTTGTGCATCTTTGACAGTCGTTACGTGTCGTCAAAGCCCAAAAATCTGACAGTCAGTCTTAACAAGGGGTATCGCATTACCCAGTTACTAGGTTGTGGAGGTCAGATAGGCAGTCGCTACATGTAAAATACTGCTATTTTACTTTATCCGTTTAGGCTGGAAGCCGACCCCAACATAGTTGGCAGATCGAATGTAGTGTTTATAATATTCTCAACATCCTATTTCTGAGACTAAACAGCTTTTCTTCAAACATGAAGTTCCCTGCGTCCGTGTTAACAAAACTTTCATATAAACAGGCCTATCAGATAATGAAGCTACCCACAGTTACACAAGTTTATTATCATCGTAAAAAGCACACGGCCCATCGTGGTAGACGCCAATTAATTAATGAGCCAACTTGAAAATATATTACCCCAGTGGGACTTGAAAGGTGTTCCGTATAACGGTCTTACCCGCTTCATACTTAAGACTTCTGAACGTAAAATGAAATTTTATTGTTTTTGATGTTATGTTGACGCACGTTTCATTTGTTGTTAGAGTAATATAAAATGTGTGTTTTTATTGTTGTTTGTTAACTGTTTGATAGCTTTATTCTTGACTTTATTTTAGGAAATGTCAATAAAGAGAAATGCTGCAATGGTGCGCTTCATCAGGGGTTTGTGGGGTAGAGTCCCGCTCGTCAGTTGTTTTTTGATATCTTCACAAATCATCATCTGTCTAGCCTTTTCCCAACTATGTTGGGGTCGGCTTCCAGTCTAACCGGATGCAGGTGAATACCAGTATTTTACAAGGAGCGACTGCCTATCTGACCTCCACAACCCAGTATCTGGGCAATACCCAGTACCCTTACCCCCTTGGTAAGACTGGCTGTCAGATTTTCGGGCTTTTGACAACCCGAAACGACTGTCAAAGATGCACAACTGACAGTCGGGACCAACGGCTTAACGTGCTTTCCGAGGCACGGAGGCGTCTCGGTACCTATGTAAAGATGGTCACCCATCCACGGCCAACCCCGGCAAGCGTAGCTAAACCTGATGGATCGACCTGTGCGGCTGTTAGTACTTAGCCACGAGCTCCTGTCTTCTTATATCTTCACAAATGTATGTTTAGAAAAGGAATCCTATTTAACATTTGTGCTCATTCAAATAAATGCTTACGGTATTCTTTTAAAGCAGCAAAACACTTCCAAAGCGACTTAACAGCCTCATTTATTACAGCGATTTAGTGGCTTTGTGTGCAGAATCACGGAATGTCTCCGTTATCGTCTAGTCGTATCGGAATCCTCCCTCCGAAGACGTTCATTGGTCAGATGGTCGCACATTTACGCCCCACACTAAGACATAATACGGCACCCGCATCATTTACACAAAGAAAAATTTTCGAGACACTTTAGTTCAGGAGCAGTGGAGTAATTGCGTAACACATAAAATTTTGACAGTCCATCTATGTTCATTGCGTTATTTACTTTGTATAGCAGATGAATTTATTTACCCTATGAAGCAATGGATTAGAAACATTCTTCAAAACTCTCGGATTCTTATTGAAACTGTGTTACTCAATCAACCCATTGGATGTTCGCTTATTAGAAACTATTTGCTTATAAGAGTTCAACGATTTTTATGGTTATATTTATTGTCGATTCGAGAGAATTTTCTTATGAACCTATGGGGTTCATACGAAATTTGAGAGGTTAAGGTGCAGGATATAAAAAGTGCCAATTTCACCAACAAAACTAAACGCGATCAGCGCATCTAAACTGCGTTCAAGAGCTGTCAGTATCAATATTCCCCAACAATAAAATTTTAAAACTGACAGCTCTTAATCGCAGTTTAGATGTGCTGATCGAGTTAAGTTTCTTTGGTGAAATCAGCCCTCAGTTTAGCAGTTCATTAACAGATAATAAATTATGTTAGTGCGTTAACTTAGAACAAAAAATCAACAGCTGCTTCTAATTAAGTATGCAAGGTGTGAAACAATGCTACACGTAATTAGTTTATTTATTGCCTTATAGATTAATTGCCGGGTAAACGGGATTGTCCGAAAGGGTTGCCGCTACCCCGGAACATAAAAGGCTAAGGAAGAAACATGAATGGGTTTTAGTCAGTAGGAGTCTGGCACTCCCTTCCGCTCCACCCAGAGTGGGAAAAGACATTGGATGATTTCCTACCCTCAAAAAAAAAAGGTGATAGATTAATAAATAGCATGTGTATTAAACTGATATGATCGTGCCCTGAAGGTTCTTCTTGTACAGAGGCCAGCACATCAAGTTACCACAATCTGTCAAATTTCTTTGATAGTAACTTTATTGCAAACACATAAGGTTCATTTTTAATTGGGTAATTTGACAGTTAGGGATAGCTTGATGTGCTGGCGTCTGTACTTATAATAGACGTGTAAGGTAGTTCATAGACCGTTAGACATCGGATTAAGTATATACCTACGTGTGCATATTTTAGTACTTTTTACATTGATAGTGCATATTTCAGTAATTAAATGTGTTTGACGTGTCGTTCTTATTACGCGGGAAAGTAGCGCGCTGCAGCCAGTGACGTGCCGCGCGGGCGCACTTGGAAGCGCACTGAATCCGTTCTACTGGCTCGCACGAGACGTACAGAGGTCATTTTCAGCCTACACATTTAATATAAGGTGCCGAACGTCATAAGTTTGCTCTAGAAAATCTGTAATTGAATATTGTCACAAGAATAACACATTCATTAACATTGAAAATAAAAGCTAATTCTTATCACATAATATTTTGATAGTGCATGTAATCCGATGTCTAGTTAAAATCAACTCCACCATAATGTGAACTTCAATTAACCGATATTCAAAATAAATTAACCAAGAAAAAGGCCAGGGATTGTCCGAAAGGGTTATCGCTACCCCGGAACATACAGGGGTAGTAGGGCTACTGAAGGAACATGGATGGGTTTTAGTCAGTAAGAGTCTGACACTCCCTTGCGCTCCAACCAGAGCGGGAGGGGTCAATTGATGATTTCCCATCTTCAAAAAAAGGGCTATGCACTAAACCATAAGATAGAACGAAAATTATTTTATTTGGGCACGCATAGGAAATATAAAAAGTAAAAAAGAGAACATAGCATTTAAAAAATATGCAAAAAAGAATAATTCTAAACGAGGCCAAAAAGATATCTATATATAATGCTGCGATATTTAAAAAATAAATGCCGCAGCGCTGGTATTCTGATAGGGCCCACTGGAATACTGCAGACACACCTACGGACATCTATAAATCCCACTACGTATCGACCCTAATGATATTTCAAGAAAATTTATTAAAATAATTCGTGGAAAATAAGGCGCCACCTCCTACTCAATATGCACTGCAATCTATTTAGTAATTAAAACATAACGCACTTGACCAGTAAAAGAAAATGAAGATAAAATTCTTTGAAATACAAAAAAGTAACATTCAACAATTCCACTATTTCTAATGAATATACGGTATAACAAGTAGATACGCAACATTACCTTACAGCGCTTAATCGTGTGGTAATGTGAGCCGGGAGGACAAGTGCGACGTTGTTTTAATTGAGTTTTCTTCCCTTTGCACCTTTGTGGCGACGAGTGGTGTCGCCCTCTAGGGTCGGCAGACGAGAGGTGCTACGGAGCGAATGAACTGGAGGTGGTTCCACTGATGACTGGACGATTGTGCCGAATAAAAAAGTTTTTCAAGAAAAGATTTTAATTATTGCGTTTCTACTTTAGTATTTTAGGACGTAGTTTGAGGGCCAATTTCGCCAATAAAACTGAAAGCGATCAGCATACTTTAACCGCTTTTGATACCTGTCAGTGTCAATATTTCACAGAAAATAATGACACTGCGTCTCCTAAACAGGGTTTGTAAGCTGATCGCGATAGTTTAGTTGGTGAAATTAGCCATTAGATTGTTTAGAGACTTTTATCTGATAGACAAGCACAGTACTTACCTAGAAGCCACCATAGGCATGGTTTAAATTAGTCTATTTAATGAAACTGAACGCGAACAACACATCTAAATCGCGTTCAATAGCTTTGTGTCAATACTCCCTTTTTTTTGAGGATGGGAAATAATCAAATGACTCCTCCCGCTCTGGGATGAGCGGAAGGGAGTGTCAGATTCTTACTGACTAAAACCCATCCATGTTCCTTCCTTAGCCCTTTATGTTACAGGGTAGCCGTAACCCTTTCGGACAATCCCGCTTACCCGGCAGGCTCGGCCTTAACGGTCCCCTTCATATGCTGACATCTCTTTGAGGTGTCAATACTCCCTAAGAATTATGTGACGGCTGTTTTTCTCCTTTTTTTCGCGTGGTTAGTGTCAATTTTCGCCTTTTCAATAATGAATGTTGAATGTATGTGATGTGGCAGTACTTTGTTAATAAATAAAACGACAGCTGTTGAACGCGGTGTTGCTGAGCTGACTTCTTTTTCTTTACGGTAAATAATTTGGTACTAAATGAAAAAAAAACCAAATGCATTAGATTTACATTACCTAATGTGAAAAGTAGCGATTGTGACATCATATTGAACGGAGAGAAGCTGGAATTTATTAAGCAGACGGTTTTCCTGGGAATCACGCTAGACGACAAGTTGCAATGGGGTCCCCACATAACAACTCTTGCGGGACGGCTTAGTTCGGCCGCTTATGCTGTTAGAAAGATAAGGCAGATGACAGACGTAGAAACCGCGCGTTTGGTCTATTTTAGTTACTTCCACAGCATAATGTCGTATGGCATTTTACTGTGGGGTCGGGCTGCTGACATTGAATCCATTTTTATTTTGCAACAGCGAGCGATCAGAGCCATTTACAATCTTCGTCGTCGCGAATCGCTTAGGGAACTATTTAAAAGGATTAATATTATGACGGTTCCTTGCCAATTCATTTATGAAAATATTATGTATGTAAGAAAAAATAGACATCTTTTTAACAAAATAAGTGATAGGCATAACTTTAATACTAGAAATAAAGACAAAATAGTTCAACCATTTTTCAGATTGTCCAAAGTACATACATCTTTTATGGGGTTCTGTGTTAAATGTTACAACAAAATACCTTGTGACATACTGAAATTAAATGAAAGAAAATTTAAAACACATATTAAAAGTACACTTTGTAAACAAGCTTATTACAAATTAGAGGATTATATCAAGGATAAGGATGCTTGGAAACATGCTGGTCCTGCTCCACAGGACAATATAGTGTCTAGACAAAATCAAACTGGTTGCTAAGTAAATTAGGTAATAATTTATAATTTGTACCATATTATTTTATTATATTGGAATAACATCTCACACATTGATTAATTTATTATTGTTAACTTTTAGAATGTTTGTAAATATGTGAGCACCATGTACTTATGACATACCTAATTAAGTTTATTTTTCACTGCTACATGCGTTCTTCTTTTCACCATTTTGGTGTATTGTTTTTATTCTGGGTGCATCGTCTTCACATATTATAATATTATAATACATGTATACAAAACATTGTGAAACATTTTAAAAGAGTAACGGTGGAGTTTCTTGCCCATTCTTCTCCACACGAAACTACCTTTTGGAAGGGGCGACTAGAATCAATTCTATTTCTTGTTAATTTTTGACGTTCAAAAGTGCCTTTCTTGGGCCTATTTGAAATAAATGTTTTGACTTTGACTTTGACTTTGACCGCGTTCAGTTTAATTGGTTAAAATTCGCACTAAGTCTAAACGCACAGATGTTAAAATTTCTTTTTCACCTCACAGGCTCGGAAAGAGTCTGTTTGTCATTCGAAATCTGAGCCGAAAATCGATTTTTGCTCTCTAGCGTGGAAAGAGTTTTTAAAATTCGAACCTCTCTATTTAATAATTGTCTATACTGCCAGTCCACTGAAAATGCATGACACGGTCTAAAATAGAATATTAAATAATACAGCTCACCTTAAAAACTTCCATCACAGTACAGAAATTAAATATTTTGCGAGGATATAATTGTAAAATTGGAATTAATGTTAATAAGTATTCCATTTGATTAAAAAAATCTGTGACGTCACATTTGAATATGCCATAAAAATACTACCCTGTCAAATACCCAATTGTGTAGTCATTTAAGTTAAATTTTTAAAATAAAATAAATACTAATATAATATGTTATTTAATCCTTTGCTTAGTAAAAATAAATATGTATTAAATTAGTTAGTTATTTGTATTAAATTAGTTTTTTTCTTTCATTCTCCTTAGAGGACAAGTAGGATATAGAACAAAATACAGGATATTTAATTTTGGAGATATTCTATGTAACTCATAAGATACATTGCCAAGTATCTGTTATTTTCTTCACATGAGTCAAAGTATCTGAGACGCTCGAACAAAATAAAACTCAACAACACCTGTTTTCTTGCACCTAGCAGTTTCCTCGCTGTAGTGAGGTGAAAAATTGTGTGTTGCGCTCGGCAGCAAAGCTTTTCTGCGTCTCGTACCTTTGAAACCTTCGTTACGCTCAGGATTCTATATTTGAACCACTCGCTTCGCTCATGGTTCAACCCTAGAATCCTTCGCTTACTCAGGTTTCAATAGAAGTACTCGCGCCAAAAATCAACTTTCCAGCCTTGCATAACAAATAACTATTTATGGTCCTACAAACAAGTCCTACCTGATACAAAAAAGAGCTTAATTCATCTAATCTGTATGTTTACAAACAAGTCCCGCAGCACTTCCATGGAGCATTTTGAAAAGAACAATACCTTGATGTTTTACAAACTTATGATATTACTTTTATAGGCAACATTTTTCCGCTGTACGGCAGTCAGTGTCGGCTCAGACCGTTGTCGACTCATTTAATCGCCGCATTACATGCAAAGTGCATCTCTTACATGTAAAACAGTCCCCGGCGGGTATTTAAATTTTCGCCTTTCCCCGTAATTCGTTGAGTGCAGACAAAGGCTTTCAGAGGAAACATTGTTAATGTGTTACCCAATGCATTTTACCTGACACACGCGGGTACACATCTGCGAGCGTGTACCGCCATGTTTTTGAAGAAGTGACGCGGAAATTGATAAATTGGATGAAGTTACTCAAGCGGAGAAAATTAGCATTGTTTTGCCGCTCCACAGTTTGTGTGCTCCAGGGTAGGTGAAGCTAAATGACAACGAGGTAATCCTCAAGTGTCAACTGGTTCACAAAGCTATCGAAGTACAGTTAAAGTGAACGTACGAGCAGTTTAACCGCAATTAAGCTTTTACGACGAAGAAAAACGGGGAAAACAGTGGGAAATAGACATTCGAAAATGGCGGCGAAGAGTCAACAATCGAATTTCCGACGTGTCAAAGTAAATCTCTAGCCGACAATACGAATGGCAATAAAATCCGCCGTCGGGGTTCAACTGGCGATTGGTAAGCTGCCCGCCCCTACCACGAATTGGTTTTGATAAAATGCTACTGATTTTGTTTTAACCCGACTTTTGGGCCTGCGATTTTTGGGACACTAATAAAGCCATTGTGCGTTTTTGTTTCGATTTTTTATCGTCTTTATTATTGTTATACAATACGCAATAGTTTGAATGTTGACCTTATCACGCATAATATGCATAGGGTTTTGGTCCGGCGTAGGCGCCTACGCGACGTCTACGACGCTACGAATTCTACGCTACACAAACGCCTAGTGCGTAGACACTTTATAAAATCATGAAATTCAAGGTTGCTTTTTATTTTGAAAAAGTAAAGACTTGTTACTCAGATTGTTACACAAGTAGGGAAAGATACGAGTAACATCAATTTTTGCAAAAAATTGTGGAATTTATTGACAAAAGATCCAATAACGAATGTCCAACGAAGAATTCAACATATTTTCAAAGAGCTTCTACCATGGTAGGGGTGATGTTCTAAGCTGTGTTAAAAAGGTCTACTTTTCGCAGTTTTCGAGAGGATCGAGTAAAACGGTGTAATTTGTGAGATAAGCGGCGGTTTAGTTGCACGCTGGACGCCCGATAGCGATCAGCCAATAAGAGGGTCTCGATAGAGTGTGGTCAAAGCTTTAGCTTTTTACAGATAAGGATTATGGATTGAATATATTAGTGGTACTCGTATCTGCGGTTTTTTTTTGCTGATCGCTGCTCTTTTGTCGGTTGTTTCATATATCTTCTGCGTGTGGTCATGCGCGGAGTATCTTGGATAGTCGATGAATGGATTATCTTATAGACTAAGATAAAATAATTTACTACTACTATGATTTCATTCAGTTTTTATTTGTTAGTTACGTTTATAAAACCTGATATTTTTATTCTTGTGAAGGTAAAAGAGCATACAGGTGAATAACTCCAAAACGCAACATAACTGCATTTTAATGGCATTAAAGTGTAATGTTTGCTATTATGTGCAGGCAAAGGCATCTCTCAGTCAGCATGTGAAGAGACTTTCCGGCGGACGCCTCGCGGCCATTAATTGAACTCCGTCGCCGCCACTTAATTTTCAATAGAGCGGAGCACCGGGCGCTCCAGCAGGTGCACGCTTTGTGCCTCCACTGTTTGCTAAAGTCCTCGTATTTATTTTAGATTCCATTGTACCACGCTCCGACGCTTTGTCGGGAAATAGCCCTCTCGTGTACCACTGCTTTGTTAATTTTATTAATACGTGAAACATTTATAAAACGCGACCGCACGAGCGATTTAATGAGTTTTATTGTTAAACAGAGAGTAATGTGCTCGAAATGAAGCGCGCTCGGCTTAGATGTTGTCTCAATTCATACGAAGTCGGGGAGCGAGGATTTTAATGTTTTAATTCGAGCTCATTTTACAATCTGCGAAGTAACAACGAACCCAAACAGCCAGCACCTGCTGCATTACATTTATTATATTACATGGTTGAACAATTCATTTTTCCCAAGTCTGCAGGTGGGCAACCCTCAAACGTGGAACAACACAAGGATGCAAATAATCCGTTTCATCCCAAAATCTAGTGAAGTTCAAAAGACAAACATGTTGGAGATATTTACGTTGATCCCGTAGAGCTGGACCACGGCTAAATAACTGGGCATTCCGGCAACAAAAGAATTTAATAACACCGTGAGGCTAGGGCGGTCTTGCGGGCGGGCGGCGCGGGGCGAGGGCGGCCCGCCCTCGGCCGGTAAGCTTATTATCGCGCTGGGCGCCACCGCCAAGAACATATTTGCTTTGTTGAATGTCAACGACGACGGTGGCCGCACCGCCGCCCGCACCGCCGCACCGCGCCTCCGTGCCACGTGCCCCGAACACACAGTTGCGCGCTCGCTTAAACATTTAAGAGCACCCAATGTTTAGCGACGGCGCAAATTAAAATAGGCTTTATACCAAATCTAATTTGCCAAGTAGGGAACTCGCTTCGTTTGACGAGTACCTGAGTCAAGGTAGATGTTTGTATTGGGAATTGAATTAATTCTACTTTAGAATTACCTACTAAATATAATTGATATTAGGTGCGTATTTTGTCCTCTTTTCTCCTCAGCAGTGTAAATATAATTACGAGAAATCAAAAGCTTTTAAGAACCATTAACCATTTGAAACAATTTTGTTAACTCTGTTAACTCGTTTATTTTATAATGAGAAAATGAATTTAAAAAAATTATACAGGATTTAAGTATTAAATTAGGCTTTTTATTTATTTTTCGAAATCTATTCATTAGTTAAATAAGCTGAAGTAGGAACATGTACAATTCAACACTGGGACTATTTTATGTAATTAAATTTCCAGTACACAATAACTATTACACCCTGCACTATAATATTTAGGGTTTTCAATGAATAAATTATTAACCACACATAGGTACTCAAACATGGGTCACTATTAGCCATAAAAGTTACCGAAAACTTTCAAAATCAACATAAAGAGGACCATTAAAGTTTGCAAGTAGCATTAAATGAAACTATATTAAAGATTCAGCGAGGGTTCGTTAAGTTACACCTCACCGCAGGTGGAGGTCCGCGAAGCGTTTGCTGGCGGTTCTGAATAAGTCAGCAGGACATAGAGGTAGTTAGCTAGAAGAGGTTCAAACAATTTACTTCCGTACTGCAGATTTTTAGATTTATTTATTAAATTAGTAATAGAAAAGTAAACAGAATTTGAATAACTATCAGCTTGAAAAATTAATTAGAGATTTTTCTGCAATTTCTTTAGTAAAATATTTAATCCATTTCCACCTTGACTTGTGGAAATACAGACTCAAGACTACAGCTCACGCATTTAGCATAATCAGCCCATAATGTTCCCACGGCTGGGATACATGTCCCTACTCTTCTAGAAGCAGTGGCCAGTAATCTACCACGCGGGCCCATGCGGGTTTTGTGGTATAGTGTTTTTATTCTGGGTACATCGTCTTCACATATAATGTTATACACACACACAAACACACGTACGCACATACAAATATGTGCCATCCTCAGACAACGAGAGCTGCTTAATTCGTCCATTTATATTTTCTAATTAATTTTATTCTTTATTTCCTGTTCAGTAGCTGCATTGTACTGTAATATCATTGTTAAGATACCACCTAAGGGAAGAGTTAGACAGCCCCGACACAAGTACTATTTGTAACTTACTGGGGCTGCCTCAGTTTATGTATGACACAATGTTTAAGATAAAATAAAGTTTTTTTTTTTTTTTGTTTTTGTTTTAATTCATGTATACAAAACATTTATGTACCTATGTATTTACAAAAAAATGTATATAAGTAGTTTATCAGCCATCTTGTTACCATAACACAAGCATTAGGTTGCTTAGCTTGGGACGATATGGCGTTGTGCGAAATGTCCAAGGATATTATTTATTTATTTTATTTTAAAAGAGTAAACGTGGAGTTTCTTCCCCATTCTTCTCCATACGAAACTACCTTTGGAAGGGGCGACTAGAATGACGAAATGACGTTCAAAAGTTCCTTTCATGTGCCTATTTGAAATAAGTGATTTGACTTTGACTTGGTAGACGTCATATGTCTTCTAATGTCTGATTCTAGGACATGCCTTTACCTTCGGTGCTTTAAGATTTAGTATCTTATCTAGAGCATCTTACACGTTACATCGTCCTCTGCGACTACTTGTAGGCATACCGCTGCATTTCTTATGCTAAAGGAACGCGCTGTTTTGATGGATAACAATTTTATTCGGAACATTTTAGTGTCAGTCAGTCGTAAAGAGGGAACATACCATCGGTTTGTGGCTACAGACTATCATAGAATTTATGTTTTGCTATTAAACCTAAGGTTAGGTCTTCAACTTGATACCTGTAGTTTATTTGTGTTCTTGATGCAATAAAAAGAAATCTTTGTAACTTTGTCTATTTCGGGTCAATCATGATAAAATTAAATTGGTGTGTAAGTATTCGTTTCTTCTGAAAACGATAACAGAAAGAACAAAGTTTATAAACAATAGAAACGTAATTTTGACGCTACGATACGATTACATGATTTCCACTTAAATTTTTCTATTGCACCTACTTACCACTGTTTATCTTTGCATCACCCAAAGGTTGACTGGTAGTCCGCCTCTGTACATTTCTGTGCTTAAAATATTAAATAAATGAATAAATATGTCTTAAATATTTTTGTAATTCAAAACAAAATAAATCAAAGTAAAGTTCTCGTCACAGCTTGAGTTAAACTAGCCATGTTCTCAATTCTCATGGTACATCGCTATGTCGGGCGGCTAATCGGGTTATCTGACCGCAGACCGCGGCCGCTCAAAGGACCTTGCAAAAAGCCATCCCTTTGACTACGTCTTCAAATATTTGCGCCGAACGCCACGACCGCGCATTATTTTCAGTATAAACATTCATAATCCCACGAAACTTCGGGTCAGAGCTTATTTTATTTTCTGTGGGACACGGGAGTATTTGCATTCTGTCAATCGTACTTTTTGGTTGATGTTGATACATCTGTGGCTTGTCGGTTCTATGCAAGTTTATTGTTTGCTTGCTTGTTTGTTGCTGAACGCTAAAGTTTGTTATTTGTACTTAATTATATTTTAATGTCGCTAGGGTTGTATTGCCGTGTTTGACGAAAATCTGGTTTCAAATTTTTTCTATGGCAGGCAGCAATAAAATTAGGAAATTTGATTTTTTACCTTTTTACTATTTTTAATTATAATAAACGAGTTTTTGACCTCGGCTTTGCCAACGTGGATATGGGAAAATATCTAATATTATATCCTTTAAAATTGTCCTTCACTCAGCCGTGATCGAGTAACAACCAAACATACAAACTTTTTCACATTATTATTTGAATAATTTTCTATTTTTAAGACAATGTTCTTAATCGAAACATACGTTAAGTAACAACATTTAATTAAACGTACATCCCATCAACAGCAGGAACCGATGTTCTAACTAATCGAAACACCACTGATTAAACTTATACGTTTGCAGTCGCGAGCAGATGTTTGCGCAGCAGGATTTAATATTGATAGCGGAAGATGTCGGTCCCGCGGCGAACGCTGCAGCAAAGCGGCTGTGTCAACGTGTTTACGATACCTGACATCTTGCAACTGGTGGCTGTTCGCAAACATATTTACCAACGTTCGTTCGCAAGCAATAATATCCGGTACCCTAGAGAAATAATACCACAAATACATAGTCCTTAGTAAAATCCTCCGCGTACCCTTCACTCAAACTTATGCCAACTTTCATAAATATCAAAGCAGGCTTCCCGAAAACAATTTCTTGGGAATCCAGCGGTGTTCACACGTCGCTCCGCTGCCGGTGGCTAACACAATTTTATTCGAACATAAAAAACGAGTTCATCATGCAAACGCCAAAGTCGTGGGACGTGGCTCGCTCCCGCGGTAAAACAATTTATCTGCATCGACGGAATTACGGCGGTACGCCGTGAATAAAATATGTCGCCGGCTGTCAGTCGAACGAAGACGTTGTCTGTGATGGCCGACAGGGGTGCCAGGAGCGAGGCGCGACCTGCCAACCGCCTGTGCCTGCACAGCAATACACTTGTTATCAGTATGAATATTTCTCAACCTGTATCCGGCAATGCTTGCATTCAATACCAAATATAGTGCTGTATGCATGATATTTTGTACCTTTTCAATTTTAAACAGAGCATCGTTGTAGTTTACAAATTTATGACATATTAAAGCCGTATGTGGACGATCAATTGTACTAGTTTTTGCAGCAAACTAAGAATATGTATAGCAGAAGAATTAAGTTGTTAACATAATTTTAAAAATAGGTTTTCTCAGTCGTAATATCTTGTTTTATGAAAAATGCATGCTGCAATGTTTGAAAAAAACGTTTTTACATCCACACTAATATTATAAATGCGAAAGTAACTCTGTCTGTCTGTCTGTTACCTTTTCACGCCTAAACCACCCAACCGATTTTGCTGAAATTTGGTATGTAGATGGTAGGGTAGGTAGGATAGGTAGGGTAGGTAGGGTAGGTAGGGTAGGTAGGGTAGGTAGGGTAGGTAGGTAGGGTAGGTAGGGTAGGTAGGGTAGGTAGGGTAGGTAGGGTAGGTAGGGTAGGTAGGGTAGGTAGGGTAGGTAGGGTAGGTAGGGTAGGTAGGGTAGGTAGGGTAGGTAGGGTAGGTAGGGTAGGTAGGGTAGGTAGGGTAGGTAGGGTAGGTAGGGTAGGTAGGGTAGGTAGGGTAGGTAGGGTAGGTAGGGTAGGTAAGGTAGGTATCATAGTTAAGACAGGACAACGTCTGTCGGGTCAGCTAGTGTTTTCATAATTCATTTTGATGTGAAACATCTATAGCCGCACGTAAAACTAATTTCTGGCGTGGCGACGCATGCCATGGCGACGCGTCGCCACGCTATATGATGTTGTATATATACAGTCTATATGCAGTAGTGTGTACTGTGTGGCGACGCGTCGCCATGCGCAATCGACTGCGATTTAATGAAAATAAATGTTTATTGAATAAACATTCATCATTTTCTGGAAAAAATCGTAATATTTTATTTTATCATTATGCCATATTTAGTTTCTATCGCAATCTGTTCTTTTCAATCATATTACTTTTACAAAATAATGTTGATGTTTCACATCTGCCAGGCGTCCCGTGTTATATTCTTCTGGGTTTTGGGAGATATAAACGTTATAGTATTGTATCAACTATTTCCTAGATGGAAATAGTTGAAACAATACTGCAGTTATATAGGTACAGATTCATGGTAAGTACATGCATCAGAGATTTCAACAAATCGTCTGTGAATATATTGTATTTTTTTTTTGTAAAAAAATGGCATTTACTAATAAAACCGAATACATTTTCGCGGTAGCCCTGTTCGCAAATTTGACGGGCGAAGAGCGACGTGCGACAGGATCCAAGAATTAGGTCCCGCGTACGGCGCGAGCGTCGTATTTTCGTAAGTTGCTCCGATGACGAGTGGCCCGAGTTGACGTGACATCCCGCAGGTAACCCGCTACCAGCCCGATGGGATAGGATCAAATTATTAGCTCATGAGGGTTAGAAGAACGTAAATATGTATTTGCAGGACGAACCAGATGTATATTTTTCGTTTTGATATATGTATGTACGTGTTTTATGATTTTGTTACTTGTTACTTAGCTACGCTGTTCGTGTCAGAGGCAATTAATTAATATATTATGTCTCTGTAATTAAGTGATTAGATATGTTTTTGTTTTTGCTCAAGGTGTAAACCACAGAAGCATCGCATTTATTTTAAACAATGCAAAAGAGTACTTACAGTTACCTAATGTCCGTACTAAAACCATTATGAAAACTGTTGAAAATTACTCAAAGAAACCCGTAAAGTTCCTTAAGATGCCTTAATTTATACGCCGTTAGAAACCCTCGATTTACATCCAAATATGCGCCACCAGACACAAACCTGAATCGTTTGCCATCCTTATTAAATTTACTCGAATAAAAGCGTAATAATTTCCCCTCCGTTCAAGTTAAATCATAAAAATTCCACGTTAAATGTATGACAAGTGTATTTTCTGTTCGATTGCTCCGCCACTGGAATGTCAATCGGTCTGTTTAGCATTCCGAGGTACGAGGGGCGCGTGGCTGGTGCGATGCGGTTGCGGGGCGGCTGCGGGGCGGCGACGGCTAGAATAAACTTATAGAATGGCTCGTTAACGTATTAGAGAGCTTAACAAGGGATTGTGCATAGCGCGAAGGGCTGTGATTATTCGCTTGAGGATGTTCTGTCGATAGTTTTCAAGAACGATGTTAGATTACTAAATTGTCTTGTAAAGATTTGAGTACCTATGTATTGTATCTGGCAAATTTGTGTGACCATACTCAGTTAATTGTAGTTTTTCTTTTTGTTTTTTTAAGTTTTCTTTTCAAGATTTTTTTTTGTGTCTGAAATATTTTCTGAAGTCTTAATAGTTCAGAAAAAATATTTAATTAGGAAGTGAAAAAAAATTCGGAAAATGCCAACTTTAAAGATACTGAAAACAACTGTTTTCATAACAGAATAATCAGTCCGGCTGTTTAGCTGAAAATTCAATAGCTCGGAAAACTACCAAAAATAAATTCAATTGTTGAAAATAGAAAATTCTAGCGCAGAAATATACAAAACTCAAACACCTACTACATACCTACTTACCCCATTTCATCAACCCGTCTATAGGCGATCAAGACAAAACTCGACGTCTGTACTGTTTGAATATTGATAAAATAAATATTGGCCCACGTGACCGGAGCGACGGGACACCGGCGCTGTTTGCTGACTAACTCGTTCCAATTACGACTCATTGCATTCTAGCTTTGTTTTAAATGTTCCATTGAATTATATATACGAGTATGCTCGTAGAAACGTGGACCGTTGTATTTTGATGGATGCCTTGTGAGTTTTTTTTTTTTGTGAGATTCCACAATTTGGCATTTGTGGCAGTTTTTACTGCTTCAGAATAAATTATGTACCTTAGTACGAGCCGTCTGCTCAATGGGATATTAAATCGTAACAAAACGACGAAAATCATACAAACTTTGATTCCTTATTTCCCTTTGAGGTGTGAATTTTTGAAAATCCTTCCCATGTGCTCACTTTAAAAAGGAGAAGATTCTATTATTGAGTTACCTTCAATAATACGTATGTATTTTACTTTCTTATTGATGATGTCTTAATTCTGCCTATTGGAAATCGAAGCTTCCTGTCACATAAGAAGTAGTGGTACCTGCAAGATTTGGTGTGTGGATTGTGTGGTAGATATTATAACTAAAAATAAAAATTCGTTTACAAAAAAAACAAACGACTTCCAAAAAAGCACTACAAAATGAAAAATTTCCTACTTAGCAGTAGACATCACATTCTTCTTCTTATCGTGTGGTTAGTGACTAACCTGGTGTCAGAGTCTGGTGTCAGAGTTTTTATGCTGCCCATAGGCCCCCTTTTTTTTTTTAAGGCTGGGAAATCATCCAATGACTGCTCCCGCTCTGGGTGGAGCGGAAGGGAGTGTCAGACTCTTACTGACTAAAACCCATACATGTTCCTTCCGTAGCCCTTTATGTTCCGGGGTAGCGGTAACCCTTTCGGACAATCCCGCTTACCCGGCAGGCTTGGCCCTGAGGGGCCCCTTCATATGCTGACATCTCTTTGAGGCGCGCGTGGAACATATACGCGCCGTACGGCACGGGTCTGGTGCTGATCGGACGGTGAGTCACCCATTACTCACCGTCCGCAGGCCCGCGCCTACGGTGGCCGGGAGTCGTCACGTGGCTCCCGACGCCCGGGGCGTCTCCTGCGGCGGCTGGGACGGGAGGACCTTTCTCTCTCCCATCCCGCCACCTCCTTCGCGAGCATAACTTTTTCGCAGAAGGAGGTGACTGCCTCCCACTCCCTCTCGCCCCGGACCATGGCTTGCACCAGGGCCGGGCGCGACAGGTCGCCGCCGCCGATCGCCTCTACGAGGACACGGCGGTGCTCTGCCCATGCTGGGCAGGTTTGCACCGTGTGCTCTACCGTGTCCTCTGGGCGATCCTCGCAGTGGTGACACCCGGGCGTTTCCTCCCGCCTGATGATGTGCAGGCCCATAGGCCCCTGACTTAGCTTTACATGCTGTTGAGAAATAATATCTCTCAAGCATGCCGGTTTCCTCACGATTTTCCTTCACCGAAATACGGCGCGTTCAAAAAGGATATATGGCTGAAAACTGAAAGAAATTCAATGACTTCAGAAATTACAAGAGTGACTATTTCATCTTCGGGTATTCGGTAGAAACGCTGTGTTATTAATAAAAAAAATGCCGGACGTTGTAGCATTATAACCTCACCTATCGACAATGTCAGAAGGGGAAATTCGCAATTCTATACAAGTATTTCAAGGGGAACGCCTTAGTAATCAGAAAGTCCAGGTCATGTGCAATGTGCATGTTTGCTGCATGCATGGCTGTGCAAACAGTATAAAACTTAGGTAATTCGTAGGTAGGTGTTAGTTGCTTAGGTATTTAAAAACATTAGGTATTTAGATTTTAGGGATTTTGAACGCAGGTTACTTAAGTTAGTTCTTTTAATTTTAGATATCGCAATACGGACCCATTTCAAGACACAAAGCTTTCGTCAAACAAAAGCGTATCTGAACACATCCACTCCTCATTCTGCCCCAGTACCCAGAACCAAGAACATATCTACGTTTCTACGATGTCGAAGCGACTAATCTTTCAGAATAGTCCCACACCTTTCAGTACAACGGGTATTATTCGAGAATCACGCAGATATTTGAAGTGAGACGGTATGTTTGTTCAGCCGAGAAATCCCTTCCCGTGGCCAGCAAAGCAAACGGATATTTCAGTTTGAACATTACTCTTATTGGTGACGCTGGAGCGCCACTGATCCGTGAATGGACCATCGTGTGCGGAGGAGAAAACCTTTCGCGTTTCATTTGTTTTCTTACGTCCGTTCATGTGGATTGGATGACTTTCTATATCAGCACAGAAAATCGTCTATTGATTTTCTTTAGGGATATGGGAAAAGGCATAAAAGTCGCGAGGTTTTACAAGAAAAAAATAATAATTGAATAGCAGTGATTTGTGTGACCGTCGGACTGCCAAGTCTTAGGTCTCGAGTTCGAACCCAAGACACGCACTTCTGACTTTTCGGATTCATGTGCGTATTGTATAATTGTCTCTTGCTTATAAAACGGTAAAGGAAACCAACATGATTGAGAGATTTCCCAACAGCCTGTGAAGCTAAGTTAGAGGCCTATAGGCAGCATAAAAACTTTTTTTTTTTTTTAAGGCTGGGAAATCATCCAAATACTGCTCCCGCTCTGGGTGGAGCGGAAGGGAGTGTCAGACTCTTACTGACTAAAACCCATCCATGTTCTTTCCGTAGCCCTTTATGTTCCGGGGTAGCGGTAACCCTTTCGGACAATCCCGCTTACCCGGCAGGAGCATAAAAACTCTGACACCAGGTTAATCGCTTACCTTACGAAAAAGAAAAAAGAAGACAAGATTTGACAATGGAAAAATCACTTTCTTCCATTTATTATATTACTGCATTGTTATGCTTTTCAAACATAGTCTGCACTGGTACAGTTTCGCTTACTAATGGTGATTGCTCCGTGAATGTACCATCATTGTGTGGATTCGGAACGTTTTGCCTTCCGTGAAAACCCTTCGTGTTTCATTTGTGTTTTTAATTATGTACGTGGCGTGATAAGGATTGTATAATTATTTGGAAGTGCAAAAAATCAGAAAAATTATTTTCGGTGAATGATTTTTCTTATAGTTAGGCACGAAAGTTATGCAATTGCGAAGGAAAAATAAACGTCGAATAGTGAGAACATAATTCGTATAGCGAGAAATGACTTTCTTCCAAATGTACTGTCAAGTTTTCTTGTTAAGTGATGAGGTTAAACATGTTTTTATGTTATGCATAAGTTCTTTGCATTATCCAGAAATAGATTATCAGTAACCTTCCAAATTATTCAGGTTGTGATTGATAGTGTATAACGCAATAGTGTATAAGCAGCGATAGCCTAGTGGTGTGACCGGCGGACTGCCAAGTCATAGGTCTCGAGTTAAAACCCAAGGCACGAACCTCTGAATTTTCGGATTCATGTGCGTATTGTATAATTATCACTTGCTTAAAATCGGTGAAGGAAAACATCGTGAGGAAACCGGCATGCCTGAGAGATATTTCTCAACAGCATGGGATGCTATGTCAGAGGCCCATGGGCAGCATTAAAACTCTGACACCAGGTTAGTCACTAACCACACGAAAAGAAGAAGACGCAATTAGTGCTGTCAAAGTCAAATTGGAACATTTTATTTCAAATAGGCACAAGAATTTTTGCGGCACTTTGAACGTCAAAATTGCCAAGAAATAAAATTGATTCTAGTTGCCCTTTCAAAAAGGTAGTTTCGTATGGAGAAGAATGGTTGGTTTCACTAACGCTAAAAAATAAGCATGCGATGTTTAAAAATTTGCCTCCGTAACATCAAGGGCTGGATGAAGAAGTTTTTAGATTTGTAATAGTCAGAGAAAAGTTAAGAAAACTGCTGTTATTCAATAAATATCAAATACGTATATACAGAAGATTGTTTAGATATAGAGACATCGGTAGAAGAATCACGTATGAAAATAAAAAAAATAGGGCTCAGCCCTATTAAATTTTAAATTTACTGCTGAGCCCGATGAAATCATTATCATTATTATCAAATATTAATTACTAGTTCCCATTCTGTATGACCAAATTTTTTGGAAACTGAAAATCTGCTAATCATAATAATAAAATCAGACACTATCATTATCATTATTTCAGCTGATAGACGTACACTGCTGCACATAGGCTTCCTCCAAGCACCGCTCCTTCGAAAGCTGATGTTGAATACCTGTCGCAGGAGTTCGGTCGCGCGCCTGCTGGAGCTGAAGAAAATTTACAAATTTCGTTATCCAGACAAACTAAGTTTTATTTTTATTTTTATTTGGAATCGTAAAATAAGACTAATCACACTGATATTAGACAGGCGAAAATTTCCTGGAGTTCATCGTCCGACGTGAGTCGCGGGAATATGGCCGGTGTAAATGTACCAGATTAGCGCTCGCCCATCAACTATTGCTCCTTCGATTCTATGCTTCCCGCATCTACCGGATTCCTGCGGCCTTTAACAGATCGATCCAGCTTTATTATTTTAATAATAAATACAATATTTATAGGATCTTAACTTAAGGACTATGCCTTGCGGCCCCATTGGCCATCTGTTCTGCGAGCAATATGCCCTGCTCCCTGCCACTTGTTTTGCAATTCTTCGGGATATGTCGGTTACTTTGGTTCATATTTAAATCTGGACAACTCATCATATCTGCCTACCTTTTTCCCAACTATTGGAGTCGGCTTCCAGTCTAACCGGATGCAGCTGAATACCAGTATTTTACATGGAGCGACTGCCCATCTGACCTCCACAACCCAGTAACTGGGCAATACCTTGGTAAGACTGGCTAAGCTTAACCTGATGGATCGACCTGTGCGGCTGTTAGTAGGTACTTAGCCACGAGCTCTTCTCGCTTAAATCTGGACAACTCTGAAATATTAAAAACAAGAAAGAAAGAATGCCAGCTATTTTAAAACCTTATGGCTTGGCATGCGACGATGGTAAGAGGTCAGACGGAATGACTATAATGCCTTAGATGTTGGGTAGGCCTTTGGTGTCCTGTCCTGACCTGTGTCGATATCCTTGCGCCATTCCCTCTTCCTAACACGGCGGGATGTGCTGAGGCGGCTGCTGTAGGTGCGGAAAACTTCAAACAGCGCAAGTATAACAACCTTATTGGAAGTTATATGTTCGGCCCTTTGGGGTTGAAACACTAGGGCCGAGTACTCAACTCTACACGTAATTAGAGGGCTGGTCAATTTCTAGGCCAAAGAATCAGCATTGCCATCCAACGTGGCATCGCTGCCAGGCACATTTGGACAGACACACCACGATAGTGGTGGTAGGGCCCCTCTTTGAGGAGAGGCTAGAGAGGCGTCACGGCGCCCTCACCTACCGCCTGACGCAGGTCCTCACTGGACATGGATGTTTCGGGAGGTTCCTGCACATCATCAGGCGGGAGGAAACCAGCCCCCGGGCCCCTCAGGGCCAAGCCTGCCGGGTAAGCGGGATTGTCCGAAAGGGTTACCGCTAGCCCGGAACATAAAGGGCTAAGAAAGGAACATGGATGGGTTTGAGTCATTAAGAGTCTGACACTCCCTTCCGCTCCACCCAGAGCGGGAGAAGTCGTTGGATGATTTCCCACCCTCAAAAAAAAAAAAAAAGAATTTATTTATTTACAACTTCGCTCTTTCGGCACTCCAATGTCTAAACAATAAATAGCCTTTCGACTAGGTACTGAAGGGCTGTGTCTGTGGTTTGTATAGTAGGTACTGAGAAGACCAGATGGGCCTCCACTTAGGAACCTTTCAGAGCTCGTGTTGTGTGTTAGGTTGCAGGCATTTCTATTCTACAAATAGAAACACACCGGGTAGCAGCTATTGAATTATATTACTTTTCAAGAATACTTGCGTCCAGCAGCACAGCTACTGCCAGATCCCCTTTAATTTCTTTTGTAAGAACCTATCAAAATATTCTATTGTTTTGAAAGGTCGAATGCTGCTAGTTATTTTCTAACCGACCTTGGTTCCACATGAGGTTTCACCTATGCTCTACAGTACATAGTTTAAATATTTTATTTAAACGCCCGTAAAGCTTTGGGTTTCTAAGAAAGCGGTGAACGGTCACAGTTACGGCAGTCCAAATCACAGATCATTTATTGACACCTTAATGTCAAATACTACGGCCGTTATTATACGCAACCGTTTTCTTAAGAAACGGAAGCTTTAACAATAAACTTTTCCAAAGAAGAAGACTCGTTGTTATAATCTGTGTTCCGTGGTCGATGAATTGGTTACTGCAGTTTGCTTTAAAAACCCCTTTTGATATAGTAAGGACATTATAATAAGGGGATTTGAGGACGCTGCTATGTTTCTTACGTCTAAAGTATTATTTTTTTCTTTCTTCTTCACATTTTGAGAATCCTTACATGTAGCCCTTACCTTTCATACTCTATATTATATATTATTATTAAAACCTTTCATACTCTGCTTTGATTTAGTTATTTCGTCACAAAACTGTTTGATGTTAATGTGAGTCATCTCTGAATTTAAAACTTCTAATAAATTTTAGTTCTGTATTTCAGACAGATATTCAGTCATGAATGGCCATTTAAACTTGAGATGAGTCAAGATCATTATCAAATCAGTTTAAAATCGAGATTAAGGACTAGATTACAAGGCTCAAATTTCGCAAACAAATCTAAACTTGGATCACGATATTCAAAGTCGTTAAGCTCACTATGAAACGCCGAGGATAAAGCAGATTCATTCGATTATAACGAGCGGTTTAGTTCCAATGCACGACAATAGTTTGGGCTATCATCGACAGTTTTGTATGAGGTTTCGCTAATCGCTCATGCAGCGGCCAATTTCGGCGTGAATGATCCGCCGGCGGGCGCTTTTGTGCCTTGTCCTCGATTCTAATTGAAACTATTTTGGACGCAGGACAATGCGGCATTGTCCGCGTGTCCGGCGGTGTTTGCCGCCTTTATTAATTCAGGTGGGCGTGGCGGCGAGTGGGCGGTCCCGAGGCGGGGCGTGTTGGTGGGCCCGCCCAGCGGCGCGCCGGTTTCGTCGCCGCGCGCGCTCCGTTTGCCGCTCAGTCGGTCTGTCGACGCGACGTCTGACGCTCATCTCTTGCGCGGACGACGACGGAATAACTTTTGAACATCGTTTACGATATCAGATGCTCCGCTAACTTGTAAAGTATCTCTAGCTGCTCTCTCGTCGCTGGTGACGTCTGAGGGACGTAGGGCTCTGTCTGCGGTGTGCTACTTGTGTGCAGGTGGGCGTGAGGCCCCGGTGAACTTGGCACGTGGTTTTGACAGTCGCTGCACGGCCCCACACGCACGCCAAGTAAGTTCACGCATGAAAACTCATTGTACGTAAAGTTGTGGAACTTTTACGAAATTTCAGGACGTTCCTATTTTTCGAAAGACTTTGATACTGTAAAGAGAAGTAAACAAAAGTTTGTTAAAACTTTCTTAGAAACGTATTTGAAAAAGCTCATGGAAAAACAATGAACAAATTTTAATTGCGTTTCTTTTTAAGTTGTTTTTTTCTCAGAGACTAAGTATCTTATTACTTGATTTATTATCACCAACGTTGTTTTGGTAAAGAAAACTGTGGCCAAGTGTTTTACTTAATGAAGTTTTTCTATCGTATCTAAAATGACTTTTGATCCTCAATTTTATCATGAAAAACATGCCAATTTATGATGAATTTATGATTATGATGTTGATCGCTCCAAAAACCAGTCTCCCGATATTCCCGAGTTTCTCGATATTTTAGACTTATCAAAACTTTAATAAAGTACCGAATTCCCTGGGTAGTTCAGATATTTTTTTTAAGGATTATGTTTATGAACTTATGAACTTATAGTAGGTATTGAAAAGATAAAGAAAGAAAGAGAGAGAGAATAGCATGTATTTGGCAACAGTTTGTAAAAAATAAAAAAAGAAGTGAAAATAATTTTTGTAAGGTACATGATTGTTTTGTAAAGAATCCACCGGTTATTTGAATGTTATACCTTTAAAGGAAACCGAGACTGACTGACTGATTGATCGACACACAGCTTTTTATGTTTCAATCAGTGTGGGTAGTACTTTGTGATTTGATTATGCGAGTCACAATAAATACGATCACTTTTGCAAAATTCTGTCAAGAAGTAAAACAATTTATTTAAAGAATTTGGTACTTCACCGGGTAGAGTAAGGGCGAAAAAAAGTAAAGTCAACTGAAGAGATTTATGTATGTTATTTTTTACATTAGTCAAATTAATGTTGTAGGTAAAATAAAATATGAATTTTTAAATGTGCAGAGGTGGCTCAGTGCCCCGACTTACGAGTTCCAGGTCGGAGTTCGATACCAGAGAGGCACTTTACTTTGTTTAAATAATTTCATCACCGCTCTGCTCTGAAAACGGTGAAGGAAAATAAATATCGTGCGAAAACCGATATGTCCTAAGACCAAAAATTTTAAGACTTTTGACATTTCGCACCTTTAGAATGAAAACGACGTAATTCAAAAAAGTGACTTTTAGGGAAATAGCAAAAACACTTCCGTACTATTTGGTCTATTATTTCGTGATTATTTACGTCAGTGACTATGTTTGTGCTGCAAATTATAAAAAAGTCTTTTCACTATTTTCGTTTTGAGTCATTTTATGACGACAACACAATTTTTGATTTTTTTGAATTGTGTCGTTTTAATTCTAAAGGTGCGATTTATCTACCAGCACACACTGGACCCGCGTGGTGGATTACAGACCCCCCTCCCCCCCCCTCCCTTTCGAAGGGAAGAAGCCTTTATCCCAACAGTGTGAACATATAGGCCGATTATGCTAATGCTATACTATAATGTTAAATAAGCAACATTGAACTATACCGAAAAAAACACTTCTTACTTACTATTTTGCAGTGCAAAATGCTATAAATTATTGTTCATTTTTTAAATAATTAATATCAATAAAATGGCGAAAATCTTTAACTTTTAAAATTAACACGTATAGAATAGAATATAATAGAACATTTTGATTTGTGTTGAAACATGGTACAATAATAGGGTTATGTTCTACATGTCTCGCCAGTGACTGGCATACAAATAGTAGAAAACAACTTCATAATTAAGTAGTATTTATTATAACAGTGTTGTCGGACTAATATTACACTCAGCTCAACTCTTACAAAATCTTTTTTTTTTACAATGTCTATAACTAGTTTATTAGTAACAATATTTGTCACTTACTCTTTTATCAAAAAAATCCTCTAGACTATAAAATATTTCAGAGGCAGTTTTCTATTTTGTTTGTTTTCTACGTCAACATCATCTGCCTAGCCTTTTCCCAAATATGTTGGGGTCGGCTTCCAGTCTAACCGGATGCAGCTGAATACCAGTATTTTACATGTAGATTTGTTCTCTAAGTCAACCTAAACATTAAATCCAAAGTAAAACCATAAAACTGAATCACCTCTACCGAACCCCAAGAAGAAAACACACGTCATGAAAATAATCTTTTAAAACCAATAGGAATGGGAACAAATCAGTCGTCACTGACTCACTAGTCACTAACGTTGCGCGATGCCAGTTTTTCCTGTCGCTGTATAAAAATGTCTGCCCGCCCAAACCGTGTTCCCCCGCTCCCGCGCCCTTCCGCACCGCGCCCGCTTCCTAAACCTGGGGTTATACGGGCAACAAAAATTGCGCAACTGTGGCTAAGTGTAAATCTACGGCAACACCACACAAAATACTGCAATGAAACAGCATTATGCTGAGCGGTGGCCGTTTCACGCAAATACGGCGACGACGTACATTTTCTTTGTTCCTAAAATATTTTTTGTCTTGCAGCAATAGACAAAACATATGTAAAATAGTGTCATATCGGCACAAATTAACGTATTTCCTTTCTTTTCAAGATGATATCAATTCTTGAACGTATTTTATATCTGCTAATTAGTACAAAAAACACTTTTGCACGTCAAAAAGACATAATATAATTTTAAAGATAGATGATGTTGATGAACTTCATCTAAGAAGGAACACTCAAACACGCTCAGGACTGAAGCTAAACAACCATACCATATTGTATGATGTTACTGGGTTTTACCATCAGGAATTATTCAGTAACCACCCGGAGTCTAGATTCGTGCCCAGTTGATAGCAATAAAGCTTAAACATAATTGACGAAATATACTATGTGTGCACCTCTGCCTAACCCTTCGAGGATTATGAAAATTGCCCAACTATCTGCGGCAACTAATAGCTGAAAATCTAGCAGTTAATTGCTACAAAAGTTGCCCGTGTACGCGAAGCTTAACTCCCGCTCCCGCTCAAATCATCGCTGACAATGTCGATCCCGTTTTATTGGGCCGACGATCTTTTTGTGGCAATTGGCATGGATCGTTTTTCCATTTCGAGTGGGGTGCTTTGTCGTCCTTGCGGTTTCTTTATATTTTTTCTCGTTTTTTTTGTCGGAAAGAAAGTGAATTTTTATGTGCTGTTTTGCTTTGCTAGTGTTTGGTCTTTTAGTTGTGGGTGGATTTAAATAAGATGTTCTAATTTATTTATTTTTATTTTCGTTACGTTATTACGTTTTTTAGGCAACAAACAGCGATACGTATTTTATGTTTATCACAGCAATGTAAAGCTATAATTAGGTGTAAATTGGATGAGTCTATAACATGCGAACGGACTACTAAGAAACTACAATTTTTGATGACTATTTTACTTAAAGCTAAGCTTAATTATTAAAGAAAAGTTTAATTATTACGATTAATATTTAGGAACCACTGTAAATGTTATTGGTAAAATGTCAGGTTTTCAATTATTTCTACTTTTAAATACAATATACAACTTACATGACGTTCGCAGAATAGTCGACATAGGCTCAGTTACCAAAATGACAAAAAAAAAACAACTTAAAACTATCGAATATTTATTATTTATGTAAGTTCTTTAGGAAAGAGGTTTTAATAGTTGTTTATGTAACTATCAAAACCTCTTTCATAAATAACTTTAATAATAATTCATTTAAAAAAATGCGTGCAATATAAAACACAACTAACTATTTACACTGGTACGTAGTGTAAATAGTTAGTTGTAGTTAGCTGTAGTACGTTAATAAATAACTAATTAAAGTAGTTTTTTATAAAGTTAGATTCATTCGATAATTTGCTGTTCGGACATCTAAATTTTAATTCTGTGCTTTTTATTTTCCATCTCATTTTTTGTTAAGAAAATATTTATCATGAATGAAATTGAATATTTTTTGATAATCTCCGCTGACATAAATCCTGGCTGGATTTATGTTACCAATCATACAAACAGGCAAAGTTTGTTTGTTTAAAACCAGCTTGTTATACATACAGAATGAAGAAAAAATTATTCCAAAGTCAAAAGCTTTTCCTTACTTCTTCTTCTCGTGTAGTTGGTGACAAACCTGGAGTCAGAGGTATTATGCTTCCTCTAAGCCTTCTTGAAATGTGACTATTTTCGAGTATTCAGCGCTGTGCAACAAAAATGCATGGAGGTATTCCAAATACATAAATAAATTTAGCAATCAGTCGAAAATAAAACAATTAACAAATAATAAAAATACTAGGTACTCATTAATAGGTTGACTGGTAGAAAATGCCTATGGCATTAAGACCGCCTCTGTAGATTTCTGTGCTTAAAGAATTAAATAAATAAATAAATACACGAAGCTGTAGTTAATTAAAACCTACACTAAATATCACACTGTCAATTTCTAAAATTCCGGCGGCAGGGAATAAATATGCAAGTATTACAAATAAATTAATAATAGTAAATTACAATAATATCACAATCTCAGACACATACACTAATGTATACCATTGCTTTACTTTCAAGAATGTGTTAAATTTGAGTTAAATATGTATGTATCTTATTATTTTTCTGTTGTTTTTTATAGTAAGACTTTTAATTAAGTACAGAGTTTTGGTAAGTTTTGACTAAATAGCGAACCTACTCCATGTTTTGTAGCCCTGACAGAAATTCATGGAAAATCCGCCAGTAAATCTTTGTAAAATGTTTGATATGCATGACACCAGATAAATAAACTATCTCACAAAAATCAACCAAACCATGCGTGTCCTACAAATAAATAAAAAATAATAAGAGGTGGTGTGAACTGGTTTAAACCATTTCACTTAATCAAATCCAGTTAATCTGTATCAAACAATTTTACTAACAGAATAATATGTTAAACATTGCCGAAAATCCAGCAACGAACAATAAAAATGTATGTGGCACTGCTACAAATAAATTATGATATGAGGTGGTTTTAACAGTTTTTACCAGTTATCGAAATCAGATCAACATCCGACATTAATGATCTTATATATACATACAAAACTGTCTATTGAACTTTACCATCATAAAAATATATCAAACTCTAGTTAAGCTAACCTGCAAAAAACCGCTAAATCATTGCCGAAAATCCAGAAACGTGCAATAAAAATGTATGCTATTGTATGTATTGTTACAAATAAATTATGATATGAGGAGGTTTGAACTGTTTTTACCATTTATCGAAATCAGATCAACATCCGACATTAATGATCTTATTACATTAATGCAGAAATTTCTATTGAACTTTACCATCATAAAATATGTTAAACACTAGTTAAGCTAACCCGCTAAAAACCGCTAAATCATTACCGAAAACCCAGTAACGTGCAATAAAAATGCATGTGCCACAGCTTCAAATAAATTAAGATAACGGGCGGTTACCGATATCGCGCTATAATGACGGGACCGCCGACGCGATAACGAGCCGGTCCCGGCACGGATTAGGGAGACACCGCCATATTGTGTGCTGTGCGCTTACCGTTGCGTTGGCAATGCGTTTGCGTTGCGTTTAGCCCGGCTTAGTAATTGGGATGGTAGTGTTGTGGTGACTGTATGCGTTCGTAATTAATTTAATGTACCGGTAACGGTTTGTTGTTGGTACCTATAGTAGGTACTTTTTTAAACCGTAATCCAGTTCTTTAGCATGACTTTAAGCATTGGAATCAGGAAATTTTTAGGCAAAGTGTTTTAGTTGCTATCTGTTATTAATATTATTGAACTTTCGCATCATTATCTGCGTGTTTTCATCTTAGAAAATTATTTAAGTTCTCCAATACTTACATAATATTTACAAAACCAAAAAGTCTCAAAATATTAATAATAATAGGTATATACAAGTTTATAAAAAGGGCGAAAAAAAAAAACCAAGGGCATCAAATAACACTTATATGTATATCATAAACAAATAAAATCCACATCCAAAAACGAATCACCTCATCATTAAAAATGTGTCGATAGATATATTCCTTTCTCAATTAATTAAAAGCGTAGTAATATATTTACTAATTAAGAGGAGGAAGTGACATCAGTACGACATCTAAACGTGGCAATAACTTTCGAAAATTAGAGCTTGAAATTAAGCTGTTATGACATACTCGTCTGTAACACGGAGTATGAATTGACTGGAATGGTTACTATCGACCCGTTCGGGCTACATGTCCACCAAAAATACGCGACGTAGCTAGGCGATGTGCAAGGAAAAGAGCCACGAATAGAATCACTTCTTTTTCTTTATTTTTTTTAGATGTTGGGAAATCATCAAATGAGGCCTCCTGGTTTGGGTGGAGCGGAAGGGACTGTCAGACTCTTACTGACTAAAACCCATCCATGTTCCTTCCTTGGCCTTTTATGTTCCGCGGTAGCGGTAACCTTTTCATAGCTTGAGCTAAGTAGGTGTTGTTATTGGTTAGTTTTACACACAAACGCCTCTACGCATCCTCGCACATCTCTGGTGGAAACTTTAGAAGGCAAAATCGTCCACGCTATAATTTTTATCAAGACCATTGGTGACTTTAACATAACTGGCGGATGGGGGTGTTCACCACACACACACCACTTGTACACCTCTGCCTAACCCTTCAACGAATCAAGTCGTGATGTTGTTATATCGCACCTTTAGAATTAAAAGAAAATAGTGAAAAGACTTTTTTTATAATTTGCAGCACAAACATAGTCACTGACGTAAATAATCACGAAATAATAGACCAAATATTACGGAAGTGTTAACAACTTTAAAACTTCTTTTGCTATTTCCCTAAAAGTCACTTTTTTGAGTTACGTCGTTTTCATTCTAAAGGTGCGATATGTATTGGTGTATTTTTACGAAGAAAATGCAATAATTCTGCATCCTCTACCTACTGCTTACTAAAGTTTGAATGTTAGTTACGAGTTGAAAAATGCTCTTGTAATCAATGAATCCTGCAAAACTACTAGAAGCATCTGTACTTGTTTACTAGGAGAATGTCCATAATTCAGTTTATAAACACGGTTCATCAGATGCCTTTTTTTAAGGCTGAAAAATCATCCAGTGACTTCTCCCGCTCTGGATGGAGCGGAAGGGAGTGTCAGACTGTTACTGACTAAAACCCGTCCATGTTCCTTCCTTAGGAGAAACATGCTTGTTAGCCCTCTGTCGGTCTTTACTCTGTGACGTGTAACGAGGTCGGGAACGTTATGAGATAAATATTTATGTGTTTACATGCAGTTAGCGCTGGATCGCTAGCGCTGATGGCTTCATAAATGATATTTCAGTCGCTGGATTATCGCGCGTTTTGATTTTTATTGTATTTAAAATAGTTTTTTTTACTCTGAAAAGGGCATGTTTTAAACTATACAATCAGAGATTATACTTGACTCGACGCCTAAGTGTCCTTTTTGTATTTATTTGTAAGTATAGTTAGTTAGATAGTCATTCAATTTTTGGTATAAGTTGTTAATATGTTTTAATGTTAGATTATACAATGTGGAGAAAACAATACTATATACGAAAATAAATGAAAACACTGGCAATGCTAATGAATAGGACTATTTTGGAAATATTAAATAAATCCTAACACCGAAATTTAAAAAGTGTTTTTTTCAAACAAACTAAATAATAGCGGTGGACCGACTATGGGTTTTGCCAATCTTTGACTAGCTATAGTGATAAACTATTGGATATATTTAATTGAACTTTCGTATGCAGGCTGTAATATACACAGTTTAATTTATGATCGTTTTGTAGTCTCCACTTTGTAATTACCATTTTCGCTCTCAAAATGTAGGAAAAAACATTTTTGATTACATAATTATATTTAATAAACGGAAACATGTTTGCATTTTAAATGATTAAAAAATGCTTCAAATAATACAGTCAACAATAAAGCTGAAAAACATTCCATCTCAATACTGGAATTTCAATTACAATCAGAGCTAAAGAAACTATTTTTCTGAAGGTCGGTAAAGAAAGACAACGGTATCAAATCTTCACAGAGAATTCATAACTAGAGAACGGATACCTGGGTATCAGTGTGCAGTATAGTATCCGAATAACAAGCGAACACGAAAGGATTCAGCGGTCGCATTAAAAACAGATGAGGTTTAAAAAGCAACTCGCAAATGATGCTAAATGATCTCTTAAATCAGCGGATGGAACGCGCGGTTGAGAAACGCTCGACTGTATTCCCACTCTCTTGCTTATCGTAGATCTATTGCAATATTGCTTGAAGTTAAATATGGTTCTGATGTATGTGTGTATTGAGAATAAAGTGTTTTTAAAACTATCCATTACTGAAAAACATCATCACAACAAATGAGGTCGTTGAAGTCTTTTGCATCTCTTGTTCTTGTCTACGATAGTTTGTAGAGTTATGGTGTTTAAAATAAACACGTGAATGACGAATTATAGTTTCAAGTTTGTAGCTGTTAGTAGGACGCAGCAGCATAATTTTTTAAAACAATATTTTTGTCGAGTTATACGCTTTGTTTTCGTTTTCTGATATTCCGTTTTGACATCTATTTACAAGTGCATTATTACTGTATTGTAGTTATTTATTTACTATCTTGTTATGAATATTTAGCTTTTAAATGTGAATATGATCTAATCAGATCAACATGATATTAATTTACAAGTCCTTTTCAATAAAATCAAGCATGTGAAGCTAAGTCAGAGGCCTATGGGCAACATAAAAACTCTGACACCAGGTTAGTCACTAACCACACGAAAAGAAGAAGAGTAAGTAGTTAGCGTAGAAGCGCTGCGTCTAAACCACTCGTCTGCACCGCGAGCACGGCCGATTGGTTTAGTTAGCAGTGAGCGTCGCGCCTCATTTGCTAGCCGCGCCGCGCCGCGCCCGCGTCGCCCGCGTCGCCCGCGTCGCCCGCTCCCGACTTTGTTACCACTCTTTTCATCCCGACACCGTTCTAACTATCCGCTGAAGTGATAAATCGGTGTCATAAAACTTTATGAATGTTTTATGCACTTGATTTTATGTTTTTATCGCCGTTTGTATCTCATTTGCGAGGTGAGGATCATATCTATGGTTTTGTACCATACGAAATCTTATGACTAGAATTATGTTCTAAAGTGTAATGTATTTTCCACAGAAAATATTTCCATTATCCCCTGCATGCGTGCATGTGCAGTGAAATAAAAGACGGTTGACCGGAATTTTCGACATTTATATCTCTAATTTATATGATGTATATAATATATAATAAAGGGTATTCTATCATTATGATATTCTGTCTATCTATCGAACTATCTTTCACAGCATTAGATGCAGAAAATTAAAAGGTATAGTCCTAACGTCTATTATATAATTTTAATTTGATTTCCATGTTATTTCTTCCTTTTCTATATTATAGTAAATAAGGCTTACATTAATAAAAAAATTGTTACATGAAAAATCAACTCTAAATCATTACACTTAAGCGCATTTCTAAACAAACCCCCACCTACATAGAAACTAAGCAACAGAAAGTTTAATTATAACGCGGAATTAAATATCTAAACCCTTTGAAAGAGGAGAAATGAAGAAAAAGTAGAGAACGGGCATCGGTTGAGCGCCCAACAGGTTGACGGTGGACTTTTAATGATCCCTTAATGATTGAGCCGCGGGCTACACGATGCGTGCCACCCTGATAATGTACACACAGCCTTATACTACTGTCTTTGTATAGCATTGTGGCACCGTAAAGCCGGCTTTATAGACTTCTATTTAATCTGAGTTTGATATTAAGACACGGTGCAGTCGGTTATCCTGAATGATTGATTGTTTTAACTAATGGTGATTGGTTTGAATGGTCTTGAAAATTAATGTGTTAATATTTCGGTTCTTTCGTTTTCGTGTGGTTAGTGACTAACCTGGTGTCATAGTTTTTATGCTGCCCATGAGCCTCTGACCTGCCTTCACATACTGTTGAGTAATTCTTTCAAACATTGCGGTTTACTCAAGATGATTTTCTTCACAATATACTGGTGAAACTATTCTGTTCACATTTTTAATTTGTTTTTGCGATTGTGTCTGCATTTGTCTAATAAAAGAACTTCTACTAGATATATGAAAATATTGTTCACATCTATTTCTCGGTAGTGTTAACTATTTACAATACTACAATCAAGGCCGGAATAAATAAACGATTAAAATATACTTATTGGAAACATAGTAAAGATCGTTTTATACTTTAGACCAGGGGGCCTATACAAAGTTACATTTTCATTAACGATAACGAAGTTACATAAATCCGAAATGTATGGAATTGGCATAAGCTTTCGAAATGTCACGTGATCAATCGTTGACGATTGCTAATTGCTAGACAATGTCAAATTGTGTAACGAAACTCGATCAATATTCCCATACAAAGTCGTTGACAAGTGGCGTATTTGACAATCCGAATCGCTGAGATAACGAATTGTTCCATCAAAATTTTTTAAAATCGAATCGACACGGAGCGATTGACACTTGTCTAGGCTCCCAGGAGTCACTAAATGGTGCAATTTCCGTTCCACCCCGTCCTGTTTTGTGTGGTCAATTTAAAAAAAAAACAATCTGCCTAGCCGTTGCCCAACTATGTTGGGGTCGGCTTCCAGTCTAACCAGATGTAGCTGAATACCAGTATTTTACATGGAGCGACTGCCTATCTGACCTCCACAAGCCAGTCAGTAACTGGGTAATACGATACCCCTTGGTAAGACTGGCTGTCAGACTTTAGGACTTATTTCGGAATGACAGCCGGGACTAACGGCTTAACGTGCTTTCGGAGGCACGGAGGAGTCTCGATATGTCAAGATGGTCACCCATCCACATAAAAAAATATGTATACATTGGTTGAAATTATTCTTAAAAATATCGTCGCGGTACATATATTACTCGATCGAAGACAGTGACAGTTATTGCAATATTGACACTGACATGTCTGAAACGCAATTTAGACGTGCTGATCACGATTGACATTAAGATACCTAACTGTAATAGAGTTATTCGCCTTTTGCTCTATTAGAGTTATTCGCTTTTTGCGATAAATAGGTATTATTTGTTCAGACCATGCCCACCAGTCATAGAAAAAACCTTACATAAATACATAGAAACTATTTTTTTACATAATTTGGTTTTCTTTTTAAGATAAATAAAGAGTGTTATAGTTTCATGTATGGTCGCCAGCGCATCAAGTTATAACAAACTGTCAAATTTCTCCAAACTATTCAAAACCTTAAAACGTTAATAGTTAAGTTCAAAATTGATTGAGAAAATATTACAGTTTGTGGTAACTTAATGTGCTGGCGTCTGTACAACATTTAAAACAAGCATACTAAACGAGAAATAGTGATGTAGTGTTAATAAATTTCCGACGGACCTATAGGTACTAAAGTCTATATATTTTCCTAAAGTTCTCTCGCGTAGAACTCCACTTTACGCTACTTTATACCCGTTAACTTCGTTCATTAACGCAAACTGTTGATCGAAGTCAGTCGATTAAAACTAATAAAATGAACTATATTGGACGGAGCGCAAACAATATACAATATTATACAGGGTGATATACTTTGTATGAACTTGTGCCTGTATTAATTAATTTTATTATCACTCTGATTCGAGAGGTTTAAAATTAGAACTACTTTTAATAACAACGTTCCAATTTTTGGTTAAAAAAAATTTGACATATCCTGTTGTCATATAGTTCGTTAAATACCCACTATTGTTTAAGGTACTGTAATACCATAATATGACAACGTATAGGTAATTTTGAAGATATTATTCATTTCATTTTCCTTATGAAGATTCGTGGAAAAACCTCCAAATTTCCAAATCTTTTTCCTCTAATCCAAATTAATATAAGTATACCTATACTTCTAAAATACTTAGTGTATTTTCTTGTTGTTGATATTTTACGCCATTTTTTTTTTTTGTAAAAAGCAAGTTCGTTGAATGATTATTTCATTTTATTGAATTCGTAACTGTATCGTTTGTTAACCCAAAGTTCTTCAACTTACACGTGAGAATTACTATTCTCACGTGTAAGTTGAAGAATTTTGGGTGAATGGTGTACTAGACTGTCAAAATCTGAGTAATGAACTAAAAAAAAACTGCTGGTTGCCTCAACTACTGAGTAAAAAATAGACCAAGACATCAGTATTCCAGCAGCGTACTGCGGCTAAGGCATATGTAAACACTGGAGAGCGCTGGTGACACGAAAGCGGTCCGTAAGCGCCATTAATGATTTCTTAATGATTGAGTCCTTGGCCCGGTCGCTCGAACCCATTGGAGAGCGAATTCGAAGTTTGAAGGAATTAGAATTTGTGTTGGCAGTGTGGTAAGTACCAAATGCCAATGTTGGTGGATGTTGGGTAATGTCAAAGGTGAAAGAAGTCTTGTGGCAAAAGGCATTTGGGGAAACTGTGAACAAATATACAAACGTTGGAATATTTCGGTACCTGCCTGATAACAATTTGTCGTGTATAGTACAAGGAAGTGTTCATTCGGCCATTACCGAGAATAATTCTGGTCGATTGTTAAAATAATTGAAGTGGATTATGATGTAATTTCAAACGAACAAACAGTTTTATTTTAAACAATCTTGATATTTTGCGTATTAGATGACATAGAGTAGGTAAACATTGTTTCAATGCCGTATGTAAATTAGGTATATTATTATGATAAAGTATACATGCAGTCAAGTTTTGGTTCAGCAAAACCAATTTTTTGTTTTATAGTTTTGTATAATTATACAAACAGCGATTCTTATATCCTGTTGAGTGCGGATGTACTATCGAATTACTTGGTGGGCGAGTACGTGCGGCGTGGCTGTGCCGGCGGCGGCCCATTAAAAATAATCGATGCTTGCGAAAATATCGAGGGCTTTCCACTAATGACATCGCGCGGGAAAACAAAGCGTACCGGGTCGACACAGCTGAGCGACTGCCGCGCCATCTAACTCCCGCCTCGATTCAAATACGACCTAAGGACGTGTGACGACTTGAGGAGTCATGGGAGTACTGAAGCCTGAGACGTCGCCTGATTTCCCGTTATAAGTGTGCGTGGGTCTTAAGATCTTAACACCCTCTTGAAGACATAAACGGCGAAAATACACGCCGTTTTTATTTGCCTTGCTAAACAGACGGTTGATAAATTAACTCTAACAAAGCAGCATGAAGACGTTCCGCGAATAGACAAGTGAACTAAACAATTGAATTTAACCGTTTTAATGGCACCCAAAAAATATGGCCCGATTTTACGAGTAGGTACAGAACGTCGGTAACTGAAGTTTATTTCCCGAATTTGGTGTTTAATAGGTTAATTCACGTGGAAGATGTTTGTGGAGCACCACGGCGTCGGCGGCGGTGGCGGGGCTTGGTGCTCGGCTTGTTTTTCTTACAAATGAAATTATTGCGCGAATAAAATATTTTACTGTCTGTCAATTTGGCTGGTTCACTTCGTCGAAATGTTCCGCCAGATATTAAGCAGAGGTTAAAATTTTATTTGCACGGAGTTATTGCTCGAATGCCGGCGAGTCTCGGCATGGTGTTGTTGGATTCTCCTCGGTACATCTCGCTCGTTCGTGGGCCATTATTGCTTGATGTAAGACAATGCCTACAAATAAAATAAAACACTCATTCTTATTTATTGCTTCGTAGAATATCGGGGGGACTTTGTTCGCTAGAAGTGTCTTGTAATAGATAGATGGTCACGCTAAGAAAATAATGACATTGTATCACCGATGGCTACAAACGTGTTAAAAATAAAATCAATGTTGTTGATGGCGGGATTGTCCGTCCATCTAGAATTTTATTTGTAATGGTCCTCGCAAACACATTTAACATTTTGCTTTATTATATTAATGGCTTTTGCCCTTGGTTTCAAACATACACAAAAAAACAAACAAAAGAAATCAATTTCGTATTACCTCTTTATTATTTTTGAAGCAGTCATGAACCATTGAGATTTTATTGTTGTTACTTACAAATAACAATGTCGCTTAATACAAAATAATTTTGAAAAAAAATCATCGTTCGCAAGAAGTATTTACAATCAGTCAGTTTTTTCCAGAAAAACTTGATTTTACATCATAATTATTATTATCGACCTCTTACTTCATAAGCTGCTCGTAACAATGGCTACTGAATCTTGAAAAATATGAAAAACGCCAATAAATATTGAAAAAAATGTATACCTTTTTATTTTTATAGGTCTTCATTTTGTTTTTAGCCTTACATGCCTTGTGCCAAATGTGTTAATGTTTAAAAACTTCATGATTGAAACGACATTGACATTGACATTGACATTTTGCAATTTATTTAATTCTGGCCTTTATTTATAACGAAGTCTAACCAAAAAGTTTCTATAAAATACATAAAATAGATAACAGTAAAAAGCAAACATATCGAATACGAAAAAAAAACACGAAGATTCCATCACAGAAATTCATATCAAAATATCCTCGCATGTGCAGTGAACGTCCGGATTGAATGAACCTGTGATACGAATAGAGTTGGGCGCAACAACGCTGGTGTAATTGGTGCATTGTAGGAGGCCGCGGGCTACCATCGTTAGCCTTTCTTTCTTTCACCCGGTTTTGTCCGGACCGCGCTTGCTAATTAACTATGAAATTAATTGACGCGGCAAAGTTTCCGAGTGAAACTTGAATTAATTGGCACGTCCGACTTCAGCCTAATTAGGAGCCTCAGGCTTTTCAGTATCGCGCTCGTTGATGCCGTGAAAAACACACAAAAGTGTTGTGTATAGTTTGATGTGCGAGTTTCTCGCTCGAATCAAAATATGCTCTCTGCAATGTTAATTGCGTGTGGTGAATGTGTGCGAGGTTTTTGTAGGTGGAACATTGCTTTTGCTTTTCGGTGGTGCTGTGTACTTTATTTGTAGTTAAGGCGAGAGCTATGCGGTATTCCTAGCAATTAAATTGTCCTTAGGTTTTTTGCAATTTGCAGGTCAGTATCAGGTTGTGTGTTGATCATATACCTATGATTCGAAATCGTATAGCAAGTATGTACACGTTCACAGAATTGTAATCATTAAAATCATCAATGCAATCTTACAAGTTTACATTACCCTTTTTTTTAATGTGGGAAATCATCAAATGAGTCTCTGGGTGGAGCGGAAGGGAGTGTCAGACTCTTACTGACCAAAATCCATCCATGTTCCTTCCATAGCCCTTTATGTTCCGGAGTAGCGGTAACCCTTTCGGACAATCCTGCTTAAGTTTATATTACCCTAAAGAATAACTAATTCATGAAAGAAATTTGAGGACCATTATTTACAGAGGTATGTGCTATTGTCGAGAGCAGTTCGGTTGAGGCAATATATATACTAGGTGACTTTAATGCTCATCCGGGTGAACTATTTGGTAGGGAATTAGAGAATTTATGTTCGGATCAACGGTGGGTCTGTGCTGATATTGACATACTGAAATGTTCTTTAAATAATTATACATTTATAAGTGATGTGCACGGGTGTACACGGTGGCTAGACCATTGCGTTACTAGTCTATCTGCACGGCAAACAATTATCAATGTATCGATAAAATATGACACATTTTGGTCGGATCATCTTCCTTTGGTAATTGAGTGTGACTTAAATTTAATTAGACGTAAAACAAATGAACACATAGAAGTGTCGAAGTGTAATAATGTGATTTGGGGTAATAGAACGAATGAACAGATTGAGAAGTATAGAGAATATTGTAATAATAAGCTTAAATTGATAGACTTTCCAAAAGAATGTATAGCGTGCAGTTCTAACGTTTGTGCGGATAGGGAACATAAATATATTTTGGACTTAATGTATAAAAATATAATTGTAACATTAAAGGAAGCTGCTATTTATAGCAGTAAATGTAACGGTAAAAATCGCAATAGAAAATATGTCACTGGTTGGAACAAACACGTTCAAGAAGCACACGGAGATTTCATACCTGGGTTGCGCACAATAGGCCGAGAGCCGGTAAACTGTATGAAGAAATGTGTGATAACCGAAAGGTATTTAAAAGAAAATTGAAATGGTGTCAGGATAACAGTGAGCAAATAAAAATGGATATTATAGCCGAGCACCGTACGGCGAAGAAATTTAGTGACTTTTGGAAAGCAACTAACAGGCTGAATCCTAGGTCTGGCCTTCCCGTGACCGTGGGTGGTGTCAGTGACAATAGAGACATAGCTGAATTATTTAGAAAGCATCTTGCAGTGAAGTCGCCTCTGGGTCCCTCGGGAGCTGTGCCCGATGCTGCTCCCGTTGTGGCCGGTGATTTGTTCATTGTATATGCCAAGCAAGTCGCTGACATTATAGGTAAAATGTCCAGAGGCAAATCACCTGGTCATGACGGGCTCAGCATCGAGCACTTGAGGTATGCAGGGGTCCATCTTCCTCGTATTCTTGCGATGTTCTTTTCACTGTGCTTGAGTCACTCATATTTGCCCTCGGAGCTCATGAAAACTATAGTTGTGCCTATTGTCAAAAACAAAACCGGAGACTTGTCTGACATGGGAAATTACCGACCAATATCTTTGGCTACCGTGGTTGCTAAGGTGCTGGACAGTGTGCTTGATTCTGAACTAGACGCACAACTCCATATTCATGACGCGCAGTTCGGCTTCCGACGTGGACTATCCACGGAAAGTGCTATACTGAGTCTCAAGCACACTGTGCAGTACTACACAGGGAGGCGTACACCTGTGTATGCATGTTTCCTCGATCTCTCGAAAGCCTTCGATCTTGTATCTTATGATCTTCTATGGCAAAAATTAAGGCACACGAACGTGCATGCGCAGGTGCAACGCATCTTCCAGTTTTGGTACGGTAATCAGACAAACTGCGTCAGATGGGCTAGCAGCCTCTCCGATTCATACGGGTTGGAGTGCGGGGTAAGACAGGGTGGCTTGAGTTCACCGAAGCTCTTCAACCTGTACGTAAACGAGCTTATGGTGGGGCTCAGCAGTACTCAGGTCGGCTGCTCGGTTGACAATGTTTGTGTAAACAACATCAGCTACGCGGACGACATGGTGCTGCCGAGTCCGACGGTTGGTGCATTGAGGAGGCTGTTGGCCGTTTGTGAAAACTACGCAAGCCAGCACGGTCTTATATATAATTGTAAAAAAAGTGAGTTTTTGGTATTCAAGGCCATCGGTAAATGTCCATGCAGTGTACCTCCAATTCGACTGAATGGAGTAGAGCTCAGTCGAGTGGATCATTTTAAATATTTAGGACACTATCTTACAGAGGGCCTTGACGATCAAATGGATATTGAAAGGGAGCGCAGGGCGCTGGCGGTTAGGAGTAATATGCTGGCACGCAGGTTTGCTCGTTGCAGTTCACAAGTTAAAATTACCCTGTTTTAAGCATACTGCCAAACATTTTACACGAGCAGCTTGTGGATCACATATACTCAGAAATCGCTCAGTGCCTTGCGAGTCCAGTACAATAATAGCTTTAGGATGTTGTTGGGGCTGGCGCGTTACTGTAGTGCTTCGAATATGTTTGCTGAAGCAAGGGTTGATGGCTTTCACGCCATCATACGTAAAAGAACTGCTTCATTACTAAGCAGGCTGCGCGGTAGTTCTAACAGCATCTTACAGGTTATTGCGGAAAAATTTGATTCTCCAATTATGAAGGCCTTCGTTCGGGTGTTGATCGAATAACCTATTAGTAGGATATTCGATCAATATCATAACGAAACGACCTACTTATAATTTACTTATTTTATTATTCAATCACCTATAATTTACTAACATATTTTATAAGTAAAATTGTTACTAACAAAGTGGATTTATGTCTGAAATAAAATTATATTATTATTATTGTAACTTATAGTATATATACTTATAAGTAGTTGTATTGATGATTAGATTTGATGACCTGATTTGATAACTTGATATACTTACTTACTTATGGATTTAATTACCTGTATAACAAGAAGAAAGAAATTAGGAGAAATATTTTACCAAGATGTAATTTTTATATTTTCGACTAGAAGCGAAATTAACAAATTAATGCCAAACTATTTTTTTACAGCTAAAAAAAGTATTCACGATTACAAAAAAAGTCGACACGACAATTGCCCGTACATTTTCACTCGATAACCACATTAATAACACATAACACTACACTATAATTCATCCACAGCTCAACACAATAAAGCATGTTTCGGTTCCCTTAAATCAACTAACAAAAGCTGTTATTTAGTTCGCTTATTTAGAATTCCCACTGTTGTCTATCATTATTTATTTGTAAGTGCACAATATAAACACAGTTCGCGGGCAAGGGCCGACTGTGGAGGAAAGCTTGTCCCGGGGCTAAGGTACCTCCATAATTAACATACATTATGAATTATCGAAAATGGCCGAGTCGATAGCCCTAATTACATGGTGCCGCGGCATCGTAGCAAAGTGTAATGAATAGCCTTGTATTTTATTAATACGTGTTGCCGACCTGAATTAGATATCTTTGTTGGGATGAATCATATTTTATGAGCCCTATTACGTGTTAATTGGGTTAGTAAGGGTGTGTTTTGTTTTTTTTTCGGTTCTAATTTCGAAATTTAAATTAGGAACAGTTGCTTAAAATTGGAGCGGTTGGGAATTAATTTGATTTTTGGGTTTGGTCATTTGGTATATATGGAAAAATTAATTTATTTTTAATTTTGTCTGAGTTTTGCGATTATTTATTTTTAATATTAGAGTTCCGTTAATTAAATACGAAAAACCAATGAAGTTCTTGTTATTTTTTGTTCGATAGCATAGGTCATACTTAAGTGTTAAATTTACAGTTACTTGGGTAATAAATATGTTCTAAAAGGCATCTTTTCCAACGAGATTTTATTAAACCTCAATTCTCAATTCAATTGAAGCGTGTAGTTCGAAATGTTTAAAAAAGAAAGACACGAAACCCAATGGACGTTTCGCGACGATTCGATCCTGTTATATTTACAGATATTTTTCAAAGATGTTATCAATACGAATTTATATTTCCGCTTCGATTTACCGGTGCGAAAGAAAATAAGCCTGTTGGCGCGAGGATCCTTCAGGATGGTCGCACAAACTGAATGGTGAGGGAATGGTAGATGTACCTACTTGGAACATGTTTGGGTATAAAATAGTCTATGCGAAATTAGTAATTTACGAATAAAAATATTTGTGATGTTGCACCATTTCAACTCAGACAATACAAAAGAAGTCGCTTGCAAAATAAATGAACGACGACAAACTCCAGTATCCTTTAACGAACGCTTAAATTAAAGAAGTAAAATATACATATTTTCCACAAACTGTATAAGTAACGGTCATTACCACAAGTGGTCGCAAGACTCCACGAGTGACCGCTAATGACCGAGCGATTGCGGAATCACCTCGTTACCACCGCCATTGTCGGTGTAAAGAGTTGTTCATTCGTTCTTCATTCAAGGCGTTCTTCATTCGAATTCGTCTTACGTGACCGTGACGTCACCGTCTCTAAACGATTTACGTTCGAAATTCGAACGTCTACAGAAAGTGTGTAATCGAAATTTTAAGGCACTTCCTCTACAATTGTTTGTTTTACGAGTTCTGATTGGATATAAGGAAGTTATTCTAATAAACTGCTCCGTTGCATTTTATAGTGTTATTATTCATCACATCCTTACCGTCATACTAGAAGTAAATTATGGGGATTTGTTATTTAATAGTTTAAGGATTGATCTCTTTAATGGAATGAATGAAGGAGAATGTTGTTTCCATTAAAAAAAATCCTAGATACTTACTACATAAAAAAAATATTATTTACATAGAGTTGTTGCCGCTTTTTTAGCAACAAGAATTATGGTGTCAGAATGACATAGAGTTGTAACTTCTGCCCCGATGATGGCAGAACCAGGTAGCTCCCAGGAGCCGATAAACAGTACTAGGTCATCATTCTCCTGCCCTTTTCCCAATTTATTTAGAGTCGGCGCATCATGTCTTTTTCTTCCATACTTCTCTATTAGTCGTAATCTCGGTAGTCACTCCCTTTCTAGCCATATCATCTTTCACACAATCCATACATCGTTTCTTTGGTCTGCCTCTACTTGTATAACCATTACTATAGTAACCGTCATGAGAAGCTATAAATTTTGTAAACAAGTGTTCAGGAGTTCACAACATTTGGACCAACAAAAAAAAAGAATTTGTTTAAGATTTAATAAATTATTGAGTAACAAATATTAATTAACATATATTATTTAAGAATACTTATTCGTCAGATTCAGATGTTTCCATTTCTGTGTGAAACAAACTCGTACGCATTCGAAACTCGAATGACGCGTTTATTTCAAAATGGCGTCCCGATAGTTTACAATCCCTGCGACGGACGCGTTCCGGTACCAAGAAACACAAACGATAGCGCTTTGCGTCGTTAAAATATGATCCGACTAAATTAAATAGGTTGTTACTTTCATATAACCCGTCTATATTTCATGTCGATTGAATATGGTCAATTTATTATTATCTCGCAGTATAAAATGTTTACTTAGTAAAAGATGTTTGTTTACATAATTTATAGCTTCTCGTGGCGCGTACTTTAGGTATGCTTACTAAAACCTCACTACAGTGAAAAAACACAAAACCATAAAATAGTTGCCACAATTACCGCAACTATCAAACCTAATTCCACAAAAAAAGAATTAATAATTATTATGAAAACATTAGCACTTAGCTCACGTCCGCTCAACTATTCTTTACAACCACTGAATTAATTAATAACTAATTAGATTCATGATGTTTGCACGTACGTTCTAGTGCTGCAAACTGCACTAATTTATGCAGCGGGTGATCGAGCCGGCAACTTGATTGCTTTTCTTTTTAACTTCCTCGCCTTGCTTCATATTGAGTTATGATGGCGTATTGTTGACGCGTTATTATAATTTAAATTATTATAGTTCTGTTGTGTGTTTTTAGCTCGAACTTTAGATTATTCCTGTCGTATTATCTCTCTAGCTCCCTTGGTTGCTTGACTGGTAGTCAACTTTGTACACACAATTGTGTACAAAGTTTAATAAATTAATAAACATTATTTAGGGCGAGTATCCGGCTATCGAAATGTCATATTTTCTTGTTGCGAAATATCCGCCCAGTCTTTTCCAAACTATGTTAGCGTCGGCTTCCAGCCTAATCAGATGCAGCGGAATACCATGTAACATATGTTACATGGAACAGTCGCTTCATGTAAAATAGTTGTTCAAAGTTGTGTCAGTACCTAACTGGATAATTCTCTACCCCTTGGTTAAACTCGTTGTCTGACTTTCGGGCTTCTGACGACTTGTAACGATTGTCAAAGATCCACAAATGACAGCTGGGACCAACAGCCTAACGTACTTTCTGAGGCATTGAAGAATCTCGGTATGAAAAGGTGATGACCCATCCACAGTCCAATCCAGGTAAGCGTAACTTAACCTGATGGATCGACCCGTGTGGCTGTTATTACTTAGCCACGAGCTTCAGGCTTAATTAACGACATACAATACTTACTCTGGTACCTACTTTAAGTTTAAAACATCTTCTGCGTGAATAGTTGGTTGATTGATTTTCTAACTTATTTGTTTTGCTGCATATTCAGACTGTTCAGTTAAGGAGTAGGTATATTGTTGACATAATTAAGTCGTTCAAAACTTGAGTAGCGAAGTTTTGACGTATACGATACTGGAACACTATAAAAAAGGTTTTTTTTTCTTACTTAAACTTAAGGAGATGCTTATACATCCTGTTCAACGTAGAAAGTACGTGTATACTCGTATGTACATACTCTTTGACTAGTTGTTTCATTCGGAATAGGTCAATGGGACTTCAGAAGGATCTAGATCTACTGAATGATCGAATTAATGAGCTGTGTCATAAGGACACGTAGCTTGAAAATAAAACTCAATGCAAAAATATTTTGGACTTTATTTATATTGTCGCTGTTTTAGTCTTCATTAGTTTAAAATTAGTTAAACAATGGGCCTTTCGAGTAAATATTGATGCGTAAATTAAATCCTACAAGTTTAGCTCGCACTTGACTGATTTCCATTATTTATTTATTCATTGAGCGCTAAATGAAGTATAATTGAACGCAGCCGCGCCCGCTCGCGTTCCTGCATTTGAATTTCTCTACGTGTTTTAACATTTCATAAGTCTTGGGCATTTCTCCGCATAAGTGCTCACTAAATAACGCTTAAAACACGTTGACAACACGGCTATTTGTTAGCCGTAACAACAATAACACAACAATCGTATAACAATAAGCCATTAGACAAGTTGTGGAAATTTTCCGGTTATTTCCGATTCACACCGATTGTTACGGCCGAGTCGGCCATTCCAAGGGCCATAACTCGGCCCGAGAGCCGCTTCGAGTGGGGTCTATGGCCAACGACCACGGAATCGTATATTTATGGTATATTTGTGGTATATTTACGGCCTATATAATGCGAGAGATTTATTGGGTGCGGCGTAATTAGCGCGCGTTTAGATTTATAATCCGAATTTGTACCCCGTGTGAGCCAGTTGTGGCCACTTTTTAATGGCACGCTTAGCGCTAATGAGCCATTCTGACTGGCTGTAGCGTTTAATGATACGTGTACCGTTTACTATGAGAGCACGAGTACAATTCCGTTGTGTAGCTTTTGGTACGAATTCTTGAGGCTAATAAGAGGGATGAATTCCGATCCTTTGTCTTGGTATTGCTAAGTAAAATCGATGTTTATCTGTCATAAATTAGTATAAATAAGTCGAGGGGCGAGTGCGCCGGCGCCGCGGGCGCGCGTAAATCACGCACAACCGCTTATTAAGTTGTTAGGGGCGTCCGTGTCTGCGCGTGCCCGCTCGCCGCGCTGTGTCCACGCCCTTATGTTTGCGCTAGCTCACAACCTTGTATCTCCGGTTTGTTCCCGTAAACTTGTTTATTCCTTGTAGATACATGTAAACATACAAAAAGGTAAATTATTTATAAACCACGTATGTATGGATGGACATAGTGCTCTATTCATGCTACAACTTTGTTGTCCCCATTGACAAGAAAGGAATCCCTTTCAAGTACACATTGATGTGGTTATACAGACTTGTAATAAGAGTCTAAGTACAAATTAAAACAATCTCATTGGGTCCTGAATTCTTGTACATATATAAATAAGTTTGTAAACTTTCTTTCGTTTAAGCTCTTAACCCCATACTGCGATCTTTTATACAGTCTTAAATAAACGTTTTATAGCCATTAAATGCTAAAACACCGCAAATGTACGAAAAATAGAGTCGCCATCACGTGAGCACTATATCATGGACTGCAATAGAGAACGGCCCTAACTTAATCACTTCACTTGGTAGACAAATAAATAATATCCTAGTGACTAACCTACACCTCAAATATCAGTAATTATTTTAATGTGCGAAAGAGATGAAGCTATACAAGTGATATAGCTCTAACTCAATGAAAAGCAATAATTAATGATAGTGCTAAAAGAGTTGGTGGTCGGCCCCCGGAATGATAAAATAAGTCACTGGTTATAAACAAAATGAACATTTAACTAGGTATATCACACTAGTCATTAATTTCACGGTTTTATTTTATAAATAGTTACTTATCTTAAACAAAATCCCGTAACTGAAATACTTTCATCAATTCTTACACTAAGAAAATTCTTGACTTACCTATTTGAGTACAAAGAAGCGCTGAAGGCACATAAAGAAACAGTCTGAGGTATTCGTAACTAAACAAATATTCCAACGAACATCACTAACAAAACAAACAATACTTAATGTCCCATCCTTAAAATTAAAACGCCCATCGCCACAGCACATTGTCACGGCAAGTCTTCACGTTTAGCGACAACCCTCGCCATTTAGTGGAGCTTTAAGAGCCGCACTATTGTGCAACACTGCAAGCAATATCTGTGAAAGTAATGCCTTTGAAACTACAGACAACAATGAACCATTTCGAATTAGCTATCGAGTTATCTGCCAAAGGTTTTCACGACTACAGAGTAAAGGTCGGCTCAGACGGACCATGCACTTATGTGGTCCGCTCTTGTGAGCGACATAAATGTTGCCGGGCAATGGTCGTGGGTGAATCGCCTTTCTGAACCAGTTTGACGTTGTATTGTCGTAGTCACAAGTAGGTGTAATTGCATGAACAAGGAATTTAGGATTTAAGTTGATCAATGATATAATTCGTTGCCGCAACAAGGTCCGCGAGGTATAAGCTGAGCTTTGCATTAGTGTGAGTGATCACCAAAAGTACAGAATGAATGAGACAGAATGGCGCCGCGCCTCAGGCCGGTTACCCAAAATCAGTTTAAACCGGTTTTTACCGGGCGAAAATGGCGCCGCGCCTAAGGCCGGTTATCACACCTACACTATCCATGTACACTCACACAAATGCAAAGCTCAGCTTATACCTCGCGGACTGTACGTACCTTTCTACAGAACTGTAATAATTAAAATCACCGATGCAATCCTCTAAGTTCATGTAACCTTAGGGAAAAGCAATTTGATTTAATTTTTTATGTATACTTTATTTATTTAATTTTTATTTTGTAATTGTATTTTACAAGTTTATTTTGTAGATTTAGCACACACGCTTTTTTTTTTTAGTGTGGGATATTATCTAATGACTTTTCCCGCTTTCGGTGGAGCGGAAGGCAGTGTCAGACTCTTACTGACTAAAACCCATCCATGTTCCTTCAGAAGCCCTTTATGTTCCGGGGTAGTGGTATCCCTTTCGGACAATCCCGCTTATATATTGACAACTTACGTTCGCGATAGTTGATGGCCACGTCTACACGTCCATTAACACGTACGACGTAACAACTTCACCTCACACATACAATTTTGAGCCCACCTTCTTGTCCTATAGTGGTGGTTGTTGCACGTCTACAAGTACCTTAAGTTCACGCCCACAGTATGGGCAAAAAAGACTGTGACGAATCGAGATATTAATAGCTCTCTTGTTGTTCAATTCTTGGAATAACGATTGAAGATTGTGTGTAAATTAATTATTTTGTTTATGTGGGTAATGCAAAACGATGCAAAAGTTGAGTGGGGAAGTTCGTTCAACTGTTTATGCTGGATTTCTTATGCAATTATTTGATAGGATTACATCGTTTTTTTTAATATACATAAGTTATGACGCGTGCTGGTTGTCTCGCTGGCTGGCATTGAAAGACAGTCAACAGCACAGCATCGACTTTAGCGGGACTGTCCTAAGGGGTAAGCGCTGCCCCGGAACGTAAAGGGCTAAGGAAGGAACATGGATGGTTTTTAGTCCGTAAAAGTCTGTCACTCCCTTCGGCTCCACCCAGAGCGTTCGAAAACCCATCCTTGCTCCTTCCTTAACCCTAATGTTCAGGGCTAGCGGTAACCCTTTCGGACAATCCCGCAGACCAAGCAGGCCTTTTTTTTTTTTTTTTTTAAGGCTGGTAAATCATCCAATGACTGCTCCCGCTCTGGGTGGAGCGGAAGGGAGTGTCAGACTCTTACTGACTAAAACCCATCCATGTTCCTTCCGTAGCCCTTTATGTTCCGGGGTAGGCCTGAGAGATATTTCTCAACAGTATGTGAAGCTCAGTCAGAGACCCATGGGATGCATAAAAACTCTGACACTAGGTTAGTCACTAACCACATATCTAGGTCTAAGGAAGGAACAATAATGGATTTTATTCAGTAAAAGTCTGACACTTCCTTCCGCTCCAGCCAGAGTGAGAGACGTTATTTGATGATTTCCCACCCAAAAATTAAAAGTCGCATCAACTTGATGTTCATTTCGTAGCAGTAAGAGCAATTATTGTAATGCAAGTGTGCTGTTGACTTTACTGCGCGAACAACTCGCACCTTTAGAATGAAAACGACGTAACTCAAAAAAGTGACTTTTAGGGAAATAGCAAAAGAAGTTTTAAAGTTCTTAACACTTCCGTACTATTTGGTCTATTATTTCGTGATTATTTACGTCAGTGACTATGTTTGTGCTGCAAATTATAAAAAAAAATTTTCACGATTTTCGTTTTGAGTCATTTTATGACGATAAATCAATTTTTGTATTTTTTGAATTGTGTCGTTTTAATTCTAAAGGTGCGAACTATGAAAAATAGCGAATCAAAATATAAAAAAAACAATACATTTTTTTTTATATTAGGGATATGTCAGCCACCCACCACTATTTGTATTAGTGTGACGTGTAAGGATAGTGGGTGTAAGTTTAAAATTAAATAAATAATTAAATAACTATTTGATCTGAAAATATATTATTAGAATTTACCACTCAGGTATGAACATAATATCTACAATAAGCATTAAATAGAAGAACTGTTCAAAGAAATCAACTTTAATCAATACTAATCAAACATTTTTATGAGAAGTTAAATGTAGCCATTAAAACTTCAATCGATAAAGCTCACGAACTTGAAAAGTAAATAACTTATTAATGAAACATAACTTGATTATTCGATAGAAAACTATAGACATTAATTTGACTTCCTAATTTAACCGTTAATTAACATTCATCTTTTATAATTGACATACTAAATCACAAAAACCCATAAAGATTTACAAAATTTTATTGAACTTAATAAAGAGCTTAATAAAATATCGACTCGAGTACCCATACTTTACAGGGTACGGCCAACAAATAAGATTAGTATGCGGGTAACTTCAACTATTTTCTTTATCCAACTTTTTTGGATAATAGGTACAAATTACTTGGGCAAATCTTTGGTAATCATATGTAAATCGTCAGTGTCTTATGGCACGTACAAAAAAAAATTCTGGTACTGATGAACATGCTTATTTCATGCTTGTTTGTGTATCTTTTTGTAGACCATACAGTGCCGCAAACCCTGCCACTATTTTTTATCAGGTGCTATTCTAAGCTCAGTGCCTTCAACACGCATACGTGTCGCTAAAATCCCTACCCAGTGCCTTCAACACGCATTGCATTGTAATAAACATATTTATGTGTGTTTAAACGCACTGAGTTTAAAATGGATCGAAATGTATTGAGAGGTGTAGCAGTGATAGCCTAGTGGTGTGACCGTCGGACTGCCAAGTCATAGATCTCGAGTTCGAACCCAAGGCACCTCTGACTTAACAGATTCATGTGCATATTCTATAATTATCACTTGCTTAAAAACCGGTGAAGGAAAACACCGTGAGGAAACCAATATGTCTGGGAGATATTTCTCAACAGCATGTGAAACTAAGTCAGAGGCAGAGTCACTAACCACACGAAAAGAAGAAGAATGTATTGAGCAAATATTTCATGTACTTTTTTTTATTTCACGTATTCGTTTGCGGGGCATAGTGGTGAGATAGAACAGCTGTCTTCATGCCATTGTATGGGCTACATAAGTATGAGCAAGAGACGTTGAATTGGCATGTTATAACAACTTAATGATGTTCGGTGATTTACCGACACAAATCACCCTTATTATAGGATCTTACCGGTATCGACGGTACACATCGCGCAATTAATAACAGTGCACCCACTTAGTACCTACTCCTTCTCTGAGAACTAGCCAATGTATTCATTATAAAACGTCTTATTGCAAGTTAAACAAATCACAACCTTGGCAACGTGTAATTCAAGTTAATTTCAGAATGACATTTTTTTTAAAAGGGCTTAAGATAATTTTAGCTGCAATGGAAATTGAACTGTTTGAAAATGGAATGAAGGTTTAATTTGGAAAGTTTTATTTGGAGTTAAAAAGGTCTTCGAAGAGTCACGGTAATGATGCAACTGAATGGTAATGATCAAAAGTCAATCAAACTGTAGAATGTTGATAAAATCTCTATTAGACATTCAATCGTGAACGGAGATGTTATTTTAACTTATTAAACGCTATCGGAAAAATAAATATCATAAGATTATATTTGATTACTTAATTACAACTTAGAATTCCAGAAATACGTATACAATTAATACAAGGCAAGTTTCGCCTTCAAGTAATTAGTAACTTAGACAAATATGTTTATTATTACTATTAATTAATGTCAATTAGCGAAGCTAATTACAACCATTCGTAACGTCTATTAAAAATAGTAATAAAACATACTAACAACTTCCTGCCCCAATTGCATATTTTACCACGACCGTGGGTAGAAAACACGTTGAAACATAATTTACTAGCTCTTAGATCCTATATTTCAGTAATCAGTATTTCACTGATAACGTGTGTTCGTCGAACGTGGTTTAGGGCGTGCACACACTGGGCGCGGGGCGGCCGCGAGTTGAGCGATACGCCCGATAATAGCGACTCGTTACAGACGCGTGAGAAGCGCCTCAGATACATTTCTCAGGACGAGATGAAAAAAATATATAGCTACATGTTTGTTATACCTCATCATTTCAGTCTTACAATTTAGATATAACTTTTTTATTTTGCTACAGTTTTTTCTAAATAAATGTTTGTTTTTCCCTAATCCCAAAATATAAATAAGGCTGCAATTAAATTAAATGACATTCGCAAAATAAACATTTAAATTAATGACACTTATAAACACAAACCCTTTTCTTTACACGCATTTGTACTCAAACAGCCATCGTTTAAAAGACGTGTCTTGATGACGTCACATAACAATAATAAGCGTCATTACTTGATTACAACGCCGCGTCATTACCCTCACACACGAGGCCCGTGACGTCATTACCCGGTTTTTTCGCAATTTGTCGGGAAACATTAATTAAAACACTCCCTCGGCATTTGAGACAGTGAAGTCCCGCGTTATACCCGGCGCACAACGGGCGCAGATTACTCATATCATTATTTAATTCATTAACTTCTTGCAAGGAACAATACAGTATTTGTATTTAAGTATAATTCTTTTATTGCTTGAAAGAGAACAACAATAAACAATTAGAAACACAAAAAAGAAACAATGAATTGACTTTCTAAATGCCATGGTTAGTTTGTAACTTAACTGGGTGGCTTCAATGAAAAGCGCTCTGAAAACATCACAAGGGAAAGGTGACTCCGCAAAACAAAACGTTGGCTATGTAAAAACAATTCTGCGTTGGTGAATTTTAATAAAGCAAAAGTTTGTTTGTAGCAATATTTGTTTCTTAGCTCATTTCGGCGCGCACGTAGGTGCGGGCGGGGCAGCGCGCGATGTGCCGCCTGCTTTGCACGTCGTCGTCATTTCCTCGAAAGTAATTCAAATGGAATCGTGTGCGCCGTTATTAAATATTTCATAACTTACCTCGCCCCCCGCCCCGGCTGTGTCTCACGAACCCCCCCTCCCTCCCGGCGACCGCATATTAAAGTCATAAAAAAGGGTTGTTTGATCTATCCCCTAAAACAATTTACATATCTCGGCTCAGGCCGCCGCTAAATTATTTAATTAAGAGAGGCATAAGTTTTTATTATTTTAATATGTCGGGTATAAAATTGTGTTAATGGAACAATGCCGCCATTGTGGACTGAATTTTAACCCTCGAAAGCGGGGAGATTACGAGCATCGACGTAAATATACGAAATACTGAAAGTGTTCTAATTTAGTTTCTCAAATTAATTAATGGTTTGCGTAATTAAATGGTTTAATGGTAATCTTTGTTGATCTCTTGAGTAGTCTCTTTTAATGGTGTAGATAATTTAAAAACTTAGAAGTAAAACGATTAAATCGAAAACTCCAACAGCCGAATTCATTTTTAAATAATTTAAAATGCTGACAAAAGTGAACCGTGGTGGGCTAGTGGTATCAGCTCTAACTTACGAGTTGTAGGTCGAAGTTTGAAACCACACAGGCCTTAGCTTTGTGTATTATTTAATTTTATCACCACTGCTCTAAAACGGTGAAGGAACATAATGAAGATACTGGGATAGTCCTAGCACCAAAAATTCGAAATATGACATATCACATCCACTAACCTGCATTAACCTGCATTGGGCCTGCGTGGTAGATATTGGCCCACTCCCTCTCATAGAGAGGAAGCCTGTCTCCCACAAGTGGGAACATTATAGGCTTTTGTTTTTCGATGGTGGCAAATCATCCTATGTCTTCTCCGGCTCTGCAATGGGTGGAGTGGAAGGGAGTGTCAGACTTTTACTGACTAAAACCCATCCATGTTTCTTCCTGAGCCCGCTTAGACAATCCCGCTTAAACATTATAGGCTGAATATACTGGCATAAATACCCCAGAAGCGGAACAGCAAAACATACGAAACCCGTACTTATTTTTAAATAAAACAGCGACAAACAACAGTAAATGCTTATGTATTACGAGCGTAGTTTTCTAGGACATTGCTAAACGAAGGCATGCGAAATTAGTGTCGCATTACTTGACCGGTGAGCAATAAACATTAGGCAGAATAAAATGGGATAAAAAGAGGCGGTATGCGCGCACGCGACGCCGGTATGTTAAGCAGCGGTAATGAAAACTGCGTCGGATACACGATTACTCGCATCCTCTGATCTTGCTGGGAATTCTACACCCTGTGTGTTGTGGGACGTTCGCTTGAGGTACGTGCGCCGATTGGTTTTCGTGAATTTTTTGGCCTGTGTACTTTTTATACTTGTCAGTTGTCAAGATTAAGACTAAAGGCGAAATTCACCAATGATCAGCACATAACGTTTAAGGGCTGTCAGTGTCATTATTTTCTGGGGAATATTAATTGACACTGAAGAGTTTTGATTGCTGTTTAGATGGCCTGATCGCGTTCAGTTTCATTGGTGAAATTGGCAATAAATTAATGTAACCAAGTAAAACTAAAATTCGAACAGCAAGGCGTAACAAAAATAAAATATATTTAATATGCGTGTTCTGTAATCTTTATTAAAAAGTATGTCAACAGTATGACCCAAACTATGTAT